>JAEIGF010000059.1:6120000-6720000 GCA_018903485.1 Drosophila littoralis | reverse complement strand
CCATATTTGTTAGATTTATCAAGTTATATTCAATTTCCTTGGTTTTCACTTGACTTCCCTACACGGGCGCGCACAGTTCCCTCCCACCACTTGTTTTGTCACCTAAGCGACAATGGCGACACGTTTATTAGCTTGCCAATGCGCCCGCCTCCAACTGCGCTTTCGAATTTTCCAAATCAAATTAACTTGCTTTCATTTGAGGCGAAGAAAGGCAAATGCGAATGCGAGTGCGAAGAAGTGTAGCATACATTTTGGGGCACTTACTTCCTGTCAAGACGTGGGCATGTTTTGTCGCCAACTTCTCTGCTCCTAATTCTTATCTTACATACTTTTTTTCAATTTGTATGTGGAATTCACTTTTGTTGTTACATTTCTGTTCATTTCCTTTGAGTAACTCAAAACCTGCATCGACGAAGGCGCCTGCATCAAATGCGGATACCAGAGAATACACCACGACACCAAGATGTTGCCTTGGGGGATACATTTGTCAGGGCATTAAGTTTCGCAGACAGCTGTCGGCGCTGAGGCTGTCGCAAAAATGATTTTTATTAAAATTCGTTTGCAATTACACAGAGAGAAATTAAGAGACAGTGAGGAAATATGTCAGAGCAGCTGCGAAAGTTGAGCGAGGTGTCACCAACTGTGAATCCGCTTCAAGCAAGTTATACAAATTTTCACCTCATTGTTATCTTCTCGCCAAGTGTCGTCTTATGGCCAAGACAAAGAATTCTCTCTATCTCTAGTCGGAAATCTTGGTATAATATATTTTACATTAATTTATGTTTTGACAACTTTGCGCTCAGTGTACCTTTCGCATTGTTGAGACTACAAAATATTATTTGTTTTACATATGCCATAGTCAAAATTAATTCCACCTAATCTTATAGAAAGGCCAATATCAAATACAATAAAAATATCATATATAGATAATTTAATATAATTTGACATGTTTATATACTACCATCAGTATATAAACATAAATTAATTCTTTTATTGTTCGATCTTAAAGTTCTCTTTTTTGCTTGAAAACATATATATATCTTTTGTTGAATTAGGTAAAGATTATCGCACATTTTCTAAGCCTTTCACCTCTAATGTTTAGTCTTAAGCCTCGTTTAAATTCACTTTATTACAAATCTCGTGTAGCATATGTTCGCATGCGCACACACACACACACATAGTCAGAAGTCACGAAGTAACATTTACGCGTCTGCGGTTATTTTGCTTAATTTATGTTGTAATTATTTTGTTTTGCAGTTGCCCCTCTCTCTGCTCCTCAGCTGCTGCTCCTCGCGCCAGTGCAAGGCGCGCGTTATAAATATTTGCTTATAAATGTCTTTCACTTTGTTCAAGTGCGCGTGGTTGTGCGTGTATGTGTGTGTGTATTTGTCGGTGTGAAATGTGTGTAAATACCCGAAACACCCACGCACAAAAGTTGCTGCTCCTCCTCCTCCAGAGGTAGGGAGAGTGAAAAAGAGGGCGCAGGGAGGTGAGTCCTTTGTCGCCATGTTTGTTTGCAAATAAATACAATTCGAAGTGTACTTTATGGCAACGCTTATGTCGTACTAATTAAATGTCACTCATACGCACTGTAAGCCGCCACTAGTATATATGACTCTGGCTCTGCGAGCTGCCAGACTTCAAACATTTAATATACGACTATTTTGCATGCTGTCCGTGTTGTACATGCAGGACTATAACCCAGACGGCTTAGGCACGGGTTTGGGGGCCTGACTTTGCAACTGACATGTGTGTGTGTGTGTGTGTGTGGGACGAAATGGGGGTGCGACAGCTCGGCCATCTATTGATGACGAGAGCTGCTGAAATGGCATTGAAATGGCGTGCAAATGGCTAATTAATAGCTTGGCTTGTTGCCTCTTGGGTGTCTAAGTCTCGTTAAGTAAGTGATTGGCAATGGAGCCCAAACACTTGTTGGGGGGATTTCCAATTGAATCTTGGAATCGTATTACAAAGCGTCTTAATAACAGCAGATAGTATTTGGTCCAAAATTGTTTGATCTTTGTATATATCATTGTAATATTCAATATAAAGACCCGTTGCAGTGAATCCTATTTTCTAGCAATAGGAAATATATTATATTACTTTTGTCTTTACGTTTAATTGATTGATTGACGTTCAATCGATTGATGATATAATATTCAAAATATATTAATAATAATAATAGAAAAATAATTTTCAAATTATTCATATTTATTATAAAAATAAATACTCACAACTCTTGGGCTTAAATTTAGATTTAAACAGTCAAACGACAAAACAGTCGCTTAGACAAAAATCCGCCAAATAATACCAAACAAAATATACTGCAGCTGGCGAACAGTGCTGCCCATGTGTACGTCTACATTTAAGAGCGATGCGAGTATATCTAAGAGAGCGCTCTCAGTTGTTGTTGGGCATTCGAGAAACAAACATGCGCCAGCAAGTATGCAACAGGGGAAACGAACCAGCAGCAGGGGGCCTGACCAAAAGCGGAAATAATGCCAGGTAAACGTATACAACGTATGGCAATGTTAACTTGACGAAAGGTGCGAGTCAGGCGCTCTTCCTCTCTCGCTCTCCCTCTTACTCTCACACTCTGCATTTGTCTCTATCTGCTGTCGCTCGCCGCCTGCTCTTTGGCATCGTTTGTTTGCTCTGGCGCGTTGAGTAAACACAAAATGGGCAAATTGGCAGACACAGAGCGGCAAACAAACTTTATTATGGGTCATTGTAAAGTGCACTGCAGCACACACACACACACCCACAAACACGCACACACACGCATACATCTGCACATGAGGCTGCCTAAGTGAGCGAATTGAATTGAAGTGCCTATTAGTATGCAATAGATTTTTATCAAGCCGTTGCTCTTTACAGCTCAAATTGTTTGCCTGTAAATTGAGTAAGCTTGCCAATTGATACATATGCAATTATTTAATAGCAGACTTGCCATCTTGCTCTCTCCCTCCTCTTTTACTCCGCTCTCTCCCCATCTCTCTCCCTCTCTCTCACACTTTCTGTTCAGCTGGCTTTGTGTCGCCCTTCTTGCCGCAACAGCTTAGTGAGCCTTTGATTGCATTGCCTGTGCAATTTGGCATTTTGTTTGCTGTATTTTGTGCAGCATTATGTGCTATTAATTTTTAAGCCCGCATAATTTTGCCATTTGGCAAAGTCAATGAAGGGTATACAAAAATAATTTGTGGATTTGTAATTTTAATTAGTTTTTGCATTGAGACTCTGTGATTGCAGTTGGGGGATCAAAGTATTGCCGGTCAGTTGTGTTGTTGTGTTCCCTTATTGTTGCCAACGTAAATTTGCATAAATTGCGGCTGCCTGTTGTTTGGTTGGGTTTGTCAATGTGCTAACCATAAGTGGCATTAACCATAAAGCACTTAAAATATTGTGCGTATATGTATACACAAATCGCTCATACGGCCCATTGCACGTGGTCAACAAATCGTTTTTATTATGTGTGTGTGTGTGATGTGTGAAGGCATCATATATGCGATTATATTTGTGTACGTGGCTGCGCCATATCAAGCACAGTTGACAATCCATTATATATTTTAATTATTATATGCACTGTGACACAACATATGCAGTTCGGTATCCCTTCATATTCTTTTATGTATAATTAGTTCTATTTTTTTATCAGCTAATTTTTATTAACCTAGCTGTGCAATGAGGGTATTAGCAAATTAACTTACCGTGTGTCCTGACTGACTGACTGGAGGGTGATGTTTCGGGTTCACATTCATTTTGTATAAATCTGTATTATTTCATTATTAAATTAAATTAAGATTTTTAAATTTAAATTTTATTTTATACAATTTTTTTACAAGCATTTTCCCATGTCAACTAATTTTTTTTTAACCTGCAATTGTTATATTCATTTAAAGCTTTGCATAGAAACGATTTAGCAATTTTTACCTTTACAAAGATTTTTATGTTATTCAAATACTTTTGTATTTTCTTTCGCTTTGTTTAAGGTTTTAATACCAATTCCCATCCACTGTAGCATAATTTTATCATAAGCATTTGTGTTACATTACATTAATGAAATGAAATACTTGGCTTTAATATATACTTTATATTGATATATATACATGCATATATATTTGTATATATATATTTATGGTTATTTGTATGGCTGCGACTGAGCGTTAAAGAACGCGGTGTGGTTCAAAGTGGGCAGTTGATCTGTTGATTGGGTGGCGGGTTGATTAAAAATCACGCATACGCAACGTTGTACAATGCATTGCATTGAATTTTTTCGCATTTTTTCATCTTTGCTTGCTTGTCTTTTTTTTTCTCGTTTTTTATTTTTGTCAATGAATGAAGCGCACTTAATAAGTGAAAATGCGTGTGGCATATTAAAAGTGACATATTTAACAAATAGCTTGCAAAAAGTCGCATCATCGTTGCAATATGAATATGACAGCCGGTCAGCCAGGCGCAGGAGGGGTGCGGTCAATGAAATGACTATAAAAAAAACATACAATAACAAAGACGAAAAAAAAAGAAAAGGGAAAATGAAAATGTACGTTATTTTTATAAACAACAAAAACATTTCTCAGCCCATCTTTGATGTTGTTGCAACAGTTTTGCACTTTTGCCGTTGGCATTAATTATGAACAAATTAATTAAATTAATTACTCATGCATATAGTAGAGTGCATTCGCGGGTGCACTCTCTCGCAATCGCATTCACTTTTGTGTGGTTTACGCAAATATTTGCGCTGCCCGCTTGGGACACAGAATGCAGCGAAAAGGGCTTTGATACCTTGCCCCCAAAACTGTTCAACTATGATACATTTTAAATATTTGATTTCATTTTAAATAACATCTTTTTTTTTTACTAGATTGTTGTTACAGTCAAAGCGGGAAGTGCTTAAATACTTTGTAAACTGACACAAACAAAATTAAATACGCATTCCCACTTTTGGCATAATTTATTATTTTACCTTACGGAGAAATGCTCTGCTGACTAGGTAAAAATAAAGGCTAAGCATTGAATATGTTATGGGATAAACTCATGCGATAGTTTGCATGTTTTACCTTTTACCACATCTTAATTAAATAAATATGTAAGAATACAAATAATTGCTTAAAGAGCAAATATGGAAAGTAGCAAAAACTTGGATGGTTAAAAAATAGTTCCAAGACACAAATAATTTGCTTTGAGCAAGTCGTGAATCTTCAAGGCTTCTAAAAGTCTTAGCGGGATTTAAGTTCATCTTATCTAAACTTATGCCGAATTTCGCGTTCACTGCAGCTTAACTTAATTGTTTTTGTTTTTATTTATTACTACGAATTCAATTCGCTAAACTTCTTACACTACTTATTGACTGGTTTGTAACTATTGCTTGATCCAATGGATGCATAAAGAAGCGAAAATCCAATTAGCATATAAACGCTTAAATCAAAATACCAATAAAAAAACAGAAAAAAAAACTAAAAGTAAACAAAAAGCAAAACCACAAAATCCAATCCGCTATTGGCAACAAATCTAAACCAATTTGCAAGTCGGGTTTGCGGGCCACAGGGGAACATTTCGAGCGTGGCCACAAAAATTGCAACTTAAAAATCAACTACACTCGGCTTGGCAGCAATGTGGAAACGGAAACGGAAATGCGACCATGGCACGGCGCACTTATACCACGAACACATTTAACCACATTTTAAGCACATTTAAATACAACAACAACAAATAAAATATTCAGTAGGAGTCCTTTAATGGAGGCGGAGGGTACAATGAATTACGACGCCACGCACCGAAAAACTGCAAAAGAGGAGTGAAATAAGCAAAAAAGAAAAAGTGTGTGTGGCATGACAAGAACAACAGCAGCAGCTCCAACAAAAGGAGGCAGGACATGCCGAAGGACAACTACAATGAGATGCCAGCAAACAAAGGCGGAGGCAGCAGGAGCAAGCCAGGCAACAGGAGCAAATACTACAAGCAATTTAACATTATTTTAATGCCAGCCTCTGTTGTCCTTTGTCTCACTGCCAGCCAGCCACCACCCACCACCCACCAGCCACCCGCTCACCCTCTAGCTCTACCTCGCCCCCGCCCCCGTCCTGGCCTCGGGCTCGGCACATTTACATGCGTGTTTATCTGCCATGTAAGTAGTGTGTATAAAATAGAGCGACAGTTATCTATGTGCCTGTGTCATGACCGCCTGTTGCGACTCCAGCCGAAGAGCAGCGAGCGAGATAGCGAGAGAGATGGCTGGAGAAAGAGTGAGCGCGCGAGCGGGATAGAGTGCGAGTTGTAATAGTGTGCAAATGTGTTTGTCATTTGTCTTTTTAACGCCGAACTGCCTCCGAATGCGTACGTGTTGGCTGGGACATTGCTAACAGCGCAACCACAACTGGGTGCTGCCAACCCGCTGCGAGAACGACGACATTTTGACTTCCGGCGGAAGTGCGCATTAAAATTGCCATTAGCCCAAACGTTGAGTTGCGAGCATTAGAAAAAACCGATTCACTTCTCGAAGTCACACTTTTTCGGCAACAGCCAAACAATAGGCTCGTAATTTGGCCAGCGCCAGCAAGCGATTCGGGCGCAGAGCAACAAAAACGACAAAGAACAGCAAACTTTTCGGCATGCGGAAGTTTAAATACCCTTATTGACATACGGCAGCCAGTTTCGCAGATATGAAAGTAAATAGTTGTTGAGCTTGATGAATAATTATAGAAAAAAAAAAACAATTTTGAGCATCAGAATCGAGTTTACCATAGAACATACCTATCACAGCTATATGTTATGCAAAGTAGCTTTAAAGTAAAGAGACTAGTTTATTTACTGATCGAGAACATATTTATTATGGCGTAGTCAATGTCTCCTTCTGCGTTGCAAGTGTATACAAAGCCCTTGCAATTGTCTTGCCACTTTGTGCCACTGCTGACTAATGACTGGCGATTTTGGCCGGATCTCTCTTCCAGCTAGACACAAGGCAGCCTAACTAAGCAGCAAATGCTCAGGTCAAGTAAGACAGACATTTCTATTGCAAACTGATTTGTTTAATACTTAGAACTTGCAGTCTTAAAATATCTTGTCTATCTCTTGTTATTATAATTGCTTATAGTTTAAATAATTTTTGAGCCTTTGAACTAAATCAAGTTTAGTATTTAGATTTAAAGCTGACCTGAACAGACTTTATAAGCTTGGTGAATTTCGAATTTCCATTTATTTTCTAATCCCCAAATAAGGGTATGATAACTTGTGCGCAACTAGTATCTCGATTCTCGTTAGGGGGGCTTCTTCAAAAGAATCTCACATGCTTTGAAACACAAAACGATTTCAACAGTTTCCAGTTTACGGACTCTTTGCTGATATCTTAACTAACCGGGCACTCCAGACTAAAGCACTTGCATCTCTTTACTTGTAGCTTTATGGAAATTGTGCATTGGCAAAACTGTTTGTCAACGCATTCATAAGCTTAAGAGGGCATTTGTTGTCTTAACTTCTAGAATGCCTGTTTGCCCAGAGATAAAAGAGTAAAAGAGCAGGGGTGTGTGGGGGGCGGGAAGGTCGCTATTTGCCAGAGCATCTCTTGACATATTCGTGCAATTAAATTTAGATATAATTCAGATTTATAAATGCGCTTAATTCAATTAAATGGTATGCTCGGCTAATTTATGGAGCCACTCGACGATCAAAGTTTGCAATTGCCAATGCCCGACGTATTGCATTAATTGATTTTCGTACAGTGTGTACTCGGATAACAGACAAATTGACATGGCATCAAAGTGGATTTTTGGTATATTATTGCATAACAAATTATCAAGCACACACGCACACAAATGTCTCGTAAAATGGCATAATAATAAATTGTAAATGCACAAAATGTCACAGTATTATTATAATGGGAATCAAGCCTGTCTGTGTGTGTGTGTGTGTGTGTGTATAGGTGACTGTAGCTTCGGATACCGCTCGATGCATTTTAATGCCATTGCAATTGATATTTCAATTAATTTTCAATTAAAAATGGTTTTAATAACACATAATGCAGACAGCCGAAATACCGAGAGGCCGAAAGGAAATGATTTGTGGTGGGAAACAGGGAATTTATCATCAAGCTAACATGAGCTGTGTCTCTGCAATTGTGTAATATTCAATAAATTATGCTACAAAACTTCAGATTAAACAGTGTTGAGTAACGTGTGCATAGAGAATGTTTAAGCAAATAACTGAATCAAAACACATTTCACACATAAAATTTAGAGAACATTAAGCGTAAATGGTGTCTCCATAATTTATCTCAATAATTTTGTTCGCTGCATTTGAGGTTTTATTTTTACTGAGCCTTTTTTTCAGTACATCGTATTTTATACATCTATATTTTTATAGATTTTTATATTCATGTCCAGCTATTATTTATATTTATTATAATTTTTTATTCCAGCGCGGCAGAATTGTTACTCTACTTCGGGTAAGTGCACAGTATTTCTCTGTAGTATTTATATTTTTTATAGTCATTAAAAACCCATGGGCATTGCCTCACAGAGTTATATAAAATCAGAAATCATAAACAAATTTTAGGGCTAAAATGGGAATGAAGTAGTTTACAGCGATTAATTAATATACTTTAGTAATTAGTTATTTCATTGGCATGCTAATTAATTTTTGCGGTTTTGTTTATTTTATTTTATTTGCCATTGTTGTTCACTTTGCACTTTGCTGTTGTTGGTTTACCAATTTGTCGTTGTGTGAAGTTGACAAAGTGCCAGGTTCTGTGGCAGCACTTTTAGTTGTTGTTGCTGCTGCTGCTGCTGCTGTTAGTTTGTTTAACAAAACCAAAAGCGAAAATTTGAACAAGTTGTTGCTGTGGCTCAAATGCACTCGTTAAATCAACACCAACAACAGCAACAACAACGACAACGAAAACGGCAACAGCAACAACAAGAGAAGAGGAAGCATTCAGTATCAGACGATTGAGAACTAAAACAAACATCAACTGCACATTTACCTACTGTTGAAGCCAAGTGTAAAAATAAATATTTAATTGGCCTAATTGTCGTTGCATTATTGCATAAATAAACATTGAAAACCTTTGCATATTGAATGCATTTATTATCGTTGATTTTTATTATTGTTGTCCGGAAATTGTCGAAATGTTGCAAACATTTTCCCAATTTCAGTATGTTAACATTTTTTGTTATCTACTGATAGATATCATTACTTCTAGTACGAAGTGTTCACTGAGAAGTAACTAATTGGAAGAAAAAACTTCCATTTCTATAAAGCAATTGAGTTATTTTCCTTTTTGACCAATTTCTTGACAATTGTTTGACAAGCTATATCACAAACACTTATTTATAAATGTTAAAATTTCTCTGAGACTTAAGAACTTTATTTCAGTTGCAAATATGGCCTAAATAATTTGAATAGCTTATTTAGCTGTTCAGTAATTAATTTAAATCTACAGATAAATTGATTAATTAAAGCGCACATAGCTGAAATCTTAACCAAACGGAAAGGAGAATTTCATGTTTTGTATATGCGCAGAGTCTAGTCCTCTATATCTCATTTGTTTTTGTTCTTTATTTCTTAAACCTACTCAAAGTATGCATTAAAGCCACTTTAAAGAAGTCTCACAGCTACTAACTGCACGTTAATTATTGTTTGAAAGTGAATTAAACTCCATATTGTAATTAAAAGATGTGCGTAATAATATGTCAAAATGAAAGCTACTTCTTTGAGGCTATGGGCCAATCAGCTTGACAAATGAACGCAAAGGCGCCGATGGCAACGACCTACCACGAGCTGGTCAAAAAGTTGTTATATCTATAGATATGTGTATATATTTACAAATATAAAGATCAGAAGGGTCTGGGGGGTAGTTGTCTGAATCTGTTGCTCCCATCTTGCATGTCGTTTGCATTTAAATGTTTCAACATTTCCGTTAAATGTGGCTGCACTTCCGTGAAAATTTAATTAAAAACTGGCAATTTCTTCTTTATTCTGGTTGTGCGGCTTCAGCAACGACACATGAAAATAATGAATAATTTTTCATATACATTGTAACAACAATGCAAAACAACAATAACAAAAAAAATACATCAGAGTGCACAAAAAATGTCAATACAAAATAAAATCATATGCAATATTTTTATTTAATTAAGAGCGCGATGTGCTATGAACAGCGATTACATTATGAAGACAAATGGCATGGCATATGGATAAAGATGGATGTAGACCTGAAACCGAAAAAAAACAGACATTTAAGTGGACATATTAAAAGAATATGCTATGCTGAAAATATAGAAATCAAGTAATGGAAAGGAATGTGTATTTAAATGGGGGAAGGAAATGGTAGATTTTAATTTTTCAAATGGGCACAGTTCATAGCAGATTAATTCCATATAAATACAATTTAAAAAACAGAATTTACTTGTCTTGTCACACCTATATGTGTGTAAAAAGTTGCTCTATAAGAATACTTGAATAATCATGACTATACATTTTCGATATGCAGTCTTTGATAAGCTATTCATCTCAGCATAATCATCCCTAATGATAGCTGTACTTAATGTATGTGATTTATATATAAAATGGAATACATACCTAATAAAAAATTGCTTTTTGGTTTCGAGTGCCTATTAAGACAGGCTTAAACGTTTGTCAATTCAAGAACAGAAAATAATACAAAATGTTTAAAGTTGCTTTGTGTTGATAAACACTGTTTGGCGTTGCCACATGCCCGACAGGTGGTAACTCTGCCTATAGAAATTGGAATGGAGTGTTATAGAATTATTTCTTTTTTATAGGGTATTTCGATGCCGCACACTCTTAACCACTTTTACTTATTTTTCATGAATTTCTCTGCACTGCCACAACAATTGGTTGTTAAAAGTTCTGGCAAGCAAGAAGACAAAAAAGTTGTTATTTTTGTAATTATTACACTACACAACACTGCACAGTGCACAAAAGCTGCGTTTTTTAATTAAATAAATACATGTTCTATACGCCACAAAAGAAAAATGCGGCCCCGAAAGTGCAACGACACGAGGTGCCCGCAAAAATGAAAAATTGCATCTGGACGGGCATTAAAATATATATATAAAATAAAAACAAATTTCGAAATACGTATATGAAGTGAAATTAAATAAAATTTAACACATTAATGGAAAATGTTCAAGTGGCTGCCACTTTTGGGTCGACTTTAACAAGTTGCTGCACACAAAATTAAACAACGTCCGCGCGGAGGCTACGAAATTTGCAAATTATAATTATTTCATACCTGGGCCAAAAGGCAAATTTGCGCTTCACTCGAAAGGGACTTTGGCGAGGCGTCGGCGACGGCGACGGCGACTCCCAGCCGCACCGGATAAAACGCTTTACAAGCTGTAGCCAGCTCCAGGCCGAGACCAGGATCGAGGTTGAGGCTGAGGCTTGGCTACCAAAGTGCGCAATGAAGAGGCTGGCAAAATGGCAGTTAGATGGTAAGACCGCCCGGAAGGAAGGAGTATGGGTGTGGGACGGGGTACGTGACAGGTCGAAGCACTGGGCAAACTTCAATTACAGCTTAAAACTTTCAATTAAAAACTTTGCCGCGCGTGAAAAAAGAGTGTAGGGCAAAAAAATAAAGTTGAAGGGCCTGGGAAAATGCATTTTGAAGCAGCCGAGCTTAGGAAATTATAATCCAGATGAGCAGATTTGCTGGGCAATTAGAAGATGCATAAAAAATGAAAATATGCACAGCTTAACTCAGTTCATATGGGTCACGTGAAGCGTAGGAACGATAAAAAGGCCAAAGGTTAAATAACCAAAAAAATTAATAAATAGCCATAAAATATTCTATTTCAAATAAATCTATATCACATATTCCATATATTCATATATTTACTTGAGGCCAGTTCTTTATGTTGAAATTATTTGGAGATTTGCTGACTCAGTCTAAATCATTTATTTGTAAGCTTTGTTATTTGAATTTGAAGCAATCAACAACCAAAAATTCACTGTGTTTTATGTTCATATGAGTTCACTAGATTTTACCATCTTTTGTAACTGAAATAATTATTAAAGCTGTGCACCTGACTTTCGTATGCAGCAGCTCAGCAGAATGTTGAAGCTGTGCATCTTTAAGAGCTGCCGCAGTTTGGGCTAAAGTATGCAATGGCGAAAAACTTTACACCCAAACAAAGAAAATCCCGCACAGACTTTGGCCATATGGCAAATTTGGCATCGCCTTCACACAGACTCGAAAAACTTTGCTTAAATTTTTCAGTTTCTTTTGCCATTTTGTACGGCACAGCGGGCTGAGAATGCATTTTTAATGAATCCTGAAAAGGTGAACGTAACCTGCCACATGGGCGAGAGAAGGTGAGAAAACGAAACCAAAGGGAAATGCAACAGAAAATGTTGCAAGAATTGAAAAGCGCAACTTTGACTTTGCTGTGGGTGGCCGAGTGTGCAAGTGTGCGCAAGTACGTGTGTGTGTGTGTGTGTGTGTGTGTATGCGGGTGTGTAGGTGGTTGTGTATATGTGTGAGTGTGTGCAAGTGTTTGGTTTCTCGTCAGAGCAACTTCAACATCCACGCAACAGCAGCGCAGGCCAAACTCTTAATTGAATTAAACTTTTTAGCTGCAAAGTGCATGCAACAAAAAATGTTAACCATTTTTTTTACGTTGTCTTTTTCTACCCTTGTGGCGGGCATTGTTATTTTGCCAACATGTTTGGTGCACTACAGAATTAGAAAATCTGTGAAGTAATGGGAAACTGCATAATTGACTGCTTTAATGATAAATGCTTATAAGGTACGTCTTTTTATGCGATTTTCATGGCTTTAGATTTAAATTAACTTCATCTCTGCTCAAACTCCGCTCGTTAAGTATATACTATATAATTTTCGTTGATTTCAGTTAGGCTCTACATATTTTATTATCTCTATATTATATCTTAGTAAAACACTCCCAACCATAACTGGTCTTACTTGTTTTCAACTGCATTAAAATATATTTATTAAAACCCGAAAGCTCACATTTCAAACATAAGTAGATAAGTCCCTTAAGGCCGGAAATGCATGGAAAAAATATTGTATTACTGAAATGAATATTTTATTTGCAGTTCTTGTAAGAGCATAGAATATTCAGCCATAGCATTAAAGAATATGTTTTCATAATGCATTTGCATTTTGCATTTCTATGCAAAAATTTCAATTTGTTTTTTTTCGGTTTTGTTTTTTTGTGCTGAATTCAATTGAATTGATTTTGCCGTTCCCAATCGTAAGCCCAAAAGCAGGGAACATTTAATTGAATTTGCACAAAAATTATAAATTCACACAATTGGCCGTTGTGGGGCTTCGTTTTGCGCAATTTCCGCACTTTAAGTGGCATTTTGTGAAATTATTATAAATTATTTATTTGCCGCTCGGGGGGCGCCCAAAAAACAATAATCAAAACAATAAAATGACTGAAAGCAACAACAATAACAACAATAAACGAACATTAAAATGGACGCACGAATAGAAAATGTACAAAAATTAACTTTGTTTCCGTTTGTGAGCGTCAAAAATAAACATAAATACGAAATTAAGCCACCGCGAATGGGACTGAAGGTTGGAAATCATGTGGAATACCTGTCAGACAGAAAGAGAGAGAGAGAGCAGAAGGATTTTCAAATCAGACCTGGCTGAAGTTATGCAGAGTGTTTGGCATATTGAAGTCGTTATAAATTTTAATTAAATTCACGTAGGGCGGCGGCTTAGTGCTCGGACCTATTAGGCTGACATATGTGGGTCATAAAATGTCTGGATGGGGGCTGGCGAGTAAATTGAAAAATTGCAAACTTCGATGCGCACTGCGACAAGCTAAACATGAAAAACAAGTCAATTTTTATGGCATACTTTTGGGCGGGCAAGAGCTCACAATAAGTATACAAGGTATGAGTGCACATACTAAAGAAAACAGAAGAAGAGGCCAACTGCTGCGAATGCTCGAAAAGACAATGCCCTGTAGCTCAGATCTAAGGTGTAAAGACAAAAGAACATTTGTCATAATATTAAAAATAGCTGCTCTGCTTACGGAATCGACGAATGAAGAAGTGTCTCAGAAGGAATATTCCTAAAAGCATTGAATAGATTTTCAAAATTAAGGCACATTTATAGCCTGATTATATCCAATCATAGACCATCATATGGCTACAGGGTATGCAAAATAGCTGAAATGGAAATATCGATGCTGAGGGTGGAAATAAAGTACGAGTAAGAGGAGTTTGGGTGCGACAAAAGCGCACGCTGAGCACAGCAAATGCTGCCCCGAAATGTAATAAAAATCATGTAAGCAGATATGTTGCGTTCTGAATTTATGGGTCCTCAATGTAAACTTTTGAATGGTAATGGAAACAAACAGTCGGCAAAAATAAAAGACTTTAAAGTAAATGTGAAATGGAAGAAAAAATAGGCATGGGATCAAACAAATATGAGCAGAAAATAAGTAAATAAGCAGAAGATTATGGAATAATATAATTTAATTCCTTAGCACCCAGTTATCCATGCCTCAATGTTGTACAGAAAACCCTTGTAAAATTCTGTCACAAAGCTTCCATTAAAAAAATCAGTCACTTTTATTTTACTTACGCAATAACAAGCGGAAACGAATATTCTATCTGATAACCACATATTTTGAAATCAAAATCCTATGCTAAAATGCCGACACCCGAAAAACCCCGGGCTTCTGCAATGCAACCGCGCTACACTGTGACTAATTCGGCTCGAAACAACGTGGCAGAAAATGACGCCCAGCGAATTTCAGGTACCCTTCAAAGGGACATATATATGCCCGAAACGAACACGGAGCCAGATCCAAGAGTCCAGAAGGCTAGGGAGCAAAGATCATATACGAACGAACCGTGGGAGAAGAGGAGATGCCCGCCCAAAAAGCCACATAAGCAGACAAAGCGGGAGGCTGCGATTGCCAAGTTCAAGAATATTGACTTCTCACACCGTGATTCGGATCCACTGCTGACCGTGCAGACGCTGGAGTTCCCGGATGCCAACATAAAGCGCACAGAGGTCGAGACGCGCGATGTGTGTGGCAAGCGGGTGTTGACTAAGAAAACCGGATTTGATTTTCTCAGCTCAAGTGTATCGGGCTTTCGGGATGGAGTCTTTACGGTTAACATGCAAGCGAAAAGCTGTACATCGACCAGCATACCAGGCAGGCCGGTCGTCTCAGGCAAGACCACCCAACGCTCCAATTTGGGCAAAAAGAAAGATGTGAATTCACAGGAAATGATGGACTCGTATCATGTGCCGTCCGTCCGACCGAAGCACTTTCAGGGCGACCAGTGGAAGAAGCCCTGCGAGGCTAGCTATGTGGCTGGAGCGCCGCGGCCTCACATTGGACACTGTCCAGACAATGTTCAGCAACTGTCCAAGTTGTCGCCGGTACGACAAAAGTTCTTCCTCACACAGGATCCGCGCAAGACGCACTGTCTGGTCAATCCCAGTGCATTGCGCCACAAGAAACTGACCGACGACCAGCAATTCAAGCTGATTAGCAAGATGGTCAAGCATGGGGACAATGTGTGCGCCAGCACAGGCTCAGAGTCTTCCGATACGCACATATGCGAGGTAATTGATTTGGAAAATCCCGTGAATTTAGATTTTCAGGGCATGGACTTTAAAAACACATATGAAAAGGACGAACAGGAGCAACAGAATCAGCAGACCTATTGGCGAGTAGTGCGCTACATGGCACGGCGTCGTACAAAAAAGCAAACCGCGGACAAGGTGGAAGCGGAATTACAATCGGAACGCTTAGCGATTCCGGCCGTGTTCAATACTAACATCAAGGATCTGCCAGTGCAAGAAGAGCCGCCACCAAAGGAGTTCAAGCTGGCCGAGCTGTTTCGCTCGCCAGATAAACCAGCCAACAAGGAGAAGATCGCCGATGAGCAAAAGCGTCGTGAGGAGCGCTACAAGGACATTTATTTGCGCAACAAGTACCGCAAAGCTGAGCGGGAGCTCGAGCAAAAAAAATTGGAGGCAGCCGCTATGGAGATTGAGGCACGCACCGTGGCTGAGAACGATCTGCTAGAGGATGTGGCCAAAATCGATGATGATATTGAGCGCAGTTTTCGCAAGTTTGAGTACATTCCACCAGTAATACGAAAGCGCAAGTTCTTCCCCAAAACGCTGACAGAGACCGAGCGCCTAAAGGCCATCATGCACAAGGAGAACTGTGTGCGCAGGGACCATGCCATGGTAACACAGGAGTTCTTTTTGGAGCGGACGGGCAAGCTGAAGAAATTCCCCGATGCCGAGCAGCGGGTGGCGTGCGAGGATAGCATTGAAGGTAGCGCCGGCAGTACACCCAGCGAACAGAGCAGCGATGATGAGGACTACCTGAAGGTGGGCAAAATAGGTGATAAATTCCAGCTGCGTGGCTTTCATTTCAAGCATGGTGATGGTCTACGAGGCAAACTGCATCATCATCAAATCATGGAGGGTCAGCGCACGGTGAAGGGCTGCCTAACCCGCGATGAGTGGCTCAATCAGCTGGCGCCACGCAAGGAACCCATTAAGCTGGACGTTGAGCGGGGCATTATAAAGGTGCTCGATCCGGATGATCCCAAATTGGATCTATTCCCACCGCAACCGTTGCTCCTGCACAAACGCGAACAGAAGAGTGCCATCAAGGAATTCATTGACAAGCGTCTGGGCTTACACTATCATCGTGTGCTGCGTAAGAATCTAAAACTGGTCAAACCCAAACTGAAGTACCATGTGAAGAAGTTCAATCTAATTCGCTATGTATTTCCCGAAAAGATCATAGTGCCGGATGCACCGGATCTTTTGGAAGCCGACATGGTTGACGTTTCCAAAGTAGAAACCACCTTGGAGTACATTGCCCTAAAGAGCAAAGTGGCCAAGGCGAAGCACCTCAAGCAGAAGCTGGCACGCATGGATCTGCTGGGTCTCACTTGTGTGGAGGCTAAACAGTTGCGAGAGCAATCGCCCTGCGATGTCAAAGAGGAGGAATTCGATATCGACTGGGTGCCGCCACAGGAGATAATTAAAATCTCTGAGCACAATGAGGAGGAGTATCGCATGAAGGCCGGTAGGGACAATGTGCCCATTGATCAGCGTGGTAACATGCCAGCCCCAATGTTGCGAGAGAAAACGACTCTCGTCAATCCGAGACGACGTCAAGATTACGCCACAGAGCGTGTGCCCTCGGCCATGTTTAACGACGCCATCCGGACTACGAAGCGTCCCTACACTGACAAATTCGAGGCACGCAACGAGGAGGGGGAGGAGGAGTATCGCATGAAGGCCGGTAGTGACAATGTGCCCATTGAACAGCGTGGTAACATGCCAGCCCCACTGTTTCGCGAGAAAACGCTTCTCGTGCATCCGAGACGGCGTCGAGATTACGACACAGAGCGTGTGCCCTCGGCCATGTTTAACGATGCCATCCAAAACTCGGGCATGCCGATGTTGGAGAAGGTAGTGCCTGATCACATCAAATTTGCCAATGTGCGGACTACGAAGCGTCCCTACACTGACAAATTCGAGGCACGCCACCATCACGATCACTGGGACCCTACCCAGGCAAAGAGCGTTCATGTGCATTATCAAACCAAGACGGTATATCCCAAGATTACAGTACAAGAACAACCGGAAAGGGTGCCGCTTGTAAATTTTATCAAGGCGAATCCGCCTTGTAAGAAATATATGAACGAGGACCTGACCATTCCTCGCTATGATTTCGAGAAGATGATCGCTGATCACTTGGCGGCCACTCGCACTGATAGCAAGGATGCAGCCAGGGAGGTAGTAGTGGACCTCTGTCAACCGTATGATTTCGTTTTTCACTCAAGGGACCCCGAAGAGCTGACGACTCTCGATTTTCCGGGACGTAAACAGTACCTGGAATTTTTGCGCGAGACCCGCGAGGCTCTGTACGAGACCAAGGACATTGACCCTGCCGAGGAGCACCTATTGGTCGACCGTAAGGCAATCGTGGCCGAGCTGGAGGAGGATTTAAAGAGCATTGAGGAATGCCTAAGCTCGCTTAGCAGCTCGGAATGCACAAATCTATCCAAAGACAGCGGCAGCTTTCTATTGCTAGAAGACGAAACTAAGATACCTTTGGACTATATACGAAAACCCTTGGTACCCTTTGAAGAAATGCGTCGCTCACGCTTTCAGGCGGAAGTTATTGACGTCGACGCTGAGGAGGAGAATCCCTATCGTATGCTGCCGTTTTCCGGTCAACACAAGGAGCAGGCAGCCATGTTGGGTCCCAAAGATTCTTTCTTTACATTTAGCTCACGCCTTCGCAATGGCTTGCGCCTCAGACTGGAGGTGCCGGTACCGGATGTGCGTAACACCCTGATGGGACCTGGCGCAACTAAATACTATGGCTCCGTTATCACCGACCTCGATGAGAACTACATAGATGAGCTTAAAAGCCGCGCAACAGTGAAAACATTTAATTTCAAGACAGGCGTTGAGCTGTTAAAGGTTGCGATGCGTCTTAAGTATGAGTCACTATTAATTCAAGGCAAAATGGTGCGCACCAAGATCTATGATACGCTCAACGAGCGCCACTGGCAGAACATGAAGAATACCAAGCTCCTCTACGAAGGACTCTTCGCGAAATGGGAAAAGAAAGAATATAATGCGGCCATGACACAGGTCTATCAAGTGAAGACCTATTACGAGATAACCGACAAAATGAAGCAAGAATTCCGCGAATTGGAGCGCGAACTCACAATGCTCAACATGGACATTGTGTTCATTGAGGGTCACTGGATACGTTGCGTGATGCTGCAGAACTTTCATTATCTGCTCGGCGAGGAGGAATGGCGTGCCGAGCACGATTGGATCCATTTGGTGCCAGTGAAAAAACGTGGCAAGCTGAACGACGAAATCGAGGAGTCCGAGCATAATAGCATTCCTACAGAGGATGAGGAGGATGTAGAGTATGAACTGGAACCCTATGACCAGTCCATTGCCAAGCGTGCCATTGTCAACATTCGCGTGAGGGACAAGGATGACGCTTGGGCAATACGCGAGTTTTACTATGACGTCTACTTGCGTAATCTGCATCCTGTGTTGCAGGTGTTTCCCAATGCTGAGACTTTCCTTGAAGGCATCGACAATTTAAAGAACAAGACGTTCATGCTGCTGCTTGAAATGCACTACACCTTGTCCATACACACCGAGCTGCAGGGTAGACTGGAAACCTTTGTGGATTGGTGCGCCAAGGACTTGAAAGAGAAGCAGGAGTATGTAGCACGAAAATCTGCCAAGAAGTTCTTCATGGAGGATCGCGCCATTGAAATGGAGGCTCGAGTCAGGCACTACCTAGATAAACCAATTCAAAACTCTTTTGACGACGAGGATTTCAATAAACATCGCGCCGTCCTCGCCGAAGTCTGGCGTCGCATTGTGCCCGCCACGGTGCGGGGCTCCAGCGATGTAATTCCCAATGCCTCGGACATGGTGGGCGCCATCAGCACCGTTGTGCTGGAATTACTCTCTAAGTTTGAGCACATGGACATTGAAAAGGTGCGCGAAGTGGAAATGACACTTCGCAAGCGACGACGCTACCTGGAGAAGCTGTCTGCGCAGGCCTACCAGGTTGAGCGTCGTATCGACATGGAAATGAAGAAGGTGCGTCGTAACCTTGAGCCGCCCTACAAGAAACCCAAGCGTGTTGGACCGCTTCAGAGACTGTATCTCAGAAAGCGTGTCGCAAAGATAATACCACCACCCGTCGTTATCTCGGAGAACACAAGAAACTTTGTGCGCGCCTTTGCGGAGGATGGTGTCGTTAGCGAGGGTTTCACACAAGACTCTGTGATGGTGCTGGACAACATGCAGGAGCAGATTGTTCCATTCTATTTCGATCATTTTCTCAAGATCAACGGCTACACGCCCAATTATAATTTCAAGACAAACATTGAGCAACGTGATGGTCTCGAAATTGATCGATTTCGTATACGGGAAGTTATACCAGATGTGCTCCAAAAGGTCGACCATTGGGAGTACATGCACAAAAAGATCATGGAGGAGAATATTCAACGTAATCCAAAGATGTACGAGAATGTTAGCTAATTGACTGAATCAACAGTTTTATGCTTCTCTTACAACAAATTTACATAGTTTCCCAGTTTTAAATTTAAAAATAAAATTGCAGGTGCTTTCGCTCAAAACTGGTTAGTTGTTAATTACATAGCTGTAGGCTTCCAATATTATCTTATACCATTTTTTTGTATTTAATGTGAGACGATTTTCCTTAAAATATGGGAAATCCGACTAGTTTTGCACGAGTCCTTGCGAACGGACGAGGTTCTGTGAATATCTATCTGTACAGTCTCATTTTCTCTCTCACTCTATCTCTCTTACTTTCTTTCTCGCTCTACTTCTTTTCGTGTATCATTTCTAGTTTTCGCTCTCCTAAGTGTTACATTTACTTTTCTACTTACACTTCAATAATTTCCCGTAGTTTTCCGGAACAGCTTTCACTGAGCTCAGCTGACGCTAAGAGGCAGTTCTCTTCCTCTCCCGCTTTCTCTCCCTGCCTTCCGCCCCCTTCTGCTTACCCCTTGTCCTACACAGCTTCTCAAGTTTGTACTGCCTTGGTCGTCATTCATTTTGTTTGACTTGGCAGCAGCTGCATCGGCAATTTTCATTTTCTACCTGGTTTGTCCTACTTCATTGCCACCTGCATTGCCTAGTCTCTCTCTCTCTTTTCCTTTGCTTGTATTTTTTATAGTGCAAAACTTGCCATGCTTTTGTGTTATATTTGCACATAAATCACACAACTTTCTTAAAATTATTTGCTGCTGCTTTTTAGTTGTATTTTATACTGCTTTTGACTTTTATGCGCTGTCTTCAAATAGCTTGAATGCCATTTTTTCCTCACTGGCATCTAACATCATTTAAAAAACCAAATTAATTTCAATGGCGGATTTAATATAGCTGTAGTATATCTGTAAGAATACGTCTAGCATTTGCCCTGTTGAATTCTTGTTTAAGATAGGCAAAGGTGAATGAAGAAAATCAAATATATCTGAATATTTATTATAACTCGAGGTAATATCGGTCGTATATAAAGCTACCACGGCAACTTCCTGTTTTGTATCAATGCGACAACCCAGCGAAAACCCTCCACACGCAACTTCTAATGGCAGCCACTGTCAGAGCTTTTCGCAAAGTCACACAATTTCCATTAGTAGCTAATGAAGCATTAAAAAGTAACGAAAAAAAGTAACGCAAAAATACTTAACGCCATATTTCCAAGGAAGTTGCGAGCTTCTATCAAAAAGCACAGCAGAACAGAAGCAAAAAAAAAAAAGGAAAAAGAAGAATAAACTGAAAAGAAATTGAGAAATAAAATAAAAAGAAAAGCATTATATGCGTCTGGCTGAAACGGAGAATGAACGCTGAAATATAAAAGCAGCGCGAATTAAATACCTTTTAGCAATTAATCTGCTTAGCTAATGGACGATTTCAATGCAGACGACAACTGCTGGGGAGAGAGACCGGATATAGCGAGAATGGGCGGGGCAACAGACATCGGGCATCGGGCATCAAGCATCGGGCATCGGGAACCAAGCACAAATTGTTCCAGCCAAGGCACTTACATTAGGCTTACGGCTCGTTGACCAGGCCAATGCGCCCTGGCTTATGCCATACTATTTGCAGACTAATTTCATTCAATAAACGCGCACTTCGACCATTGATGCTGGCCACGAGCTCTGGCCATTCGGCCTGCGCTCTGCTCTGCTTTGCCGCCTTGGTCAGAACCTGATCCCTGCTGTCTGCACCCTGGCCCACTTGAATGGCCAGCACTTGTATGTTTGCCTTTTGGCCGATGACAGCTAACTTGGAATTTAATTTATTTAGTTGCCATTTTAATTGACGAGACCAGTTCATTCTGATTTTTAATATCACTTTAGATTTCTGTGCCAGATTTGAAAAAGATTTCGTTCTGATTGGCGTCGGCAGCCACTTCCCCTAATTGAGTATTATAGCTATCCACGCCAGCAATAAAATGGAGAAATTTAATACGCCTACACAACATATACTTCTCTTTAATTCATGCAAATACAAATGTTTTCCAAAATATAGTAAAACAAACAGAAAGTCGGCTATATTTTCCGGATTAAATATGATTTAATTAATAAACCCTTCCTCTCTACTAAATTTCAAGTCTGCTCAAAAATGGTCAACTAGAAGGCACAAAGCGTGCGCTTCATAATACAAATTTTATTTTTGTATTTAAAGTTGAACATGTTTCAAAGCAAATGTCGTTTATAATAAGTGCTTAAGCAAACCCTATTATGGATTGTACAACATATTTCATTTATGTAACAACCCATATATGTATATCTATATGCGTGTGTTTGCGCAGCATTTTTGAATGACGTGTGTGTGTTCATTTGTAACATTTGAAACATTTACAATATTCTCCGGTTCGTTGCTGTTTTATTTATGTGGCAGGTCATCATATTTTATGTTATTATATATTGAACATGTACTTATGTTGCGTATCAGGCGTGGGGCTAGGGTAGGTGGGTTGGCAGGCAGTCACATAATGATAAATCATATGCCTGGACCTCGACGATGCTGTCATAAACAAAAATGTTTGATTGAAATGACGTGGGCAGCTCCAGGAGCTGCTCTGTCAGTTTACCTGACACTGACGCCTGATTCATTTGTGTGGGCGGCCACATTAAAGTTTTCCACTCGCCGGTGAAACGAAACGCATTTCGCATAAGTGAAATTAACTTATCCTTTGCTGCGCCCCAACACAACCGAATACACAAACTTACTTATTGTTTATGTCAGTCCTGTCCAATCATACAAAAAATGAGTGGCTTTTATTGTAAATGAAAGCCAAATACCTACCGTTAACAATTGCTTGATACTTGCATAAGTCATACGCAAAAACTAAATCTCGAAATTGGTTCAGCTAAAGCATATGACGAAAGTCATATATATGAACTTGAATCTAACCTAAATAAATTAAATTGTCAAATTTCGATAAAAGACATACCATTTAGCCATAAAGTTAAGAAGAAAGATTTCATATGTAATAATTATTTATAAACATAAGTTATTTTAAATTACAATATAATTGAATATAGTATAAAGATCACATTAATAACCAAGCTTCCGTATTTTATACATTATTTTGAAGTTTATATTTAATTACTATTTAAAACAGTTGCAAATGTTATATATATTTTTGAGGATTAAAAAAAAAAAAAAGTGTTTTAAGCAATTAAGTATTAATCATAACTACCTTATACTTTTAAGATAATTAGTTTAATATAAAGTAATTGGCTGACAGGTATTTTGTTTAGGTTTATAGAGATTCAATCTCTCTGAGAGCTTCAGTTTTTTTTTATATTTCGAATATCTGTGCCTCTCTCTGGTCTGCAGACATCAGGCTTGACTTGATCGATTGGCCTTCGTTTTAGGCGTCACAGAATCCCGCCTTAACAACTCGCAATGCTTCATTAAGTTTCTATTTAAACCCAAATACATTACATAATAAATTTGCAGCTATAATCGAAACATTTGTGCATCAAATGTGCCTTTTCTTTGCCATAGTTAAGCCTTTATCTTCGCTCAGTTGCATTTTGCATGATTTTATTCGAGTGTAAATGAAATGAAATAAAATATTTGACTCTTGATTTATTCAAAAATCTTCACAGAGATTTTGATGTGAATTACTCGGCCCCGGTAGGAGGAGCTTTTGTAACACAGCACTGTACAGATCTTCACTGTATATGTCCTGTGCGTTTGTTATTAAATAAATTGACTGACACACGCAAACACACACACACTCACACACACACACGCATGCACACAGAGGACGCCAGAGCTGAGAGTCATGTCGAGACCTGGCCTGTAGTCCTAGGTAGTTCATCATGTCATGAAAATTGTATGGAAATTTAATTGAAAACATAAGCCAAGGATAACAGGCCAAAAAGGACAGGCAATCACACACACACACACACGCACAACACACGCGCGCACACATGAGCCATATCAAAATGGCGGCTACACACACACACGCACACACACTCGCACAAACACAGAGCTTAACAACTATGGCCGCCGTCAGCCTCCCAGATGACTTCTCTGCTCATTGTGGCCGACGCGCAGGAAGTGTACGAAATGATATAAATAAATAAACAAACTACAAGATAAAGCTATTTGCAATTTGATTGTCAATTTTCATGAGGCTGGCAGCAGTCAGGATTGTCAGGACATTTCCGCCGCAAAGCGAAACTTTTTCGTTATTATTTTCTTCCTTTTTTTTTTGTTATTTGGTTTCGGTTTCTGTTCTTGTTGCCCCATCTGTCAGTGGCTCAGTCATTTACTCATTGATTCAGTCAATCAAATTTCATGAGTGATTTTTGTTAGCCAAACTTTTGCCAGCATTTGCTGCCATCTTAACTGTCAATTTTCATTTACATTTTGCGCTTGATTGCCCCAAAATGGCAACTCATGTACATCAGTTTCCATCTCTCTGCCTGGCATGTGTCAGAACTGGCCTCGGAGTGTTTACCTTCAACCCGCCCGACAAAAAGTTTAATTGCATATTTCAGTTATGGAGCCCACAACAATTTTGTAGTTTCAAATGCTTGCCAGCAATTTTCCACACAATTAAAAACTGGCGTCAAATTATGGAGCACTTAATCCGCCCAGCCCCTAGCAACAAAATGGGCCAACTTCAAAAGCTTCATCCCCTCCGAAAAAATGGAAACCTAATTAAAAAGCGCTTAATGCTAAAAAAAAAAATACCCAGAGCACTGGGCGTGTGCTAATTTCATAATCCAAATAAAGTTTCAATTAATTTGGCCAGCGTACCATTTCAGTTGGTTTTTTTTTTTTTTTTTTTTGGAAGCTAACCAGCATTGGCATTTAAATAAAAGAAATTTTGTAGCTAGCCCCCGAATAAATTCTATGGGGTAGTTTTCCAAAACTGTTGAGCTTCAATGGTCAAATAATTATTATTCCAGTTTGAGCTGAGTTCAGCTGCGTTCTGCTGGAGAGCTATGTGTTTTTCGAGTGTTTAACTTGCGGCTGAGTTGCTTAAAATAAGTATAAATAAATTTAACCACTGGGTGAGTTCGGAGATTGTAGGTCGCTTCTAATACTTGAGATAGTGTGAAGATCGCTTGAGAAACACCAGAAGTGCATTAGAAGTGTTTGCCTGGCTGCATTTTTTCAGTTAATTAAGTTTTACTTTGATGTAATTGCATTTTCTGCAAAATAAGTACAGAATCAGTCGAAGGTTAAGTTAAAGTAAAATTTATCAATATCAATTCTGTGTAACCACAATTATTCTATTCAGTACTAAGCTGTATGCTTAATATAAAGTTACCCACCGTTTATATAAATTTATAATACCCACACTTCTTGTTGGTGCTCTATTGCTCTAATGCTATGCATCACAGAAGCATATTGCTATGGTTCATTAAAAGGTACTTGAAATTTAAATGTGTCCATAAATGTCGCTGGCTCAAACAAAAGAATGTTGAAACACAGCAGCGGGTAAAATGCCGAACAAATGATGGCACTTTTAACCCGCCAATTGTCAGCTCATCTGGCGTGGCATTAACCCCATGACACCGACCCACAAAAACCAACGCAGACTGAGCCGCAAAAAAATGTTTGGCAGCAAAAATTATAAACCACTCGAGCATATTTTGCAAGTCCCCAGCCCTCTGGGGGAGAGAGACGTTTCAGGCCGTTCATATAGATGGACAATTTTTTATACGCTCTAAGAGGGTATTATAATTTTCCCATGAAGAAGACATTTACAAACATATGAAATGTATATATTCTTGATCCGAAAAGTTTACATAAGTCCGGTTCTGTTGCAGGCAGTGTCGGCACCGGCCAGATCAGCTTTCTATATCATAAACCATTGGTCAGAAATTGTGTATGAAAAGATTTTTTGGTTTTCAAAATATCTTTACCAAAGTTACCAATTAAGAGCATTCGAATTCTACACACATGTCTGCAAAACCGTAAGCCTTAATTGTATAAGGGTATTTAGTGCTCGGCGTGTGGAAATAGCCATTCTCCTTTTTGTTATTTTTTTGTCGTTTTGCCATTGCTGTGCGCTGTACGCTTACCATTTTTCATGAGCGGCCGAAAAAGTTGAAACGGAAATGCGACCATACAAGCGGATATGAGACGGGTGGGGCATACATATAGATGCGATATATAACCGAGAGACCGCGTCGCGTCAACCTATAAATAAAAGAAATGCGGCCCGAAATCCCCAATTCCCGGCATGGAGTATGCAACATTTGTAGCTGCGTGGACAGCCCATTGGATGCGGACGAAGGATTGCTTTCGAGCTTGGCTCCTTAGCCCGGTTCGGGGGAGTTTTCGCAACTTTTTTTTTCTACTACTGCGTATTTGGTTATTAACAGGCGACTAGAAGTAAATATATGAGCGTACTTTTTGGCTGGCAGTCAAAGCGCAGCCAGCGACCGGAACCAAACGAAATTATTTTTAAACGGCTTGCTGTCTGGCAGAGAGAGAAAGAAAGAGAGCGAGTGCGAGAGCGGTATGTGTGTGTGTGTGGGAGTTGCAGCCTGGGAATGTAACTTTGTAATGTGAAACAAAAGCTCAGAAAAACGTCAGCCATCAGGCGGCTTTGAAAGAGGGAATGCGCTTTAAATGTCAGCCATTTATTAAGCCCCGTCCACAGGGGCAGCAGACGGGCAAATGGCATACTGCAGGCGACGTCAGAATCGCTTTCACGAGTCACTCAGACAGTCAGAGTTGAATGCGCAGACAGGCGAGACAGTTAGTCCTGCAATACTTGTGGTCTCTGATATGAGTATGTTACTCTCTCTCCTCACGGGGCATTGCCTCCTTTGATCGAGCATACAACAATGCTAAAAGCAACAATAAATACATTAAATTGTGCTCGAGTTTATTGCACATTTAATAGGTTATAACATTGTGTGGATAAGCCAGAAATTAGCAAAGTTTTACAAGAGATTAATTTTTTATCTAGATAATTAATATAATAGAACAAGTTAAAGTCATCAAAGAGTTTTCTAGTTTCTTAACTAGCTGACTAACCTCCAGACAAATTGTAGAAAATTGGCTGCCGAGTTAATGATCTTCTCTGCTCTCTTTAAGTTTCTTTGTCTTGTTTATTTTTATCTCAAATTAATTTATTTTATAATTCTTTAAGCTCAAAATACTTGCATTTTGTTTATATACTTTTTTTACGCCAGCTGCGATTTAATCACAAAAACAAGACATGTTCCGCAACCATAAAGCGACAATTTTCATATATTTATAAACCAAAAAATATTGCTAAGTGTGTCGCCGCAGTTGCCGCTTCCAGTGGCTAACTTCTCCTTCTGCTCCCTCTCCACTTACTTAGCGAGCGCAGCCAAAAATACGAACATTAAAAGTCCATTACCAGTGCATACTTTGCAGTAGCGCGGAATGTCGACATTTTTTGAATACATTTATTTGACAATTTCGGTTTGGTGTTATGAGAGCCGAGCACACCGAGCCCAACTCCAGCAACTCCTGCTCCAAGCACTACTGCTCACCCGTTTATTGTGAGGGCAGTCACAATATTACGTATACGCCGTGCATGTGCATATGCGCCCGAGCGTATGGTATATACATATACATATATTTTTTTGTTGTGCTCGACAAACGGAAATGGAGCTATATTGGCGCCTCTGACATCCGGAGTGCCAGCATTTTGTGATATTTTCTTTTTAAAGTCGGCCTGAACTGGCAACAAACTGAACAACAATATTTCAGCCCGCAGCTCAATTAATTGTTTGTCTGGTTTCAACTTTCTGGGTATTCAGTTTGCCTGCTCATTTTGATAGTGGTCGGAGTTCAATGATATTTCGTTTCGTTTCGTTTCGCTTCAGTTTTGCATTTCACTGGAATAAACTAACCAAATATTTTGCACTTTTTGCATATTCTGTTGCCCGCACTTTTAGCCAAATTAGCTGCAAAACTCCGCACCCAAATACAAATATATTTGTTTTACTCTTGTTGTTTTAGCTCAGTTTTCCCATTCGAACCACACTCTTCCATGGACAAATGCGATGGAAACGAAAATGAATTTAATTAAAATTATTATTTTTTGTCATTTAATTTTTCATAAATATTTAATAGCAACTTTGTTACCAGCTGTTGACTGCACATGTGTACCCTGTAAACATTGAAAATGTGTTCTCAGACAATCGTTAAACGAATCGCAAACTTCAGATCCAATTCAATTGTGTATTATGCAAACAAAGCTTACAATATACATAAACTTTTGTACTTATCTTTTAACTGAATAATAGGGTATCTTCTAGTGAAACACTTTTAGCTACAATTTTTGCTAGTATTTAATTAATTACATTCGAAAAGCAATCAAATTTGTCTAACAAAGTTTCACTAGAGTATTTCAACGAAGTGCATTAGATTGGCAAAAAGTTCAAGCACATTTCATTACTTCTGCTCTGTCTTTCGTACTGCATTTGTCTTTTAAGAGCTTTGCACTTTAAATGTTGGCATAATAACAAATTATTAATTAATGATATAAGATCTCTTCAGGCTGAGCATACACGTAGCTGGAGTTGTACACGCCACAAAGACAGTCACGTGTCGATGCTTTCAAGTCAGCCGATTAGCTTTTTGTATCCGCCCTTAAATTAGTACATATTTTAAATACAACAACAAATGGACAATTTGCGTTGGCGACCCAGCGCTGATTATAATGAAGACCTGGGCACATTAATGCTGATGATGTTGCCGCTAAGTAGCACTCCCAGATCCCATTCCTGCTGGAAAATCAAGCCGTAGGTAAACAAATATGGCTTCACAGAGAGAAAGAGATGGAGCGAAAGGGAGTGAGAGAGAAAATCGTAGCGGTTGCCCAGATAGCAACAGCTTTAAAAATGAAGTCGCGCTCAGGCTAACTCTCTCTCTCTCTCTCTCTCTCTCTCTCTCTCTCTCTCTTTCTCCCTGTCTCTTGCCCTCGCTCTCATCTCGTTCTTTTGGCTTTGCAATTAAATATGCACATTCTCATTAAAAGTTTGCGCCATTAATAAACGCCAACAGGGATGTAATTTAATACGGTTAAAAAGTACGACACGTGGAGCCCAGAAAGCAAGACATGCAGACTGCGAGCTTCACAGGTTGTTTGGAGGGAGGGGTTGAGCTAGAGGTGCCCCAAAAGTGGGCTGAGCGCTACACCTACACGAACACACAGACAAACGAGCACACACACACGCACACACTGCATTACATTAAACATGCAGCCCTTTGGAGAGTTGCCTTAACGCTCCCAAACAAAGCTCATAAAATTTGCAAATGTAAATAATTTTCTTAACGAAATTTTCACGTAGCACTCGCTTGCTACTTTGGCCGTCGACCACATTAAAGCTCGCCAGGACACGGCGCAAATTTGTCAACTGACAGGGCCAGTCTCGACACGAGGACACATACCATATGTATGGCTAGTGGTTGCTAAGACGTATCTACCCTCCCCTCGCTTACAAGCCATGCATAAATAATAAATAATTGAAAGTGTCTCACGAGAATTCTTCGCCTCGTGTGAACTCTGCCAGCCAACAATTTGGCCTTAATATTAGAGCAGACCAGGCAAAGACTTTGACTTTTCTATACACTAGCCTAGCCAGGCCCGGCTTGTGAACTATGTTATTGGAATTTCCTTTACAGAGGATAATATTAGTTTTTGTAATATTTATATTAATGGTTTGTTAATTAATTCACGGATTTGCTAAGTTTTAAATATTTATGTTGGATCGCACATCTAAACCAAGCACAACGATCGATAATAATATAAATATTATCGATTTATCGATTCCATTCGCATTTATTTTAGGGTCACAAGAGAATTTCCTGTGCAGAATAAATATAAGTATTTTTGATATATTTGTTTTTATTAGTTAATCAATTTTATGATTCTACTCAGTTTCGATTTTTGTAATGGATAACAGAACTGATTTTCAGCTTTTAATGCCAAAACAATCGATTATATGTACAGTATCAATTTATCGACTCTATTCGCATTAACTTTGAGCGCACGAGAGAGTTTCCCTAGCATAATGAATAATAGATAGTGAATAATAGATAATGGATATCAAATATGAAAATCAGCTTTGTCGATTTCTAAATTTATTTTATTTATTAAATTAATTTATTGCTGGGCATAACTGTCGATTACAATTCAATATTTTCCATATCGATATATTCATTGCTTTCGCACTGACAAATTCTGTAAAGTAAAAAATTTGCATATACTTATACATATATTGTTTACTCTCGCCAAATATAAAGAAATTCATAAAAAAAGTGTTGTAACGTGATTATAAAAAAAAAACTTTTTTATTTTATTTCATTTCAATTATTTATGATCAGCATAAGGTCAGAATATAATAAAAAAATATTTTTAAAACAATAGGTTAAACTATGAACTGTTTATTCAAGTAATATTATCATTTATTTTCTTATCGAAATTCTTTTCAAATGAAACTTACAGAACTCACATGAAATTCCATTGTTGTCCTGGCCTGATTCTATAAGGGCATTCATTAGTTTGATGATAACTGCGCCTCTATTCTCAGTAGTTTTGTGGAGAACCACATTAATTGCTTACAACTAGGCTCGACGTCTTGACTGGCGTTTTCTTGGGCCAATTCCGGCGGGAAATTAAAGTAAGAGTTTACGCTTTTTTAGCCTCAAAGCACACACGCACCTTGGCCACGCCCACAAAAAGTTTGCCGCAGTAGGTAAAGGCGGGGACAAGTCGCAGCAGCACCTGAAATTGTTGCTCATTATGTATTTATGTCAATTTCTGGGTCGCTCTTTCGGATTGCGTGGCTCTTGGCGTGTGTGTGTGTGTGTGTGTGTGTGGCAGGCCGCAATGACATGTAAAACCTTTTTGGGGCCTACACTCACACACATGTGCACACACACATCCACCTGGCCAACATTTAATGACTTTGGCTCTTGCTCTCTTTTGGGACGCATTTAGCGTGTAAATTTCGCTGTACATTTTCGACATAACATTTTTACTCCTTCAGCCAGTCGTAAAGGTGTGTGCGTGTGTGCATATTTCAGTTATTTTTATTTCAGCGTTACTTTTTACACACACCCACACACTCATACATACACACCAATATGAGCACGTATGTTTGTCGTTTTTATGTGCTCGTCTGCTCGGGCATTCGATGGGCTGGGGGAGCCTTTATGGAGTTGCTTCTGCTCCGTTAAAGTTTTTGTGAGTACTGCGTATTGTAAAGGGATTTGCTTTGTGACTCGCAAATGCTGATGACTCCAGCGAATGATAAATATATACATTTATATGGTTATCGTACATCGCATAAATCATAAAATGCCAAAAGTGTGTAAAACCAAAAGTATGCATACACCGAAACATGTCAAATGAGAGTGGCTTCTCAGGTATGCTAAATTGAGCTGAAGGAAAATATCTACATAGATAAAAAATTGCAATTAATGTTAGCTCAGGCCGTTTGGGTGTTTATGAAATTTTCTATAAAAATGTTCTTCAGATATATTTGTTTTCTCGCCTATACCTAAAATTAAAACTCGGCATAATTTATATGAAAATCGATTTTATGTATTTGACAATAGTCATCAATTATAAGGAACTGCCCTTTTAGCGCTTGCTCAATCTCAAAACTGTGCATTATGCCACTTGCAGACTCTGCCAGGCCAGCTTTGAGACGGCTTGATTAAAGAGAAATTAGAGCCTTAATGCGTTGGGAGAGCCCTGTAATAATTATCTTCCAGTTGGAGGCACAGCTAAACGCTATTGACTTACAAAGTAGGCATATGCTTATGCAAGATGCATTTCCACACATCGCATGTACATAGAGAAGAAACCGATTTCTATCGGTTACCATTTTTCAAATTTATTTTCCCAAATAACTCCAATTATTTGTATTATCAAAAAAATGCATACTCTAATACTCTAAAGCTGTTCGAAAGGATATACTCGCCTCTTCACTGATTGCTAAAAGAATGATTTTTTATTTCTTAATATGTCATCGTAAATTAATGAGTTCAAGTTTTAATTTTATGCAGTATTATATTTACAACTTAGTTTAAGATAATTGTTATGAATATACGGGTCATATCAGTGTTAAAAAAGATGACCCATTTTGAGATTTGAGGTTTCAAAGAAGAAAGAGAAAGATTACCAACTATTGCCCCATCGCACGCCATCTTTAGACCCTCTGACATACTTGTACTTACCTTTACATATATATACATATGTCTATATATAGTTTCTTTGGCTCTACCTTGGCACAGAGAATTTATCGGCCCCTGATAATATGCGTGCTTGGCATTGTTGTTTCGCATGCATTAACTAAACTCGTTGCTGGCAGCCTGATAAATAATTGAAAAGAAAGCAAGAACTAAGCACACACCGGCAAAAGTTTGGCTCCTGCATCTTGAGTCCTGGCTGGGAATCACCTGGCAGACGGCGCAGGAAGATGGCACTGAGACAACGCATGAGTTTGTCTTGTGCTGAAATAAATTTACTTGCATGCCAGATACACACAAGACATACTCACACACACAACACACACGCACACACACGCACCCACACAACACAAACACACACACGTACACACAGTCGAGTGCACTCTGCTAACTAAATTTTGCGCTGCGTACGCGACTCAGTGGAGTGCAAAAGGCATTGGACTGACTTGGACTGACTTATGGCAAGATAAGCAGCCGAGTTTGAGTTACAGGTTAATTTATTATTGAAACTAATGTTGGCAGTCCAATGGAGCTGGTGTGCAGGTGGAGGGGGGCAGCTACTAAGGGTAAATGAGAGGGCGTGGCACTGTCACTGCAGGTGCCATGCTGACGTCGCCGGTTTGGTGAGTCACTTGTCGGTCGGCTGGCTGTGAAGGGGGCGGGGACGGTGGCGTGGGCGTAGGCGGTGCAATGGGTGGCAGCCAGGCGGGCGGTAGGCTGGAAGCGGGTCTGAAGCGAAAATTATGAAATTCAACTTGACAAATGTCACTGACATTAATTAAACGTTGAGATATGGCAACAGCAGTACAAGAGCGCCAGGGTGTCTGTCTGTGTGTCAGGCAGGTGGGCCATGCGAATGGAGCGCTGCCTTTAAATGATTTAAGCGAGCACTGGAAACTTACCTCCATTGCAATCTTGCATTTCACAGATGAAAAATCAATAAGCAACTTGTAATTGAATTGCAATCGCAATTCAATTGAGCTTAATTTGTACGAGAAAATCACCATTTGGCTTGTAAGGAAATTGCAGAATGAAATGCCAGTCTTTTGCTTTAAGCCAGCGATGCCTTAAATTGTGTGCCAGCAACTTTTAAAGCAGCCGGCGTCCATTTCTTTATTTTTGTATTTTCAGTTTTATGTTGAGCTTTTTCGCACACTTCGCCAACTTCCGCTTCCGGCGGCAAGCAAAGCAATGCAAACACAGCCCACGTTCTACTTTTTCCACTCTCATCCACCCTCTCCTCTCTCTCTCTCTCTCTCTCTCTCTCTCTCTCTGTCTCTGTCTCTGTCTCTGTCTCTCTATGGTTTTGTTGTTTTCTGGCATAAAAATCATTAAACTGATTTATATTCCGTTTGATTCCCTCGTTTCCCTCGACTACGGGTCATGTGTGCCCGTCGCTCTTTCTTTTTTGATACCCTATTTCCAATCGTTGGGTATATTAACTATCAAATTTTACAAATGTTAACCATTCTAAGATCAATGTGGCAATTGGGTTATTTGGAGTCTTTAACATTTATATATAAACCATATGCCAAAGAATACTCTCTATATCTTTATATTTTAGACATTGTGGATAGCGATGCGTCAAAGTACAACACCTGCATACAGGCCGAGAAAAATATTAAGCAGGTAAGTATAATAAATATTCTATTAAATATATATATTGTTTTTGTACTCTCTTCCTTTTAAGAATGGCTTTAAAGATAAGAGATGTTTAGTTAGGCAAATTTGTGTATCAAACAGTAGACACATTTGCGATCTGGTAAACATTAGAATAAATTATTGATCAGATGAGTCGATTTTGTCATGTCCGATTTTACAGCGTCAGTCTCTATAAGCTTCACTTAGTCGTAGATACCATATAAGAAAAGACTTTAAAAGTAGTTAGAAAAATATAAAGGTTTTTAGCTAGAACGTTATACAATATCGTAAAATCGAGAAATATCGTTTTCCAGCACTTGTTTGCTTTACACATATCTAAGTTCATAGGCATAAAATTTGTTTTAATATAGAATTTATGCAAAAAAAACTATTGCTTCGAACTGGGTACAGGGTACCTCTTAGTTTTTATTATACTTTATATATAATCCAATAATAGTTTAACAAATATGAAAATTGTATTTAGAGTATGTACTACTTTAAGATTTTTTTTCGATTTAAGTTTATGTAAATTCACAAATTTATGTTTTTAAAAGCTCATGTTTACGAAATATGAGTGTATACATACAATATATAGGGTATTACAAAGTCATGCTTGTTCATGCTTATTGCGCTTGTGCCGATGCCTGAACTTGAGTTCAAGTTTGATAAAAGGGTCGCTCGACAGACCATGCCCATGCCCAGTGGCAGAAACCCATACGAAATTCGATAATTCAAGTCAATTTCGCATGTGTCGGGGTCGCTCAAGGGTTAAGTGATTTCTTTTGTTTCTGTTTTTCTACTTCTTCGTCTTATTTTTCTTCTTGTTTTATGCTACGCATTTAGTCAACTGTAAAGTAAAGTCGCATAAATAAGCAAGGAAAACACATGAAAAATTTAAAGTTTTTCGCACAAATAATTTAAATTTTGAAACTATTGATTTTGCTCAGAGATCAACCTAACGTGCTCTCTCCCCTCTCTCTCTCTCTTTCTCTCTCTCTCTCTCCCTCTCTCCCTCTCTCTTTCTCTTGCCTTCATTTAGGCTGGCAGTGTTGGCTAATGCGCTGCAGGCGTTGACCAATATCAAAAAATGTTGACCCAAAAAGTTTGCACAGTTCTTGCCTTCGGTTAAGTTACCTTCCCCTCTCCTCCCCCGCCCAAAAAAAAAGCAGCGCACTTGCTACCATCCGGCCCCGTGCCGACCCAACTTCCACCTTGAAAGGGTTGTCGTTACAGAAATTCAATTCAATTTCGTTGAAATGTTTTATTATATGTATGTATATTTTGTTGTTGTTGCTGTTGTTGTCGAAGTTGTTGTTGTTGTTCTGACTGATTTTAATGTAATTGCCGGTAATAGCAACACTTTTTATAGCCTAACAAGGTGTTGTCGTTGTCGTTGTTGTGGCCTGGTTGTTGCTGCTGCTGCTGTTGTTGTTATTGTTGTTGTTGTCGGTGTGCCACGCTTAATGTTTGTTTGATCATTTTTCGTATCCCAAATTGAAATCTAATTTAAAATTAATTTTCATGTGCTTGTGGATATAGATATTGATAGTATCGCACCGTTATAGCTGCAAACTGTAAAATTGTGCAAATGGCAATTGGGCTAAAAATGTTTATCAATGTTTCAGATACAAATTAAACTTCGAGTTTGGTTTTATTTAGTGTGACGATTAGACAAATTACGGTAACGAAATTTATTTGACCTTAAAGTATATTTTTTCCTGAGCCCATAGAAAAAAGCTGTCTACATTAAAGTTAAGAGTTAGGCAGGTAAACAATCTTTGGTTTATTTTTATTGAAATTAATTTTACATTCAAATTCTTGTTAGTTTTTCTTAATAGCATTCAAACGAAACAGCAAAAGCTATTAACTTTTTTTAATATAAAAAAAGTGAAACGGAAACAAAAGAAAGGTTTTCCATGGCGCTACGAAGCACAAATACCCTTTCTTTGGATTGAAAGGGTAATTTTTTTGCATGCGTACATTTGTACCTATAGCATTCTCGCTGGGCACAAGATTGGCTGCCGGTTCAAGGCAAGTTGTTGGTAATGAAGTTTTTGATAATTGTCTTTGATGTGCCTCGAAAAATGTTGGACGCGTAGAGCGAGAGGCCGTCGCACACGCATGAATCTACGTTTTACGGAAATGACAGCGTTTTGATACAATATATTCTTCGAAGAACTAACAGTCTATCACTGTGATTTCTTATCAATTTGATTATAATTGAAAACATCTAACATACTACATATACTCATTGATGGTTATCGTGAGGATTCCAGAAAATACGCGAAAACATGTGCTGCGACAAGTTTCGACAATTTTATCAATGAAAAGTGCAATCAATTGACTTTATTCCACAACTGACTAATTGTCCAATAATTAAAAATTCTATTAGACATAGATATATTTGGATATAAATAGGCCTGTTGTGCTTCAAGGAAATGGATACTAAGTGGGTTTCCGGAATCGAAGATCATGTTTCAAAAAACTATTTACTTAGAGGTTTTAAATGAGATTCGAGTTAGTTTGGAACACTTGGACTTTTGCAAATCTATAAAACATACCTATTATATATTGCCGTGTTCGTAGAAAGTACACACTTAGTACACGTCTGTGGAAAATGAAAGTCTACTCATCTTGATTTTCACTTTTTTTTTAAATATCTTTTAAGTGCATCGAATAAAGAACCAAGCGTTGGAATCAACGATCTCCGCCCATGTTAGTCTTGCGGTGAGAATCTCGAAGCTGAAGAATAAACTTTCTTTCGTTAAATCTTTAACCCGCATCTACCACACAAGAATGTATCAAATAAATTCTCAGAAACATCTTTGAAAATGATTTTAAAGCCGATTCGGATGGTAAGCTAATGGTAAACTTTCATACAACCGTTTTTCGCTAACTAACTATGTTGTGGGTGGAATATCCTAAATCGCTGAAACACGTATTCATTTTCTAAAATTTATAATGGAGAGGTTTAAAAATAAGCTTGGAGCAAAACTTAAAAAGTTGCCCAAAAAATCTTTGAATTGCATTTTCCACCGAGGAAGCTTGGATTCTGCGAAATGTGTGAAATACGTCTCAAATGATTTTTTTTTGTTGATCTGTGGAAGGCAATTTGAACCGGAAACCCCCATCAAATGAATTTTGACAAAGATATATGAAAATGCTATTAAAGGCGATCGCATGGTTAACAAAAAAAATTCCAAAAAGCCCGTCTTAACGTGTACCTTGATCACATAAGGGAACTACAGTGAACATTTCAGCTTCCTAACTTCCAATCAGTCAGTCAGTCAGGACAAACAGTTTTATGTATAGAGATAAATAAGTTTCAGCTTTAGCACGTCTTCAATGAATTTTAAAGCATGTTAGATGAAATAAATTTTTGGTGTGGATTTCCGCAGTCAGTTAGTCAGTTAGCCAGCTAGTCATTCGGTCAACCAGTATTGTATACCTGGTTTGGCTATGGGTGTAGAGATTTAAAAAATGTAATCACAAATGCCAATACTAAAATACTTCCGACCACAATTCAATTCAAATTACTGCGATGCTTAGTTGTACTCATCTTTGTATTTCGGTATGCTGTATGTGCGAGTGTGTGGCAAGCATCTAATTAATTAAACAATTGTAAATTCCTTTGATAAATTAACGTCACCAAGCGCTGACCACAACGCACAGATACACAAGAGAGAGATAGAGAGAGAGAAAGATGTGCACACAGAGGGACGCATGGTCTAGTTTGACGGAGAATTCAGGGGCCCTCGATAGAGGAGCTCCACACTGTTGCTAGTTATTGCAATATTAATGCAAATGTTGGCCTGACAATGTGTCCAATTGCAAACAGGATGGCACTGTTTTGGCATTTAGTGACTAAATTGATGTTAATTTGTGTTTGGGGCTTGGAAGGAAGGAAGAAGTGTTCCGTTTGTGAAATTCCCGAGTGCGAACAATTAAATAAATTAAAAAAAGAAGAAGTCAGCGCTCACCAGCAGCAGCAAGTAATTTTGATAAGATATGCCAATGGGCAAGACATCAAAAACAAAAAAATACTTACCGCACAGCATCTCGAACAGCAGTTAATATCAAGGTAACAACGGCTGGCAGCACCGTATCAGACATCCATCTAATAAACATGTCGATAAAGCACAAAACAATACTAATGTACTTCAGATGCCTATCGACAACTGGTGCTACCATATAAAAGCGACTGCCCCCGACGATATTGTCATTTTAGTAAAGCACTCTTGTGCCAAGTCTTCTGGTAGCCCAAGCAAACACAACAGGAATAGCTGTCAACGCTCTCAACTCCTTGAAGATGAGAGCTCATTACGGTATAGAACGACAGACGGTTTTACTAGAAGGAAGGACTAACCTACATATATCCCTTTAACCCCTTTCTAGTCCTTGCCTGCCTGGCTCTACTGGTGGCCACCACGGGTGCCGCCAACATTAGGCCCTCGGTGACGGCCGTGAATAACCAGCTGTACCGCCGCTTTGTTTGCGTGAACAAGTCTAATGGATTCCGTGCTCTGGTGCCTGGTAGCTGCTCGAAATACTACGAGTGCCAGAATGGCGTCGCCATGGAGACCACTTGCTCGCGTTTCTTTGATCCTAAGGTGCAGGGATGTGTCACCTATAACACTGGATGCGTTGAGGTGCTGCAAACATCAGCTACAGCCTTGATTGGTGGTAATTCTGGCACTGCCGCAGAACCATGTGCAGAAGTAGTAACCACTACATGTGTCCCACCCGTGACTACCACCTGCGAAACGACCACCCCCTGTAAGCCGGAAACGGCAACCACCACATGTTCAACGCCAACAACAACCACTTGTTCAACAGTGACAACAACCACCTGCACAACACCAAAAACAACCACTTGTTCAACAGTGACAACAACCACCTGCACAACGCCAACAACAACCACGTGCACGACACCAACTACAACTACTTGCACAACACCTACAACAACCACCTGCACAACGCCAACAACAACCACGTGCACGACACCAACAACCACCACATGTACGACACCTACAACCACCACATGTACAACGCCAACAACGACCACGTGCACGACACCAACAACAACCACCTGTACAACACCAACAACAACCACGTGCACGACACCAACAACCACCACATGTACAACACCAACTACAACTACTTGCACAACACCAACAACAACCACCTGTACAACACCAACAACAACCACGTGCACGACACCAACAACCACTACATGTACGACACCTACAACCACCACATGTACAACGCCAACAACGACCACGTGCACGACACCAACAACAACCACCTGGACAACACCAACAACAACCACGTGCACGACACCAACAACCACCACATGTACAACACCAACTACAACCACGTGTACAACCCCTACTACAACCACCTGCACAACACCAACAACAACCACGTGTACGACACCAACAACAACAACATGTACCACACCAACAACAACTACTTGTTCAACAGTGACCACAACCACCTGCACAACACCAACAACAACCACTTGTTCAACAGTGACCACAACCACCTGCACAACACCAACAACAACCACTTGTTCAACAGTGACCACAACCACCTGCACAACACCAACAACAACCACTTGTTCAACAGTGACCACAACCACCTGCACAACACCAACAACAACCACTTGTTCAACAGTGACAACGACCACTTGTTCCACAGTGACAACAACCACTTGTTCAACAACAACCTGCTCTACAACCACCTGCTCAACAACAACCTGCTCTACAACCACCTGCTCAACAACCACATGCATTGTACCAGCCACAACAACGTGCACACAACAAACAACCACCATTTGCCCTCCTGGAGCATCGGGCAGTAAGGTAAGACCCTCGTCTGTTCATGTGAGACCCGCCGCGAGACCGTTCCACAGCCCTCTGGCCGAGACACAGCAGCAGCCAATGGAGATGGCTTCGGCGACGAACGAATTGAGCATGAACCTTTACACCAGCTACGTGTGCCGCAACAAGCCCGACGGCTTCATGCTGGCTTCCCTGACGAGCTGCAACAACTATTATATCTGTCGCTACGGCAAGCCCCTGCAGGTTAGCTGCGGCAAGAAATACTTCAACGCGCTGAAGGGCATCTGCGATCTGCCCGAGAACACACGCTGCATACAGCCGCAGGCTTGAGCGAGTCGCTCATCCGTTGACGGCACTCCCCATGCACAGGAATGACTAACTCCACCATCTTTATTAATATACTACACTACCTTATAAAAGAGTTGTATCTACTGATTTAAATACCACAGAAATGCAAATGCTAATACAGGCCATAAAAATGCAAATTGCCTGGGTTTTAAGTTTATCAGATCTTCCTCTTCCGAAAATATTAGATGAAGATGTACCAATTTGGGTCTTCAGTTTGAACATAGTATCTACGATTTTTATTAAACTTTTTTTTGCCAAAATTCTATACGAGTCTAGCGTGTTTGATCCCTAGAAAACTCCACAACCTTTCAATGTAAATCAAAACAATTTTACCTTATGGGGTTGGTGTTTTGAAGATTCGCTAGAGTTATGGTTAACCTAGAGTTTTGTTTTTAGCTTAACCAAACAAAATTCTACAAAAACAGAAAAAGGCAATTTATCATAAATTGCATTTTTTGTTGGTGATGCAATATTTTTGGTTCCCAGAGGTTCGCCAGCCGCCAGAAAGTGAAAATCATATTGACTACTGGGGTCTATCTAATACAGAACTCATTCGCGCGAGCACAAAGCGGACTCTTCTCTTTCCAAAGTACAATTGTCAACATAAATATGTATATTGCCCACTAGCTATTAATTAATTAATAAAATAATTAATTAGAGATGACACTCGGCGAACGCTTCACTATGTGGCGTGGCCTACTAAGGTCGTAATTAAATGTTATAAATAACATAAATAAATAAATTCACTTCTTGCTATCAAAATGATCCTTGGTTATTCCATACTAAGGATATAAGCCTAGCGAACCTAAAGGACCGAGTTCTTGCAAAATGCGCAGGATCATGCTCCAAAAATATGTATGTACCTTTGTAAATATGTATATATGTACTTACAGGCACTCCAACTTACAGCCCCGCCCCCTGTATGGTTCCAAGTTTACTACCATATCCCGGGTTATACCATACCATCGATATAGTCCTTGGGAACCTAAAGGACTATATCCATGCAAAATTTGCAACGAAATGGTCCAAAAACATGTATGAATTTTCTTTCAGCAGCCCTTGTAGAAGAGCTACAGCTGCAGCTGTTGCTTTAACATTCGCTTTAACAGCACTCTTTTTACATGAACCGTTACTAACCAGTACTCATTTTAAATGAGTTGCATTTTGGAATCCGGCCTTCTACGTATGCGCCAGTTTTGGGTATGCAACAGAAAATTTTCGGAGCTTTTATGTTCGCCTGGAAAAATCTCGGCGGCCAGCAACCGGCATCGTACGCCCCTTACTGCTATGCAACAGATTTTAAACAGCGGTTGATTGTTGCATTTTGTTCAATCCCATATCCTTCGAAATTTCCTTCGCGTTCGGACTCCTCCAATTCTACACCATTTTAGAAGACGCCTAGCCAGACGATTAGGATGGTTGCCCATTCGCGTTATGTGATTTGCAGCCTGTATATTTATGACGTTTTGGGCACTCCTAGGTTATTTTCCACATCGGAACTTCGCATATACTAGGGGGCACCAGACAGATAGCGGAGCGTTTTTGCTTGAAACACCCTGATTTTCGAAAGACGGGATTTCTCAGCAATACCTGAATACCATAACGCCAGGCAGGAGCTATGCAGGTTTTATAGATGGTTACTTTATTTTTTAAAGATAACGCACTCCTAATGCTCAAAAGTCATCTTACTTTTCCAAATCTGTTCTTCAGGGTTTTTGAAACACATGTGATGTGTTTGTTAAAATTCAAGCGACTGTCTACTAAACCAACTCGAAATTTATGTAAAAACATGAAAAGGAGCCTTAACTGGGTTTAAAAATGTTGTTAGTGTATTTTCGGACAGAAGCGAAGAAACAAATTGACGAAAGGGAGCTGCATGGGGTGATAAGCAAACCTTTTTTCAAAGTGACACTTAGTATTATTTAAGACATTTCGAAAGAATTTGAGGTATTAGCTCTAGAAATGCGTGACACGCTTGCGAGACTATCCCACCTGCTGCTGTCCAAGTGCCATTTAAAGTCAAGCGCGTCCTTAGTTGGGCCCTACAAAAAATAACATAAGGGGATTTGGCTGCGCACCGACAACAACAACGAAATAACCACCAAAACTGACCACAATGCGCTTTTAGGCTTAGCGGCCAGTTACTGTGCGAGATATTGAAGGGCGGCCCAGCCCGGTTATTTCTTATTTTGTTCTTTTTTTTTAGGACAAGTTGTGGCTAAGGCTTTGTGTATTAAGAGCTTAGTCAATGCTGTCAGCCATTTTAGGTGTAGCTTGTAAATACGCAGGCGTTACCTATATTGTGACAACGGTAATTAACACTAGATACTCACATACATTCGCAAACACATGCTTAACGTTCTTATCATGTAATTTCGGGAGCTCAGCGCGCGAAAGGGTTTCGCTGCTCAAACATTACAGCAAATAACAGTATGAAAATTTTCTGGTAAATAGGCAGCTGAAGACGTTCGCGTCTTGTGGGTTAACAGGCGCAACAGGAATGCCAACAGCAAAAGGCTAAAAAGTAAAACGTAAAAAGTAGCACGCACGCACACTCTCACAGGACAAGCCATGACTTTCAATTTCTTTGCAAAGTAAACGCGCCGCCAGCTATTTTATCGCGACATGTTTAAGCGGTGGTGAGGGCCAAGGGGCATGGCTGTATATAGTCCTGCGTTAACAAGGACGACTAGCATGTGCTCTAGCTTTGCTGTGGGTTTAGGGTAAACTGCAAATGCTGCATTTGAACCGGCGACTTTGCTTGCTAGACTAACGCTCAGATTGTCGCTAAGCCATGCGGCATTCTACTAAAATTAGGCACAATTGACAGGTAAGAATTTTATTGTTCAAAATTTAACGCCATTACAAAAATTGTGTATGTCAACGGGGTAGCATATATCTGAAACAAGAAAAGTATATATATTTTATTAAAAACAAATCGCCTATTCTTTTCTGATGCTGCTGGTTGCATGCTGTGCGCCTAGCAAATTTTTATAGTGTACTTTGGAGCCTTCGACCACCCAGTGTGTAAAGGGTAGGGGGGAAATGCAAATTGCCGGGAAGCCAGCACCAATATGGCAAAAAGCAAAGCACAATTGGTGGCACCGCGGGCGGTTTTACCGGCGCTAAACTGCTCGCCCGAAACAGTCAAATAAACAATGAACACAAAGCACGAGAAATTTCGTAATAAAAATTACACACGCACATATGTGAAATGTGGGGCTGCACCTCCCACGTGCCGCCTTTTATGTACGAATTTTCTTTGGAGCTTTTCATGTTGGCAACGGCAACGGCCTGCGGAAAATGAAATCCGCTTTAGCTATTGCACCTACATGCGACACGACTCTGCTCTGCTCTGCTCTTCTCTTCTCTTCAGCCGCCCGAAACTGGCAAGGAATTCAAATTACGTTACGAGTTTTGTTTACAATCGAACCCCAACCCCTAACTCTTTGCGCACACGAGTTATTGAATTGCGCCCTGACAGCGCGACCTCACCTGTCCGCCCCCACTCCCCGACAGTAAAATTTTTATTGGCAACGCGCGGTGCTTTGTTTCGGCTGTCAAGCAATTTTCAATTTGCCTAGCACTCGAAATGTCTGCAGTTTGCTCAAGGCCGAAGGAGAGAGCATTTGTGGGGCTCACCTTGCTGGTTGGTTTGCTGCCTTTCCGGAGCACCCAGTAACCCAAGACACAAAAAGGCGTCTATTCCGATCTTGTTTCGAAAAGTGTCGGGCGTAGCGGTTGCTCCTCCTAATTTCTTTCCAAAGCTTAGCACGTATATAAGCCAAAGGGCCAACAGGCTGGACCAGACGGACCACACCCTAGGGGCCCACAGCCGCCGCATGGTCCACATCCACAACACCCAGAGGGTCCGCAGCCTCCGCAGACACTCCAGGGTCCACAGCCGGCGCTGCATGGAGCACAGGAAGCCCAGGGACCGCATCCGTAGCCGCCGCAACCATATCCACACATTGTAAGGTAATTTTTTTAGTGCTGTGTGCGGTATACCCTTAGTTTAGCCAGGTTAGGGTATATCCCACTCACCTTTGCTTCACAGAAATAGGAGCTGGAAATATTAATTATGTATTTGGCCCAAAAACGTTGCTGGTATTATTTTGAGTTTTATTATAGAACTTTCAGTCCGATGTGGTTAAGACGAAAGTGCTACAAATAATGAACTATACGAATTTGAACTTTCTCTACAATGAATTCAAACAGAGTCATGGCTTACTTGGGCGACCACAAGGATTATATAAGAAAGACATTATTAAAATAAATGACCAAAAAAAAAAAATATCTCTGCCTAGTCTACGATCCCTTATTCTCGTATATTTAACTGGCTGACTGAGCAACTCAGAGGATTGCGATAGATGAAGCATGTTCTTTAAACATCCAGCACATTATCTTGCTTTAACTTATTCAGCTTTCATTTCGCGCTTCTCCTGTAAGTAATATTACTGCAGAGCTGTGCTGGGAGCTTCAACTGTAAGCAATCCAAATGAAGGCTGGGGCAGAGTTGGGTTAAGAAAAGAAAGAGAAGCTGCGTGTAATTATTATACCTGGGAGCTCGTTGTGGGGCTTCCAGGAGCTAACGGTGTCAGTTCCTGCAACAGCAACAGCAACAGCAGCAGCTGCAGCAATTTTTACGACGTCATTAACCCAACAAGTAGCTTCCGTTGCTGCCACGAGCCAACGAGGTGGCATCAGCCTGGGTAAACGGGTTAGCCAGACACTGAGTTGCACATTCCGGCAGCAGTAGCAGCAGCAGCAGCAGCAGCAGCAGTGGCAGTGGCAGTGGCAACAGCGGAGCCAGACAGTTATGCGCCAGCAAATATGCAATGCAAAATAGCTACTGGCAAATTGTTTGGGGGCCAGAGAGACATTCTGCACAGCTCGTAATGCACTGCACAGAATGGGGCTAGATTTTTGGGCAGCAGCATATGCTTCATAGCACAATTTGTTACCTGCTTTTTCAAGCTGGCAAGTTGAAGGAGCCGCGAGGCTCTTCTTAGCTATACGCACTGCATTTAAATCAAAAATTGAAATAAGTTCACACTAACGCACCAGAGTCGAGTCAATGGAAACGCAACTTAAGACTTAAGCTTTTTTCGACTCGAACTACAATTTGAGTCGGACACGGACTGAACCGAAAATTCAGTTCAATTAAAAAAATAAGTTGAAGCTGATCGAGCTGAAACTCGACTGTTTCGGTTGTAATCGATTAGCTCGAACATGTTGCTCCCAGGCGCTGGTCGAACTTCGTTTGAATAAAATGAATCAATGGGTATCCGAGTTTGATGCAAATGAATTAACCAATAGGGAGTTTTTGCTCATAACCCGTTAGCTCATCATGGAGGCGAACAACATATCTGATTCAGTTCAATTTCACATTGCGAAATTGTTGGTGAATTATTTGTGTATCGATTCGCGTAATTTTATAGAATTTAAGAGCGCTTTTTATAGCCCAGTTACGAAGGCGCAACTGGAAAATCATCTTTGGCTGTTTATAGGCAAAAGTTTTACAACGTTGCTTAGAAATGATGCAGCTCCTGCCATTTGCTGAAACATAAAACTTGGCTAATGAGCCGCTAAGCAGCAGCCGCGTGGCAAATAAGACCCCAAAGGGTTAACACTAACTACAGCAACAACAACAACAACAACAGCAGCAGCAATAACAATTATAAAAGAAAATGCCGCAGCAGCGGAGCCATGAAAATCAACGACTTAGTCGCACTTGGCTGGCAGCAAGACGTTAAATTTAATAACACAATCGCAAATTGGCTCAGGGTCTTAAATTTATGAAATTTAAATTGAACCAACCAAATGGAGATGCTCAAATCAAAGCCACCACCCGCTGCGCAGCCTGGTCGAGCAGCAAGCACAAGGACAACAGCTGTGCCGCCCCCCAGTTTTGCCATTATTGTCCCCCTGTCTCGGGGGATAAATTAGTGGTTTTGGTCTCTAATATAGTCTTTGTCGTCGTCTTGCGACATTTGTCACCCCTAGCTGCCGCACTGATTTAATATTTATTTTATTAATAGAAAATTAACATAAAAAAATTGCCGAAATATTTTGACACTTGGCACTTCGCATTGCCCTAACGGCTGCTGCTGCTGTTGCTGCATGGAATGGGGCGGGGGTTGATGCCAAGGCTTGCCAAGGGTTGGCTTGTTATTATTTTGACACTTGCCAAACAATTGGCATGCGAAATGAAAACCCAGCTGCCTTAAAGCTGCAGCACAAGCAATGACAACAACAACAATAGCTACAGAAGGTGCCAAGCCAAGCCAAGCAAAAATTTTATTATGGAATTTCGTAAATTAAATATTTACACGACAGCTGTGCGAAGATCTGAAGTTCTTCGCAGGCATCGTGTTGATTCAATATTGAGCTTCAATATAATTGAATTTAATAGCTCGTTGGGTCAAGGCTTTAAAATTCTGCTGCATTACCACTGCGAGCTGATTGAACCTGTATATTGGCTCTAAAAGATAATCAGCTAGGGCAAATTCTGGGAATATGATATATGTACCCGTAAAATACACATAAGATTTATATATAGATATAAGATACATATATTGAATTTTTGTAATTTAAAGATATACAGTCGCAAGTTTTGGGAAATTCCACAAGTAAATCGGGGACATCCGTTGAAGGAAGCATTCATTTCCAGGGCATCTATGTGAAAATATATTTCAGCCGTGTTTCACATTGTCTCATAATCCATCAACCTGGATTTAAAGGGGGTGTTGTATGGTCGGCAGTTAAATTTTGTTCTAATCGGTTTCAAACTTGTTTTTACTATAATTCTACGGCGAGGAATGGGAGGAAGAGCTAAATTTTAAACACTTGTGTATTTGTAGGCAATCTCGTATCTCAAATCTTTTTAAATATTGTCTAATAACTAACTGAAGCCAACTTTTAAAGGTCCCTCCGCAGATGCAATCCAATTAGCACGCATTACAATTACGCGCCATAACCAAAGTCAACAGCATTGTCCGGGGCTACAAGGAGAATTGTTCATTTCAAAATAAAAATAAAAAGAAATGTAAATAGAACAGAATGCAAAAGAAAAAGCAAAGGCAAACGAGGGACTTGGTGGGACGACCAAACGAGCAGCCAGCGTGAAAACGCGTTGAACGCTGTGTCACTAATTCAGGTAATTTGTCACTTTATTTACATTTGAAATTAATGTTGTTGCTCTTGTTGTTGTCGGTCGCGGAGAGCAAGAAAAACCGAGAAAACCAATTTCCATTCTCATTTTGTGGGCAACGCAGCGCACAGAAAACAAAACAAATGAGTGACTGACGTGCGGGACACGGAATGAAGCGGCAGGCGGAATGAAGCAACCCTTTATCTTATGCCCCTTCCCCGGGCCTCTCTGCCGGGTTCCGGCCAAGTGTCGAAGCCGAAGGACTCACGGACAGACGGACAAACGGACGGACGGACAAACGGGCCAGCAGCGGCAAAACCAAGAAATGCGATTAACATTTGAACAGTGGGCAAAAAGGCAGCGACGCGACGCCTTTTGTGGCGCGGCACGTTGCACGTTGTTCGTTCCACACGGCGTATGCTTAATTTGAATGAAGTGGCAACGTTGTTAATAGCACTTCTCGCCCGCTCTCCTACTCCCGCTTTTACCTTTACAGGTGGTGCGCTCAGCTTTTAATGATGCTGTTTACTTTGCATTCGATGTGACAGCCTTCCGTGGAAAAGAATTAGAATTGTGACCCGAGCAAATGTTAGCACAGCAAATATTGCTAAAAAGAGATTGGCAGGAAATTCTGCCTACCAAGGTGTTGGCATAGCTATAATTTAATTAAAAATGCAGAAAAAAAGCCAGTATATTTAATTGAAAATATGGTTGAGCAGTTAATTAAAACGTGTTTAGAAACTGTTTCACAATTGGCAGCTAAGAAAATTATAAAAAATATTCACAGTTTTCTTTGCTCTAATAAATTATTTGATCAAATAATTGCAAGAAAGTATTTTATTTAAATTTTGGCATAAATATGCCTATGCACACATACATATGTATTTTGAATACCATTTTCTTTCAATTACTTTTCGTTACCCCTTTGAGGAAAAGTCTGTAATGAAAATTTCAATCAGCCAAGCTCGACTCGACAACGTCGACATTTATGAGCAGCTTGTAACATAAATTCTGGCAAAACAGCCAAAGCTCACACACACACACCCCCACACACACTCGCACGCCCAAGCACAACCACATGCCAGAGCTCAGTTGCCCGCTTGCCTCGCTTTTCCCTTTTTGGTTTTCCACCTGTTCTTTGCCACCTTGTGCCATTGCCACAAATAAAAATAAACACACGTGCGCTGCCTGCTTCATTGCCAAAACGTGTGCTCGGGCGACGCGTCTCGAAGACAATGCCAATGGGCTGGATGGGCTGGTGGCAAGAGTCTGGGAAAGGATATGTGTGCGCGGTTTTTGCGAAGCCAGAGACAAAGTGCCGCCACAATAATAGTTGAGAAGCAGCAGCAGAGATGTTTTCACATAAATATTTTAAACATGTTTACTCTGCCATATTTTGTAGACCCTGCCATCTACATGCTGTCTCACCCTCCCACTCGGATCGGAGCTGCTTCAAACACGCCTGACCACGTACGCTATCAATGTCCAATCTTGGCTGACTCCTTGCCACAATTCCACATGCTTGCCACACATAAAACTCAACAAATTTTTGCAACGCAGACGCAAGATGAATTTACTTGGCCCGTCTTGTCTTTTCTGCTTTTCCACTTTTCATAATTTGCTTATTTTATTTGCTTTGATTTCCACTTGCAGAGTTGCCAACTCTGCCAAATTTCGGAGTGTTTCTCTTCCTCTTCATCCAGTTTTCTTTTCCTTCTGCCATTGTATTTGCCTTGCCCAAAGTAAACAATAAGCTTAAATTGTGAACTGTGTGTATTCATATGAGCCTCTGAATGGGTTATGTCACTCGAAAAACTACAAAAGGATTGTGTTCTAAGTATGCATGTGTCTGCTTCTGGCTGATTGTTTAAGTCAGGGTGTCTAGAATTGTGTGTTGCAAACGCTACAGTGGAAACAAATTTCAAGAAAAGCAACAGCCAAAAATCTACATGTGCAACGCTATGGAAGAGAGATACAATTAAAAAAAAAAATAACTTGTGTCTTTTATCTTGCAAATGCTTTTTGGGAAACTGTATCAAAAGAGAACGAACATACCAAATTTGTTGTTCCTATTTCTTATAAGCTCGAGATAGGTAAAAAAAAAAACATATTTCGATATCGACATTTATTGATTTAACGAGAGCGGGCCATAGGAGAAACTACGTTTAAAAATTCACGGCTATACAAATGCTTTATAAATTATTAATCTGACTTTCATTGGAAATTAAATTTATATTGTTTAAAAACATAATGTAAACACAAAAACAAGCTTTTGTAGAAACAAAATAAACAGTATTAAAGAGAATACGGTTCCTGGTTTGATGCAGCCCAATATCTTATTTTAAGTTACATAACTTACAATAAAATTGACTAGAAATATATATTCCAGAGACTGTTTTTAGTTCAGTTTATCGTTAGTTAAAAGCTAAAACCGCAATTTAACTTAATTTGAACCAATAGCTCTATGGAAATTATAGAATTTATGTTTAAGAATTGTCTTAAAATATTTTCGGACAATATTTGATTTATTTATTAGAATTGCCAAGGAAACCTTTTTGCGCTAGTTCACTGTGCAGCCCATGTGATGTACGCATGTCTTCGCTCTATTGTTTATATTGTTAAAAAAAAAATTTTTTTTTTTATTTTAATAAAATTTTTTTTTTTTTTTTTTTTTTTTTTTTTTTTCTTTTTTTTCTTCCTTTTTTTTTTTTTTTTTTTTTTTTTTTTTTTTTTTTCTTTTTTTTATTTTTTTTTTAAAAAAATTTAATAAATTTTTTTTTTTTTTTTTTTTTGTTTTTGTTAAAAAAAAAAAAATTAGAAAAAAAAAATAAAATAAAATAAAAAAAAAAAAAAAAAAAAAATTAAAATTTTATTTTTTTATTTTTTTTTTTTTTTTTTTTATAAAATTATAAATTTAAAAATTTTTTTTTTTTTTTTTTTTTTTTTTATTATAAAAAAAAAAAAAAAAAAAAAAAATATAATAAAAAAATAAAAAATAAAAAAAATAGAAAAAAAATTTTTAATTTTTTTTTTTTTTAAATTTTTTTTTTTTTTAAAATAATAAAAATATTTTTTTTTTTTTTTTTTTTTAAATTTTTTTTATAAAAAAAAAATAAAAAAAAAAAAAAAAAAAAAAAAAAATAAAAAATTTAAAAAAAAAGTAAAAAAATTTTTTTTTTTTAAAAAAAATTTTTTTTTTTTTTATTTAGAGAAGGGGGGGGGAAAGGAAAAAAAAATAAATTTTATTTTTAAAAAAAAAGGTTGGGGTGGTAGGGTATTAATTTTTTGGGGGGGCGAAGATAGCCTTTCTTTCTCGTTTTAATTAATTTCATTTTGAGACTTGCTGAAAGTAACACGCACCGCAACCTCCCGGGCCACAGGTTCTGCTCACGTGTGCAGAAATGATATCGCACCGAGCCGCTTCTTTGAGGGCAAAGCAAATTTTTGAGTGTCGGGCGTTGAGCTTCGACCGCAAGCCGAAGTTGTGTGCTCTGTTAAGTGGAGAGCGGTTGCCACATCCACATCCCCATCCCTCATTCCACGTCACCCTCCGGGACAAACAAGACAACAGAGAGGCCTTTAGAAATGCCAGAGTCGGCTCTTGCCACTATGTTTGTGCAATGAAGCGTTGGGCTTTTATAACGCCAACAGTCAGCTAAGAGACTGCGACTCAGGCTGGCAAGGATAAGGGATACGGGACGAGGCGGGGCGGGGCGGGCGGTCATTGAGAAGCTCTAAAAAAGCTGCAGGGAAATTCTTAATTTACGAAAAAATATAAAAAAATAAAAACAGAAATGGAAAAACCTCTGCGTAATAAATGAAACGTAAAGGCAAAAAATGTGAAACTTAACAACTCGATGATGGGACGGATCGGTGAGCGGGAAGGGACAATCTCTGAGCTAACGGAGGGACGGAGGGCTTCGGACAGTTTTAGGTTTTTGGACAGACACTATACTCCTGCAATCCGGGCACTGAAAGCTTTACGCTCCACTTGGCTGCTGCTTTGATTCTCACGGTTTTCATTTGAATGCGCCCATCCCGGCGGCACACCCGAACCCCAGTTGTAAGCGAAGGACGCGCTCCTCACCTGTGCGCACGCCTTGCCATCGTATCTTTGAGATACTTAGATACGTATATATTTTAATGTGCGCTTTATCAACAGCTTTAGATAGCTGCGAAACGTACCCAGCTCCCAGCCATTTGTTAGACTTGACTGCATCGGCTGCTGCTGCTGCTTTCTGCTTCTGCTACTGCTACTGATGATGATGTGGGTGTGGCGGGTAACCAGGTGGGCATGTGGGGAGGTGAACAGGTGGGCAGATGGGCTGGCCAGCTTGTTGATGGTTTCGTGCTGTGCTTTTGTTGCCTCAAGCAAAAGATTTTAAGTGATTTTTCTTTGACTTTTTATGTAGTTGATGTCAAATTTATCTTGATTTTACGTTTTCGCTATGCAGTTGGCAGCACAGTTTGTCAATCAACACAAGTTGACAGTGCTATGCAATTTATAGAAGAGAATCTTCTATGCAATATTTGTCAGTTAATAGACTGTGCTTGAGAATTATTTAATTTTAATTTTATATTTAGTCGGATAATTCCCGCTTTGTATATATATAAGAAGGTAACTCGTTATACGAATCACTTGCAGCTATATTTCTGAATGTTTACACTTTCAGCTCGTAACTGAATATCATTTGACAGCGCCTGAATACCAATTCCAAGCAGGGGCACTCAAATATTTCATTTCAAACACGTTGGCAGCACCTTAGCCTTTCACTTTCTGGTTGTCTAATTAAAAACTTTGGCGCGTTAATCCAACATATGAGACAAGCTCACACCTTGGCGGGCCGCCTCCCGCCTGACAGTTCTCCCTGTACACACTCCCTGTCAAAACTGTCACAAAAATGACATTTTGCTGGCTAATTACAAATTCAAATTAAATCACAAGTAATTAGCTGGAAAGTCAAAGCCAAAGTTAACAACAATGCGCAAGGTGCTTGGCGGCAGCAAGAAATATTCAGTTGGTCGGGCGGCGTTCAGGAATTTGACAGCATTTTATGATTTACAAACGCTATAAAATGCGCCTAATGGTTTGTTTGTTTGTCTGCTTGTTTGTTCGTTTGTTTGCTACGACTTTTCAAAGGGGGCGTGGCACACGCCCAACAGAGGGAGGCAGCATTGAGCCAAATGAAAGACATTAAAAATGACAACAGTGGCTGCCTGTCGGCAAAAAGGTAACCAAATGACAGAACGGGCGACACATTAAAATACATTTTTAATGCTGATGTGTTCCGTGAGTGTGTGAGTGTGTGCCCTGCCACGCCCATATTTTCGTATTCCACATTTTAGGCGTGTTTATGTAACTTTTGCATGGACATGTGTCTGCCAGTCTTTGGCTTTGACTTTCACCCCATCCCCCTATGAACTTCCCCCTCCCTCCTTGTGCCTTAGAATTGTAATCAAAATAATTACTTTTATTATGATTTCACTGAATGTTAATCAACAAAAACTCTCACAGCTGCGAGCTGCAGTATTTCGGGGGCGTGGCGAACGTTTATTTTTTTTATCCAGAATTTCGCATCTCGTTGACTTTTGAATTATTGTTATGGCTTTCATTTTAATGGATTTTAATTTCCAGCTTAAACAAATCAAGTGGCATGTGAAATTAAATGTGGTCGACTTTTTGTTGTTGCTTATCGCTCCGAATAAGACTATTTTTTTTTTTTTGTTTGACCCCTGTCTGTGCTCACCTTACATATTCAATCACGTTACAACAATTTCTTCAAAATATTTCTGTAAATTAACATCATAAGCAGCACTAATGGAGCACTTTGCTATATTAAATTGTAATATTTTACAACACTGTTATGGAATAATACTGCAATTCTATTTCCATTAACGTGTCATTATCATATATTAAATATTGTGACTTAATAAATATAAGAAAGTAAAGAATTCAATCAACATTAATTATTGAAATAAAATGAATAATATTACAAGGGGCCATCTCAATGCTTTGCTTCAGTAGGCGAAAATCAGACATCTTTTTGCACTTTTCCCATCAAGTTGGCATTCCGCATTAAATTTAATATATTAATTAAACGTCACACAATTTGTATCGCTCCAAATATTGTGCACTGCCGAAATTTACAAAAATTACTAAATAATGAACTTGGTGTGGGGTCACAAAGGGCCGTACTTCCATGCGCCGTGCCAGCGCGATCGCTTTCCCAGCGTGCTGGACGAACTGGGCGAGGACGGCGACAAGCTGGTCGCCCATTTGGGCATCTCCAACATGTCGGACATGGGCGCCCGTCTGAAGAGGGGCCGCAAGCATACAACTGTCGCCGAGCAGCGTGCCGCTGATATTGTTAAGGAATCGCGTGTGCCGCTGCAGAAAATGTTTTGCTCCTCGGCACAGGGAATGCGACGTGGCGTCGACAAGTACACCCAGATACCCAAATACGATCCCTATGTGGACGAGGAAGATCAACGTGAACTGGCCCAGCGCTATCGGAAGCTACTCAATCGCCAAAATCCCACACCAGCCCAGCGCCAGGTGGGTGAGCCCCCATACACCGGCAATTGCCAGCACTGTCGTCGCCGTGGCAGCAACGATGTGGCCAACGACTTTCAGGGGCGACTGTATCTGCAGCAGGCCTATCTGCTCGGCCAAATCAATCTCATGTGCGTGAGTAGAGCTTATGGCTGTAGTTTTTGCTAATTGCTTGTAGCTTTACAGGGTATTGGATGGTCAACACCAGCAGCAGCAGCAACAGCAGCAGCATCAGCAGCAGAACGATGGACCACTCAATATTCATCGCAATCGTAATCATGGCTAGCATTGGACCTACATTTAAGCGTTTTATTTGTGCAGTCTAAGTGTCATTAAAGTCCAACATCTGCTTTCAATTATGATAAACATGCAACATGTAGCACGACAGTGGGAGGGGAGGCTGTCTCACAAATCAACGCCAGCATTAATTTTTCATGTATTTCATGTAATCACAAGCACCGCAGCTGCTGCACAAATTGCAGCTTTTTTAATTGCTATAAAACTCTGCGGCATTTAACAGATGTCAACAGCAAAAGATGAAGTATCTGTATCTGAAACACGACCACTGCAAACGCGCCTTAGCGCCAGCCATGTAAACTGTGTGCGTTTATGGAATGCTAAAAATGAGGAAGCCTACAGTAGAAACTGCGAACGAATGCCCAAAGTGGGCATCACTTTAGCTCTGGAACTTTTGCTAAAGAATTGCATTTATTTTAATGTTATTTCGGCACGCCGAAGATTAAATACCATCGTAGAATTATGGCTAACGGGTTGGTAGATCTATCATTAGAATGGAGAAACTCTTAGTTGATAAATATACCAAAAAAATCATTTTGCGACCAGGTCTTAGAGCTATAATCTATATATGATAGTGTTCATAAGCCGTGTGGTTAAAATATTTTTAAAAGCTAAAAAGTTTTCCGGAGAATAACTTTATTTCGATCTTTTCTAAGGCAAGCATATGGTAAGTAGTCCGATGTTGCCGTTTCCGACAGCAAGAAGATGGACCTATGCATAGATTCGTGGTGATTGCTTTAAAACTGAGAGACTTGTTTGGGTAGAAACAAATAGACGAATGTGGATGTTGGTGCTGATCAAGAATAAAAGTACATTGTAGGATCGAATAAGCGTTACAATGTTTTAACAGTAAATCGGATTAAAATTAAACAGCCACTGAGTACAAACAGTTTTACTTATTTCATTTGGGTGCATCTAAATTCTACAAGCAAGTAAAAAATAAATGGGATTCCTTTTTTAACAAAACACGCACAACGATTTGCTTTAGTTGTTCCATGTTTCTCAGTTATAAGGTGTATTTATTCATATATTAAAAGACAGCGCTCATCTGGCGATCCTATGGACCATGTTGCTGTCTGTCTCAACCTTTGTTCATTTCGCGGTGCTTCTTGCTCATCCGCCCACTTTCACCCACTTAGGGCTTGTTCACTTTGCCATAAGCTTTACATAACTTGAGGCGCAACAGGAAATGAATGAACACGCCCCAGTCGACTGGCTGGAACAAGCGAAACGAAGCGAAAGCGAGGAAAAATGTTGCCGTGGCACAGTTTTTCCATGTACTTAGCGCCCATTCCAGCTAATGTCACGCAGCGAAAGAGAGAGAGAAGAGAGCGAGATAGAGAGGGGGAAAGAGTGTGCAAGGGCCGGCGGGGGATGTGCCATATCCAAACACAAATTGCTCTTGTAATATCAATTTAAAGCACCGCCAAAATTACGCCTTAAATTATGCAAATGTTTTGTGCTGCGGCGGGCCAACAGCTAACAAGAAAAGTTTAAACAAATGTTCAGCTTGGCTGATTTGTATCTTTAATTTTTGTCGTATTTGCAGTTGTCTTTTTATTATTGTTGTGTGTTATTTGTGAATGCCTTTTAATTAACTGCAAAATGCTCAAAACTTTAACAAAAAGTTTTCAGCCCATCAAATTAATTTTGAAATAAATCAAAAACGGCACGAAGAAAAATTAAATAAATAAAATAAAATACCTGAGCAAGTCGAAAGTCGGAGCGAGTGAGGAGCCTTGTGTTGTGTTCACACACATCCACACACACACACACACTCGTGCACACACACACTTAGCATAACTTTCATTTTGTTGAAATAACTTTCTTAATATTTTGTTTTATATCTACGTATATTTTGGCATCGCCTTTGCCTCTTGTGTGCCCGCCCATATTTTTCTCTTTCTGTATCTTTTGCTGCGTTTCCTGTGCCACATTTCCTTTGAACTTTATCTTTGTTGTTTGCCGTTTTCATATATAGCACAACAACAAACATTTTCAACTTTTCCCGCTCAAGTTTATGCAAAGCATTTTAGGTCCAAACCCTCCCGAACCCTCTCCTACCAACTCACCTAAAGCTCGCTCTGGCAAAAAAAGCAAGTGGGTTCTCTTGTCAGAAGTGCCTGGCTAGAAGATACTCTGAACCCAGCGACAAGATTATGCTCTAATTCTTCTATACACACTCAAGCACAGGCTGTGTTTCTGCTTTCCATAGCCCGACACTTTGGTAAATGCATTCCTGATTAACCTCGGTGCATAATGTCTGATCTTTATGAAATTGAATATACAACTAACATTTGTTTCTTCACATGTTTGGAGAATGGGGACTGCCAATCCCTCTTATATGCTCCAAGATATGGCAAAAAACAGGACGATGTTATCAATTTTAATGGATTTTCTGCGAATTGTGAAATTATCACAATCGACGACCCACGTTCGATATTATAAGTGTCTAGCTTTGTAGTCTTCAAGACGGACGGACAGATGAGGCCTTCTGACTGTAACATGCTTTCACAGAGAATCGTTATATCCTTTTCAACAATTATCAATGAGTATAGGGCACAAAAAAAAAAGAAATGAGAGCGCCAAAACTTTCTGTTACCTTTAAACAAATTGTCCCTTTTTGTGGGCTATATATGTGTGTGAGTGTATGCGTGTGTGTGTGTGTTGACAACAACAGCAAAACCAACACTACAAAAACAGCTAGAAAAGCACATTACAAAAACCCGGCTAAGCAGGATATGCACACTTTGATCCCGTGTTGGTTTTACTGTGTGTGCGGAATTGTGTTTGCCATATTTCCGTTGATATTTCTACTCAAAACTTGGCCAAGTTTTCTTTGCTTTTCTCTTTTATTTTATTTAGGCATTTTTAAGTTTTTCCTGCCTGCTGGCAAAATCTTTTAAGCAGTTGACGTTTTATGAGTTGACTTTTTCAGCTGATCTTTTAAAAAGAAAGGGTATTCCAACATTAAATAAAAGCTGCTCATATTTTCACTATATTTAAATATAGCTGGCGCAACAATTAGATGCGCAACCATTTCTTGTTGTTTTTGAGAGAGGCTCTGCATCTAGTTGGTTTACATAATTATGGCATTGATAGAGTTACTTTATTGATGCGCCGGATTGACTGGTTGAGCATGGAGCTGCCTTTGCAAGATATGGGGAAAAGCCAAAACTTTTGGGGAAACACGCTTTGCCTTTGACTGAAATATGTTGCTTGGCTGGCTTCGTGCGCTTGACCGACTTTTGAGCTGGCTTTTTGAGCACACAAAGGGAAAAATCAAGTAGCCGACGTGTGTGCTCAGCTATTATTAAAAATGCAATGCTATTAATATAAAATAACGCACGCTGAGCCAGAGCTCAGAGCGAGTTCAAGAGCAAAAGAGAGTGCAAGGGTGAGAAAACGAGAAAGAGAATGAGTGTAAGAGCACAGCACAGTAGCTGGACTACCTTTGGATTAAAACTACAATTAAATTCACATAAAACAAAATATCCTGCGGTGCTTTTTATGTGTACGCTTGTAATATAAATCCTTTTGGCTAATGGGAGCAACACACACACACACAGTCACTCTCTCTGTCACAATCACACATACACATGTTTTTGGCATTGGCGAAAGCTGCAAGTGCCACGAGCTCGACTAAAGCTGCTCACAGCAGGCGGTTCCTTTTGTCCCGAAATGGGGGGTGTGGCAAAAAAAAAAGAGCTCGACTAGCAAAATGAACTGAAAACGCAGCAAGGACGAGGGGGAGCGGTTCGAGTGCCGGGATGTAGCTTTTGCATGTGTGTGTGTGTGTAAGCAGAGGTTAAGCATCGCGCTCGTGTGGAGCTTCTAATGAACAAAATGTGCATGCGAATGAGCAGCCCGTGCAGGGGTGGAACTAGAGGGGGGCGGCTGGGGTGCTGGCAGCAGTTACCCAGGAACTCCCAGTAAAATATGCATCCTTCGTGTGTGATTAAGCGCAAATCCATTTTTATGTCCCTAGTATTGCGCAGCAGCAGCACACACACACAAATCCTCCATTGTTGGCTGTGGCTGAGTCGCACGAATAGCAAAAGAGAAAATGTTTTAAATTAAGTGAAATTCTGCTAAGTCTTAAGGCAACTTAATTGTTGGCATTTTCCAACTGGCATTCTGCTTAATGCTAATCACTTAAGTATCTGCACAGCGGTACCACATGGAAAATCGTGTAAATTCGATCTCTCTCTCTCTCTCTCTCTGCATTTGCTGCAGTGTTTCGTAAATAGATTTATACTCAAAATAAGATCGAACCTGAGGCTACGGCATAATTGCCATTATGTCATAGCCAAGCGGCATTTCAAGAAAAAATAATATTAATAACAACAATAAAAATAGTAGTAATTATTAAGATTTAGTAGAACATACCTTTTTTTATGGTTTTGTTGTTCAATTTCGTGTTTTTCTTTCCATGTATATCTATGTAAATATCCCAATTTTGCAATTTTGTTCCTAAATCATTTTATGTTTCAAGTGTATTTTCGTGTGCTAAAATCTATAAAAAAGTATTGAAAAATCAATCAGCATAAGTTCTAAAGTGAGGATAATGGCATGTATCATGCGATGTAACTAAAAATACTTTGCTAATAATATTCTGTAATTTTTTTTTAGCTGCATATGTAATAAACCATAATCTTATTAAATGCCTAACTGGCTACAACTTTTGACAATCAATTATAACAATATTTAATAAAGTTTGTACCATCTGTATGTATGTATATCTTAAGTGTATAAATGAAATATTCACAATGCCAATAACTTTAAGCTTTAAAAGTTGTCTCAGTTATGAGACCAGGCCCTGCTCCTGTCAACTGGTTTACTGTAATGCATGCAAAATACCGCTTTTAATAATAGGTTTTGCAATCGCAATTTTCATTAAGATACTTACACTGCGCTACACAACACAGCAAGAAACGGCGACAGGCCGACAATTTATTTTAATGTGCATTTAAGTAAATAATTGAAATTTATTGCTCTTGGACTGAAAGGCTTTTGAACTGGCTGGCAAAATAGTAAGTACAGTACACTTTTCGAGTTCGGCAAGTACAGTGTGGCAGGGGTCATTGCAATGCAACTCAATTAAACGATTGTCATGTGGCGAGTGATTTAAAGTCAAATGCAATTGAAGTCAATTCCAATTCCGAGAATAAGCCCAGCTCAGCAGATCAGCAGCTCACATTAGCGATGTAAGAGAATATCGAAATACGATGCATCGATTTATCGAAAATACCTGATAGTGCTTTTTTCATATTTGTTTGTCAAGAAATTAGATTTTGTGATTGGTATTCCCCAGTAGAAAATTATGTTTATAATTTAAATTAGTTTTCTTTTAGCATTTAGACTTTTTTTGTTTCTAAGCTTTTAGAAATATGCTGGAAAAATCGTTGCATAGATCTCAAATATTCCGATAGATCGTAGCATCGATTTTCTTGGCAATTTTCTTAAGCAATGTCAAAGAATCGATGTTCATTTCGGACTTACATCACTAGCTTACATACATAAGTTTGTATGAAGGTTTATTCAAAGGCGTAAACAAAGACTTGAGCTTCTTTTGTAGTGGACCGCTCTCTGGACACAAAGGCAACTTCAATCGCATGGGGTCGATTCAAGTTGTGAGCTCTTCACATGGTACGCACAATTACCACGGCAAAGGAAATTTCGACAGCCGCTTTTCCAACTGAGTTTTCTCTGCTTTGAATGCTTTTCTTTTTTTGGCTAATTAAGGTCACGTGACCTGGCTGCAAATATTCCTCCTTGTCTGCGTCTCCTGTGCGGCGATGCATGTGCCTGGAAAATGTGCGCTCTCGCATCAAATGCAGCCCGGCTGCTAAGCCGCCCCAACCCGGCCCCGCCCCACCAGAAACCCATCCAGCCCAACCCAACCCATCGGCTGCGGCACTTGATGGCTTCAGCCACTAAAAGAAACGCAACGCATGGTTCACGCACATTTGCGCAGAGACGACGAGCGAAGCGCCCATTCGGGCAATTATCATGCGCCGAAATCACGAATCGCCTCACCCCCACACGTCCCCCTGCCGCGACCCACCACCCACACCCGTAAAGCAAGACCGCCTGCCATGTTCAAAGCAAAGTTTTTCCATGGGAAAAAACAAACTTAACAGAGAAAATTACGCACACGAATTGCGCTGGACAATAAAAAAGCCGAAGCGCAAAAAAAAAAAAAAAAAAGCGGCAAATAAATTATGAACAGTAGAAGGTTGTGTGATGGTCGGTTGCGGGGGTGCCGGATCTGTGGGGGGTGGGGGCCCTACTTGCGCGTCTAATTTGTTGGAAAATTAGTTTGTGTGTTTTGTGCGTGTAATTTCCATGCAAGTTTTGGTTTCAGACGAGGTCTGCAGTTGATTTTGATTGAAATACGAAAAAAAAAGAAAGGGCAGCCGCTACCGTTTACTGAGAGAACTGGTGGGAAAAAGGGAGTTTAGTAATTTTGGGGAGGGGGCAGTTATGACAATGTCTTCAAAGTGATTACAATATTTTGGATAAGAAATTTTGCGGAATACCTTAGCCTATTTACACTAAATAAAACCTATTAAACAATAGATGAACTCTTCTATTTTGTATCGCATAATGCTGCCATGTTAAAGAAAAGGAAAATATGTAGATAGACTTGAGAAAAAGAAACCGAAGTTGCATATGAGAGAGTGAGAGAAAGAAAGCTGAGAGTTTAAAAGGAGTTATTATCCTTTCCCTTCAATTGAAACGAATTTTAGTTAGTGGAAGTTAAATATTTTACCATTTGTAATGGAATTGCTGGTATAAACTCTTTCAGAGTTTTTTTAGTCTTCTCAAGTTTATTTCAGTTTCAAGTTTTTATTGTCCAGACACGTTTCTGCTCGACTTTGATGCTGTCTCGGTGAGCCACGCCCACCTGCTAGTGAGTGCGGTTTAATAAACGTTTTACCAACTGCTCCCCATCCCTTGGCCAATCAAACGCATCAGCAACAGGCTGGAGCCGGAATTGAAGTTGGAGTCAGAGCCGGAGCCAGAGACATGCTCGTAATCATGATGATCTTCCATGGTAAATTGCATGCACGCCTTTTTAACCCAAATATGATGTGCCCGTTGCCGCTCTTCTCCTGGGTCTCGAGCCGTTGCCTCGTTGCGTCGATTGTCAGGGGCCGATAAGCAGGCACCGCGTGCTTTTATTATGGGGCCAACGAGTGGAGCGCATCGCCGCATGGATTAATGAGTCGCGATCTTGCGGCGCGGCTGGAAAAACGTTTACGTGACTGAATTTTCAAATATTTTTTATTGCACTCGGTGCTGCTGCGGCTGCCGCTGCGGCTGCAAAGTTGCAAAGTTGCAGGCCGCCTTTAATTGCAGGAAGTTGCATTTTGAATGTGCAATTTATTAAGAAATTATTTATTGTCCAATGAAATTGATTTTGAAAGTCGCGTGACGAGAAGTTAGGCATTGTGTGTGGCGGGCACACAGACACATGCTGTCAGGCTGCTGGTTCCACATAATTAGGCAGCATAGCTGCAACGATCTCGCTGCGATCTGTGATCGTGCCACATTTCAGGCCTTTCCACATGACTTCTAACACCTAATCGCTGCACACGATCTGCAAAAGCCGCTTTCCCGATTTCCTGCCACACCCACTTGCTTCTGCTATTCGCTGGCAATTAATTTGATTTGATGGCTGGCCCTGGCCCTAGCCCTAGCCCGCGCTGAGTTCAGGCCCAGTTGTTGGGCTGTTGCCGCTGCTGCTGCGGTTCTCTAGCTCATTGCCTGCTTTCAAAGTGCATCCAGTTGCGAGTTGGCATCGCTGCTGTGTTGAGTAATTGACTGCTTTGATCTTATGGCCCGGGTGACGCCTGGAGCAAGCAGAGTTCCCTAAAAATAGGCAGTCCCCGTCAAGGCACTTTGAAGTGCACATATCCATACATACATATACATACATATACTCTTAGGTATGTTTAATTAAAAACGTGCGCTTATGAAAATAAACAGCCGTCAAAGTGGCAGAAAATTCCCCTGTCAAGAAGTTTGCATGCCATTTGACAATTGTGGAAAAAAAGCAAACAATGACTTTTAAGCCGGGCGACGCAGTTTGGAGACCAAGTTAAATGAATAACTTTACTGGCCTTTCATTTGCCTCTCAGCTGGTAGATCTGGGTCAGCACCTTTAAGAGTTCGCCTTCAGCTGCAGCCTTCGGGGCAGCTCACGCTATCTTGGCTTATGCGGCTCATTAATCAAATTAAATTGCATGAGAATTACGATGAGAATTTGTATCGTTCACTGCGCCCACAAGTAGGCAGCGTTGCGTGGCGATGCCACGCCTCGATTGCTGACCACCCCAAAGGGGGCGCGGCGATAAAAGGGTGGTGCGTGTGCAGCCAGCCGCAAAGATTGCGCGACAGAACACTCAGCAGTTGGTGTCCAGTCTCCCCATATGAAGGCAAAGGCGCCTATATCCCACTGTCTTTATGCTGAATAGCTTCGCCAAGATCATATCTTAATATAAACACATCTATAGCAACAGCTATAGCCAATTGCAATGAGATTTGATCAGAAGCAGAAAAACGAGCCGCCCCACGATTCAAACATTATATTGAAGAAACAACAAGCTCACCAAAAAAAACGTACTTCGCTGAGCCGAAAACTAAATACCCTAATAGACATATTGTCTTGAAAACAGAAAACAGCTACATTTTTGACTGATTATATTAACTTCTTTTGAAAGCTATGATACAATTGCCCGATCCGGTTAGCCTGCAACAACAAAACAACTGAGATTAGTTTGCATAGAAACAGTTAGATAGACATGAATATGTCAAATCGTTTTTTATGATACGGGTCAAGAATATATAGTACAGCAGAAATGGTTCTTTCCATTGAAGACGGCTGCGCAGTATCCAACAGCAGCCCGCACAAACATACATATGAATACGTACATACATACGTATGAATGTATTTAACTGCAGAAAAAAATGTTTACTCACGTTCATTAAAACCAAAATCCCCCTTTTTTACTGTCAACAGCTGTTGGAATGTGGTGGATGGCTGACTGCAGGGTATCGATAATCGCAGGCTATCGATACGTTGAACAAGCGATCACATGTTTTCATCTAGTGATCATAGAACATTTGCAATATAAGCATGCGCTTATAGTTACATTTATTACATATAACAAAGGTGTAAGACCATTGACTTCTTTTTAAAAAATTAAGAACTCAGCTTTTTTCGGCTACACAAAAATCTCGTCCGCCCATATGTGCTACATTTATATAACGAGCATTGAAGAAAATGAATAATATATTCGCGGCCTATGTTTTATTTATTATTTGGAGCTCCAATCGCATGCATGCATTACTCACGCTTTAAATACCTTTAGTTTTTAGCAGCTAGGATACAGGATTCCGTAGTATTAGTGTGCTGGAAGGGAGCTCAATGATCCATGCAGAAGCTGCTGCTATTGCTAAATGCAATGTGCATATCTAGCACGTGGCCGTGGCAGCAGCCGAGTGGAAACAGCGTTAAATGACAAATTACAAGTATTTACATGCAAAACACAACAAGATGTTGCTCCATAGCGAAATAATCGATGAGGTGAGCGCGTGCCTGGCAAGCGTTGCGGAGCATCCAAAAAACACGGCAACCACAGGTTGACAGAGTGCCGCCAACAAAAGACGAGCCGACGAACAGTTTTGGATGTGGGGAAAGAAGGCAACAGGCAGGATGCGGGTCGTGTAATTGAGCGTAAGAAGCCAAATGACGAAGACGCTGGCGCCACCTGTCGTTGAGTGTGCGCGCTCAAATTGATTGCATTAATTGTATAAAATTGTTGCACTTGTTGTTGTTGCTGTGTGCAATTTAATGGCTACGGTAAAAACTGCAACCGATTGCAAAGCTTCATTGGTTGCGCAAGTTCATGAAATGTCTCAAGGGGAGGCGTGGCAGCTCCTCAAATCAAATGCAATTAGCAATTGACACTTGGGCGGCAGTTTGATGAGCAAACAGGAAACAAGAAAGTTGACTTTGAATTTGCTGCTGACTTAACACACTTGCAGATAATTGTTAACAATAATAATATTGGGATCCTAGCAACAACTAATAATGCTCTCCTCATCTCATTTTATATCTAGCAAATTATATAGAATTGCGATTTAATACTGAGAATAGCAAAGCTCTGATTAGCAATTGCTCAGTTAGATATGTACAACTTAAAAACAAAAAACAGGCAAAAGCCAATTTTGTTATAGCTTCTTTTCTTAGAACAATACGATATTGCAGTTCGATGTTGATAAGATTTTGCTCATATGTGAGAAGCATTTTTGATTCTTAATGCCAAGTTTGGTTAGGATATAATGAAAAACAAAAAACTTTCTCAAAGAAGCACTTCATTTTTGAGCGATCGTTGCTTTGTCATCTCTATGAAATTATTGGCCCGGCCCGGTTATACAAAAATAATTTCAACTTTTTTGGTATTTTTTACTCACAGAAATTAAACTAAACAATTATCATAAAAATGCCAGCTGATGAAAAATTTGAGCAATCGATAGAAACTATGAATAACCGATTATAAGAATAAATAATCGATTATATTCCTTCAATATCCATGTGCAAATCTGTAATTCGAAAACCAGTTTCTAAGAAGCGTGTTGTTCTTTCCTTTGCGCATTTCACAATATCACATTAACAGCAAAACGTCGTAAAGTGAAGTTATCAATATGTCCTCTAAAGAAGAATGCAGTTACACAAAGTTTGATTGCTTCAAAGCTTGTCACACATGGACCATCGAAAAGTTTTCTTTGTTAAATGGATATAAAACACATCACTGCTTTTCATCAAACCGCTTTGATGCCCATAACGAGCTTAGCCCGAGTATTAAAGATTTTTATTTAGAACTTTATAAACAAGAGATTTCGGGGAAACCAGCTGATTTTGTTGTAAGAGTAAGGATGGGTCAAGTTACCTTAAACTGTTTCAAGGTTTACATCAGTATATCTATACTGAATACTTTAATTAAAAAAACTATTCAGGATTCATTCTCTACGGAAAAAACAATTTCATTAGTTTCAACTAATGAACTTTTTGATAAATCGAAGGGTTTATTGCCCGAGAACAAACTGATAATTCGCTGTGAGATGTTTCTGTTTTTCCACAAACTCGAGAAAATAGCCATCAAAGTTCCCGATTGCGAATTGGCCACAAGTTTTGCTGATTTACTTAATTCTGAGGAATTCACAGATGCAACAATTGTGACTAAGGACAACCATGAAATACCAGTCCACAAGGCCATACTTTCAGGTAAGAAATAATATTATTAAATAGCATCTACTGTCAACAAACTTTGCTGTTCGCAGCACGCAGTAAAGTGTTTGCGGCCATGTTTAAGAATCCAATGGAGGAAAGTCGGAACAATCGCGTAACCATTAGTGATTTCAATCATGAAGTTGTCAAAGAATTGCTGAATTTTATCTACACGGATAAAGCACTTCATTTGAAAGACGTGGTTGAAGATCTGGTGGCGGCTGCTGACAAATACGACCTCGGCAGACTAAAGGCACTGTGTTTTGAATACCTAAGTGACAACCTTTCCATTGAAACTGCCGCCTCGACGTTCATCTTAGCCGCTTTTTATAATGAGGACGTACTAAAATTACATTCGATCAAATTTATTAAAACACATGAAGCTGAGGTAATGAACACATCGGACTGGAAGAGTATTGTCACAACACATAAAAATGTTCTATTAGAGGCTTTTGTTGATTCCAAACTAATCAAAATGATAATTAACCATAATATTAATTGAGACACCTTATATAAAAATTATGAATTAAAGTATAGTAACAAAGCACATCTTAAAGAAAAGGTGCTTAGCTATACGATTCCTTTTTTAAAACAATACGAAGAAAACAATACAAAACAACTGAATATATTGAACAATTTATAATTTATAGTAAAAAACAAATCTTGAAGAAAGAAGAAAAGCTGTACTACTATACATTTAATTACTATGTTTATCCCTTGGTGTTTGCATTATAATAAATTCTCTTTACACAAAAGGTAAATATTAATAGCATTTAAATATCTATAGATTATCTTCGGTCCATAGAGTAAATACGGGTATATTTGGTTTAGAGATATCCCCGACCACATAAAGTGAATATACATACATATTTAACAGTATCATATATGTATGTACATAGCGATATATGTATGTAGCTATGTTCGTCTGATTGTTTCAATGCAAACTAAACTCAGTTTTAAAGCTATCGTTATGAACAATTTACATAATTGCGTCGTTATGACGCCAAGTAAACTCTTAGATTAACACAAAAAATGAGAAATAGATATAATTTGCATTGCATCAGAAAATAAAAATAGAAGTCCCCGTTTTATGTTGTAGACAGCTGACGGAATGTGGTGGATGTCCGACTGCAGGGTATCGATAATCGCAGTAAAAGCAATCACATGTTTTCGCCTAGAGATCACAGAACAATTTCGATATAAACATGACATTTATAATTATAATACACACTATTTCAACAATGTTTATTAATTTGAATTATTTCGTAAAACTAAAAATGTAGATATTATTACCAAATTTAACATTTAAGAGATTCGTTCGTTGATTTTGAGGCTGGATATTTGCAATTTGAAATATTGTATACATTCGGGTATCGATAATTATACCATACTCTTACTTACTAGATGTAAGGTCCTATCCAAGTGCTGGCATTCAGTTGTGGGACTCACAATGTCCGGGAAAATACATTGTTGTTGCGGAATCTTCACACACGCCAACTTTTAAATCATTTCGACGCCACGCAATGCACGCCACATGGAATGGACCCGCCCCTCCCTCACAGCGTTGGCATCTCAAGATCGCAAGGCATGGAGTGTGAACAGCGGGTGCCGCTCTTTTTTTTTTCTTCATTTTTTTGTGTGCTGTCAAAACATGCCAGGCGATGTGGGAGCTTGGTGGCGGGGGCCACATGCTGGCAAGTGCCTGGGCTCATAAATTGCCGCTATCTGCGGACTGTATCTGAATCTGTATCTGTATCTGAAGCTTTGTATCTGTTATGGCTCGAGCCTTGCAAAATATGCTGCTAATTGAATTGAATTGAACTTGGGCACAGTTCGATGAGCTGCGATTTTCCGTGTGATTTATGCGGGTGCGGGCGGGCCAAATGAAGTGCTAGCTAGTGCCAAGCCTTGTATGTCATTGCCAGTTTTAGCGACTGGTAGACAATAAAGCCAAACAACAGGCCCACAGGCCACAGTTGGCTTGGGCAAGTGCGATTCCCCCGAGAGAGAAGAACTCGGGAACGTTCTCAACCAATTAAACCAGTTTCCTGTCACAGTTGCTCGTTTCGCAGAATCTTTGGTTTATTTTTGCTGGTCTCGTTCATTTGATTGCACGCTGATGAAATAACAAGACCGAGACCTGACCCTTCCACACTCTTCCCAGCTGCTCAACCAGCAACGCCCTCATAATCAAACAGTGCCCCAACCGGCGTGCTTGCGCAGACGCAGCAGAAAGAGCGAAGAAAAAAAAACTGAATTAAAAAATAAAAAAAGAGGCTGGAGATCAGCACTTAACGTACGAAAAGCGAAAATAATTTAGCGCAAAACGTGCGAATGTTTACTTTGAACAAAAGGACAAATACGAAGCCAACTTCCAACTCAACTCAAATGGAGCTGGCCCCAAAATGCTTCTCGGTCTGAGTCGGAGGCTCCGGCTCGGCTGATGCCCTGTGATGGTGCACTGTGAGAAACAGCCGCCGCTTGTTCATATACCCCCCGGGCATAATTGGGGGCGGACAGCTGGACAAGCAGACTTCGAGCTGATGTGAATCTGTTGGGCTCTAAAACGAGCTGCTGGTATTATTCGGAGCCCACGAGCTGTGGGGCAATTCGATATGGCTGGTACTGCTGCACGTACATATTTCAATTTGTAGGTTTTAAATTGCATTTTTGGTGCAGTTCGACTTATTATTTGCTTCTACACCTTTTACAATTAAGACATCAGAACAAATAAGAAACCTCAAAATAATTTGAATTCATTTTGATTACAATTATTATTTTGCCCTTGTGTCTTTTTGTAATTCATTTAAGTTTGCTGAAAATTTGAATACATATTCAGCTGCAATACAATGACACGATTCCCAAAAACTTTAATTGAAGTAGTTTCATTTTTTTTCTTATATGCGAATAAATGTGTTATGATTATATTTATTTCTATTATATTTCTCAAAATATCTTACTAGTTCTGGACAGACGTCATGCGGCAATATTAGCTGCAATGAACTTCCATCATATTCCATCTGCCCAACCATCTAATCCGTGGCGCAATTCCCGGCAGTTTCTATTTGACACTTGACATGGGAATCGGACAACAGGGAGCGGGGAGTGCAGTTTACAACGCGGTCGTGACTATATATATATATATGGACGTGCAGTGTGCAGTGCAGTTGACAGCTCGAGTCCAAAATGGTGGAAAGTTGTTGCGAATCTTTATTTGCAACAAAAGACAAAACGTCGGCGGCGACGGCGACAACGAAAATTACTACCGAAACGAGTTTGTTTCGAGCTGCTCCTTTGTTTTTTATATGTATTTTTTCTTTTTCTCGCTGTGGTACTTGCGACGAAATTGAAAATGCATTTTTAATGATTTGTTGCTGTGCGCTGCATGTGAAAATATCACGGGCAGTGCATCAATGGATGAGCTATGTGGGTTGCAGCTTCAAAGATGCGGTGACTGACCCTTTACGAAAACAGTCTGAAAAAATGCACCACGATTCGGTTTGATCCTCAGGCGCTGCCGTGACTCATCTGGTAAGAGGAGAGAAGAGTTTCCGAGAAACATTTTGCGCGGTTTCCAAAATCAACAACAATAAAAGGTATTCGCAATTTATGGCAATGCCAATGTGGAGCACTTAAAGACAAAAGATACGCAATGCGGCATTATCAGGAACTTATTCGCAGCGTGTCGAACCGAAAAAATGAAGAAAATTTTTCTGAACAGATCGCCGATTATTGAATACCCTCACAAATACAAATGGTAATCTAATCTTAATGGTAATCTAATCAATAATTAAAAGGTTGTTTTTGGTTAATATAGATCTATATCGGGTTAATGGGGTCTGCTCGGTTAACTTATTAGGTTCGAAGACCATAGAATTATTGTAGAAATCGAGTTTTCAACTTAAATTAAGTTTTTAAATAAAGTTTGTCAGATATGTTTTGCAGAGAACTTTGATGAAATTTCCAAATCCTAAGCTGAAAGGATTATTAAAAATGTCACATTTCAATAAAAATATGCTGCAAGTTTTCTCAGAACTGATGCTAATTAAAAATGTCTGCTAAAGCTGGCAAGAGGGAGGGAGAGAGAGGTTATAGCTAGCACTCAGGGCACACTTGATTAATTGTCCTTAGAGTGTCATGCGTTGGGAACACACAAAAGACAAAACTTGACTTTTGGTTGGATTCTATTGCTGAATATTGAAAATGGAATTTAATATGCCAAAATATTGCCGGACACTTGAGGCTGTCATTGGCAGGAGCGCACGTATGGATATAGCAACGAATACATATATATAAATATATAGATACAGAATGCTGTAAAATTGATGATAATGAAGTGCTGCAGCTGCAGATACATTTGACAGGGCGAAAGCTTGAAAGCAAATAAGCAAATGCCAGAGACAAAAGATGTCATTCGAATATCTAATGGCTGTGCTGTGTGTGCTTGAGCAATTTGTGAAGCATCTTTAAATGTGACAACATGTTGTTTGCAACTAGTAGATACAAAAGTATCTACAGCTGTCATATCAAGTGACAGCTGCCCACAGCTCTACGATAGCCTATTATATCCACTTTGGATTGCCAGTTCAGCAGAAGCAGATGCCGAAGCAGCAGCAGCTCCTCCAGACTGCGGTTTTGTGTGTTTTACTGCGGTCAATGGTATTTGCTTAAGAGGATTTGAAAAATTTCAAATTAAGTGGATTGCTTTGAGCTGCCTTTCATAGCTGCCTGGCCTGCGGTTGCCTGCATAATTGTCCTCGTTAGCCAGGCGGCAAGTTGGGGCGCCACCAAAACCCCTTTGACGTGGCAATTTGAATGACGGCCTGCAAGTCATCAGCTGGATAGATACTGAACTTTTAATGCTCACTTACCTTTCAAATGGACGTGCTAATTGAAAGATGCGCACATTGTCTGTCAGGTTGTTAACTGCCAATTGGCTGCTTGAGCCTCGCCCTCCTCCTTGGCCAAAGTCAATTTGTCGCTGTACTTATTCACATGCATAAATTCCAAGCCAGCTCGGCACACTAGCTGACAGCAGTCCACGAAGTTCACGTTGCACATTAGAACTTTGAATGCCAACTCGCAAATGAACTATAAATAATTAATTTGAATTACTAGGATAAGAAAAATACAACACCATTAAGGACTTATATCGAGAACAAACGAGGGTGGCCTATTATGTTGCTATGCTTAAAGAAGAGGCTCTTTTAAGGGTCTATCTTTTCACTACACATAAATGTTTTTCCAAAGATTAGATAGCCAGTAATAGTTGTAATAATTAATGTTTTTAAGGAATTAAATTCGTGAGAATCGCATAGAGGGGTGCTATGTAAATATACATTCTTTTTCTTCATTTGGAGCAAAGCGGGTTATTAAAAATGTATGCAAGCTAAGTTTGTGTTTGTTATAATGATATATAAAAGATCATCTTATTTATATATACAAAACTTATATCAAATGCAGAAGCATCCCTCGCATGCACATGCAGAGCAATTCGCAGTTTTGGCTGTCAGAAAAACGAAATAAAAAGAAAAAAACTATCGAAACGTAAATGCTCGACAGCAACAAATCGCCCGAAACAAAAGAAAAACAAAAGTACTTTATAACATGTCTGCAGCAGAAGCGTTCGCAAAGATACTCGAGCGTACAAAGTTGTAGATACTCGTACTCGTATTCGTATTCGTATTCGTATTCACATTTACATTCACATTCACATTCGTATTTGTATTTGTATTCGTATGCTGTTCTATGGCCGGTAGCAGCAGCCGCTCGCTACAAGTTCATTAAATAAATAATTCATACGCAACGTGTGCCAACAAAATGGCGACTGGCGGCCTTCGCTTTGTTTCACTTTTTTCACACACACACACTTAAACACAGTCACACAAAGACATGGTGGAAAATTTTCATTGGCAGTTTGTTTTATTTGGCGATGTCTGCACCGTTGTGCGGAATGAAAACGCATTCGGTTTAAATATTTATGGCCAAATGTCTGTGTTTGTGTGTGCTGCCTCGTACCAAATGGCCAAAACCTCCTTCCATCACCAAAATGGGTCGTGTGGCGGTTCCGAGGCCGGTTTCATTCTCAACTTGACATTTGTAAAGTGTGCGCCGCTTTCACTCAACGCGCTGTCAAGTGGCAGCATCATTAGGCCACCCTTGCTGCTACTCCATCTCTCTACCTTTCTCTGCACTTCTCATTTACAATGCTAAATGCCAAAGTCCGCAAAGTGAGAGCTGAGAGGCCGCAACAAAGTATGCAACACTTTTCGCCAGGCAACAGTTTCGCAAATCAAAACTAATTTAATTCGAAATACTGAATGACATCTGGATGCCCATTCGGACACCGGCTCTGGACTCTGGGTGATGACTACATCACAGATTACAGCTAACCAAGCTGGCAGGCCGCCCCCCTCCCAGCTGGCAAATGGCAAGCATTTGACTGACATCTCTGATGCTGCTGCATGCGGCTACAGAATTTAAGCTGTTAAATGGAATTTTTTATATCCTTCTGCTCACAGTCGTAGTAGTAGTGTATTCCTGGGCCAGGTTAACCAATAAAAATGCATAGTGAAGTATGCAAATGTCAAATGTAAATGCAAGTAACCGACGAGTGTATGAATACTTCTACATGTCAATGCATTCCAAGAGTTGGACCGGCATTTTTGACAGTTGCAACTTGTTGTCGGTCCCTGTTCCCAACCTCTCAAACCTTTGCTTCCATCAGTTGAGAGTACTGTGTGGCATGCAAAAGTTGCTCGACATTTTTTTTATTGTACATTGCGGTTGGCTGAGCTGCATGAGATTGCATTTTGAAAAGTCGGATACATGCGAGTAGAACGCAAGAGTCTAATATTTGACTAATTTGAATTGGGGCGAATTGTTTCTGCTTCACTGATCCCATGCAAAATGCCAAAACAGCTTACCCAAAGGGTCTGCATCATCCCTGTGCAGTACGCCTTACTATTCGATTCTCAGCTGGAAGTTTCTTGAATGTAATTGTGGCCAGGTTGGCAGAATAAATATTAAAAAGAATTCATGTTTTGAAAGGTGAATACACATTAAATGAACTCATGTTTGCTTAAATTGATAGGGAACTGTTTAGGAATATAAAAAATCAATGTAATAAGAAAAATACATAAAAAATGTATTGAGACTGAGAATATAAAGTAACATAAAATGAGTTTAGGTATGAGAAAATTAGTCAGAAGTTAGTAATGAAAGTGTAGGCTACTCTCAGAGTAGGATAAAGGATCTATCCAATAGATACATTTCCTATCCTGAGTGTGCCGAATTCCAATTGAAATGCATCTTTACCATTGAAGTGGATTCTATTTATATGCATTTAGCTAATTTTACGACTTCGTATATTACATTATAAGCATTCGATAGCCGGCAAGTTCTCGAGCTGTTCCCAAAGCAACTGACTTCGGTCAGAGCTGGTCTCATTATTGCTGTTTTCCCACGCAGTTCCATCACTTTGACAGCTGGCCAAAGAGTAGAGCAACAGCAAAATGTCAACGAACTGGCAATTTTTTATAATTTGCAAGCGGAAAACGTTCAAAATGAAAATATTTTTGAACAAGAGCAAACAAATTCATTAAAACGCAGCAGCAACAACAGAGGCAAAAGAGGCTGCATATGAAGAATAACGATCCCAAACACAACAATTGACATTGACAAAGAGGCGTCGACGATGACAACGACTGAGCAGCTGCCGGTGCGGGGCGGGGCAAGCGGGGGCAAGCGGGGGCAACCGTCTGGGGGCTCTTCCAGACAAGCTGCGATGCTTTCTAATAAATCTGGGCGCAGTTTTTGCCTAGTACTGAGAATTTAATTAAAACTAAGCTCTTCATTTGCCTTCGTGTTGCCTAAATGGGTCAGTCAAGTGGGCGTGGCAACAGCTGCTGATGACGCCCACAAAACTTTTCCTTTCGGCCTTCGCCTATAATTGTGGGAATTTGTAATGAGACTGCGTGTCCCAGAGCGGCACAGAGGCTGGAATGAGAGGAGGGGCTGCGGGGTTGTGGCGCGACGGGTCCATATGCTAATGATTATTGTCATCATCTTGGAGCATTTACTTATTCATATTTTTAATATGCTTGTCGCTGCCGAAAATTAACGTCAAATAATATGTTTTCATTATGTTTAAAGTCGCCTTTTCTGCCACCGTTGTCAAATTAATATCACTCCATTTTCTTATTAATGCGCACAAAATTATGCTTCGCTTTTTGCCCAGCCATCATTTTTTTACCCCAATTTGTTGCTGTTTTTATTGTGGCTGTTGCGGCGCTGTTGCCTTGCCTGATGGAATGATTAAATGGCCAACAAAAATTGCGAACAAATTATGCATACTACGAAAATGCTTAAAAGTCTTGCAATTAGTAGAAACTTGCTTCGATTTTTTAGGAAATTTACAGAAGATGCTAATAAAAGATCAAAGTCTGATGAGTGGATTGCACTCAGCCCAAAACAGCCCAAAACTGATTAATTTTGGGCTTAGGCATCGCGCTTCAGTTTTGCCGTCTGATAAAAAACTATCAATAAAAATTAGTCTGAAGTTAAGATCAACGTAGAGTTCAAATTTTCACTTAAGCTTCCTTTTAATTCAGAAGTGAGCACTGAGCGGCAGGTGGACAGTTCAGATCCAGCAAATAAATTATAAAAATAGAACGAAAGTTCAATCCGGCACGTAACCCAGCTGGAAATAGCCCTTCTGTTTGTTATCCAGTGCAAGTGCATTCAATTTCTGTATATTTCCGGACTACAAGGTATTATAAAAACAAGTTGCAGGACTAAACTGGACTAAACAAAAACTAAAACATCGAGGGGGCTGGGATGGTGATTCAAGTGGTGTACCGACACGCCCACAGCCTAGTGGACACTGATGTCAGCAACAATTTTAACCCCCATTCACCCGCCACCCACACACACACACACACACACAGACGCAAATGCACCACATATGGGAATAGAGAGCAGCACCACACGGGAATATTTCTATCTCGCTCTGTCGCGCTTTGCACTTTGCTCGTGTCGAATAAATTTATTTAAATAAATAATTTTTCCATTAACCGCAAACATGGATTTTGGCGCAATTGCATAAATGGAATGTAATAAATGAAGTGCAGCGCAGCGCTGCAGAGGGCCAAAGCATTATTGTTGTTGTTGTTGTTGTTGTTTTTTATGTTTTCCATTGTATATTGTTGTTGCTGCGGTTGCTGGCGTGTTGACGCGGTCGCATCGGCTTCGTCTATGCATCGGATTTTCATTACAGTTTTTGGTTTCTACACTCTGTACACACGACACCCAAAAATAGGGTATTGAAATCGTATACAAACGATGTAACTATGCTCAACTATAAGGGTCTATCATCTGGCTAAGCCTCAGACAATTTTATTTTTCATATGCATATAGGCATACAACGAATCGCCATACTCAAACTGTCTACTACGATCACTTCAATTAAAAAATATATAGCAATATATTATATTTTAACGACTTTTTCATCAAAGATCATTTTCTAGATTAAAGCAAATTGTTCAGCTATTATTTGATCGCTAAAACTGTGTACACGAGATATCTTTAAGTCGAGCACTGCCGCAGAGTGCAATTGCCCGCTTTGGTTATTTTTTCCATTCTGTGTGTTGTTTGAGACTGAAAATTAGTTTGTAATTTGTTTAGTTTACACAGAGAAAATGGCCGCACAATGCATTTACATATTACATATTATGTTTTGCGGTCGCATTGTTGTTTCGTGTTGCTCGCATTCTCCGGTTAACGCGAATCCCTTCCGTGTTCGCTCCTTTGTGCCATAAACTCCAAAGCTGACTGGCTGTTAAATTTTAATGCCGACTTTTAGGCGTTCGCATTGTATGGGCCATGCGGCCGCCTCTACTGTGGGTCACAGTGAGTCTAGTTAGTTAATTAATTAACTGGTGATTGGGTGGGGGAGAGGGGCGAACAGCTCTGAAGCCTTGTCATGTGTATTATTGTTGGCGAGTGCGGGGAATACTCAGTGTATGGAAAATATTTATATGTTTTTGGCTATAAAACTGATGAGTAAAATAAAAGTTGTGCAGCTGCCTAAGGGTTGATTACAGATGCCATATCATAGCAGAAATAATACTATAATAATAATAGTATTTATTTAGTTCATGGAATATTGTTGTATTCCGCTGGCTACTGAGCTGGAGTTCTCCTTAAAAACTCCTTTTAAATTGCCTCTCTATTGTATGATTTATCGAATATTCCACACAACTATTCATTCACACAGTTGTGTATGTTGGTGATATTTGAATTCATTCATTTATTCATACAAAGATATGCCTAGTTGAAAATGCTTTTGTGTTGATTTAGTTGTTTTCAAAACTCACTCAAAGTTATTCGCTGATAATCCAAACAACTTTGGCTGGCGACTTCCTAGTTCTTGTAGGCCCCCAAGAAGCAAAAACCATTTGACAATTCACAGAAACTGACCTCACGCGGCATGTGGCAGCAGCAGCAGCGGCAGCAGCAGCAGCAACAACAACAATTGAAAACTCTATGCAACGCACATCTCATAAACAAAGTGACTTCAATTGAAGAATTATACAAAAATAACAGCAAATGAAAACAATTTCTTTGACTATTGCCTCTGTTGTTGTTGTTGTTTATCGTTTAATATAAACAAAACAAAATACATATTTAGCCAAAAGGCAACTCTCGTGTCGCGTCCGCCTTTTCGTTTGGCCACTTGAAGCCATCGATCGCCACGTCGTCTTCGATTTGACTCGACGCGGCTCGACTTGCCATTTCGACATCCTGCGTAGCATTTTTATTCAGCTCTCAGTTATTATCGAAACGTGCAGTGACAATTTGTGTATTAAATTTATGGCCCATTGTGCAATAGATGTCATGCCTTCGCTTTAGAATGGTAGTAGCAAAAAAAAAAAAGAAGAATATTTATTTATATAGACGAGGTATGTAGAGAACAAAAAGCAACATGAAAATGTTTCTGTCAACTTTGGGAATTTTTTTCAATAATTTTATGGCACTTTTACAACGTCACGTCTTCGAACAGCTTTCGAGCGTTTCAAGTGTATTCTTTTTTATGAATTTCTAATTAGGCATTTGCAACGCACATTTCTGACACCTATCGAAGGGTTAAGAGCAACTCGCCCTGTCGTAAATGTTGTGAGCCGTTTTACGATATTTTTATTTAATTGCAAAAATACGCATTAATGTAATCGAGGGGGGCGTCACCCCATCGGGCAGCCCACAAGCTGCTTCCTTGGCTTTTACGACAGCTGGGAGCCATTTGGAGCGACGATGTTGCACTGAGGTGCCGGCCAAGTCGTTACATTACAAGTTTTACTGTAATATTATTTAAATTTTCGAAGCTGTTGCTTTTAAGGGAACATAAATGCTTGGCACACGCCGCCGGACAGACCCCAACGAACGGAAGTCATGATATATAAGTTAAAATATAAGACGAAGGTCTACAAGTGAGACAACATGTGTTCTCCAACCAACTGCTGCTCATGACCTGATGATTAATGCCGAGGAAATGCAGCATGGGAAATGGAAACTAAGCATTTGATGCAATTCAGGTGATTTTCCAGGTAATTTTAGGCACGCATCGAATAATGAAACTTAAGAGCACTTACAATTAATGTTGCTACGATAATATTTTTTGAAAGATCATCTTTTATCTAAGCTTACACAACAACAATGCGATTGCAACTGTTTTAATTAAATTGTTATTAGCATAACAAAGTCTCGTCAGCTGCGGCTCTTCCACCTATTTGAGCCCTTTAGTCCGGCACAAATCGCTGCTGCTGCTGCGGCTGCTGTTCATCATGCTGCTCATGCATCTGAAGTTTTGACAGTTGACTGTGATTATTCAGGCCCCTGCCCTACCACGGCCCGCAACGCCAACTGGTAAATTTAGCAGTGCGTTTGCGTTTTACATTGACGTTAACATTTTGCTGCCTTGCATACTAAACAAAGCCGCCAGTTGATCCCAACAGCCCAAATGTTATGGCTTCTGTTGTTGTTGTTGCTGCTGCTGCTGCTGCACAAACCGCAAAATGGACAAAATGTGTTCAATTTCAGGCCTGTGATTTTTCAATAGAGACAGCAGCAGCTGCACCCAACCCAATACCACACCAGCAACAACAACAACAGCAACAACAGCAACAGCAAGGTGGCTGCTTTGGCGAATTAACATTGATGACGTGCCTATGAACGGATCTGGGCAGGTGACGGCTGAAGGGGCTGTGGAGGAGCTCTTGCTGCTGCTCCATTTTGTTTGCCGGGCAGCAGCATTCGTATTGCACTGGAACTGAGCGTTCATTAGCACGCACGTCGGCGCCATTTTGCAAACGCATTTCCGCTGCAGCTACGTGCAGTCGTGCGGCGGTTCCGTTCGTCCGTTTCCCGTTAGTCAGTTTAACCGTTAGCGAGCCGTTGAGGCCAGGTAAATGTTGTAGCTACTCTGATTCCTGTTTTACTATTTTCTTCTTTTACTATTTGTTGTGCGTGTGTGTGCGCGCGTGTGAGTGTGTGTATATGAGTTGCGCTGTGCTCTGCGCATGCCATCATCAAAAGGCATTTTTAATTGGCGTGTTGCAGCTTAACGCTCCAGAGAGCCAACGGTAGACAGAAGATTCGGTGGGGTGGAGGGGGGTGGAAGGGCAGGCAGGCAGGCAGGCAGACATGCAACAGTTCTCGAGTCGATAATTGGTAACGCGTCACGTGTAATGCCCCCAAAAGCCAAAAATGGAATTTCTAATTAAGTTTTGCTGGGATTTAATATCGACAAGCGAGCTGAGCTACAAAACATCAGTTTCAGTTACAGGCCACACACACACACACACACACACACACACAGTAACTGAAACTCACAGTTTATCTGTGTGCATGTGTGTGTGTGCGTATCTATATCTATATCTGTGTCTATGGCTGTGTCTGTGTCTGCCTCCCAGCGAGTGTGTACGAAATTTTGGTCAATTAACACATCAACGAGCTTAGTTTGTATGAAGCCAAAAGCCAGAGCAGCCCCCCTACCCCTGCTGCATCCAAAATCCAACAAGCTTCACTTGCAAAGAGTACAAAAACAACAAAAATACCAAAAAAAAGAAAAAGGGGGGAGAAAAGAATGAACTAAATTTTGACTTACTTGCTGAAACATTTTGCAGTTGGTGCTGTTTGATGCGCTTGAGGGATTAGCAGCAGAAGCAAACGCCAGAATATCAGGAATATAACAGGACTCAGTTTTGGCTCTCTTCCACTCCCTCTCCCACTCTCTCCCCCCACTCTTTCGCTCTCTATTGATGAGCTCAAAACAGCATTTGGAATCACTGCAGCAGCTCGAGAACTGCTTTACATGGTCATCCGGTGAGCTTTTTATGGTCTGTCTGGTCGCAGATGTGGATTACACAGAATTTACACTTTCCTACTAAGCAGCTGTCAATGCGTTTGTTGGCTGAGCCTTAGATTGATTGTGTTTCAGTACTGCAATTAAATGATTTGGAGAGGATTAATCATGTGCATAAAACGTTTAAATACAGCACATATGCGTTGTAAAAGTGCATTAAATAAGCAACAGATTACTTCTTCCTCAAATAAATTTGGTTCTCTCTCGCTCTCTTGCTCTCTCTCTCTCAATAAAAATGCTCGCCATAAAATGTATAACAAAATAATTCAATGACGTTTATTAACCTCTTGGTTAATATAGCTGCACGAGTGTTATATTGATTTATGTTAGTTTAACAAACACTCACGACACGAACTAAGCAGGTTTAATAACCGGTAATTAATAAGTTTGGTTTTGATTTGATTTTTAGAGGTTGACAGCCGGAAAGAGATGCAGTTTTCAAATACTTTACTCAAACAAAACTCAAACAGACAATTGACTATTCTTCCTCTCTCTCTCGCTCTCTCTCTCATTTTTCTTCTTTCTATTATGGCTCTCTTTCCTAGTATGTTCTTAAATGCATTTGCCTTTCATTAATTTGTTTTGCATTTAATTTCTTGATCAGCAAAGAAAATTTAGATTTAAATGAACATTAAAACAGCAAACAGGTTGCGCAGACAAAGAGCTGTTGATATGCATAAAGAATCAATATTATATATAGGCAGAGGGACATATAGACAGGCAAGTTGTGTAGCAGGCAACCCGTCAATCGCTCAGCCAGTCAGTCAGTCAATCGGACAGTCAGAGAGACAGACAGACAGTCAGGCAAGTTGGGCCATCATTTGCCTAGAGCTGGCAGCAACAATTGATATACGCGTACGTGAGCCGCATGTCGAGGAGTCGCACTGGGGCCGGCAATTGATTTGATGTAAGCGGATGGCAGCGCGAGAGCCAGAAGGGGGAAAAGGGCGGGGAACTTACTTGCAAGTTTCCGAAGTGCGGTCGCAAACTTTGTGAGTGGCACGCGTTAAACTAAATTTATGAGTCAGGTCGAGAGAGAGCGAGAGCGAGAGAGAGAGAGAGGGAGAGAAGAGACCCAAAGATAACTAAAGATACTTAAAGTGTGGCAGGCTGGTATTTAGTATTTCTAGGAGAGAGATGGTGCATTCGGCCCCTTTGCATGGGAATTGAAGTTCAATTTTAGCTTTAACTTAAAACAAAAAATATTTATTAAATTGATTATTTATTGAAAAAACCCATTCATCGAACGATTCTCCATATAGAGCTATGAGATGTAGATATTAAAAACATTTTGTTTAAATCTAAAGAGCAAGTATTTTTGGTTCTACCTCCCACAAGGCTATAAAACCAACTCTTTACATGAGAAGTTAAATGTGAAGCAAGATTTTTAGATGCACATAAAGCAAAGTATGCAAACAAGTTGTTGTCCCGGAAATGGCAAATGTCTGCAACTGTGACAAACCAAACAGAAATGCAGCAAATAACAAATTTATCAATTAGCCATTTATCATTTATGCAAACAAGCCAAGTGCCAAGTGCGAAGGGCCAATTGGCAACTGCAACTTGCAACTTGCAACTGTTGCCTGGCTGCCAGGCAAACAAATGCGCTCAAAATATATATGACAGGCCAGACGGACAGGACGGGGCAGGGCAGGGCAGGCCGGGGCGGGGCAGACGGCTCATTCAATAACTCAGCCCAAAACTGTTGCGCATGCGCCGCTGTCGTCGCATTGTTTGCCTTTTGCTAGGAGCATTATAAACAAACACTCCGACAGAGCCGACTCTGAGGAGCTGCCTGGACGTTGATTATTATTGTGGCAAGAATTTACACAAAAATGCAATCAGCGAGTTGGATAAATAAATATACAAATGCACGACAGACGACAACTGGCGCGTTATCATGAATGAATATTTACACAATTCGATAAATTTATCACTCGAGACATTCGTATCCCCACGCATAGATGTTTAATTTTCATATTTAGCTGTTTGCTTGCGCTCAGATCCAGTCAAGATAGTCTCAACGATTCGAGTTGCACTACTGATAGTGCATGCAGATAATATCTTAAGCAATTTTCAGATGCGTTTACACGGGCTTAAATTGATGGACATACTTTTAAAAGTCAGCAGACTAACATGCAGTCAAATGAGTTACGATATTTGTTTCCTCAGAACTGGTAGCTGGAGTAGAAGGCTAAAAACTCTGCAAGATAGTGTGGAAAGAATTCAACGTGTCGGGCTTACATAGAAGGGCAATGTTGATTGTCATTAATAATAAAATTAGTTTTTATATTTTCTTTCTTCGCTTAAATCCTCACAATATTCAAGTCATGGTTTCAGATTCCAACCCAAGATATCTTATGATTTGATGAAAATATCTTTAAAAGCCGAATATTTTGCCATACAAGTACCTACTTTTTAATATATATAGGGAACATAGTGCAACTTATTAATGATGAGTCGGGTTGAGATATTTTGGATTTCATACAGCAATCTACTTAAGTCCGATTGTTACTATGGAAGCTATAATTCGGTTGGTTCCGACATATGAACTGTCTGTAACGTAAAGACGGACTTATGCAAAGTTTCAAGATTAAAGCCTTAAAACTGAGAGACTATGCGTTACACATTTCTTGGCAACATTTTAATGCCCACTACAAATATTTGAAAAATTCGTATGCGAATGACACAATTGTAATGTAATTGTAATTAAATTCTTATAATGTATTTTATGCAACATAATTGTTAAGGTATCTGCATCTGCATTAAGAAGAGTTTTTAATAAAGTTTACATATTATTTTGTAATAAATATAATACACCACTTTAAAACTATTTATGTGGGAATGTTTATTAGTACATATATGCATTAAGTTCCATTCTAAGTTTTTAAATATTCATCATTATTAGCTATGTAAATGTAATGTAATGTAAAAATTATTCATTATATTTATAACTCCGAATTCTTTCATTAAAGATCTCCTATAATCTGGCACTGTGAATAATTCTGTGTTCAATAAAAGCGAAATGTGGGTCAAGTGGCTTATCCCTTCGCAGCTGACTGATTTGATCAAGACTTGTGCTTACGCATTTACCGTTGCTGTGTCACCTGGTCGAAATATTCGAAAGTAAAAACTGCTTGACTGGGTTCTGGCCATATCATAAAACAAAACCCAAAACAAACACAGCCTGTGTGTGTGTACGGACCAATCAATCAAACTGGGAACGTAATGCGCGCCACGATACCATCTACAACAAGTGCTCCTCAGCCTATGGCTGTACCCCGCGCCAGGCAACCGCCTGTTATCCCCTACCCCTGCCGGCTAAGACTCTATCTGAGAGTTTGTATCGCAAACAAACGGCGGCTCGTCATAAATCATGGCGAGATCGCACGCTGCTCTCTTTGCTCTGCGCTCAGCTCTGCTCTGCTCTGTTTCTCGCTGTTCTCAGCTTCTGCCTCTGTCGCTGTCGCTGCCTCCGCTTCGGGCTGGCAGCAAATCTCGACGGCACTAAGCTGCTTTTTAATGCCTCATTATGACAAGTTGCGGCGCGTTACGCACTTTGTATCTGTATCTGCAGCTTGTATCTGGCAGCGTGTTTGGCGCGCGCGCGTGTGAATATCTTGATTAATGCGCTTGGCAATTATTGGAAATGCATCAAGCCGCAGATTGGCAGCAGCTGATAACAGCCAGGTGACAAGGCAATGCGACGACAGGCAAACGGGACGAACTACTTAATTCGATTAAAATTAATAATTATTTAATTTCTATTATTGAAATTACAATGAAGGCCACATTTAAATTGGGTATTTTAGACAGCGCTCTGATAACAGCCCAACCAAATGTATCTCACGGAGAGCTGTCCAAATCAACAGTTTGAAGCGCTATTTGTTTTGTTTCACGCGCTTCCCAAAATGTGCCACAATTGGAACAAAATGGCAATGAAAACTCTGCTACTGGCGCGCAAGAGAGCGCCTGCCGGGCTGCTTGTTAGTAAAAGAGAGTGAATTGGTCTAAGAGCAAGAGAGCGAAAGAGCGAAAGTTGTATTCCAACTCAAGTTAAATTGGACAGGTGAATCGGTCAGAGTACCACAATAAACAGCCAAAGAGTGCCAAAGTAGGAAACAATATCAATTATTTTATAAGAAAAGAAAATAAGCAAAGAAAATAAAAAAATAAAGATAATAACTATGTAAATATAATATGGTATTTAATAAAAATAAATGGCTAGACTAATTTTTATAGGTAAGTTTGACAAATTAAAATAAATATATTAAAAATTTAATTTTGTGTTTGGCGACCTTTCCATTTTATAATTATTTGTAAAAAATGATTTGTAAACTATATTGAGGTGCAAATAGTCAAATATTTAAAAATGAAGAGGTCGCCAAATTATTAAGAAAAATAAAATTAAAAGAAAATAATATTAAAAAAAAATGTCTTTATAAATGTTTTTATATAGTAAAAAAAAATAATTATATGGAAAAATAAATTAAATTGTTTGATAAGAGCAGAAACTTACAAGAATCTCTGTTAATAATATTGTAAATTTCTACCCGGTACCGCTGCCATCCACAGCTTAATTCATTCCACAAACAATTCTCGCTCTTAGCTTAAAGGCCATGCCCCTCTCTTTCGCTTCACGCTGACGCTCTCCGCATGAGATCCACAGAAGGCAAATGCCGTTGTTCGGTTACATGGCCGGTCCGCGTCCGATATGCGGCTCCTGAGCAACTTTACAACGTTCGTTCAATTCAATCGCTCGTCAACCTTCGTTCGGCGCGTTACAACAAGCGAAAGGCAGCAGCAGCAGCAGCAGTGGCAGCAGCAGTGGCAGTGGCAGCGGCAGCAAACGGAAAACTCAGCGAACGTCGGCGCTTGTTGCAACAACTCGGTCGCGCTCGCTAAGGCGATGGTGGTTGCAACAGTGGCAACTCGTCTCGTCCAGTTTCAGTCTCATCCCAACGCTCGTGGCGGCAACAACAACGCTCAGCTCAATTTAGTTCAGTTCAGTTTCGGTGCGGTTCGCGTTACGTGTTTTCGCGTGAGTGTGTGAAAGAAACAGATACTGATACTGCGTAAAAGTATCTCAAAGCTGGCCACAACAAAATGCGGCACCTGTGCACTGGTCGGCGCCAGCCAAGCAAGGCAAATTCGCATATCCGATAAATAAACGCAAAGTGTGTCCCCGCCTAAGGCTGTCGGCATGTAACTAAGGCAGCCGCAATACAAAAGTATCTCAGCCGAGAGTGCTAAACATATCAAAACAACCCACAAGATACACGAGCTACGTGCAACAGTGCAAAAAAATAATAAAATAAAATTTATTGCAACAGCTTCGACTGCATTTAGTTTGCATTTAAAAATTGTGCTTAGAATTTTGTGTGCATGTGTCTGTGCCCCAAATACGCTTCAATGCATTTGTGTAACGCTTTTTAACTATTCAAAATATTATATGAATATATACATAACTATATATCAATATATATATAGCCCATATACAATGCCACACATATGCAAAGGATACAATCTAAACAATATAACTGAAAACATTTGATGCGACAAATATTTTCAAATAGGGTAAGTCGAAGTCAAAGCCAAATATTGCTTTAATTGACTAAAAGTGAAGCTACAAATAAATATTTTAGATTTGTGAAAGGCTTGAATATTCAAATAATATATTTTCCGAATTCAATATAAATTCACTTTCTGAGTAAATTAACTAATCAAATTCTTGAAAAAATTATGAGAAATTTGAAAAATATATTTTACTCAGATTCAAAGATTTTTAATTTATTGTGAGCTCACATATTTTATTTTATATTTACTCAAACAATGTTGCTTAAATTACTTTAACTTAAAGCTTTAAAAGAGCACTTTTAGATTTTTGAAAGAAAAAATGTTCAACTAAATAATTATATTTTCTGCGTTCAATATGCCTCAACTCTTTTAATAAAACTCGGAGAGACATTTGCAAGAAATTTAAATTGACATATTTTACACAGATTGAAATTTTTGGCAATTGCGCTCACAAATATTTGTTATCAATATTAGCTAAAACAAAATGAATTTTGAAGATTTTGCAACATTAAATCGTTGATCCACAGCTTTGATGTAAATCAATCTGGAGTTTAATTATATTAGAAATATTTTCCCGAGTAGATTGAAAAGTAATTTATTTGAATATTGAATTTTCCATCCATGCCAATTTTCACAATATTATATTAAATCAAATGTTATTTATGGCTCTTGCAATATTCAATATACCTAATCTGTGGCTCCGTAAATCAATTTGTGTAGAACAGAGAAAACATTTAAAGTCTCGTTTGCCGTAGATGTTGTTTTTATGACAGGCTTTTGGTAAAGTGAATCGAGCGACTGAATAAATAAACAAATCATTGTTTAAATAATCGATGAATGAACAACAACAAAAACGAGCAAATGCTTAAACTCGTCGTCGATTTGATTTTCTTGCCAATTAGTCGAGCAAAAATTAAACCAGTTTCTTTAAATGAATTAAGGCAGAAGTGGATACAAATGTTTTCTGTTCAGTTGTTTGCCTAAAAATTACTCATGGTGCAAGTTCCAATGCAACTATTTACAAGTGTTCGGCATATAAAAATAGTTATCAACTCCATAGAACAGTATGTGAAACAATAATTTATTTAACTCTAGCCAAGCTTCTTCTATTTCTCCCATTTCTTCCAATCATCTACCCCTTTTGGCTGCCGCATAAAAGTCGTGTGGCATGTGGAATTTAGTGCGCAGACTAAACGTTAATTAAACACAAATTAAGTAAAGTCAAACTGTCAACATGCCAGGCTAATCAAAATAACCTGCTGTATCTTATGGATACAAAACAGCAGCAGCAGCAGCAGCAGCCGTCAACGCCAACCGCAAAGCAGGTCATAAAAAAGAAAAAACAAAATTCAACAACAAAAAACTAGAAATCCATTTTTTTTTTATCAGCCAGAGAAAAATCTTTCCTCAAACAGTTTGTAACGCTTCGGGTCCGCTAACAGTTTTACACGATCTTTATCTGTATCTACGTATCTGCGAGTTGGCAACTTCACACATCGCTGGCGAGGCAAGCGTACTTACGATAGTTTCTCACTGCAATTTCATAATTTCCTTGTGCTGTCAGGCAATTAAGTGGAATTATGTTTGAAAATTAAAATTCTAAAGAGATCTGGCCAACCTGCGCGTAAATTTCTTTGCTGTTTGGGCAGGCAAATTAGTTTTTATTGAAACGCTGTTGCGTGTTTAAATCCCAATCCGAAACTGAATCTTTATCCGATACCTAATGCAGCTACTGCGCATGCATAATTAATTTCGTGTAAAAATCATAATTACAGCAATTAAAATTTATGTAAACAAGTTGCCAGCCGCAACGCAACGACTCAAAGATGGGGCAGCGGCTGCTGCCTGAGGCGCCATTGGGGCGCAATCATCATAATAATCTTGAAAAACTTTTCTTCTTCGTGTTGTTATTGTTATTGTTGTTGTTGTTGCTTTTTCTTGTGGTCGATTCATTTTATTAGCATTATGATAAAAGTTGGCGCTATCTTGTTTGTTATTTCGTTGTTATTTTACTGGACACTGTACGAGTTGCTCATAGAGACAGATACTTAAATGGCTTTGTCTTATAGATTATAGATTTGCCAAGCTACGAAATCTTTGCGACATTCTTGCAAAGAAAGCGAACTTCCATTTAAAATATATAATGTTGATGCTGAGAAAACTTAATATTTTTTTATGGAAATCGACATTTGGCGATTTAAAATCTAAATAGATTCTATTGGTATTTAGTAAAGGAATAAAGTTGTTATACATTGTGTTTTGTTTCCGGAAGAGCAATAGTATATTGTCTTTGTATTACTAAAGGCCCCAGTTGCTCTGGCTAAACTTATTTTGTAATTATAAACTCATTTCTGAATAACAATAACAATTAAAAACGAGAAAATAGGGATATCTTCGACATGCCAAAGATTAAATACCTTTTTAGACATTTGCCTGTCGGGCTTTCAGATATGTGAGAGTAGTGAAGCTCGTAAATGCAGAGTTTGATCAAAACATCTTCGAAAACAGAATGTTTTGCCATTTAAAAACCTAATTTTCGACTGGTTGTTCCAATTGCAGCTAAAACTGAGAGTCTAGTTCTAGATCTAGAATAGATATACTTTATGGGGTTGACTATGTCTCCTTCTATGCGTTACACATTTCATAACAAAGTTATATTGTTTGTTAAAATAATTTTATCCCCTTGCTAAAACTGTGTTTATTTTTTCTGCTTAACTTTTTAGTTCATTTTTAGATAATTATTGCATATTGGAATAGTTGGTATATTATTATTTTATGAACAACACAATAGGATACACTTTCCTTTTATTATGATACTTTTCCTATTAGTCAAAATTGTTTTTCAACTAAAAAGTTGAAAAAGACTTATGTTTACAGCTCTGTCAAATTCCAAGTGTTTTTGAATGCTTGTTATTTCGATTCCTGCTATATTTCATGCCCATTGCTATTCTTAGTTCCTGCTACTGCAGCCTCCCACATCTCTTCACTTTTTGCGGTCAATCCGACGTTTCCTGCGTCGAATCCTCCCACAACGAGACACATAGGGAAAATTTATGCTCATCATGCACTGAGAGTATGTCATGCAGCGTTGATTCGACAACATCTTGTGCTGTCGTATCTGCCCACATACTTGCCACCGAAGAATGGCCCCTGGGCTGTTGGTCTGTGTGTGTGTGTGTGTATGTTACGGGTTCTGCTTCTTTAATTAATTAGCATCTAACTAAGAATAATGTTTCCTGCGGCCGACGAGTCGACATTGCGGCCGCTGCTGACTGTCATAACTTGGCCGCCAGTTTATTTGTTTGGCTCGTCGGCAAAGATACAAAGATACAGATGCGCGGCCGCAGATACAACGCACAGGTGCCACAATTTCTACAATTTGTGCAGCGCCCGCTTCCCTGCTCCACACACAGATACACACACACACACACAGGTACATTTGCCCCTACGGCGTTGGTGGCAGCAGTCGTGCATGGCCAGGGACAAGAAACAGAAGGAAAACATTTTCGGGGCAGCCAAATAGCTGCCACGCCCCCGCCGCCTACCCTGGCTGCCTGCCTTTAATTTCTTGCTGCTTGTTCTTATTGTCTTCTTCTTCTTTTTTTTTTTAGTTTTATTCTTGTTTTTATTGTTTGCCAGGTTTTTATGCTGCTTTATTTCTTCTGTGTGTTAAGTTGTAAAAATGCAGCAAAGGAAAATTATATCTGCTGCTTCTTGCGGTCGACGTCAGCGCCTACGTCAGCGTGAGCGTCGTCGTGTACTTGTGAAAAATTTTCAAGTGTTGCGGCTCATAAAAAGAGCCACTGTAGCTATGTGTGTGTGTGTGTGCCTTGGCATGTAGTTGAGAATTTTTTCATGTAATGACTTGGCGCCAGCTTTGCTCTTGTTGTTGCCTCTGCTGTTTTTTATATGGTGGCACATTTCTTTCTTTTTTTTTCGTGGCCTTAACTTGAAGTTTTCCACAGTTCTATTTTGGTTGTTGTTGCGTGTGGGGCGCTTAATTAGTAAAAAGTTGTTGTTAAAGTATCCCAAATATTTCAGTCTGTCAGCAGAGCTTAGAAAATGGAACAAATGTGCAGCCGTAAAAGCTATTCCATTAAAAAACAGTCTTGAACTTTGCAATTGTAGTGTTGTGTAGCAGCGAAAAAGTGTTTATAGAATTGATGTCAATAACACTGTTGTCTCTGATCGGCGTTTTGTCAATTTTTATTTATTTGAACTCTTTTATTTTCTTTTTATTTTATTTATTTTCTTTTTATGCCTGGGGTTTCTTTTAGTATAATCTTAAACTGCTTTCAATAAATTACTTCTCACTTTTATAATTGTAATTGTTTCCTAAAAAAATTACTTTTCGCTTTCAAATGTTGTGCAGTTAGTTTTCTTGGCTTATCTCTATCTATCTACAGTCAGAGCTCCTTAAAAGACACTCGTCGATAGTTCCATTTTGTGTTCACAGCAAAGTCGAACCCTTTTTTCTCTCACAAACAAGACCGACATGAAGATTTCCTTTTTAGCTGTGTCGCTATCTAAGCAACCAGTCGACCCTTATATCACGGTTCGTCAATGTTTCTGATACACTCAAACTTTACATGTTTTGCCTTTTGAAGAGACACTGAGAATTCGTCACATAGAGTCCCCTCGACTGGGATGCGACTGCAACTGCGACGGTTTCGTTGAGCTAATTAACTTTCGGTTACAGTTCACTGCGCAAATTTGCGACCAGGCCCCGAGAACCAGAAACGAGAACTACAGGACAGGAGCAGGGGACACACACGTAGTCCATATATGTGTGTCTATATATATGTATGCATATATAAAGCATATTAAATTTGTATTTAGAAGTGATGAGCGGAAATGAATCGCCGCTCATCAAGTTGAGGAGTCGCTCGCTGACGACTTCCCGCATTCGTTGGACCTTTGTCTGGCCCGGTCGCTTTGTGGGGCCTGGGCTTGTCTTTGTGTGCTCGGGCAATCAGAAGACTCACTCGATTTGTAAGAGGCATTCAAGCAAGTCGCAGCTCAAAATTAGCCAGTCGACGTAGTCAACAAAACATTTTACGCATCACAAAACAATAAAACGTCATTAGCGCCGTTCTGCAATGCCTCCATGCAATGGGCTCAGGGTCAACCGCGAGCCGCCGGGTAGCCCAGCCCACAAATCCATCAAAATGCGGGAAGACTCATCGGGAATGCGCCGAAAATTTGGTTTGGTAATTGAGTTCTAAGTTGGCAAATGCATAGCTCAAGCACACACATACACACATTTCTGGGCATGCACAGCTCGGCTCATTAATCAATGCACACACCCTGTCACCCACACCCGCTGCTAGCAGTTGGTATCTGCTTTTGAAAAAGTTTTGTCATACATGCAATGTAATTTTTCACAGTCAACACATTTGTTAGATACCAGACTGGAAACTTGTTTCATTTAGTCAGCAAACAGCCCAAACTAGAGATAGATACGGAGAACCGGAGACCCGACCCGTTCAGTCCAGTTGGAACAACTTAGCTCATATCACGCCCCTCTGGGACTATTCAGCTATGCAAATGTAGCGCCCGTTTCATGATGGGCCACACGCCAGGTGTCAAAAATGTTTCAATGGAACTTGTCATTCACTGGCCGTGTGAAGGTTTCCTCGAGGGTTGCCCCGAAACGGACAACATGTTTGCGTAATTAGAGCGACTCTCGAGGGTTAAGTGCCAACTGTTGTAGCAGCAATTTTTGAGTCAGCAACTGAGCAGTTTAACAGAAAGGGTTAAATGCACGCGCCTGCTCAGAGTAATCAAGCAGAAATAACGCACAAGTTCAAAAGATTTTTGAAAGCCAAAACCGTTTTATAGCATTTGGTTTCATTGTGTTTTAATGTTCAAGAAACCCATAATAAAGTTTCAATACAGTTGCTTTATTCTTTAAAGTCCTTTTTCATATAACGTACCAGGAGCAAGGAATAAGATAGCAATTTTAAATTCATTTTTGTAGAGGTCAAAAATGTTAGGATATGTATGCCACAAAATCAATACTTGCTAAAACATTTCACAAACAATGTTTTGAGTAAATTTCTAAATGTACAGAGACATATCCACAAGAAAACCTTGCTTCTCAAATAATTAACAGAATTTCTGGAGAAGCCAACTCTAACTTCAAAACGAACTTTTCTTAAAATATTGATTTATATATGAGCACAATATTATTAATAATTCTTTTTAACGATATCTAAGACATACATACACATTTGTGTTTTTTAATGTTTTTCAACTGATTTCCAAAATTTCTTGAAGATATGCCAACTGCTTAACTACGTTAGCTTAGAGAACATTTCTTGTGGGGATATGCATTTTTTGGATTTACTTGAATATATTCTCAATTTTTTGACTGCAGAGTAAGATTCCTTTTATGCTCATTAGACTCTGTGAGAATTATGTTTGTGCGTATTTTTAAGTAGTTAGGGAAGGCAAATTAAAAGATTTATTTTTTGAAATTTACAGAAAAGGCATTTATAGATTTTCTAGTATCTCTTCATATAGCTCAACTAAAAATCCTTTTTACAAATGCTCAAATATTATTTCTTGATATTTATAAGCATTAACTAGTCTGCCAGACGTAGGTTTATGTGTATTCTTTTCTATAAGCGAATTGATGTTTCATTTAGATATTCTTATATATCGACTCCATAAAAACTGTAATGCAGCAGTCTTCAGGGGGGTTTTTTTGGTTTTTGTTCAGCTGCATTACGGTACCGCAACAAAGTAGTCATTTAATGCCCATTACCTTATAAAAACAATCAGCTAATAAAGCCTTCCTGCAACCAGCAATAGCAACAGCAGCAGCAGCAGCGCAAGCAGCAGCCCAAACAAGCGTTAAATTTTATGACCACAAAACCCACAACGAGTTAACGTTAACCCGACCAACAAAAACAACAGCAACAACAAAGGCAACAACAACAGCTATAACAAATAGCAAAACAACAACTACAAAAAAGTTTTCAACAAGCCGCCTTTCCGGCATTGGGGCCCCATTAAAAAGCGGCTGTCCATATGGGCAACTGTGTCACAATTGTCTAGTACATGATTTCTATAATCAAATGGCCCAAGCCGCTGCATGCCACGCCCACACACAGAGGCGTGCACGTGCAGCAGAATGAAACAAACTTGAGTTGCATTAGGAAATCAACGACAACATCAGCAACAGCAACAACAAAAAATGGCTTGGCTATGATTATAAGCTATTTGCCTAATTGCGCATCATTAGACAAATGTTGGGTTGTTATGGCGCATAAACAACATGTGTGCATATGTGTGATGTATGTAAAATGTATCTAAAAGATACTCTTGTGCCTGCCTGTGGGCTTATGCCAAAGTTCTGCTCACCTGCGGCTGTTGTCTCTGCCAGTTACAGTGCTCGTCATAAAAATTAATCAAGCGTTGCTAATTTGTCTGGCTAACGGTGCCTACGCGGGTTCCAAACTCCTCACATGGCAATCATTAAAAAACATGTGAAAACAATGAGTGTTAACGGCTCGGGCTGTGCCCACTGATGAGCCCGCTGCGGCACAGCTGCATTTGCAGCGTGGCACTGAGTTAGCCCTTCAAAAATCGATAGAGCTTGAGCCGGTCTGAACCCACATGTCCTGGCCACGCTCCGTTGCCCGGCCTAACGATTGTCTGTGCTCGGGCGCTGTGCCCTGTGCTTTTGGCTATGGAACTGGCTGTGGCCCTGGCATTTTGTCTCGTCATTCGTCTGTCGACTGCCTGTCCTGTCCATGTGCTCCGCTTTTGTATGCCTTCCTGTCAATCAGCGCTTTGTTGTTGCGCCCGCCTGGCAGCCACTTACTACCGCCTCATTGTCAATGTCGACGTCGTCGTCGTCGTCGTTGTCGTTGTTGTTGTCATCCTCGAAAATATTTTTACATATTTTTTTGAGCAGCTCCGCCATATAATTCATAAAAATTCCAGCAGTGGCCCACACACGACGAAACTGCTGACAAACCGCAGACAAAGCGATCCACAGGATGTGCACTGTAGGGGCTGGGGGTGTGGCAACTGAACCGCCTACTCCATTGACAGTTAAGTGAATGCCCGGGCAAGGCTTATCAGCTGCGGCTTAACAAGCCGTTGAGGGATGTGTATGCAGCATGTGGGGCATCCCTTGAGCTGCAAGCCTCACAACCTTCTATTGTGAGTTATGCCCCAAAAAATTGACAGGGTTCTGTACCTGCTTTGCATGAGGCCCCAAAGTTAACCCATTCCATTCCACATTCAACTGAATTTATCATTACCCTTTCATCTGCTGCTTGAATTGCTTAACATACGACAGCTCCGATGAAATTTTTGTTTAATTTTTTCCTTTGTTATTGGAACCCGTTTCCTCGTTTAAATATTTTAAATTATTAAGTTTTATTTAATATCATGTTTTGAATTTAAACTTATAACTCTTACATTCATAATGCACTCATTAAAAATCGAAGGATATATATATTATATCACCCCTGGATTTTTTTTGAAATTAACTGAAAACAATTGTATTTGTAATATTTACTTTAATATTTTCTGAGTATACGTTCAATAGAGCCTTCGTTAATTTGTGTTTGTTTTTATCTACCTTCAACATTTAATCCTTTGTCTACCATGTTGTATTTCTCCCCCTTTTATTACTACTGTCAATATCCTAGCGCTTCTCGTTACCCACTTCCTGGTTGTTTGGATGACATGTGACGACTGACAGGCAGCTACTTCAGAGCTTTACATTTGTATTTCTTGCATTTTGACTTGCGCCCCCTTGAAGCACTTTGCCACCCCACTTAGCATGCATATAGAGTCTAGAGTTTGCCGCATTCTTTTTCAAAAACTCGACTAATTTGATCCCCAGGCGCTGCTTGGGCTCGTCCTCTTCGTTTTTTTTTCTAAACCGCCTTCTGCTTACGCGCTGTGATTTTCTCAGCTTGCCCAGGCGTGAAGCATTTTTTCGCAACCTTGTGACCTCACACACACACACACACTTACAGATAGAGACCGACCCCCGAGCGCCCATACAGGCATAGAAATTCAATATTGCGCTCTACGTCTATGCTAATGAATGGCTCGCGAACTGTGGACTTTGAATTGGGGGGCTGGGGGCTCAGGGAAGACTGTCCTGTTGTCTCGTCTCGCCTTTTTATTTATTTTTCCGGCTTCCTGTTGCGAGCGTCGCTTCGGTTCGCCCTTTTTTGCTCTGGTGCCTTTTTGCGGTTTGCAGCAGCAACTAAAAGTATGCAACACTTTTTTCACTTTTTCGCATGTTGCTTTTTGCATATTTAATGGCCGGGCACAGACAAAATGGCGTCGCCTATTTTTTTTTCTGGCCTTTTGGGTACCGCCCCTCCGCCCATGCCTCTGTGGTTAGGCGTTGATTTGTGGGCGCGTCGTGTGCCGCTCGCTGTCGCATCTCGTGTCTATTTGCGGTTGGGAAAATGTGGGCAGAGAGGATATTTGTTTGTGTTTTGGTTTTTGTTTTTGTTTTCGCTTTTTTTGCACGCTTCTGATGTGACTTTAATGAACTTGGAACATGTCGAAAATCAATATGCGCTGTGCTTGAAGTGCTTTTAAGCCCAGGCAAGCTTCCTGCTTGGCTTTCAAGTGGCAGACATGCGAGAGACAGACGACAGTCAAGAGACAAACAGACAGTCGACAGTCTCGCTGCTAGCTTGTCAGAATTATAGAATACATTTTACTTAAGAGTGGAGGGGGAGTGTGTTTGGGGGGGATGGGGTATTGTACTGTATTGTATGCAATGACAGTAACTGGCAAATATATATATAGATAGATATATATTTAAATACATATATGTAGAAAAAGTTGTCAACTGTCGCTCGTGTGGCAGCTATGCAAATGCAAGCAGACTTTAAGCCTGGCTACCTGTGTTGCACACACGCACACAGACACATTAGCTGTGCCCCTTCCCTGGCTTTAACGCCCACTTCCCCATTATTAAATCATCAAAAGTGTTGGCCATCACATTGTGACAATAGTCACAGGAAACGCGCACAGTCAGAGTCATATTCCTGCGAGAGTTGCATGTCGCTTTCCCACTCTCTCTCCACTCTCTCCCTCTCTTTCACTTGGTCTGCTTAGATAGTTGCCTTGCTGTTTGGGCTTCAGCAAAGTTGTTGCAGTTTCCTTGCTGTCTGCGTTGTCATTTGATTTGATTACAGCTGAGGGAAATTTGAGTCGTCTCCTTGGCTGATGTTCTTGTTGTTGCTGTTGTTGTTGTAGCTGCAACTGTCTGCTTACTTGATGGATTATATGACGCTGCTGTCTGACTAGGCAAACAGCCCGCATGTTGGGCTTTAAGCCGCCAGCAGCAGCAGCAGCAGTAACCACGCACTGCAATCGCAGCCAATTTGTCTAGTTGCAGCTACCAGCTCGCTCCAACAGTTCCCAGCTACACCCTATTTAAATGCTCAACAGTCGCTCCCTTGATTAGCGCCGCTGAATTGACAGAAATTGTCACTGGCAGGTCTAGAGTCACAGCAAGGCCCCAGGGCTCAAGCCCACGCCCACTTGCAGCTCCACTTGCACCCCTAGCCCAAGCCTCTTTCAACACGTTCCACAATTTGCGTCACTTGTTGTGTGTGTGTAAAAGTTGCATTAAGTCTTTCCCTGCCCCGATTATTCCCTACTCGCCTTCTCTTGTGCATTTGCTGCATTTTTCACTTGGATTTTGTTCAGTTCAAGAGACTGGCAGGGTGAGGAAGGGAGATAGAGAGTGAGCTGCCGTCACGTCAATTGCTTAATTGATCAATTTAATTTGACACTCATTCAGACACTCGACGCGGCAGAGGCAAGATAAATATCTTTTGCTCCCGATTTGCAGAGCGAGTCAACTCGCTTTTTGTGTTTCGATTTATGCAAATCGTGTCGAGCCATGTGGCCCACTATATATACATCTACATGCGAGACACATTCTATATGTCAGTCTCTCTGCCTCTCATTCCAGCTTCATTGATGTGCTCTACTTTGGAAATGTTTTTTTTTGTTGTTTTGTGTTTTTTTCCATGGAAACTGCGCTGCGCTTCATCAATTAATCAATTTGGTTTGTTGGTATTTTCGTTGTGGGCATTTTCAGTTGTTCTGGTTCTACTTCTTCTTCTATTTTCGAGTTAATCAGGAAGTCAGCCAAAAACACAGTTTGATGTTTAAATTTTCAGCACGCGGGTCTGCAATTTGTTTAGTCACACACATTTAGATCTAGGTGATTGTGTGCCTATGTGTGTGTGTGTGTGTTGACATTTAAAACACATTTGATTGATGACCTGTGTCCAGTTAGCTAGACTCAGAAATGCCAGAGGGGCGTTAGAGCAATGAAATTTGAGATTGTTTAGGTTGATAGAGAGCTGGTAAAGTTAATTAAGATTTCTAGGAAATTGTCAAACAAAAGCGAGTTAAACAAGGAATTATGCCAGCTAACAAGCGCTTCAAATGGCACTGCTTAAAAAAAGGGTATGTGAGAGCTTATAATTATGAACATTTGAAAATTGGCAAATTCCTGAAAATGTTTTGGAAATTGTATTTGAAAATCTACTTCAGTTAAACCTTAATTTTCCACCTTTATTTTAATGCTCTTGTAGAAAGTGTTATACTTTTGTTATGAAGGGGGAGATCTTTTCTCTGGCGTATACATATTCTGGATCAGCATCAGTAGTTTCTTGTTTATATTCAATATTTTTGTCCTGAGTTCAAGTTTTCTTTGAGTTACAATAATGTATAGTACTTGGTTCTTCAATATCTTAATGTAATTTAGTTTTTCTCAGCTGGCTGTGACCCTTTCCCACACTTTGCGCTCCGCAAGCTGGTTTCGCAAGCTATTATATCACACTCTCATCGACAGGCCAACTGTGAATGGCAATGATTGCCTGGCATTATATTCATCTGTGTGTGTGTGTGTGTGTGTGTGGCTATATATATTCTGCTAACGCCTCTATCCGCTAAAGTTGGCTGCGACTATTGGGCGATAAATCTTTTATGACAACCATTAAAAATGCAGTCGTAGAGCTGAAATTGCTAGGCTGGTTCTGGCCGGCTGCCTTGGCCGGCTGGCTAATACCACTTTTAGAGCCAATTGAGCGTGTAATTAACTAACTGTACATTTCAATTTATGAAATATTCGCGCAGCACAACGAAAAATGCAGCAGAAACAAAAAACAAACAAACCGCGCAGCGAACTTGCCACAAGACGTGGCAAGCTCAAGCCGCAGAGTGCTCAAAGCGCCGCCAGGTGCAACGGCTGACCAGAAGGCATTGCCACGCGCTCCAGAGCGAGTGTCACTATGCATCTAACCTACATTGTGTGGCAGGCAGCCAGCCAGCCGGGATCGCTTGGCCCGATCACTGGATCGCTGAATCGCCGCTGGACGCGTTTGCTGCTGTGCATATGAAGCACAGCAAGTTAATACTATGACAGGCGGCATTTGTCAAGTATTTTTTTTGTTTTTAGTTATTTTTTTCCTGCTGCTGCAGTTGAGAATTTTCTAATTTGTTGGCCAGAGTCGAGCGTCAAAGGCTGCCGCTGGGCCAGAGTCAAAGTACCTGCGCCCTGCGACGTTGAAAGATGAGCAATTAAGCGCTGAGTTATTGACAAGAGTCAAGGGAAAAGCCAACACAAACACACACTAGAGATACAGGGTCAGGCGGGGGTGTTGCCTTTCCTGCTGCAGCAGCTGCCTCTCACGTGACAAATTACCACATGACGTTGCCCATTTTTTGCATGCATGTTGCATCGCGGCGCTGCTGCTGCTGCTGCTTGTTGGGCTTGGGGTTTTTGTGGAGGAGTCATCAGGCGGTCGATAAGGTTGCTCAGGTTGCAAACAGCAGGATGGGCACATTTGTTAGATAAACATCAGCATGGAGCACTATGTGGGCATCGGCTACTCGTAAACTGAGCAGCCACTGAGGCAGCGGGTCTCTCGTTAGCTCTGGAGGAATGTGAGGTAAAATGTGGCCAGGCAGAATGATACTCTTGCAGAGCACTTCGAAGCCTCACATAACTTATTCAACGATTTATAAAGATATATAAGAATCCTTTTCAAGTCTAAGAGATATGTGAGCTCGTGTAGGATTTCTAAAATTTTCCTTAAGATCTGCACGAGAAAATTCTAAAACATTTCATATAATATCATATATAATGAAGACAAAGGTGGTCTAGAAACAAAGTACAAATCCAAGGGCAAGTAAAAGTCCCTAACAAGTTATCCATAGGACCGCTAGCTTTAATTTTTTGTATAATTTGCTGTATACCTTCGGGTAGGAAGCAGATCTTTTTAGCCTTTTATCGGTAGCTTGCACAGATCTCGTTTGTCATGTCAGTGAATGAAAATAGAAGTCACTTGAGTATGCCAACAGTCGAGGCTTAGGCTCTAACTAACTCTTAACTGCAGTCAGAGCTGTCTGAATGGTTCTTTTCAATCTGTTGACTGTCTCCGGAATTAGAAAGCACGTTTGGTTATTGCATCATTTGACTTTAACTGTGAATGAATCTGAAACTCAATTGATGCTAAAATAAAAACAACAAAAACAACAACTGCCAACGCCAAATGTGTTGCAGGCTGTCGACGTAGTCGGTCTTCGGTCTTCGAGAGGGGCTTCCACTTCGACAGCGACTTCGACTTTGCCTTCGAGTTGAATGAATGCAAAGTGAATGTGCGTGACGATGACGCGGAGGATGCGGACCAGCATTGAGTAGAGCAGAGCGGGGATCGACACGTCATGAGCACAATGCGGATGAAGCGGATGAGGTATGTGCCAGTGTATGCCCATGCCAGCATCCAAGGCCCCGCCCCTCCTCCGCCCTCCTTTTCTCACCGCCACTCTTACGCTCTGACTCTGTGTGGCTGCCTGAATGACTTTGTGCTTTTCATTTAACATTATTTTGCAACAATTTTGCTTGAGCGAAGGCAGAGCCGGACCCGGCGCAGCCGGGGCAGATATGTGAGCCATAGAAAGCGGCCAAAGCAAACATGTTGACTGCCTGACTGCCCCCCACTGCCCGGCACAAGCCAGTTTCCGCTTTAATTTAACGCTGGCTTACAGTTAAGGAAGAAGCAGCAGCCTCATAGACCCATAGACCCGTCAGCTGGCGTAGCAATTTAAAGCAGCAGATGCACTGCCAGAAAAGCACCTAGCCCAACCAACCCCAACCCCGGGCAGACGAAAATCCAAGTCAGCCCACTTTATGACATGCCCGTAAGGCGGGTGGCCAAGAAATTTATTTAGTTTATGCAAAGCGTGCGGCGAAAAAAAGGGCAAAAGGTAGCACAAAAGGCGGCAGCAGATGAGCGAACGTGCCACGCCAGGCCGAGGCTAGGAGCTGCAAAAAGGACATCCTAGGCGCAGTCCACCCTGGTCCACCAGCTGTTGCCGCTGTGTTTGTGTTTAGTTTGCAAATTTCTTTTGATGTCTTTTAATTTTAATGAGTTGCGATGTGGGCGAAGCGGCGGTGACTACCCTAAGCAAAACTAATTAGAAGCGAAGGCGGCGCATTGAGAGCATCGCGTACGTAAGAGTTGAATGTGTGCACTGAGAAGCGTATAGAAAGGCTCGCAGCTTAAATGAGCTTTTATTGTGAAGGAGTTTGTAGTTGGTGTATGGGCAAAAGATAAAGATAGAAAGTGTTGCTGATGAGAAGGGCCTATCTAAATAAGCTTCAAATGCAATTAAAGAAGCTTTGTTTTGTGAGAATTGCAAAGAAAGGAGACCAGCTTCTCTCTGTTCAAGCAGTTCGAATGCAGTTTATGAGCCTTTGTTGAATAAGATTTGAGTAATAAGAGGAATCAACACTACATGTTTATATGTTACTCAATATTAATTAACATTTTGAATTAATTTTTCTATTACAGATCTCACTGCCAGGCCAACTTCAATCAGTTAAAGTTTCCCACAAAAAAAATGACGCGCAGCTTATCAACAACAAACAAAGCGAATACAATAAAAAAAACAACAATAACAGATTCTAGCTACAAAATGTTCTCCCGCCAGTGCCTTTCCAGCTCCCCACGCTCTAGCTATCCCCGCTCATCATCATCTACACCTAACCATAGTCGAGTCCGGCATTTAGCCAGTCCGACAAGTAACTGGAATGGCAACTGGAACCTTAGCCTCTTGGCATTGATCATTGCCAGCGGCTGTTTAATGCTCAATACACCAGCAATTGCGGCTTTCGATATTGGTGAGTAGAAGACGACTCATTTTTTGGCAAAATCTAGTGCCTCGTTTATCTGACAAATCAAATAAATGAACTCTTGGGGTGGGCAAGTCAAAAGGTGTGCTCATTTATCAATTTTGCCGGGGCCAAGCACCATTAAAGTCAAACTATATCTAAGGAAATGGCAAAAATTTCTATACATGCTTATTTTGAATTTATTCAAGTGGCACTTGAAGGGGAAGGAGGCGAGTTCAGTTCAAGAAAAATGTATTTTAATTGACATTGAAAGCACATTTTTATGTGGCTCATCATTCTCTGGGGCAGCGACAGGCGGCGCAGTTGGTGGCTTCTGGCCCAGTCGCCATGGGGCGCCCGTCGCTGTTGCACATGAGATCTGACACAGCTCCGGCTTGGACATGGGTGGTTGTGGATCGTCTGCTTTCTCCCTCTCTCGCTCTCTCTGTCCCCGGCTCATTAATTGGCATATGGACATATATATGCAGCCTCTAAACTTTTGAGCAAAAATTTTCCACACATACACACAGTAGTTGCAGCAAAGGTGGCTTTAATGAAGCCATACTGAAGTAGCCATGGTAGCTGGAGCTGACTTAGGATTATGGCCACTTTGAATGGCCCTGGCATGTCAGCGGCTCATAAATTTCTATGTTGATATGAGGACAGGCCGCTGGGGACACTGTGAAGGCTGCCTGATGGACTGAACAAAAGCTAAGCGGCATGGGAAGACTTTCAAAGGAAAAGTATAAGACGCAAATGGGGCGCATTACAATGGCATAAATAGTTATACATAAATATATACAAGCATACATACATACATTTATGTAGCATATGCAGCATAGAAAACAAATAAAACATTTGTAGCAATTTATTGTTAATGGAACTATTGATTTTGTTTGTAGAATACGTTATAGCACGGAAAATAGGTTTAACGAAAAACGTTAACTTTTTGGAGGAAAAAGCATATTTTGATTATTTAAAAATTATAGGAATAGAAAAATAAAGGAATAAATACGAAACATTTTTAGTTTTGCATTTAAATGTGAAAAATAATAATTCATTCTAATTTGAATAGCGAATAAAACGAACAAAAAGTACTCGATATATAATGTATGTAATATGTCTAGAAATAATGTTTCAGATTTGATTGAGTTGATTAAATTGATTTACATACCTTTACATTTCCATATAAATTCGTTTTGCTCTCCCAAGCTGACAAAAGTGGAAAATTGTTGTGGAATCTGAAAGAAATGAAAAAGAAAAGAAAGAAAAAACAACTGTAGTTTCATTTATTTCATAGCTTTTCCTTTCCAACTTTGTAATAAGTTGCGTAGTTTACTCGTTTGCAGCTTCTCTTATTTATACATTTTCCCAGAGTCGACCACAAGTTTTCTTGCAAACTTGCAGCTGTCATATTGCATAAACACGGCAACCCCTCCTCCCGCCAGCCAGACTGCCGGAGTGCCTGCCAGCCTTTGTCTTCTCTAAATCAAATCTAAGCCATAATATTTATAGTTAATCAAGCAAGCCAAATACATAAATACGAATTTATAAACATGTTCATCTTCAGCACTCGCAGTCGATGCAAAACTGCCTTCTTACATGGCTTGTCGATGCCTTCAATATTTGCCCAGCCACCCGCCCTAAAGCCCCCACATAAGCAAATAAGCAGAGGAAGTGCCTTAGTTGCTCTTCTAGTTGATGTTGTTCTTGCTGTTGTTGTGCTAGACACATCGAGTGAGTTGAGTTAACAAAACATGCAACAATTTTCCAAATGAATGCACTTGCAATATGCAGTCGAAGGCAACGGCTTCTGACCCGGCCTGGCCCTGGCCCAGCCTCAGTTTCAGCCTCTTTTCCAGAGCAGCTTCAGTTCCCATTAGCATTGCCAGCTATCAAATCCAATCAAGTGCGAATGCAAAAAGCGCCTCTACCAGGTTCTGTCTCTCTTTGTATGTGTGTGTGTGTTTATTTATAAACTTCTAAACGAATGCACGCACCTTGGGCAGGAGGTACTGCAGCATTGAGCTGGGAACTGGAAGCTGGTCCATGCTGTGCCTGCGCAACAAAAGTCATGTCAAATCAGTGTTGATTCTGGCGAAAATGTCAGCAGGCAGTCAGACAGCCAGCCAGCCAGCTCTACAGACAGACAGCTGTTGGCGGCGGGGGCTCCAACTCCCGCCTCAACTTCAATTCATATCAAAAGGCAACCTAGAGCAGGGGTAGGGGCTTGATGGAGCCTGCGAAATGCAATCGGTAGGCAATAAATTAAGTAAAGTAGTTGACGTTCTGCCCTGCTCGGCTTGACTTTGGCAATGATTAAGTGTTTGCCTTATTTAAAAGCAGATAGTAGTCGCAGTCTCTGCTCTGAGCCATGGGAAAGTGATAGGCCTACCTACACGGGGGACTAGACACATACAAAACTGGGCGTGCCACCGCCCTGTGGCGGGCCGTTCAAATGTCAAAAGAGAAAAGTCAAATTGACGCTTGACTTATTTTGATAGATTTGATGGGCGTTGCAATGGAGCTGGCCGAGATGAGCACAGGCCACTGGGATCCAGCCCCACCCACTCGGGCATTCTAAATTTACTTTGGCGCGCCCGCCACGCGAGATGCAAAGCGCATCCATCATTAATTAACGTTATTTTTTTTGCTTTTTTTCTCTCAAGATTTTTAATATTTTATGGTTTTTTTTTGTCTTTTCTACTTTATAGCTACGTGCAATGTGCCTTTGGGCATGGAATCCGGCGCAATTACAGATGCTCAAATCACAGCTAGCTCAGCCCATGACACGGGATTCGTTGGGCCACAACACGCAAGGTGAGTTTTTATAACTAAATAACTTAGTTAAACCAAAATATGAATTTGACTTTAAACCTTATAAAATAGAAACTTCTATAAAGCTAAAATGCTTAGTTTTACAATAAATAAATAAAAACACGTAAGTGAAATAAAGTTGAAAACAGTTTTGTCCGAAAAGCAAGGCTGTACGAAAATTGTAATCAACCAAATCGAACTATTATCTAGTTACTAGAGAAAAAACAAGAAAATCTTGTAATATTACTGATATAATTTGTGAGAATGTTTACAGTACAAATGAACCAAAGAGATGGCCTTATAGATCAGCAAATGCTGCGAGCTCTAATGTTTTATTTAGAAACATTTCATTTCATAAGAGCTCGAGACGTTTTGAAAAAGGAAAATCATAATTTAACATGTCAAGAATATTTTGTTTTTTTTTTTTAATGTCCAATTCCGAGGTTGGAGGTCAGCGCTGTAGCACCTACGTAAGCACTTAACCCAAAGCTGGCCCGACGACTGTCTCCAGCCACTCCCCCCGCCCCACTGCATAGATTATCATGAATGCCCCTGCGTGTTCGTTTAATTGCCAATTTTATAGACAACTTCATTAGCGCGATAAGACAGACAGTCTATAAAATCGAAATCTCAGCAACCGATTGAAAAGAAGCGTCAAACAAACAAAAACTAGAAAAACTTATATTATAGATGACACAAACAGCTGTCCCATCGAAATACCAAATACGAAATTCCAAACCAAATACAAAGGGTTTTTGCATATCAGTTGGAAAAATATTTTGTGTTCAGCTAGCGCGCTTTAAGAGATATCGTGGGCTCGGGCAGCAGGAAAATCTGTTCGAAATCTTTTCATGAATATGCAGCAAGGGGCCCGGGCAACCGTTTAATGGCCCCAACAGCGATATCTGAATAGAGTGTGGCCGAGTGTGGCGGCAGCCCTTTTTTCCCTCCACTAATTAAATGCAATTTCAATGTGGAGCGACTGCAAACCGCAAACCGGTTCACAAGGCGGTTCAACCAAAGGGCACAAATATACCAGAAGCATTGCACAGAAACTGAACTGAACTGAATGCATTTGCCAGCTGGCTAGACAAGTTTAGTTGAGTTTTATATAGTTTTACTCTTTTTTTTTAGTTCGTTGAGGTTTTGTTTACTTTTTATTGACGCATATTTCGTTTGAATTAAAGTTTTATGACTCTACGGGAAGTGTGAGGCAATGCGGGTCAAAAGATTGGGGCGGAAGTTTTGCAATTGCCACGGCTGCTCGTTGCAAATGATTGATGACACCATCAGACCGCTGTCTGGCTGTATAATTAGTATAGGATATCAGAAGTTAACTCGCACATAAGCCACACCAGCCACATCTATATAAAGTAAAGCACTCATTCAAACTATAAACATGTCAATTACCACGTGAGTTACGGCAAAATCAATGCAAACATCGGCTCTACTATATATATACATATATACTTGCCACAGATTCTTCTCGCTTTCTGTAATAATTCGCTGTCTGCGTTTATAGACATGCACTTAAAAAACACTCAAGTGCAGGGCTGACTGCCAGAGAGAGAGAAAGACGCCACAGACAGACTGACAGACGGACTGAGACCACAAAGGCATCATTAACATTAACCCTTTATGGCGGCACTAAAGTAAAACCACAAAACGATGCGTGATGAGCACGTTGAGATAAACAAAAAAAATATATATGTATATATACATATATATATTTTCTTGTTTTTGTTTTTGTCCCAGGCAGATTAACTGGAATTTTTACTAAAGAGCCAACGAGGCAAAGTTGAACTTACAAAAAGCTAAAGACAAAGCCTGCGGTACTGGAATTGGACTTGGATTTGAGTTTGGGCTGAGGCTGGGGCTGGGGTTGGGGTCTCTGCATTTGATATGTTTCTTTTCGCTGCGGGCTCTTAACTGTTGGCCAATGGCAGCTGCTGCTGCTGGGCTCTCGACGACTGACTCACCTGAGCGGGGAGTCGTGTCTGGTGGTTTCTGCTGGTGCTGCATAGTTAGTCGCTTGTGGTGGGCAAAGTGCTGTGGATTGACAGGCGATGTGGTTGTTGTGCAGCTAAGTGACTCGAAACTTAATGGCAAATGAAATGGATTAGCGGGCAATGCATTTATTACGTTGTTGCGTTCACTAAGCAGAGCTCCACAATAGTTTGGTACACTTAATAGTACAAATTCTAAACGTTTTTATTTAAGTTTGGGAGTTTAGAGCTCTTCCTAGGGGTCTTCATAAAATTATAGACAATTTAAGCGCGCAATTAGCACATGTTTTCGTTTAAGACACTTTAGTGCAGTTTTAGTACACATTTTGATTTCTCATCAATTGGGTTTTAAGGAGTTTCTTCAATAGATATAGGGGTAATCAAAACCTTTTCCTGTGGTTTGCTTAAAACTGGATTAGTATAAAGAAAGCTGTGATCAAATGATTAGCACATGTATTCAAAAGTGTTTAGCACATTTTAATTACACCATTCATTCTCTTTTACTGGGTTTTTAGGTTTTTTTAATAGGATATGGGTACGCAAAGTATTTATTTGGTTTAAGTACATGTTTTATGGTCCTTTTAATTGCGATTTTAGTGATTGCTATCAATAGTAATTGTTTTTGCCGTATTTGCGGTTATAGATTGATTTATTAAAGACAGCTTAACGAGAGCGATTAGCATAATTTTTTAATCTTAAATGGAGTTATGAGACTGGACCTCACGCTGTAGGTGTTCAGTCTAGTAAGCTCCTTATATAATCCTCTCACTGTTTCAATACTTCAAGCATCTGAGCATGCTTTAGTTTCCTTAAATTCTCTGCAATCTTAATGGCAGCCTTTCACCTTAACCAACTCAAGTTGGCTTAACCCAATGACTGCCGCACAGCGCAACAAACTCTTCAAAACTAGCTGGAACTTTCTTTTGTCTTTTTAGTTCGCGTTTTCCCCCTGCATCTTGGCCACCAACCAACCACCCACGAACCAAGTCCAATCAAGCGCACTGCAATTTGCTTAACCAAAGTTCCAGAGCCATGAAGCAAAGTTCAAAAGTGCAGGCAGCATTATAATTTGTGGCTGCCGTGCACTTAGCTAACCAGGCAGCTAACTAGCCCAAAACTCCAACCGAACTTAAAGTAATTCATTACAAAAAACATGCACTTAAAACAAATCACGCGCATTTGCCTACTGAGCAAAGAGACCCCCAGAGCCCTGAAATCTCCGATCTGAGCCCTAAGCCCTCTGGGGCCAACAGGATGCGCGAACATGGAACGCTGAATGTTGACGCTGACGTTGACGTTTTCCATGTTGGTCGTCTGCAGCTATTGAATTACAAAGATTAGTTTAATGACAGTTGGCGCTGTTTGATTTTCATTACCTCGCCCAGCGTCCAACGACCGTCAGGCCATTAAATTTACAACCTCTTACATATTAAAAACAGCAGAAAGGGGCAGAAAAAAAGAGAGAGAGAACAAAAAAAAATACTCTCGCCATTCAGCAGGCGGCGCTTGATTAGAAGCCAAAGCCAGTCCAAGTCCAGTACAGAGTTCGAGTTCGGGTCTGAGTCCAGTGCCCGGCAGCCAGCAGTTAGTTAGTCCATCAGCCGCTTGAAATGAGCAGCCGACGACGGCGCAGATTGTTAACTTTGGCAATAACAATAATTAAAGTCAAGTTGAAATGCACATAACTGCGGATATTAGCATTTTAAATGATGTTTATACGTATTTCACTCCGATTTTTCTCTCTGGCCTGTGCTGCTCCTCTGTGCATTCTGCTATGCCTTTAGGTTATTTGCTTTCCGAGCACTTCCACCAGCTACTGCCTGCCTCCCTGACTGTCTGCCTGGGCAGTCCAGGACGCGGGCGGGCGGGAAAAAATCTCTAAGCAATTTTATGATGATTAAATTGACCTTTTTTTTTTTTTGCCATGTTGTGGGAGCTCTTTAAGTCTTTTTTTTTAATAAAGCAACTCTGATCTATGCACTTGAAAGTAATTGCAGTTGGTAATGATTATAACACGGGCTGGCCAGAGGAAGTGTGCTAAGCCACACGCAGCTTGCGGTCAGCATATTAATAAGAGCACGAAGAAAGTGTTAAAGGCATTTGTAGTGTTTTTCAAGGGTAATATTGGTTGAAATCTTTTGACTTTTAAATTAAGCAATGTTTAAATGGATGCATTTTTAATTCGTAGAGCTATTAAATTGCTAGCCGCTCTGTGCTAAAAATGATCTAAATAATCAAAATGTTTCAAAGGAGACATTAATTTAAAAAAATGTAGGCTAGAGAAAATTACTAAAATGGAAGCTACAAATTTACTAAAAATTATGACAAAAGTTTAAAGTCTTGCCATAACAATCTAAAGCTTTCTTTACATGCAATCATTTTAAAGGAACTCTTTCAAGAATCAAGAAAAGCTTAAAGACTTGCAATAAAAATCGAAAGCTTTCTTTACATGCAATCATTTTAAAGGAACTCTTTTAGAGCCACACTAAAACTGCTTTCAACTACAATAACTTCCATAAATAAGGGCATGTGCTAAAATTGAGTTTGAAGATTTGTCATAACCATTCAAGTGCCTAAATTACTTGCAAACACTTAAAAGGGCCACAATTACAACTTCAAGCCTCTCAATTGATGCGGAAGACATTACTAATTGCACTCGATGCACACGCCAGGCACATGCATAAATATAAATAACAAATTGCAAAAATGCATTAAACGCATGTCGGCCACTAAATAAATATTGCAATCAAATTCAATAACCTGCTGGCTTCGGCACAGGTTCAGGCCAAAGACTCAGCAGCAGCTGCTGCCACAGACAGGCAACAGAAAATGAAGCAATTTGCAAAGACGACAACAACGACAACTGGCTGAGGAATGCGGGGCAGTTGAGGGGCAGGGGTAAGGCAGGGCCAGAGGCGAGGCTGGAATCAGGCAGGGGTCTAGGCCTAGTCACAGCCGATGAATAATGGGCAAACATTAAGGCCCCAAAATGCAATCAAGCATGTAAAACTTAATTGAAATATAAACCGAAAAACGTATTTGTAGTGGTTAACATATCAATACTAGGCGAGAGGCTGAAGGCGAAATTGATTAAAGTAGCAGGGGGCAGGCAGCACACACACACACACACACACACACACACACACACACACGGACAGGCACACACGCACGAACATCCTGCCGTCCAGCCGTCTGTGTCTAACTTAAATTAATCCTTAATTACATAGACAACATCCTGCTGCGTCGAAAACCGCAACAGCTTAACGAACGAGACGAGCTGCCAGACAAACGTCCACCAGTGCCAGGCTCCAGCTAGAGCTCCAATCGACTCCCCCTCCTCCCATTTGGGCCGCAAATGTCAGTGGCTTTGGCGGTGGCTAAGACTGTAGCTGTAGCTGTTGCTGTTGCTGCCACTGACTGGAGCCTGCGGCTGAGGCTCCGACGCCGTGTGGTGCCGCACGTTTAATGTCAATTAATTTATAAAAATTTTACTAGCGAACCGCCTGCGCAACTGGTTTTTCGCGCAGCTACCGTTTGCAAGCCTAATTAATAAAGTTGTCGTCTCTCCGTCTCTTTCTCTCTGACTATTTGCAGACTGAAAACCGATAATAATGGCGGTGCCTGGTGCCCCAAGCATATGGTATCGAATGCGCTCAAGGAATATCTGCAGGTGGACTTGCTGCAGACGCATGTGATAACCGCCATACGGACACAGGGTCGCTACGGCAAGGGTCAGGGTCAGGAGTACACCGAGGCCTATGTGCTCGAATACTGGCGACCGGGCTTTGACAAATGGCAGCGCTGGAAGAACACCCAGGGCAAAGAGGTAAGGATGGCCTTCAATTAACCCAACCAAGAATCCAAACCACAATTCAACTCACCCCACAGATTCTGCCCGGCAACATCAACACTTACAGCGAGGTGGAGAACGCACTGCAGCCGATTATCTTTGCCTCAAAGATACGCATATATCCGTATGGTCAATACGATCGCACCGTTTGCCTGCGCGCCGAGATCGTCGGTTGCCCCTGGGAAGGTAAGTCCCTTGTCTTACCTGCACCAGCTCCTCGCTCTCCGAATCGCAGTCGCTGTCCGGAGGCGAATTTAAACGAGTGCGATAAAAACTCGACATGAGCAATGATAGCGCGGAAAGGCTAACAGAGTTTTAGTGTCAGCGTTAATTTATCATCGCGCTCCGATGCTCCTCGTCGAGGAGTGCCCAGTGCCAGTGGAACCTAGACGCTGGCTCTGTATGTCTATTAGACAAGCCAAAGCGGCTTAAGTGTGTAGTTAGCGATAGGTGTGTGTGTGTGTGTGTGTGTGAGTGTGTGGCTTTATGAAGCGCTGCAGCGACGCATTAGCATAGCTTTGGAAAACTTAAGATGCGGCATTCCGAGGCAAAAATCTATGCGAAAAGTCTGCTTATAAGGCTTGGCATGCTCTTAGATATTAGAATAAGCTGTTCGGCTACTTTGACTGTTGGGACCACAAGGAAAAAGGAATTATTTTCTTTTTTATAAATACAAAGCTCAGCGTTCTAGACAATTTCATTTTTATTCCATAGTGTTAACTCTTTGGTCTGAGATATAATAAGCCCCACTCTGCTTTTCAGTTCAATGATTTTGAGATTTTCTACATTCCAAAAATATTTCCTTTATAATGTCCTTGTAATTTTATTAATTTTATCATTTAGCCTAAGCAAGGTGTATTCATTTTATTATGTACAACCCTTTTTTTCTTTCAACAAAATTCTATTGTCAGCTACTCGATGAATTTTCAAAATTCTGTATTCCTTCCCGTAATCTAAAAAATGTATTATGCCTTAGTATATACCTAGCTTCTGACAGCTCAAAGTTTTAAAGCTTTGACTAACTGATAGTAAAGATTGTTTTATTATTAACAATATTTTAATATTATTTAATGAACTGGCCTCCATTGTCTTAAGCTAACACAATGCTTAGTTAATAGAAGCCTCGTATTTGAACCTGAATAAGTAAGTAATTTTGAATCCTTCTTTATAATTGAAGCACTCACTTTTATAGTCTAGAATAGTTTTATTTATTTTTTGCATTAGACCATCTCCAGAGTTCAAAGAAAGTTAGAGTTTTTCTAAACTGAATCCGTATTAAAAAAGAAGCCATTTGTCTATATTTTCTACATTTTCTCAAACAAAAAAAAACTTGTAGATGCATACTGACGGCTTCTAAGCAAAAAGTTCTAAAGGTTTTTTAAAGACTATCATGAGAGCTTAATCAATATTACTTTCAAAGTATAGGCGACCGCTTAAAGAAGGAGAGAGGGAGTGTTGAAGGAGATATCATAAAATAATTGGGCTGCATTCTGATGCTTCCTTTTGAATTGTTTTGCCCCATTCACAATGCAAGTTTTACTTAGCTCGAAATGCTAGCAATTTGCCAAGTTATCGCCTTAGAACGGAACTCGTATTATTGCTGACCGTTTTCGCTGTAAATGCGCCAATTTTTTTCTTCCCCAAAACCCTATCGCAATTGCTCAGCTCAAAGAAAAACATGGCATTATGGGCAGCGTATTAGTCAAACCGCATAATCCAATCATAGCAACGACTGCGCCTATGTTTTCCTTTGGAGCCCTTCTGCCAGCTTTACATTTGGCCAACACATGAGGCACCACGCAATGTTGATATGTTGTTGTTGTTGCTGTTGCCGTTGTTGTTTGGTTGCAACATGCGAAATGTACTTGAAAAAAATATATCGCGTGCAGACATTGCCTCGGCCCATGCCAGAATCCGAAAGCAAAACCGAAACCAAATCGAAATCCAGACGTCGACAAAACTGGCTGAGAAACTATGCAGACGACAAGCCAACGCGTGTTGTTGTTGTTGTCGTCGGGACGGCCCGTTGTCGATGTTTGCACGCAATTGTCAAGTAGTGCACGAGCAAAAACAACAACAGCAACAGAAACTACAACAACTATAACTAGTCTGGACAAACAAATTTTTCTATAATTTCCAGGTACTAGCGATAACAACAACGCGCGCGCCTAATGACAATTTGTTTGACCAGAACCAGAGAGTCAGCGTCAGGTTTGGGCTTGGGGCCAGTGTTGCCAACTATTGCTACAAAAAAATTAGCTAAAAATAGCTTCAAATAGCGAAATTAAAATTTCTTCTACTATTGGATGCACAAAGCCGGACCACAAAAGGTAAAGAGTTGCCACCTTTCTTTTCTGAGAAGCAGTTAGAAAGGTTAACTTTCTTCTTTTGGTAGTGCTGCCAACTGTGGCTAAAAAAAATAGCTAATGGATTGATTGCAATATGTTAAGACGCAAAATTGCAAGCAGCTACCACCTTTTGCGCAGTTCCTTGAGAAGCAGTTGGAAAGGTGCACCTGTATGTTGCCACCGATCGCATAAAAAAGAGCTAAATCAAATCTAAAAAAAAAATAGACCAAATAACTTAGCAATGCGGCAAAGAGTCGCCATTGGGTATTGGGTACCAAACAATTAGCAAAATACCAACACACCTAAGAACTTAAAAAATAGCTAGAATTGATGGCAGGTGTAAATTGCCGTCTAAAATAGCCAAATTTAGCTAGAAATGAGCTGAAGTGGCAGCACTGGTCGAACACTTTACCGGGGGGAACTGGGAAACCGGGCGCGGAAGTCAAAATTATTCCGTAAATTAACGCAATGTGTGGTTGGGCTTTGGGGCCTGATAACTGGCGCCATTTGTGTTGGGGTCTCAGAACTATGTACACGCCCTTTAGTGGTTGAGTTCTGTGCGGTTGGTGGGGCGCAGACATGCAAACTGACCGGCCCTCAAATGGGGGCATGTCATTTGATTTGCTTTGGGGAATTTAGTTGTACAGAGCGCATTTCATATGCAAATTAAACGAGATAAGATGGCATGAGGCTTCATAGGGCTCCATGGTCTGGGGGTCTAGACAAGTGCCAGACAGACGGCGCAAAGAAATCAATAAAGCTGCCAAGTAACGAGCGCATTGACAAAACTCAACTGGCACAAACTTTTATGGCAAACATTAATCTCATCGATGCGCTTCAGCTCTTGGAGATATTTAGACCGAAATCATAATTGTTTATAAATTGTGGCCATAAATTCTGCCACTGGCGGGACCGACTTCCAACGCGCAGCATTTAAATGCAAATCAATGGGCACACCTACATGGATAGAGCGCTGCTCTAGACCGCACCCAGGTTTGTTGCTGTTTGCTCTGGAAGCGCCGTCATAAACAAATAGGGCTTAATCGCGCTGAGGGCAGCCGGGGAGGGAGGCAGGGTCTAGCCAGTTCAGAGCTATGGTCACGTCATGGCTGCAGATTATCTTCGGGGCAAGTGACACACTCTGATTTCCCATCGAGCTAAATACAAATTTGTTTCGATTTAACAACGGCTTAGCCCTTGGCATTCGAATCCACACAACGGATTTCAGTTTGAAGTTTGGTCGGGGATTTTTATGCATATGCTAAAGTGCATTATTTTTATTTATTTTTCAAATGCAACAACTGATTAGCGTTGAGCTCTAGATTTATGAGTGCCCGCTACAAAGCAATGTGAATAATTTATGAGTGTTTTAGGGGCATTAAGCCCAAGTATTTGGCCATTATGGAAATTGAAAGTTGAGCTTTAATCGATGGTCTTTGTGTAGGTGTTTGTTGAGTGCTCACTGTGGGAGCTGTGTTAGTCAAGAGTGTGAAATAGTTTTGTGGCACAAAAAATTCGAAGAGGTGTATCAGGTATTTTAATTGGAGATTTAATCCAATAACATACTAAGGCTATTAAATAAATTGGAAATGGACATATGGTCAGAGCATATGAATAAAATGTGGCATATCAAGACTTTAGATCTTAACAAAATTGGCAGCCAATGCAAATACAAGTCTTTTTCTTCGCTTACCAGACACAGAGTACCAGACTCTCTTACCCAAGTTCTTTAAATGTTGAAAATGACTATATGTAAGTCAAATATAAACTATTCATGGCCTATGTCTGATAATAATAATCTGCAGAATTTCCTCAGAAATCTCGCGGGCGAGATTGCTGCTGTATTGCGTTTCGGTAACTTTCCCTTATTCTGATTTCGAAAAGACATTTCAGCCATAACTCACAACTAAGTGGAGTTGTTACGCCACAAGTTGGCTGGTCTGCAGCCAACTAAGTATCTATTTATTCATTTATTTATTCAACTGCTGCTCAATTTGACTCATCAGCAAAGTTCGCAGACGTCGTCGTACCCATTGTGAATTTGTTTGCGTGACGGGGGCAGCAAAAAGAGGAAGCAAATTACATTTTATATATATTGTAGTTGCTCACTGCCCGATTTTGTCTTGGACAACACAGACATATAACATGTATATATGAGCTTGTTTTTTTTTCTGGAGGCCGTTGCACGCACTGCGAGGACTACGTTTTGTTACTTGTTTTTTTGGCAGTTTCCATTTTGTCTCTTTCTCTCTCGACACGCAAATAAAAATCGCATGTGAGCACGCGAATAACAAGGCTTAAGTGGAAGTGTCCACCCAGGCTCCACCGGGGATCGTAAGGGGGGATTATTTGTGGACATTGCGTGAAAGATGTCGCGTCGCAATTGTAAAACGCGCTGCCTTAAATGTCTTTGCAGTTAATTAAATATCCCATATGCCATATAGTATATAAGTATATGTATGTCCCTCGCATATCGTGTACTTGTATAATGAAGGCTTATCTCTCTGTCTGATGGTCGCTCCGGTTATGCGCTTGTGTGTGTGTGTGTGCTTAAGTGGCCGAGACAAGGACTTTGCCCTAATTCCTGTAATTAAGTGTGGCGTTTCTTTTTTGTCGTTGACGACTGCCCATGCACATTATAAATAAATTAAATAATAATTAATATTTGTAGGTGCCTCTCAATGCTTCCAGCCACCACCCCCTTATGCAAACACACACACACACACGCGTGATATATTCCCGATTGTATTCGCCCTCTCGCTCCCTTATTATCTATGCCCAGTGCGTTGTCTGCGATTCGGGCTACGTTTTTCCGTTGCGCGGCCCCGTAATTATGTGTAATTATGTGATTTTTGGTAATTATTGGAAAATGCCTTTGACTGTTTGTCCTGCCGTGTGCTTGCCACGAGCCCGATTGTGTAAATAGAAATGCGAGTAAATTAGCCAAGCAAACCACTCTCATTCCCCAACAGTTTGAGCTTTGTGTGTAATTATTTTGAGTGCCCTGGCAACCCTGTTGTTGTTGTTTTTCGATCTAAACGTAATTGTATTGTTGGGTAACGTACGTACTTATCCGTTGCTGTAGCTCTGGTAATTAGCGTCAGGTGCTGTTTGCAGGCGTTAACCAACACTTATTCGGGTCTGTACTTAATCCCAAACAATCCTTCAACAAACATCAAAACACTTTATAAACTCAGCCACAAAAGCATGACTCAGTTGTTGTTGTTGTTGTTGTTGTGGTCTGTCAGCCACTGTGACTTTGACATTGAAAAACTATGGTCGACTATACGAACAGCCAACCCCCAAATCCCCAATTCCAAACTCTAAACTCTTAAAACTAAACTCTCTACTTTTGCCTCTTCCCCCTCTGGGGCAGACACTTTGCTAAAAATAACCACAGAAACCAAATGGCAGACAAAAGACAAAAGTGGCCGCAAAACGAAATTATGTTTCAAGTAACTCAATATCCTGCCCCGCTACTAAGCCCCCCCTATATGCTACTGTGCCATCAGCCCGCTCCTGGAAAAAGTTGTTGCCAGCTTAGCACAGGGGAAAAACTTTAAATTTACCGCAGTTTAAAAACCAACACAAACACAAATTCGAGACTTGCTTTGTCACTCGTTTGTCTGTGTCACGTGACACGAAACGTGACGTGACATGACGTGATGTGAACCGAGAGGAAGTAATACATATATATTTTGAAATATATACATGTGTGTGTGTGTGCGTATGTGTGTGTAGGCGGGTCGAGTTACTTTAGAAGGTTGTGGGTTCTGAGTTTTAGTTCCTCGAATCGTGCATCGCTTTATTTAAAATTTCATTTTTCGTTTGCTTTTTCATTCCAGAGGGCATTGTTTCGTATAGCATACCGAAGGGCGTGCAGCGGGGCATGGAAGTGGATTTATCGGACAAGACCTACGATGGCAATGAGCAGGGCGATCGCTATGTGGATGGCTTAGGTCAATTGGTGGACGGACAGAAAGGCAAGGATAATTTCCGCACGGATATACACGGCTTTGGCAAAGGTAAGTGCATTTCGATTTTAAGTCGCTTGAGCATAAGGTTAAAGGAAATTTATTTATTATTGAACATATCACAAATATTTAAAGCTATATGCATAAGTTAACATATATTTCACTTGGAGCCACCTCGCTCATTAGAGCACGCTCTAAAAGTTAACCCTTTCGACCCAAAGCGGGCTAAAAGTTTGCTGCCGTTTAAAGGTTTACTTTTACATGGACATAGCCCAAACTTTCTCCATATATTTAGACCAAAACTGGCTGTTTTTAGCTGGTGAAATGAGCCCCCCTCTGTGTTAAGATTTATTGCAATAGAAAAAACTGATTAACATCAAATAATTACAAAAGTTCAACGACAGAAAAAGCATAAGGCAAACTCCAAAACAGGGCGACCAAGCCGAAAGTTCACTTCATTGAACATCGAAGGGGAAAGGGGCTGTGTGTTCGAGGGCGTGGCCAGGCAAAACTTTTGGCCTGCAAATAATTTGCCTCACAACACAATAAACAAAATAAATAATAACTTGGGAGTATTTGCTGGCGTCGCAGTAAACTTGGCCGGATACAAAACCTAGTACACAACGCACCGAACTGAGCCAAACCGAACTACTTCCCTCTACCCCACTCCACAGGGCAACAAAGTGAACCGCCCTGTGAACTATGCGCCTGTAAAAATGTAAACATTATGCATATTTGATAATTTATGGCAACACTGGCATTCATTTCCGAGCCGGCGGCTGCAAAAGTTCGCAACTGGCAAACTGCGAATTTTCGCAAGTCTCGTTTTTTTTGTCTCTCTCGATATTTGTATACTCTTGTGGCGGGTATTATAATTTTCACATGAAATGTGTAAGACATATTCCACGCTAAATAAGGTATATATATATTTTAGATCCGAGTTGATGCCTGACTTATTATATGGCTCCTTCGAATACAGTAAAGCTTTCGCATTAATCCCAAATTTCCGCAAGGGTATTTATTTTTCGGCTTGCCGGAGCTGATTTCTCTTGTTTTTTTTTCTTTTGGCTTTACGCTGGCGCTTTGGCAAATGGCCAATAATCGAAATTATTGAAAACTTTGCGCTGTGCGAATTTAAGTAGAAAAGTTCGCACAGACAATTAGACATGCAGTCGTCGTCGTCGTCGCGACAGACACACACATAAAGCGCAATCGCATTGCAGAAAAGCCAATGGAAAAGTTTTAGCGCATTATTTTTCATCGCTGACAATTGAATGGCCATCTTCTATATGATTATTATGTCCTGGCATTTGGCTTATTTGCATTGTAAGCAGCTGCAATCGATATGGTTAAAAGGCGGCGGCCGTTGCCTGACAGCCCATTGATAACTCGCTTCTACCCCAAATGTCTCAACTGGAAATTGTATAATTTCTGGTTGGAACGCAGTTACCATAGTTAGTTAATATTGCATGACTAATGCAGCACTACTTAAATGCTTCCTGGCCTCTGAGAGACTACAAAGCGCCATCTCTGCCAGCTGCGCACCTAATTCAAGGCAAATTAGGGCCATGCAAACAAAACAGTGGAAAGAAATGGCTTAAATGTCGCGTTTGGCCATAATTTCTAGTTATGAGCAGTCGGCCATCCCCACATAGTCGCCCGCCAAGCCCCACTCAACCCATCCCACTGTCGCCTGCCGTGAGCATTTGTTTGTTTTGGGCTACGAAACTTCACCCCAAAGTGCCATTGACTTCGGTTGGGCGGGGGCTTAAATAGCTTTACATGCCACTCTGGAGCATATGTGCTGCCGGGTTGGCCTATTGATTTTTTTTCCCTTTTTCGGGAACGAAAAAAATAAACTCTAACAAAATGACGATACATTTCATTTCATATTTCATATGGATGGTCTTTTAGTATTTTATTTGTGCTTTTCTATTTTTTAGGCTACGAATGGATTGGCTGGAGAAATGATACGCCCGGTCTGCTGGGCAAACCCGTTGAAATTGTTTTTGAATTCGATACGGTGCGCAATTTCAGTGCCATCGTTTTGCATACAAATAATATGTATACCAAGGATGTGCAGGTGAGTGTAAGCCCTACATGATTTATGAAGCCGATTAGAACCCAAGGGCATTATTAAAATATTATTGTTGTTTAGCTAAATTTGAAACTGAAGTGAATATTTAACGAACAACTTTGATCATTCTTTCGGACGGACATGCATAAAATACATCAGTAACAGATTTAGCTCTTAAAACTTCTTTCTGATAATCAACTAATCCATTTTGACTCTCCACTCACCCACCTTTAGGTTTTTGTCCATGCTAAGGTCTTCTTTAGCATTGGTGGACGCTACTTCTCCGGCGAACCCGTACAGTTCTCGTATATGCCCGATACCATAATGGATCACGCCCGAGATGTTACAATAAAGCTGCATCATCGTGTGGGCAAATATCTGAAAATCAATTTGTACTTTGCTGTCAAATGGATTATGCTATCCGAGATCAGTTTTATATCCGGTAAGTACGTGACTAACCAGCAGGAAAGGAGGAATAAAAAACTGGTGCGCAAATTGCCCGAAAATTGCATTTGGCATACTGAAAAAATGAACTGCATACGCGACGACTGCAAATGCATTTTTCAGCTTCATTACACTTTCAAGTGTGTGACAGGGACTACAACAACAACAACAACCACAACAATGTGCAATGCATTACATTTAGCAAGAGGATAAAAAAGTGCCCGAGCCCAAAGCGAGTACAAAACATTTTCCAACATTTGGCTAACAACAATGCGCTAGATAGAGATAGAGACAGGCGAGATAAGCGGCCCGAACGGCAAAATCTCTTTAGTACAATTTTCTTTTTCTTTTTTTTAGGCAACTCTTGTGGGGTGAGGGGCTAGAGATGGAGGGGTAGGGGTACTAAAGTCAATAAAATACCCAAAGCCCATGGAATAGAATGAGGGGCCGACGACTCTCTGGCAGTCCCTCAGCATGCAAAAGTAAACAAGCAGCTCGGGCTTAGGGGTAGCTGCAACCCCCTAAATGACAATGCATTGTATGCCTGGCTGGCTGCATGCATGGCATTTTTCAGTTACATTTGCTATAAATGCCGAGTCCGTGTCCCAGTCCTGATTAAATTGTACCAAGTGCAAGGATGCTCGGGCAAAGATTTAGGCTGCCCCCCTTCCGCACAATCCAGCAGATATTTGGACAATATTTTCATGGCACATTGGGTTCACGTTTAGGGATGGTCACAAATTGCTTAGAGGCTACAATGCTGTTAACATCGCAGGATCGGTCACTGAACCAGAGATCATTTATATTCATTGATTCAATGGGGATAAAAATCTACGCGCGGTAGGTGTGAAAATGAATAGGGGATAAAACTGCCAGTCTGCCAACGGCATTTGATTGATGAGTCAAATAGAGCGTGCCGCATGAATAGGGGATTTTCCACAGATGGCAGAGAAGGACGGGCAGACAGACGTAGCTGCGTTGTAGGCTTAATGTATTTATAGGAAGGAAGTCGCTTATAAATCCTAAAGTAACTGAGATTTTATAGTTCAATAATCTGAGCTAGAGAATGTGAATGTGAGTGTAATGAATAGGCAGGCGCAAAACTTGTGGTATATAAAGAAAATATCATAAATTGTTCTTGGATAAACGTACTGAGACCATGTTCAGAATGGGATGTAGAAACAAAAAGCTTGGAAACTATAGAAAATAAATCAATTGTCGAAAGAAAAGAAGAATGCTGAAAAGATTATATGATGAAAGAAATTTGAAAAGAAAAAGAGATGCAGAAAAACTTAAAATGTATTCAGAGAGTAGCAAGAAATAATGCACATAGCTACGAAATTCTGAAACAGCTTTATCAATGGAAATTGAGGGATGATATTTCGAAATATTAAAAAGAATCATTGATTGAAAATAGATAACTATCGATTAAAGCAAACGAAGATGTCGCTACTTCTTCGATAGTTAATGCATCAATTGGAATAATATCTGTAGAAAGCAGGAATAAATATACCAAATATTCAACTCTAAAAGTTACATTTTTATTGATTCAGGCAGTAACATAAGAAAAGGAACATTATTATGGTTTGCTAAAAGCAACATTCTTTTTAGCAACTCATTTTGAGAACAACGCAGTTCTTTACAAATAAATAAGTACAAAGGGAATACACAGAAGGTTCGGATAGAGACTTTAAGCTGAAGAGCAGCAAAGATGCCGCACTCAAAGATCGTCAGTGGATCAGTTCGGCTACCGAGCATTACAAAGCACATTTCTATAATGGGAAACTGGAATTGGGTTGTGCTTAGCATCTGACAGCCGTCCATCTGAGCCAAGGATATTCAGGCGAAAAACCACAGAGCGAAGGCTGAACTCAGACCGAGCTCGGTTGCACCACATGCTGCGCCCCCTTCCCTGGCAGCAATTACATGACGAGTAACAAACACCACGATGCATTTGTCACGCACAAGGATGCCGAGGAGGGGCACAGGAGGGGGAGAGGGGAAGAGGGGGTTCAGGGCAATGGGGGGCAGCCTTAGCAGCAACTAGCAAACCAGCTGTTTGCTGGTTTTTATTTTTATTTATCCACTTTTTTGTTGTTTTTTTTTTTTTTTTTGGGAACTACCTCGAGTAGAGGCTGGGCGGAGTAGAGCGCGTGAAGGGCTCGAAAAACTAGGGTAAGGGTAAACAAAAGAATCGCACGTACAACCAGAGGAGAGAGGCAGCATCTTTCAAGTGTGTGTGCGTATATTTTTATCAGGCACTGCAGAGATTTAACCCCAATTTATGAGATTTGCTTGCGGTGATTGCAGCTCGTGTGCCTATTGTTGTTGTTGTTGTTGTTCTGGTTGTTGTTCTTTATGGAGTTGTATTTAAAGGTTTCTAAAAATACAAAGGCCAAAAAACAATGAGAGAATAGAGACCCTGGGGACAGACCCACAAACACAAAGAGAATTAGTTATAAAAAGCATGCGACGGAAAAAAAAAGTAAATGCGAAAATAAAAAGGATATGCGGCATATTTGCCATTACTTCTATTCGTACACCCTATCCCAGTGTGTGATAAATGTGGCTCGAAATATTTTAATTATTTTAAACGTTTTATGACGACCACAAAGAGCTGAGTACCGAGAGATGCAAGATATGTCTTTGTACGTAGGAAGCGGCCAGTAGCAGGAGCAGCAGCAGTAGCAGTGACAACAAGGACAATGGCATTGGCGAAACAAAAGGCAGCCAAGCACAAACTTCAGAGGCATGCCTGACGTCCTGTGTCCTCCTTGCTGCTGCTTCTGCTCCTGCTGCTGCTGCTGGTGGTGTCCAAGAAGGCGACATAACTCAAAACAGCAGCAACAACAGCTTCACACAGTAATTACGCCATTTACTGTCTGGAGAAACGGGGTCACCCACTCAAGAAGGCATTTTTTGGCTAGCCCGGGGGCGTGTCTTGAGTTTGGGGAGGGAGGAGGGATTGCTGTGCAAAAAGCTGCTGCCATCCCCGCGGGAGCAGCTACATTTTGCTTTTGTTGTTTTGTTATGCCCTCAAGATGTTAGCGAAGATAAATGACAACACTTTGCAGCGCTGAGCCATATGCTGGAGCTGGGCTCGGGCTGGGAATGCAGAAACCTAAGCTGGGGGTATTAAAGATCAAAGTGAACGCCTGACGAGCAGGTGTTGCTGTGCTGCGCGGCCTGCAGGGCATGACAGATCTAAGCTAATAAGCGGCATAGGCCTGGGAATAAGGTCAGCGTGGAAATTGTTATGTCAGATTGTTGAAACCCGTGCAGAACTCAGCTAAGGGTGGACGTAGGCAGATAAGAATCATAATATTTAATAGTAAAGAGACAAGCCAAGTATAAAACATGATAAGCCTAGACAGCAGCATTATAAGCCTATTCAAACTGGAGATGTAGGGGTGCGGCAGCAATGCTCCTTTTGAGGCTAGTAAGCATTCTTAGTGAGAAAGTCAAAAGCATAATGAAGTATGAGCTAAGAGTTAACAAAAACCTTATGGGCCGGTCAGTTAATTTTGGTATGTGCAGTAGGTAGAAAAACCTGGTACTTAAAAAATATACGGCATATGTGCAAGATCATTAAAAGAAAACAATGCATATGCATAAGACACGCGTCTCAATGTTGGAAAAAATCAAACATCTGTATAAATTTAGTAATGCCTGAGACCCGACATAAAAACCCGAATGGTTGACAGGAAATGAACACGTTAAAGGTCTAAAGGTCTTGGGCAAGAAAAGCGTAGCGAAAGCAAAACAATTTAAAGTGGAACGAAAGGTGTAAAAAGAAAGGAAACGAAGAAATGAAGAGCGAAAGATGATGAAGAGAAAAACTAATCATTGAAGCGCAGCTGTGTTCAAATTGAAGCGGCAACTTTTGAAGATGAAATTCAGTTGATGTTGTCCATAAATGACTCTCTCTCTCTCTCTCTCTCTCTCGCCCTCTCTCTCTTTCTCTCTTGCTCTTTATATAACACTTGTCTCTTGTTTATTCTTTTGCTACTGCAGTGCCCGCGATGGGAAATTTCACAGACGAACAGGAGCAGCGAAATAATGCGCCTGGCATTGCGCAGGATACACGCGAATATCCTTTGCAGAGCAACGACTATCAGCACAATCATAACAAAAACAAACTGAATGGCGGCGTCTCTGGAGGCGCCAGCAACGGTGGCGCCACCGATGCCAACGGCAACAACAACAGCTACAACAACGGGCCGCAGTGTAAGTAACAGCTCGCTGATAAATTTAATTAGTATTTTTTTTTTTTTTTCGCTCGGCCTCTCTGCTAATTATTTAGTTGAACAATATTTACTTTTAATTTCATTCGATTGGCCAGTTCGAAAATTGTTGCACTTTGCATGTTAATTGAAATGGGTTTAATTTTTTTGTGTTTGTTGTTTATTGACGCTCTTTGCAGTAATTGCGCCACGCCCCATTGATCAGGAACCGAACGAGGCAAACTTCATTGGTGTTGTCATTGTTGTTCTAACCACGATAATTATCCTGCTGGTTGCCATCATTCTGTTCATCGTGTCACGCACGAAGCGCGCCCGTGGCAGCAACGTACTCGATGCATTCCAATACAGCTTCAATCCAAACACTCTGGGCGGCAATGTCGACAAGCATCGCCCCAATGGCAATAGCATTAAGGTGAGCATACCACACCGAACAACACCTATATACCTATATATCTGTACATAAGAGAGGGAGCTGTGCTGGTTGTACAGCAGGACAAATTCCTGCCTCGAATTTCACATAATTGTTCAATGTAGCGTGCAGCTGCCACGTCCTCAGCATGTGCTCTCTCAGCCATGCCACACTTGACCAGACGCCGAGCGGCATTTATTTTATTTAATAGAACTTTTCAACGGCTTCCTATATAGGGCCTGTTCCAGCGAACGGTGTCCGGCAAATGGCCGGCCAGCAACACCACCCACCCGCCAAACCACCCTTGACTTGTGGGTGCTAAGCTTAAGTGGCGAGTGTGTAACACTTTAAAGTTGGCGAGTGTGCATGGGAGCATAGGACATTAAATGCAACTGCTTTAAGGCAATTGCTTTAAAGCAAGGGAAATGCGATTTGAAATTACAATGCAATATATATGAGTACTTAAAAGGTGGATAAATGCGATATCGAAATTGAAACAGCTATCGTTTTTACTTAGAACAAGATGCACTAATGTGTTTAAAGTATAAAAAATAGAAAAATAATGTTAATATTATTAATTATATAAATAACACTATCTACTATGATGTTCAACCCAGTTTTTGTGGGGAGACCATAAAAAACTCATAAGTACAAAACAGAAGGATCTAAAACATATTTTGTTGTTTAAATATAGCTTTAATATGAGCAAAGCTCCTTTAAGAAGACAAAACATTTACAAGAAATTGATGAAATGCTCACATTAAACATCTAAATGCCATTTACCCGCACACAAAGCACAAACTCTCATATATTTTCACATACCCGACTTGTCACTATATTAAACACTGTGCATTTTCCTGCCCAACTAACACACGCATATTTCAGGCCAGCGTCGACGACAGCGATTCCATTGGCAAGAACAGCCTTTACCACGAGCCCTTCAATGTGAACATGTACACGAGCGGCGTGAACGGCTACGCAGCGGTTAATGATTTACAATGTAATATGACGCCAGACTATACAGGTGTGTATGCCAAAAGCTCCCATTACCCAATACTCAGGGCCCGAGCCCTAGCCCGTAAGCCCGATGCCTCAAACCCCAATTCCCTTGGCTCGCCCATTTCCGCTGCGAGCCATAAAATATGGCGCCGCCAGCAACTAATGCAAATAAATTTTTGCGGCGATTGCCAACACACACACTCACACACACGCACACACACACACGCACACACACACACACACACACACAGAAAAACACACACGCATACACAGTCACCTTTCAACCTTTGCCATTTGCCTGACTAAGCGAAATCCTTTTGCGTCTTTTGCGTTCGGTCCCCCGCGGCCACACACAGATGTGCCCGAAGGTGGCTATGCGGTTCCCCATATGCAGGACTACATGCCGGCTTCGAAAATGGCCAACGCCGGCGGCGGTTATGTGAATGTGCGACGAACGCCGCCGCCACCGCTGAGCAGCATATTCCCCAGGCCGCCCACGGTGCCGCCGCCGCCCATGGAGAAATACTACGCGACCACGGCCATATTTAAGCCCATCAAGGGAGGCTCGGCAAGCGGCGGCGGCGGCAGCAGCAACACCAACACGGTGAGCAGCGGCGGCGGCAAAAGCAGCCATAGCAACCAGGACCAGCTGAATGGAATTTACGATGACGGCATGGGCACCATGAACTCCCAGTCGACGGCACCCATGATCAATCCGTATAGCAGTGGCAATAGCGCTGCTGCCGCTGCCGCAGCAGCTGAATTTCAGCGCGCCAGAACTTACAATTTCCGCAGCTATCCAGATAATCTCTAGTTCGAAGCCTCGCTCAAGTTGGCAGCAGCGGCGGAGGCGACGGGCGCTGGCAGTGATCTGGCCGCCAGCAAGCACGGTAACGCCTCCACTACAATGCCCAAAAAGCCGCAGCATCTGAGCCTCAGCAGCGCCAATGGCACCGGCAACACCCTGTCCGCCAAGCCCAAATACAGCCTCACGCTGCACAACAACAGGTACGCCACGGGCAACGGCAAGAATCCCACATCGATACGCGACAATCATCAGCAGCAACAGCAGAGGCAGCACCTCAAGGCGCTGCGCCTGACACGAGACGTGGTCAATACAGATGTGAATAGCTGCGCTCCGGACTACAAGCGGCCGGTGCTAACAGGCCTCTCGCCCGCCGACGATGTGGGCGTTCATCTGAGCAGAAGTGCGGCGGCTCTTAAGTTTTCCGCTGGACAAGCTGCTGCTGCTGTCAACAACAGTGAAGCTTCGACTAACCAAACGACAACAAATGCAACTAAATTAACTGGTACTACAATTGGAAATGGAAATGGAACTGGAACTGGAAACGCAACGGCAACTGCAACTGCAACCGCAAATCCGTTGGCGAATGGTGTTATGAGAACACAAAACAACAGGCTGTGGTATCATTGATGAAAACCCCATATTAAATGGATTTGAGGTGAGTTCTAGAATCATTTACTTTTGAACTTAACTTAAGAAAAGAATATATTATTACATTCAAGTAAATAATGCATTTAACTGAATATAATTTTATAGTCTACAAAAAAATAATTTATATGTGCTACATATATTAAACTTAAGTTTTTTATTTGTAAAGTTGTTTATATTCTAATACAGTTTCTATTGTCTCAATTCTAATGACAGTTATTATGAGATTTATTTGAAAAACTTTACTTAATGAATTACAAATTAATGAGTTACAAATATTTTTCATAAAATATAAATATTAAATTCAATCTCTTCCCATGTTATTTTCACCCTATTTACAGCTCTGGAACTCTACACGGACATGCAACTAGAAAATACAAAACGAAATACAAGTGTTAAGTACTCGTAATCGTATCGTAAATTGTGTTAGAACCCGCCCCTCCCTTATATGGAGAGCACAACGCGTCGAACAATTAAACCCACTGAGCAAACGGAAAAGATAAATTAGCAAAAGTCGAATATCTAAGCAACAATGTAGCGTCGAATATATGCCAACGAAATGATAATGATACAACTTATAGAATACAATCTGTAAATATATATATGTATACCTAGTATATATCACCATGCGAAAAGGTAGTGGAAAATCCATATGATAGTAAAGCGAGCTGAATTTTTAACGAAAATGATAACAAAACGAGGTAAAAAATAAAAATGGGCACTAGTTTCTCATAGATCAAATGCAATCGAGCAGAACATTAATGAAATCTAAAAACAAAAAACGAATTTAAGGTCTAGCATTTAGCAACACTTATTGTTTATAAAACGAAACGAAATGAAACGAAGGAAATATAATGATATAAAAAGATGAAGTAACTAGCATATAATAATAGAGTTCAACTGATTTTTAGTACCTTTCCGAAAGAAAACAAGAACAAAAAACGATAATTGCAAAACTAACTGTAAATGCCTGTACAACCCTAGCCCTAAACTATATTACCCAGCCCCACAATGTTTAAGCCCCACTGTAAATTTCTGTGTATAAATTTAGAGAGAGGTATCCGTGAGATACATAGATTGTTTGCTTACCGAGCAGATGGAAATGCCGCGTCAAAAAAATTATGTAGAGACGTTGATGATGATAAAATTGTAACGGAATTTAACGGACCAAGAGAGCGTGCAGAGCGTCGTCGCCTAAAACCAATTAAAATGAAGTTTTCATCAATGATTTGTGATTAAATATATATTCAACTACTTAACTTATAACAAACGAGAATATTCAGTTCTTAATGCTAATTATAATTTATGCAAACGTTTAACCCGACAACAAATGACTCTGACTATAAAAATTACTATGAATAAAAATATATATATAAATAAATAAACTATATACGAGTATAATTAATGTATTGAATAATTAATAAATAATCATGTATATGTTCCTTTTTAGTTTAATGCGCATACAAATTATCACAATACACAAGTACTAAAAGTTAAAGTCGTAGTAGCTTCGTAGTAGTTAAAAAATAAATCAGCAAGTAATAAAAACAAAAAGGAAAACACAAGTGTAAACACCGCATTTTATAAAATATCAACTAAGTAAGCGCGTTAAAATAATATTAAAAAAAATAATAACACCCACACGCACACAGACACAAACACTTAACACACAACGTGCAGTAAAAAAGTAGTTTAAATAGTAGCAAAAAGATAAAGAACAAACAACAACAACACAGAGACATACACAAAAAGTATTTAAAATGTTTGTGCAACACCTTTGAGAACTTTTCAAATAACAAGAACAACAAGATTAAGAGAAACGAGCTAAACATTAAGCTAGACACTTTTAAAAACATATTTAAAATGTTAATTACAATTAATGAGCTGTCAAGGGCCGATCGATATAGATATACTACTAATCAGTACACACATATATATATATATATATATATATGTTTACACATTTCCAAACTTTCTGCACAATTCTTAACTTTCCAAGTTTCCAATTGCACAAAACGTTTGCCAATACTGGCCACAACAACAGCGACACCCACACACACACACCCACACTGACACCTACTGCTACACTTTTCGCGTGCAAATGCAGCTCTGCAACACTGGAGACACTCTCGAAACGATATGAATAGAAAATCACGAACCTACCTACAAGACTTGTATAAATTATAATAATAAACGCAAAATTAAATAATTAGTAATTAAGTTTAAATTACATTTTGTAAAAATTAATAAGCCAGGCGTAAGTGTACACTGTAAAAAAAAAATGATATAATACTTGTAATGTTTTTTTGTAAATTATGGCAAAGTTACACAGACGAATTACTAATTTGCTGTTGCTTCGCATTTCATTTCTAGACTAGTTTAATTTCTAAATTAATTTAAACGCATTTATTACGAGTATGTGTAAATTTCAAGGCAAAAATATAGTATTTAATTATTTAAACAAAAACAAAAACGAAACGCTTTTATTTATTTCTCTCATTTATTAATACAACTGCAGCATTAAGTATGAATTCGTTTGCAAATTCGTTGGCAAGTATAAAAGAAAGTAAAAACGAATAGATTTCATTTCAACAATGGCATCAAATTTTATAATTATTGATAGCAAAAATAATATTTGAATTATTTGAAAACATGAAATTGCATACAAAGCAATTATATACACAAAAACAAATGACAATTAACAAAATGGGTAATAAATATTGAAAGCCATAAAACAAAAGCGTGGTGAATTTAATAAAATTAAAAATAAAAATCCAAAATTGTAAAAATCTTTTGTCGTTTTTATTTGATTGAGCAGAGCATATAACTGCCTGATTATAGCAGCACTAGGAGCATTATTAAGTCTATTAAATTGTTACATTTATTAAAGTTTTTGCAGTGGGTACAATAGAGCCCGTGCCAGGGTTTCTGCTCTGGCACATTTGCCAAGCATACTGAATCTTAAAGCTTACATTAGTGAGTCTTTCTTTATTTTGTTTCTAAGATTTTTATAAACTCATACTTCTAAGAAAGTCAACTAAGAAAGAACAACATACAGAAATTCCTACTCTTTCTTTTATTTTGCATTTTAATATAAAGTCAAATGTTCTCGAGTTCACATTGATTATATAGGAAGTAGCTGCGAATCGACTGCTAATTGAATTGCAGTCTTTATTTGAAGGCGTTGCATAAACAGAAACTTGGCAAGATAAACAAGCCGCTGGCAGCCAGACGATTGACGCCTTTTAAGTTGCCCGCGGGCTTGATCAACCACAACATAAAGCAGGCACATAAGGCTGTATCTCTAGGGACCTGTAGCAGCGACAAGGAGCTGGAAGTTAGGCATAAGTCACTGTTTACTTTTACCCCGAAGACAATACATACATACATATGTACCCGGAGGCATTAATCAGAGCACTTTACAGAACTGGGATCAATGACCGCCGTGGGGTACTGACATCTGTTTTAATTCACGCATATTTCGCATATTCCAATTGAAATCGAAATGGAAAATCGACAGCAGCGACAATAGCTCGATTGCAATGCCCAACAACACGCAGGCCACAAATCGCTGCTGTGGGGTTGGCAATGGCAGGGCGTGGAGGGGGTGTGGATGGGTGTGCTACTGGGCCAGAGGGAAAGTGCGCACATGTCGTTTTCGAAACGTTTAAATCAAATATAATAAAATAATAACGTTGACTGCTGCGGTGCCAGTCAGCCAGGCAGCCAGCCAGAGAGCCAGCCAGGCACTTGGCATTTGCTATTTGTTGCTGTCTTTTAATTGACACTTTCGATTGTTCGACTGAATAAATGACGGGCTGGGGCCTGGCTGAATGCCTGTCCATCAATCCACTGATTGGGGCGGCGCGGCGAGCCATCACCTGTCTGTCAGGCGTGCGTTGAAAATTAGTTGAAAGCCATTTACGAGAACCGAACCAACAAACAGCACACAAAATGGGCGAAATGTTTGTGATTTTCTTTATTTTTATTCCATTTTGGTTTTTGGTTGGGGAAAATGCGTGAAAAGTTCTCTCAATTCGTCAAATTGTCATTTGGCTTTTGAGTTGAGTGTTAAACGATTTTATTCTATTTATTTTCCATTGCACTTTTCGGTTTTCCGTTGTTCACTTTACAACACTTCAATTTGTGACGCTCGTCGTTTGTCCTGTTTTATTTTTTTTGCTGTTGTCCTGAATGACTTTATTTATCGCATTATGTGCGTGGGCCATCCACAAACATTGGCAAAAAGGGTTGACCTGCCTGCTTCAATCGTGATGGGATTGTGGTGCGAATTTTGTACAGTTGACAACTGAATGCGACGACAGAAGCACTCCCATCTATTTGAAATTGTGGGTCGGGCATAAAAACGCGTGAAATAATCATAATTATGGGCAATATGGCGAAAATGTTGGCCAAACTCAAGGGTTATACTGTCACGCCCAAAAATAAAAGAGCCAACTGTCTGTGACAAATGCGTGTCAAGTGTGCGGGCTGCACAATGCGAAAGGCTATGTGACAAATCAATTTTGGTTGATTTCTGGCGCAAATCATCTGTAAATCGTTAATTGATTAATCACAAATTTAAAAAAACTACTAAATGCTCGATTGGCACTTGGATAGATTTGTGAGTTTCAAACCATTTAACAATTCAGCACACATTAAAAGTTTAATAGATAAAAAAGTAAATTTTGTGCTATTAGGGGCGCGATCCTTAAATTTCGTGCTCAATATATATTATCTCAATTAAAATTAGAATCAAAAAGGAAGTTTTCTCATATTTCGACTTATTACGCCAATATATGAGTAAAAAGAAACTTAAATTGAAAGAAAAATGCTTCTTATTTATTTTCCTTTCTTTCAATATTATAAACAGAGATCTTCTCGAAGAAACAAAAAAAATTGTTCGTCAAGAAAAGGTTTTGTAAATGATTTCCGGCAGTAGAAAAATAACAAACCTTTTTTCATGCCAAGAATTTAATACTCTTTGAGTACGGTATTCTTATAAAATCCATAGATTTGTTTCAAATATGAAGAGAAAAGGCATTACATAGTTCATCTAAGATAATGTCCGCTAATACGCATGTATTCCGCAAAATAATATCCCATTCCAGTCAAAAAGAGCCTCAGCTCAACTGCCAAACCATTCGGCGGTTAGTGCTCAGAGCATCAGCTGCTTGTGGCATATCTGGGTATCATCATGGATATCCTATTAACTAGATACAACAGCTCCCTACTAAGCTGTCTGGACAAATACTTTAATGCTGCAGCACAAAGTCCACGACGTAAAAATTCAGAAATATGTTTTTTATATGCTTCGCGAGCCTCTCCAGCATCTGTGCAAATAAGTAAAAAGTAATCCTAATTACAATTGCTAGTTATAAATAAACATGGACAAGGCGAAAGTAGCTAGAGGCACAACAAAGCCAGAATGTGCCTGGGACTAGCACTGGGTCTGGATCTAAATCTGAATCTGGTACGGAGAATGATGACGACGTCATTGTAATAATGAAAATCCCCAAACAAGCCATAAAAGGGATAAACGAAACGAAACGAAACGTAATGGAATGAATGAATGAATGAAATTTTCGGCAAGCTGCGAATGTGACAGAGTAGCAGATTTGCGCTGCTACAAATGGACGGAGAGGCAGTTCGACAGGCAGACTTACAGACAGACATACAGGCAGACAAGAACCTTCAGATGGAGTCAACAATATGTTGCGACCTGTGCAGATTTTTTTAGTGGTTGCTGCTGCTGATGCTGCGTGGCGCGCTGCTGGTGGTGGTGGCTGTTGCTTATTTTTCGCAAAATGTTTGTTTGTTTTTCCGCTTACGGATTTTAATAAAGCAAATCGCTTAAATAGCTCAGCCGAGAGACTCGCAGCTCATAATTACAAATGTCAGACGGCTGCAAAATGAAAATGTTTGAAATCTTTTAATGCCCTGGCAACACACACACCCCTCGCCAAACAGTCCAAACGTACCCAACCCATTTCAATCTAACCCGAATCCATTGAACATGCAATGCACCTCTGTTAAAACATATATTTCTGTCGTACCCCTTTTGACTTCTGCATTGAGGCATCAACAATAGGCCTGATCGAACAATGGGCAATAGCTATATACCCTATAGCCTGGTCACAGGCATTCAGAGTTGTCAACTGCTCTGGCAAGTCCAGCAGAGTTGCCCCCCAAGTTGCTTATCAAGCGTTAAATTGCAGCAATTTGACAGTTTATCGTTTCAGTCAAAGACAATGCCAGAGGCTCTCTCTGCTATTTGCATAGCGCAACGCTCATCCCCTCAAGAGTTAACCCCCGCAACTGCTTCCCGGCGTTTTGCCTAAAAACAAAGTACGAGTTAAATGTCAAATTGTCGCCCCGCTGACGGTTGCCGTTGCAACTAATGCAATTCATGTGTTGACTGTTCCACAGCATCTATCTCATTCTCTAGCCCAATCGTCTCTCGTCCTCTCTCTCTCTCTCTCTCTCTCTCATTGTTTGCTTTTGTTTGTATTTGCGTTTGGCATGATGTCCTGGCGAATGTCCTCTCTGTCAATTTGCATGTTACCTTGCATTTGTATTGGCATTGAATTGCATTTTGTCTTGGCCCGCGCCACTCCCACCGCCCACACTCTTTCGACTATTAAACTCTCTCTCTCTCTGTTTGTGTGTGTGTCCTTATCAACTGCTGCTTCCGGCCGCACGTCCTTGCTGACTTCCTTTTGTCTGTCTGTGTTTGTATTTGTGTATTTGTTTATCTAACTATCAAAGTGCTGCGTGCTGCTTGCATAACTCGAGATTCGAGTGTGTTAATTGCTGGTCTGCCAAGCCCCTCCACCCTCCGTCGACGGCTCTGTGGCTCTCCCTTAACCAGTGTCCTGCATCCTTTGTGTTAACATTTCCATTGCAGTTTTAGCTCACTTATCTATTATTTGGCTCCTCATCTCTGATAAATGTACACAAATCATTTGCTGGCTTTCAGTGTGCTTGCTGCAGTTAGTTCGGGACCAATTTGCAAGCATTTTAAGTTACTTAAGAGATTAGACTTGGTTATGCGTGAGGTTAAAATTGAAACGTAGAAGAGGAAAATAGCTTATTACTACTTATTTTAACAGTTTTAGGAGTCGTTAATTTGTTGCTTAAGAGTTGCCATTGATAAAGGGACTTATCAGCATTCGAGTTATGAAACAGATGGATGGACAGGGCTATAAGTATAAAACAGTTTTTCCTGACTTAATGATTGACCGACTGACTGCGCTTCTGACTTAATGCTGATCAAGGTACAGGCCAAGCCCTGATTTTACTATTAGTTACCTTATCCGATGCAAAAAATACCTATCGAAACAGTGAGTTATGAGAATCCATTGTTTACCAAACGATTGGTTCGAAATCTAAATTCAACGATATCTGTGAAAATGTATTTTAGGCGTATTTAACACTTTTTAGTGGAAAATTGGGGAGTTAAAATTTATGCAGAAATTAATACGTGCTTTAACGATTATTGCAGTCTATTTAACGGGTATATGAGAAACGTTTTTTTTAACATTTGTATCTCGATTTCATATTTTATGTAGATTCGAGGGGCTCAGGTTATTACAGGTAAATTTAAAGGTGTTTTATAAAATGCCAAGCAAAAAGCTTGGCCCAAGCAAAGCCGGGTAATACCAGCGATTATGTATCTATTAGATATGTCTACTTTCATGTAATGCATATATTTTTATTTATACTTAATTTAAAACCGTAGTTTTGGTCACTTTTTCATTTATACTTTTTATATTTATACAGGGTATATTTGTCTTTCAACTATACTTTCCAGCCTTTAAGCTGCTTTATCACGAAGTAACATTAACATTGTCGAAGTATATATGTGCAGCTCTTTAATCATGTAGTCTACTTTCTGCATGTGCGTGTGTGTGTTGGAGGAGGATATACCCTGGGTTAACTAAACCAAAACAATTGGCCAGACATGTGGTTAACTCTAAGTGGTTTAGGAAGTTAAGATCCTTTTCAGACGACGTGCACTGATTGGTGTTAACTAAGCTGCCTAAAATTTATTTAGGTAAATTTGGGCGTGCATCGATTGGAGCCAAGTTATAAAGCTTATAGAGTCCACTTAACGACAACAAACTAATTGAAACTTTGTCTAATGCCTGTTTATGGCACAAACAAACTGAGACTGCGATAGAGCCGAGTTGAAGCGTGGAAGTTTGTGTGAGAGGGTAAACGGCTGATGTGCCAGATTATAAACTGCAACCTAAGACTTGGCAATAATTTGATAATTTAATTACACTTAACCTCGTTGAACCGACGCGCCATGCCACGCCCCCTAACTAACCTAGCATAATTTATGCAACTGCTAATACAGATGTGAGTGTGTGTGTGTGTGTGTTTGTGTTTGTGTTGCTTTTGGTGTTGGTGTTGCCAGCGACATTTTGCTTGTAGAAACGCATGCATAAATAAGTTCTACATAGGAGCCGTGCCGGCGCCTGTCTCCTGCCCCTGAGCACACCCTTTCATGCCCCCCTCTCACGCTCACACGCTCTTTGCTCCGCATTCAATATGTGCGGCATCCACATAATTGTCGGCCATGTATCTTACGAATGCAAATTAGATGCAAATGTTAATAATCTGCGTGGATGAATTTTAATGAGCAGCCAAAGTGTTTTGGCGACTTGTCTCCGACGTCAGCGTCGACGTCGACGTCGACGTCAACTTCGCTGTCGCCGCCACTAGAAAGTGTCAGACATGCATCAAGGATTAGCCCTGACCAGGCGGGTGTTGTTCTTATTCTTGTTAAAGATTTCTCTTTTCCAGCGAATGACAGCTGGAAACGTGCCTCATAAACGGTGCATAGGTAGGCTAACCCTTGCCGCTGCTTGTTACGTAGCCAATTTAAAGTTGAGAATTTTTATGGGCCTCAGTCCCCCTAGCCTAGACTGGCCTAGCCAAGCCAGCTGTACGGCCAGACATCAAGTGGCTGCGGCTAATTAACGCTGCTGTTAAGACGCCGAGCAGCCAAGTGCGGCGGCACTGTCACGTGCTCCTCTGGATCCAACGACTATCAAAATTATGTTTTCTGACACTTTTTCAAGTCCAAATTTAGATGGGTCGTCTGCATCATTTCCTTTTCATTGCCTTCTCCGTGCTGCTGGGTCTCGGCACAAGGAACTCCAAAAATGAAAACAGATGTTGAAAATCAGTTGCACATTAAATGCTGTTCATGTGGAAACTTAATTGTGTTGCCACAGTCAACGGCACAGCAGTCCCTCGATCTGTCATTTTGCAACTCGGTTTGATTTGCGGCAAGTGTCGCACAGCTCTCGACGGCTTAGGGGTTGCCGCTCCAGCGTGCCATTTAGGTGTTTAATATTTGCCAATAATTTTATATATATAATACGTTTATTTGGCTCTCTTTCGTTTGTTTTATATATAAATAGTATATACATATATATACACAGAGCAGTAATATGAGTTTATTTGCCCACAATAGAGGCGACATATGTTTGGAACTCCTGCAGTGGACGTGGTCAGTTGTGAGTCGAGGGTATTTATAATGGGAATTGGCGACTGCCATTTGAAATTGCAATCGATGACTGCTAATGATTATTATGATAGAGCCCTTATCGCAAAGAAGAAATGAAAGGGAATAATATAAGTATATTTAGATGGTCATGTTTACAATTTCAGCTATCTATATCTATATCTATATCTATATCTATATCTATATCTATATCTATATCTATATCTATATCTATATCTATATCTATATCTATATCTATATCTATATCTATATCTATATCTATATCTATATCTATATCTATATCTATATCTATATCTATATCTATATCTATATCTATATCTATATCTATATCTATATCTATATCTATATCTATATCTATATCTATATCTATATCTATATCTATATCTATATCTATATCTATATCTATATCTATATCTATATCTATATCTATATCTATATCTATATCTATATCTATATCTATATCTATATCTATATCTATATCTATATCTATATCTATTCATATCTTATCTATATCTATATCATATCTATATCATCTAACATTATCTTTCTCTCTTTCACCCAACATTTTTATTTCTTTTCTGTGTCACATTCTTAAGCTTTTCGATTACCTAGAAACTTCGCTTAGCTAATGATGCGCTTATCGCAGGAAACTATTCACATATGTCCTCACCATATGACCACCTCTTGCAATTTTCTCGTAATCGAACACTCAATTAAATTGCATTACTGTAATTTCAGGATAGCAACAGAAACGCATGAAATTTTGAACATACGCCGCGCACATGATGCATTCCCAGATCGATGGGTGCTGTGGCTGTGCGTTCGGGGTTCAGAGTTGTTAAAGATGTGTGCAATAACTGCGCAATATATCAAATAAATACACCTGGGACTACCCAGTGAGTGCACCCGGGGATGTTTGGCTCGTGAGCGTGAAAAAAAATAAAATAAAAGGAAAACAAAACAATGGAAAACTCCAAATGGACATGGAAAGGGAATGCAAACGAAAATTTTATTTATATGCGATTTGATGGAAATGTGAGGGGTTGGGTAAAGAAAACAAATAGAAATAATGGATTGAATCAAATTTTGGTAAAGAGTCAGTGGACGAGATGAAACCGTAGACTCCATCGAGTCTAAAGTATGCAGTTGCATCAGCGACGGGAAAAACAACAAATGACAACAAATGTAGAGCAAACAATGGGGGGGAGTTGTCCAGGCAAACATTTCACAAGTGGATCGCCCTCCATGAAAGCGCGACAAATGCTAAAAAAAAATTTGTTTAAAGATTTATACAGTAGGCCGAAGACTATATACCCTTGCAGATATATGACATACATATTTCTGATCAAAGCTCAAAGATACTTATTATTGTATTCTTTATGAACTCAGCTTTTGCTACCGACTAATTATATGTATAGTTTATATAGTTTCTGGGTTCAGTGAGGTCCGTTTCACACATTTGTTGACCAATTGATAATACCCTCTGCAAGGGTGTATAAATAAAGACAAATAAAAAACGTCCTTGTAAAATGCGAATGTCACTTTAGCCCATCTCTGGGATGTCGTTCTACTTCGCCTTAACCACTTCCGTTTTGTTGTCCAAAAAACCATGAGCATTGTTGTTGTTTCTACCGCCATGCTAATCCTGTAACTGAGCCCTCGAGGGTGCCCCTGTGGCCCCGGCACGCCTCAGTGACTTACGCTGTCGCCAGCGCAGCCTCGGCGCCCTTGGCTGGGATTAATTCCACACATTAGCCGGAAATTGTATATATGCAGTATATATGCCCGTGCCCAGCCTTGCCTGGCCAGTTGGTTATTCCGTGAATATGTTTCTTACTTATAAAGTGTGCCTAATGCCAGGAGCTAAGCCTGGAAAACTTCTCGAGCTAAGCTGACATGACCAATGGCGGCCACTTGTTAATTTCTCATACTAATTTTCGGTGGCAGCTCTTTGCGCTTGCTTTGCTTTGGTCTCATCATTTTTTAAGGGGTTTCCAGTTGCCCCTTTCATTAATCACACTGATCGCTTTTCGAGCACGCACTATTCGCCATCATTTTTTAGGATTTGGCGCGCATGTGGAATTTCCACACGCAGCTTCTCAAGGGAAATGCGACGCAGTTTCTCTCTCAGTTTTAGCCGAGTAATTGAAATTTGTGTGAGTGATAAATTCAGTTGTGGTGCGCCATGTTAAGCGCATGATTAGCGCATTTTCCTCGCACAACCGACAGTTTGCCACACACACACATACACGCATACACACAGTTTTTTGGCCAGCCCGCTGTGCCGCTACCCGCGGGAAATGGAGGTGTGGCACATTCGTGCCTGGCCTGCCAACAATGGCTTTTAATTATTTATTGCCTAATGACCTAATGACTTTTCTTTTGCCCAGCCTGAGAAGACCAAAACTCACTGTGATTGGCATATTGCTAGTCTATGGCAACAACTAAGGCCAGAGACAACCAAACTGAACCAAAGTCACGAACAGCCAAATGAGTGAGTGAAGGGCAAGATTTCTTTCTCATGGCTGGGAACTTGTGGCTTTAGTCAAAATGATCGTTTTTCACAATTTACTAAAATTCTAATGCATTTGATTGTCAACCTGTCTCAACAAGAATCCCCCCGTGACAATGTGCCAAATTTGGGCACAGGAAATAAATAGAAAGCAAATGCTTTATACTTACTCAACTTAAGCTTTATACTTATGAATTATTTTTATCCGTCAGGGATTACGTTGCGGGTTTCCGTGCTTAGCAATAATTGTAGAGGGAGACACTTAAAATATTAGCTTTTCAACGTAACTCATTCTACCAACTTCTTGTTATGGTTAACTTTATAGTTTCTACTTATTGGGACAAAGTTCTATAGAGTTTTATATGTCAAACTCAGTAATTTTAAGCAGCAATAAAAAGACAAGTATAAAAAGAATATATATAGGCAAACAAATTAATATTAGTTTCATACACTGATGGGAAACGAAACATTTTTATTATTACATTAAACTTTAATTGTTACTGTCTTTCTTTAATAGTTAAAGTTACTTTCTTATTACTTATATATACTCTTCTTAGCTCTCATGGTGATTTAATATTATAATTTGAAACGAATTCTGAGTCCAGGCATTAAAATTCGTATTGCGTCTGGTCAGTTGAATGCATTTTACCTTTTTCGCAAACAATCTAATTGCTATATAATCCCATTAGCACCTTTATTAGCTGTCCAGACTGTAATTCAGCTGGTAGCCCCAGAAGTCAATATTGCCACTCCTTCTGCCCAGCGCCCACAATCAACTCAATTTGCAAATTGTGGCCTGGCATGTGCCACACTTGAAAGTATTTTAAAACCATTTATTTCAAATGACCCACACGATGAAGACGACGACGAGTAGTTGGGCCGACAATTTTAAAACTCCAAACACGTAAAGGCAACCAAGGAACTTGGCCACGATTGCAACCTGGCCCGGGCCCGTTGTTGGTGCCATAAAAAATTCATTTGACTTAAAAACTTTCCGAGAGACAAAAAACCAAAGCAAACTGAGGCAAAAACTGAGCAGCAGTCGGCAGTCGAAATTGATATTAAGTCAGGTGGCGCGTGTCCATTACACGCATTGCGGCCAGAAAGCGAAAGCCTCATAGAATTCAGGTAGAATATAGATATATAGACAGACTGGGAGTAGCGAGAGAGAGAGAAAGGGAGTCCAAACTGACAGTTTTGAGGCACGCACATCCCGTGCATGGCATAAACAAAACAATGCCCGCTCCTCCACCAAGAACTCAGCTCTCAACGCAGAGCAAATTTGCTTAGCCAGCGCGGAAATTGTGGCCTACTGCTGCTCTATTGTCTTATTGAACTCCGCCAAGAGTAGTAGGAAACGGAAGCGCGACCCAGCCGCAGGCACAAGCGCAACCCCCGCACTCCTTGCCCAGCCCCTCAGCCATGGTCAGCGGTCGGCGTTTTGTCAAGAGGCGCACGTGAACTATTAAAATCACTTAAGTGCAATTCATGTCACGTTCGCGGGGAGTCAGCCCAAAACTTACAAGCGATTGATATATGCGATGTCAGTCCTTGTATATGTGTGTAAAATTATCTTTGTGGGTGTGTGTATGTGGGAGATAAATGAACTGACAGAATGGCTGGTCAATTCTTGATAAACTTAAGGCCATTTACATATATTCAACTCCCATTCTCTCTTGTCAACTTTTATGACGGCCAAGGTCATTTTTAATTCAATTTTTATTTTTGGGTCTACAAAGAATACGATTGCACCCTGAAGAGCGGAACAAACTAGCTTCAAAGTTTTCTTGGAAAATGGTTTTGCCAATAAATATAGGCCACTGAACAAAAAGATTGCGGGCTCGAGTACAAGCCTACTGAATGAAAGTTATATTTCTAACCAAATGTTAACAAATGATTAACAATAGCCTATATATTTAAATAATAATACTAATATATTCTAAATGAGATTCTTACTAATTTTAAAACATGAGCTATCTTTGTATCATAATGACTGAGATGTCTTAGCCCATAAAAGTCATCTGTCTATTCGTTCCTATAATATTCCATTCCTACAATATTCTATTCTGTCCGTTTATATAAAAATCATTTATTTCGATTCTCTCGTTTATTTATGTTTATCTCACAACGCTCTAAGCCGCGGCCAATAGTTTGACAGATCAAACGAAACTTTTTACATTTCATTTCTCTTTCTTTGCCAAAGTTCAGACTTGACGTAAAATAAATCAGTACTCACATGAAAATAGTTCCGGCACAGAAGACATTTTTGATTCTACTAGATCGCATTGTTTAAACAGCATCAAATGATGAGTTTATCACTGTAATAAAAATACAAACAATATTAAAGAATTTAATGAATAATAATATAGTTATATATATCGTTTTATATTATACTATCGTATCCTTTATTTGGGATTTTCGTGTCGGAGTTTTGATTAATTTACTGACCAGAAGCCACTCAATGCTTATATGTATTTGCGTTTTGTGGCTAAGCTTCCAGTTTATTTGAATATTTAAATACATTTTGACGCTTGGCGAGATTCCCATTCGCATTTTTAATGAAAAATGTGCAGGGATGCGTGTGCAGGGAATAAACAGCAAACAGTTGTATAACATATGGCAATGTTTTGTTGGTCAAAATAGATTTGATCTAAGCTGATTATTTGCATTGGCCAGCCAGGGCAAAGCATTTGACCCAATTCTGTCAAATAAGCAAACAAAATATTACTGTGAATTGGTTTTTGGACACAGTTGCATATGTTGATTAATTTTACAACTATTTGCGTTCACCCCAAAACAATTAATACGAAACCGCAGAGATCTTCAGTATAGGAATTCTGTGTTTGCTCCGTGCGACGTGTTGTCAATTAAATGCTGGAAAATTAAACGCCACAAGCCGCAGGTCTAATGAAAGCTGCAAAGAGGGGCACAAAAGTTGTCCCACCATTTACAAGGCAGCCACTTGACAGGCTCAGCAACAACAACAGCAACAACAACAGCAACAACAAAAGAAACAAAGACACAATTGCACTTCTTACCCTGTCCACATTTCTCTCACGCCTTATATATAGGAGTATCTCAGCTGCACTGATTAATTACAGGCAAATAAATTTTCCACCTCTCGCTGCTTCGCTCGTCCACACGCTTTTCATGTCATGTGTGGAAATGATAAAAATACTTAGCACTGTGTTAGCATATTTTTTTAATACCCTGTATCCATAACCGAGGCAATAAAGGGTATGCAGTTGTTTTGAAAAGATAAGTGAAATATGTATTATGGGAGCAGACAATTCATAAAGGTAGGCACAATAGGATATGTTTATATCCGAAGAATGATAACCTCTTTAGAAAATCTTGGCATATACATTCTAGTTACCGACTACACTGGGGTTTGAAGTTGTGGAATGCTTTACACAGGAGTTGCTTATAATTCTGAGTATCTTAGGGTATTCGCATCCATTTATATAGTACCTTAAAGTCAGTCACTCTCAACTATATGAGTCTGATTGTGTTTTTTTGGTTGTATTTGAAATTTATTTCTGCTTCTTTGCGTTTTTGGATTATTAATTACGCTGACACTTTGGGTCTGCGCTAATGAGCACCAAAATAGAATTTTTCCATAATTTGGCTTCTGTCTATAAGAATATCTTGGATTCGTATTTATGTTTCGTGGACAAGCGAGCCAAGCACCTACCGCCTGCTCTGCTCCGCCCGCCCCCAACTGCACAATTTATGCAAATGATGCTCGTTGGGCAAACATAACCTCATTTTGCCTGGCCCAACTCCAATATAGAACGCTAGATGTCGCTGTTGTTTCTGCTGATGCTGCTGTTGCTGTAGATGCTGTTGGCCATCCGCCTGGCACTTACCTCTACACTACACTACACGTCCATGAAAAATGATTATAAGTGGGTCACAGGATATGCAAATGTTTCTTTTTCACGCTCAGCTTACGACAACGCCGGAAAGGAGCGAACTGGTGCACAGCTGCTGTGCCGTCCGCCAGAGGGCGTTGCCATGGGCGGCAGGTGTTGGGCCACTCTTGAGTTATATATGTGGACCGTCGACTGTACAACTACGTACTTGGCAGGACATTTTGCAAATGCAACTGAAAGTTTGCCAAGAAAATGGTGAAAGTTTTTTGCGCTTTCGTATTTTATATCCGCCAGCGACGCCAGCTGCAAGTTGGCAGTTGCAACTTTAATTTCCATAGAGGAGCCCAGCGGGCGCTGACACGCAACATGAACACCGATGTGAGCAAATGTGAGAGAACAGTTCAGCAATTGGCCAAGGACAACAAGGAAAAAACAAGGAAAAGCGCAACAACAACGCCTAAAGTTACATTTGATTTAATTTTCTTTGTCAGTTTCAAGAACTTGCCGAAACCAAACGCACAACGCATGAAAACTAATCAAAATTGCGCTTGTCGTAGGACCAGCACTTCCCTTTCGACTTCCCCACTTCACATTGACCCCGTGTCTCAGCCAGGATGCTGCCGTCCATTTGCGCTTTTCTCGTTTGCTCCCTGACACATGCACATGTCCTGCGAACTGTCCCAGAGTGAAAGTTTATTAAGCTTTTTACCATGCCTTCGCAAGTCAAATGTTTAAACTGTGTCACTAGTTTTGTCATTTGCTTATTTATTTCTGTAATGTTTTTATTTTTATTCAGTTTTTACTACAAATGCAGAAATAAATATTGTATAATACAGATTTCAGATATGTGTGCGCATTTTGCTAAGGCACAAGGTCGAGAGCATTCTCCCAACTGGACAAGCTTTGTGCTGCGTTTTGGATATTGAAATTGAATTAAAACAGCAGACAAATTCTTGGCTTCTGCATGGAATTCAAAATGAACAGTTGACAATTGATAACAAAATACCCACAAATCAAATCAAATCCATAAAAAAGGCAAACATTAAAAGTATGTAATTAATCAATATTTTAAGATGAGCAAGACAAACAAGCGGAACATTTAAAAAGTAAAAGAAAGGCATGATTTTAACATCTGTAAGACTATTTAATAGATTAAGGTTTGGCAAAATCAAATGAATAATACAAAAAAAATCTGACAACTGGAGGATTATAAAATTGTTTATAATATGTGAAGCAAAAAAATGCTGAAATTCTACCTGTTGTTTCTTTTATTCGCCCACAAAGCCAAATATTTAAAAAATACTTTATAAAAAAAGAAAATACTTTTATTTTAAACATTTAAAAGTTTAAGCCAGATCCTCAGAACAAAAACTTAAAAGCTACGCAGCTCAGCCACAGAGCACTGATGACCGAAAACCAAGCCGTGCCCCAGTCCCTAGTTTACCAGCAGCTCCAACACGGATTTTTGTTTGTTTTGTAGCGCTTCTTTAAGCTGCAAGCGTTTTGCTTAGTTTGGCAAAAACACGCAGCGACCATTTTTCATATTTTCATTTATAAATTTATTATAAAGCCAACAGCAGCAGCAGCAACAGCAGCAGCAGTGAGAGCAACAGCTACTCTTGGCTGTTGGATGGGCTTAATAGCAACCATTTTCCCCCTGCCTCCGCCGAGACCAATGCCAGCCAATGCTGCCGCTTGCCACAACCCAACCCACTCTGGCAGTGCTCTGAGCTGCGGTTTAGAGCAACGGCTACTTTGGCATTTATTTTAAATTATAGTTCGCAGTAATAACTAATGCTCAGAGAGCAGTTGCTGTTGTTGGTTATTGCTGCTGCCAGTTGCTGTTTGTTGTTGTCGACTGCCATGTACAGAAATTATAGACATTTTGGTCTGGGGCTTGTGTGTAGTTTTTGGCCGTTTAATGACAGTATTTGCGAGCTATGCCAAAGTTCTATGGCAGCTTGACATGAGATTCTGGTCGGGTTTTGGGGGAGGGCAGTTTCAATTAAATTTACTGCAAAATGAATGTGGATTAAACACAGTTTGACAAGTCATCTGCATAATTATGAAAATTCCCCAGGAAACCAGTTGACATATTTCAGCCACTAATTGAAAATTCCTCAAGTCAAGTTAAAGCTGTCAAGCAGCTGGAAAGTTTCTCGCCAATTTCCGTGAACAACAGTACCAATCGAATGTGTTGTGTGAACGAATTTTCACCATCATCGGTAATCGGCCCCATTGGGGCTCACAGCATTTGTGCCCTAATGGCCAAACACGCCCAACCCCCACAAACCTCCAACCCGCCCACACGTCAGTAAACATGAATGAGTTCCAGTTAATGAAATATTGAAATATGAATAGACAAGCTCGCCTTCGTACACTCCAAAGCAATCATATGTCCATCAAGCAAAACTTTGCGCAGTGCCTGCCAAAGCCAAAAGGAAACTTAATCATAGAAAATGATTGGAAAGGACTATCACATACCCTATACTCAATGCTGAAATGGGTGCACACAGCTATTTTGTGTTAAAAACATTTAGTTAAGTTTTTGTTTTAATTTGTTTTGGAATTTACCTGGCTTTATATAATATACCCTTAGTATATGCACAGATAGGGTATTAAGAAAAAAAAAAATAATGTAATCGAGAGGCAGGGGGAAATATAAAGCCTTTACCGCGAAGGCACCCTCTCATCAGGAAAAAAAAGTAACCCGAAACAAACAAAAATTACAACGCTTAATTATGAAAAGTGTTTTTTTCCTTCATTTCGTCGAGCAAAATGAGTAAAAATGTAGAAAGCACACGAAACGAGTTAATGAGCGAAATTATAATGAAGTTTGTCCCCACTGCGCTGTTCGACGAGCGCGAACCACCCTTATGGGGCCTGGATGTGGGTCAGAGCTGGTTTGGGAGCTGCTTCTAATGGGGCTAATCAAATATTTGACATTTGTTTTGGGTGGAGCTGATGTTGAGCTGTTGTTGTCTAGTGTAAAACTCATTACCATCGCAGTTCGGTGTGGCCAACACTGTTCTCAATGTTAAGATGGGCCGACAGCAGGGCAGTCAGCCGTGCCGTATGCAGCGGAATATTTCATTAAATCGCTTAACATTGCAACAGTGGAACCCAAGCGAACCAGCCTACAACCAACGACCAACATCAACAGCCACATTAACACTGACGGCAACAACAGCAGCAGCAAAAAAGACCAATGAAGAGTATGGTGTGATATGAGTACAATAAGTAGAATTGGGCCAGCAGGAAAGTTAAATTGCCTCATCTACATTTTTAACAAATATATAAAGTTTTTTTTTGAATAAATATATATAAATGTATGGTATCCGAGAGTTTAGATAATTAAGAGACATTTACTTTAATTTAAGTTCGAATTTTGTAAGATATACATTAAGTGTACTCTGTCAAATCTGAAAATAAATAGTGAATTATTAATAAAATTGCGTAAAGAGATTGTCTTTTATTAAACAAAAATTGATATTTGAGGATATCTATCAAATTTTGAAGTGATCTGCAAAATTTCATAGTAAAAAGTCCTAACATACATGACAAACTAAGGCTTGAACTTAAAGCTGGGCTCATGGTTGTAGAAACTCGATTCACGAAACGCACCTAAAGGCAGGTTGTTGGTTCACTTAGAAAATCCAATCTAGTCAGTTTGTTGCACACTTTGATTTTTAAATTGATTTTTTATCTGTATTATATATTAAATAGCTCACGGGAAGAATACATTATGATCTGCCAGCTGATAGTCACGTTCATTCTGCAGCTGCTCGTGTATTGACTTAGATTACGGGTACATGAATGTTCTTAATAGTCCGAATTGTAGATGCCAGGGGTATTAAAGTGTAAACGCTTGCTCACAAACGAGCAGAGGAAAATGAAAAAGACAAAAACGGAAGCGGAAATGTTTAATGCGGGTTTGGCAGCGCTGAGAACGATGCGTTGACGCGTCCTCGCTGACCGGCTGGTTGACCAGCGCCAAGCGGAGGCCGAGACCGAGACCGAGCCGGGTCCTGTCCATGTGAGTTACACGCTAACGAAAGCCGATAAATATTTATTTGCATGTGTGAGCGTGTGTAAATGTACGCTTGCGTGTGTGTGTGTGTGTATGTTAATTAAGAATTTGCAGCAGGCTGGCAGACGATTAAATGTGTACGAAAATGTGCCGTCCAGCCCCCTGACCCTCCCGCCGTTCAGAGTCCAGTACAATCGATGTGCTGGACACGCAGAGGATGACCATTAGTTCCGCCGGCCGGGGCAAGGGTTGGTAGCGATAATCGAATGAATTAATGGAACACGCAAATGAAATAAAAATCGGCAGTGCCAGCGATTCATTTGGATAAATCTCTTTACCCGGCAACGAATACAAATAGCAGTGCACACTGGGTTCTTCGCGGCCATAGCTCTATATCAGATCTATAAGCCGAATTCTGTTTATACAATAGCCAACTATCGCACTGTCCCAAAGTTATTATGAAGCTCAAATCAAGATAAGGGCAATGCTATCTCGAAAATATGTGTAAATAAAAGTCATGACTTTCAATATTTTTAGCTGGTAGAAAAAAAGTTCCATAATAAAATAATTGACCCCATATACTTTATAGGGTAATCTTATAGCACTCTCTTACAAAACGCCATAATTGTTGAAAGCTGTTTGAATCGAAACCAAAAACCTTGAATTAATTCAAAATATTATAATATTAAATAAAATTAAAATATAAGGCAATATTAACTATTTACTAAAGTCATCAAATTAAAACATTTATATTATTCAAATAGTTTTACATATTCTTTAACATTTTCACCTTCCTAATGTGTGCATTGCCTGTAAGTTTTCTGTAAACTAACTTTACGATAAATTGGCAACTGAATAAAATAAAAATCGAAATACATGTCAAAAATGCATAAACATCCAAATTATTGGCTGCTATGAAGCCCATGTGAACCAGGGGACTTTGCAAATGAGGTGCTCCATGATGTCTCAGAACATACTCGGTCCAATAGAGCACGCTCTGACGCGCAGTCAATGGGCGATCGCGGAATAGCTTGGAAAAAGCTTTTACCTTTCGCGTATATTCGGGATTCTCGAGTACTTCTATAATTTTGTCATGAAAAGGTTGCTCCTCCAGTGTTAATAAGCTCATGCTTAAGCCAAACCCATCTTTGACCATTTTATCAGCATTGCCAGGCTGATCGCCAAACACAGGAAGCGAGAGCATGGGCTTTCCATGAAACTGAGACTCGGTGATGCCGCCTCTTCCTGCATGATTTATAAAGAGCCTGATCTTGGGATGTGCGAGAATATCATCCTGCGGTACCCATTCCGAGTATAGTATATTTTCTGATTTTCCAGGAATCTTATTTAGATCTTCCCATTTCCAAATAACTTTTTGCTTTAATTTCGACAGCACATTGAACATTTTTTTGACGGTGCCGGGTTTTAGGTGAGCACCCCTTACATTGGAGCCCAGGCACAAGAGAATGGCGCCGCCTTTAGCATCACTAAGAAAATTTGCAATTTTTAAGGGCAACGGATCTGACTTATCCTTTATTTGAATGCCTCCCACCTCTATGACTGCTGGAACGCTGGATCTGATAGGACCCTCGCTAAAGGAGTGTGAATTAAAGAATACAATCGACACATTCTTGTCGAGGTCTGCATAAGCCGGCATGCTAGGATCGTTGCCATAGAGTTCCCTGCGAAAATGGACGAGTTGAAACATATCATATTCCGAAATTGGATATCCCACTTACTTGTAGGCTTTTGCGTTATCGAGCTCAATGACATACGTGAATAATCGAAGTGCATTGCTAATAATAAGATTGCCCAATCGTTCCGAAAAAAAGGACGCTGCTTTGGCTTGAACACTTCCTAGCATGCTCTCAAATACCTCCCATTGAAACATTGAGGTAGCTATTATAACAGGCACTTTCAGCTTCTGAGCTATGCCTATCTGGAAATCGTTGAGAAAGTAACCGATCATAACCAGATGAAACTGATTATCCTTGTTCTTGTAGAGATCGATAACACGTCGATCTTTCATTACATTTCGGTTTTTCTTGAATGCAATCGACACTTGATCCCGCAGGCGAAATAAAGCTGAAACCATGTTGGAATTGTCTCTTTCAACCATGCTGGCTATGCCGGCATCCTGTAATAGCTGCTCCTCTTTGGTGAGTGGTATGTATATCAGGTTTATGTTCTCGTGAGTAACGTGGGGTTTCAGAGTTGTGATCACCGTCACATTGTGTCCATTCTCGGCCAGCACCTTGGCCATTGAAATTTCCACAATTAAATGCGAGGGAAAAGCGCAGCTAAAAACGGCGAGAATATTTGCACCGCGAGCACTGCTCATCAAAATAACTCTGAGCAACGAGAAAAATAGAGTCTGAGGCGACATGTTGAGGGTTTGAGTGTAAAGGTAAGACTGATCAGTCATGACTACTGGCTACATTTCATATTGAGCCACTGATAATTTTCCATGACATACGGGTACTCCCTCATCTTCAGGCCTTTGTTATGTATTCTATTGTAACATGCTGCTATTTGTCTGCAATCAGTCATTTTCAACTGAGGCAACAGCTCATGAGATAAGTCCACATTCAAATCTAAACACGCTTTATCAGTATGTATTAGGCGGTAATCAACGAAGTCCGTCAATGGACAAGTGTGAATAAATATGTTGTAGAGTGTAAGCCATAAATTTTGTAAGAACTTGAACTACAACTAAACAAAACAAATATATGAAAACAGTTAAATTTTTAATGACATAATTCCGCAAGCATAATTAAATAGGATAATCCCTTATTTAAGTGTATTGAATATATTTATTACTTAGCTTTTGTTTCAATAATTTACAGAGAGGTTAGGCATTTCAAGTGAAGTATTAAATTAATTGCTGTCTGTCCCAGAAAGTACAAATTATCAAAATATTTAGATTAAATTATCAAAGTCAATATAAACTTGCTTGGAAACAAAGAGATATATTTTCAAATCAAGCCGATTATGATAACCTTGAGACATATAAATACATTAATAGGAGTTCGTTTACCTAGCCAATCAGCCTCATTAACGATAGCCAAATTGTTCACTTATTTCCTGATATATTTGTAAAAAGTAATACAAAATAACAGTCTTGTTCAATTATTTAGACTTTAATTTCTTAGCCTTTCCAATTGTGGCCAATGCAATTAGTTTTCTGTAAAGACTTTGTACAACTACTTTGCTTATTAGTAAAATGACAATTAGGAAACTAATTAACAGCGCATAAACATCCAAATTATTGGCTGCTATGAAGCCCATGTGAACCAGGGGACTTTGCAAATGAGGTGCTCCATGATGTCTCAGAACATACTCGGTCCAATAGAGCACGCTCTGGCGCGCAGTCAATGGGCGATCGCGGAATAGCTTGGAAAAAGCTTTTACCTTTCGCGTATATTCGGGATTCTCGAGTACTTCTATAATTTTGTCATGAAAAGGTTGCTCCTCCAGTGTTAATAAGCTCATGCTTAAGCCAAACCCATCTTTGACCATTTTATCAGCATTGGAAGGCTGATCGCCAAACACAGGAAGTGAGAGCATGGGCTTTCCATGAAACTGAGACTCGGTGATGCCGCCTCTTCCTGCATGATTAATAAAGAGCCTGATCTTGGGATGTGCGAGAATATCATCCTGCGGTACCCATTTTGAGTATAGTATATTATCTGATTTGCCAGGAGTCTTATCCAGATTTTCCCATTTCCAAATGACTCTCTGTTTTAGTTTTGATAACACATTGAACATACTGCTAACTGTATCGGGCTTCAAAAAGGCTCCCTTTACATGTGAGCCCAGGCTTAGAAGGATTGCACCATCTGTAGCATTCTCTATAAAATCTCCAATTTCCTTGGGCAAGGGATCGGGCTTGTCCTTGATTTGTATTCCTCCTACATCTATGGCCCCCGGAAAACTGGGCCTAATGGGACCCTCACTAAGGGCATGAGAATTGAAGAATATAAGCGATACATTTTTGTTCAGATGCTCATATTTTGGCATGGCCGGATCGCTACCATAGAGCTCGCTGGAAAAATGATAAGCCCTGAGCATTTCTTTGAACAATTTCTCGTTAAGATCGACTTACTTGTAAGCTTCCGCATTATCTTTTTCCGTAAGATACATATTCATCTTAAAGGCACTGAGTGAAAGGTAATTGATTAATCTTTGTGCAAAAGTCAATGTTCGACCCTTTTCGACGGAAATAAACATTGATGGAACATAGGCTTGTTCGCGAATATCACCAAAGAAACTATCGAATATTTTTGATTGGAATAACGAGGTCGTTATTACTACAGGCACTTTCAGTTTCTGAGCTATGCCCATCTGAAAGCTGTTAAGGTAGTAACCGAGCATAACCAGATCAAACTGGTTATCCTTGTTCTTATAGAGATCCTGGACACGGGGATCTTTCATTACATTACGGTTTTTGTTAAATAAAAACAACGCTTCATTTCGCATACGAAACATTGTTACAAGCATGTTGGAATTGTCTCTCTCAGCCATCCTGGCCAGAATAGAGTCCCGTGATTGCTGCTCCTCCTTGGTGAGTGGTATGTAAATCAGGTTTATGTTTTTGTGACTAACATGCGGCCTTAGGGTTGTGATCACCGTGACATTGTGTCCATTCTCGGCCAGCACCTTGACCATTGAAATTTCCACAATTAAATGCGAAGGAGCTGCACAGCTGAATACCGCGAGAATGTTTGCACTCTGAGAAACATTGATAAGAAGGGTAACGAGGTAGAACCAGAATAAAGTCTTAGACGACATGTTCGCGGTTTGAATATTCGGCATGAACTAATCTCTAAGCAGAAAGGGAAATGCCTTTTATAATGGCAGCAGGCAGAACATTTGACAAATTTGAAACATTTTTGAGTTAACATTGACACTAAAATGAACAAGACAGCAGCTAAAAGGCACACCGAAGATGAAATACCCTTGAAGACATATGTCTTTTGACTTTGCGGATATGTGAAGAGAATTGTAAATCCCATTAGGTCCATAAATTTATTGACGACTGATTCATCTTAAAAGGCTATTTGAATATAGTATTTCGATATTTTTAGGATTTCGCTCATTTGAATGGAGCACAGAGAAACTAATAAATGCCAGCTCTTGGCCCAGGCATCTATAAAATATGATATAAGGATGCTAATTTATGTTCGAACATAAGCAAAATATCTGTATTCATAATAAGAGAATAAAAATAATTATAATTTCCTACTCATGGTAAATGCCTTTTTAATAATTAAGATCTCAGTTAAGTGCCAAATATTAATATATTTAGATAACCATAAGTGTTTTATAGCTGATATGAGTTCATTCGACCCAGCCGATAAGCTACTTTAACGATAAGCAAACGATGCGATTGTTCTCTTAATTGTTTACATCAATGTCAAATGACGAATGAAGAATGAAAATATGTTTGAATATATGGTATAACTTATTTATTGATTTATTTAGTCTTTAACTTCTTGGCCTTGCCTAAATTTTTTTCTTTTTTTGTACTGCCTGTTAGCTTTCTGTAAAGACTTTGTACAACTACTTTGCTTATTAGTAAAATGACAATTAGGAAACTAATTAACAGCGAATAAACATCCAAATTATTGGCTGCTATGTAGCCCATGTGTACCAGGGGACTTTGCAAATGAGGTGCTCCATGATGTCTCAGAACATACTCGGTCCAATAGAGCACGCTCTGGCGCGCAGTCAATGGGCGATCGCGGAATAGCTTGGAAAAAGCTTTCACCTTTCGCGTATATTCGGGATTCTCGAGTACTTCTATAATTTTGTCATGAAAAGGTTGCTCCTCCAGTGTTAATAAGCTCATGCTTAAGCCAAACCCATCTTTGACCATTTTATCAGCATTGCCAGGCTGATCGCCAAACACAGGAAGCGAGAGCATGGGCTTTCCATGAAACTGAGACTCGGTGATGCCGCCTCTTCCTGCATGATTTATAAAGAGCCTGATCTTGGGATGCGCGAGAATATCATCCTGCGGTACCCATTTTGAGTATAGTATATTATCTGATTTGCCAGGAGTCTTATCCAGATTTTCCCATTTCCAAATGACTCTCTGTTTTAGTTTGGATAACACATTGAACAAACTGCTGACTGTATCGGGCTTCAAAAAGGCTCCCTTTACATTGGAGCCCAGGGTCAGAAGTATTGCGCCATCTGTAGCATTCTCTAAAAAATTGTCAATTTCTTTGGGCAAGGGATCGGGCTTGTCCTTGATTTGTATTCCTCCTACTTCTATGGCCCCCGGAAAACTGGGCCTAATGGGACCTTCACTAAGAGCATGAGAATTGAAGAGTATAAGCGATACATTTTTGTTCAGATCCTCATATTTTGGCATGGCCGGATCGCTACCATAGAGCTCGCTGGAAAAAATTTGATCCCATAAGAAATTTGATCCTTTAGAAATTTTGTTGAAATCACTTACTTGTAAGCCTCTACATTATCTTGTTCCGTGAGATACACATAAATTTTAAGGGCAGCGAGATTAATTAAATTCGAAAATCGTTGTGCAAAAGTCATTGCTCGGCCTTTTTCCACGGAAACAGACATTGTTGGAACATAGGCTTGTGCTTGGATATTGCCTAACATGACGTCGAATACTTCCGATTGGAACATTGAGGTCGCTATTACAACAGGCACCTTTAGCTTCTGAGCTATGCCTAACTGAAAGCTATTAAAGAAGTAACCGAGCATAACCAGATCGAACTTGTTATCCTTGTTTTCATAAAGATCTTGGATACGGGGATCTTTCATTACAGCGAGATTTTTATAAAATATAGACGACAATTCCTTCCGCATGCGAAAGACAGCCGTCATCATGTTGGAATTGTCTCTTTCAACCATACTGGCTAGACCAGAGTCCTGTGACTGCAGCTCCTCTTTGGTGAGTGGTATGTAAATCAGGTTTATATTTTTGTGAGAAACATGCGGCTTCAGAGTTGTGATCACCGTCACATTGTGTCCATTCTCGGCCAGCACCTTGGCCATTGAAATTTCCACAATTAAATGCGAAGGAACGGGGCAGCTGAATACCGCGAGAATGTTTGCACTCTGCGAACCATTGATAAGAAGAACACCGAGAAATGTCAATAGCAATGTCTGGGAAGACATGTTGGCGGCTTGAGTATTCGGCGTATACTGATTTTTAAAAAACCAAGAGCTATGCTTTATATTATCAAAGCTGATTTGAAATATTTTTGATGGTCACAATGAACATTAAAAATATTGAATACTGTTGAGTTAACAATGATTTTCAAAATTGACTGCTGTATAATGTGTTACGCTGATAATTTTGCCGGCAGATACTATTGGCCGGCAGCAGTTGTTTTAAAACGACAGTCTGGTCGATAAGTATGCGTAACTGATTAACAGAGTCTACGTTTCGCTTATTATTTGTAGCTGATATATGTTTGCAAGCGCTTTCTGTAAAACACCGCGCATTGATAAGGCTGCAAATGAGTATTAAATATTTATATACATATATCTTGCTTAGATTAAGTTCATTATGTTGGGCAGTTGGGTTGGGCAGTACAAAGCCGATTAAATGGCCAATACGCGTCTAAACATAATACCCAGTACACCCCTATACAATCAACGTTGAAAGATAAAACAGGCTCTTTTTAATATAGATCTATATATACCCTTTTATTGGCATAGGCTATGCACTGGATCATGACCTTAGTCACTGCAAAAGCTGTTGTAGCCCATAATTTCACCACAAGATAATGCTGTTACGTTTGATCGTGCTGTCAGGCAGGTTTGCGATAAGTTCGCCTTATCGATGCCAATTTAAAGAGCAGCGTTGGCCGCGTTGTTAAACAGTGTTTGCTCAACGATCGTTCCGGCAGCATGGCGTGTGCTACTAATCGCATTCTGCTAATCGCAATAGTTGGTGCTGTTTTTATCAGTGGTAGCCAAAGCGCCAACATACTCGGCGTTTTTACGAGCCTGAGTCCATCGCATTTGATTGTACAAATGTCCATGGTCAAGGTGCTGGCTGAGAACGGGCACAATGTGACGGTGGTTACAATTCTGAAGCCGCCCGTTACACACAAAAATATCAACGTGGTGCAGGTACCCCTCTCCGATGAGGATCAACGTATGATGAGCGCAACTATCGGCAAAATGGTAGCCAGCGATAACAGCAACATGGTCGTTTCTATGTTCCGGGTTATGGGCCAAATGAAGTTAATGTTTGAGAAGATGAGAGATGCCATATTGGACCAGCGATTGAAGAACTTATACGAGAACAAAGACAACAAGTTCGATTTGGCTGTGATTGGCTATTTCCTGAACAATTATCAGCTTGGCATTGCCCATAAGCTGAAGGTGCCAGTGATATTAGCAGCCACTATGCCACCAAATCAATTGTTTAATAAAATGCTGGGCAATCCTCAGTTGATCTCACATGTGCCGGCAATGCCTGGGATCAATGTAAAAGGTCAGGCAATGACATTTTCACAGCGATTAAAAAACTATGTAACAACCTGCGCTATGGGAATTTTCATGTGGATTTTGGAAAACAATGATGCCAAAGATTACAAGTAAGCAAGATTCTCGAGTTAGCGAACGACAAATATTTAAAATAATCATATATTTCCAGAATAGTCTTTGGCGATGATCCAAGCATGCCTCCTTATGAAGATCTGGCTAAGAACGTTTCGCTCGCTTTCTTTAGTTCGCATGCCCCCAGCGAGGGTCCCATCAGACCCAATGTGCCGGCAATAGTAGAGGTGGGCGGCATTCAAATTAAAGATAAGCCAGAAGAATTGCCAAAAACAATTGCCGATTTCCTAAGCGATGCTAAAGATGGCGCCATTCTCCTCTGCCTTGGCTCCAATGTAAAAGGGGCTCACTTGAAACCCGACACAGTCCAGAACATGTTTAATGTTTTGTCCAAACTTAAGCAGAAGGTCATTTGGAAATGGGAAGATCTGGATAAGACACCTGGCAAATCCGATAATATACTTTATTCCAAGTGGCTGCCACAAGATGATATCCTGGCTCATCCCAAGATTAAGCTCTTTATAACTCACGCAGGTAAAGGCGGCATTACAGAGGCCCAGTATCATGGAAAGCCCATGCTGGCGCTGCCTGTGTTTGGCGATCAGCCTGACAATGCTGAAAAGATGGTCAAAGATGGCTTTGGGCTCAGTTTGAGTCTAGCAACACTGGAGGAGCAGCCTTTCCATGAGAGTATTATGGAGGTCTTGAATAACCCTCAGTACTCACAGAAAGTACAGACCTTCTCCTCTCTTTATCGCGATCGACCAATCTCAGCCCGTAAGAGTGTGCTCTATTGGACTGAATACGTTCTGCGCTATAATGGTGCTCCCCATTTGCAGAGTCCTCTGGTACACATGAATTACATATCAGCCAATAATTTGGATGTTTATGCGCTGTTAATTGCTATCTTATTGGTATTTCTTTTTATAAGTAAAGTATTTTTGACTAAGTTATATAGAAAACTGTTCGGCAAAGCGCAGAAAACTAAAAAAATAAAAAAATCTTAAGCTTAAGACATATATATTTTTTATTTTATTATTTTTAAATATTATTGCATAATGTACTTGGGTTTTCAATTTAAAATATGCTTGCCTGTCTACAAAAATCAAACACTGATAAAGCTGAGAGTCGTTTTAAAGACTGTAGATAATGTGTTATAGATAACACTACTAGTTATCTGACCGAATAAAGCACTTGGCTGATTGTGAACGTATATTTCACCATATACTAAAATTTTATAGTGTTTAATTCTCAAATGAGTAGCAGCTTTCATGATTGGGGCAATATCATTCAGTTCAGGAAAAAGTTTGTAAAATAAGAATAATCATATTCATGGCAAAGTTTCGCTGTACGAGTCATATGATATATAGTATATATGTTATGGCCCTTAAATACTTTCATATTTCTGGCCAAGTAGTGGAAACCAAAACTCGTAGTTCACTGCATCTTTTATTACTGAAGGGAAGGGGCTTACTGCTAAAATACTTGGCAACTTTATTACACAAATTCACAAAATACTTTTGCACGTCGCAATGTTGTCTAGGTTTATATATCCCATACACTTCAACAGTATAATTTGCAAAAAACTAGAAATTCTTCAAACTATCCAACGTGCGCACTGAAAACAAAATAACATTTTGCAATAAGCAAATTTCAATTGAAATAGCAAACGGAAAAGGCATGCTGAAAACCCTCAATTCCAAACGCCCCTCCTAACCACACTCAAGCCGTGCGCCCGCGCCCAGCCCAACGTGGCCGATGGAACGTAGACGGTTGCGGGTTCTTTTTGTACAGAAAAAAAAAAGAACAAACAACAACAAACGAGTACATTGAAAAGCATCCCAGAAATCTGTGCAATTGTTGCGTGTAGATGTGTTTGCACTTTTCTGCATGAAAATGCCAATTGTGGAACAGAGCGCCGCCAATGGGGCGAGATACGAGAGCCAAGACTTTGAGTTTGCAGGTTGAGGATCCTCCAATAACATTTGCAGACAATACTATTGTGAAACGTGTGAGTTATTTTGTAATTAATGCTGAAAATTGTTTATTGGACTCCTCTTCGTTTGGCATTCACATTGGCCAGTCGTCCAATCACATTTTTATTAACTGCCAGGTGAGAAGGCAAAAATTGCATTAGTTTTTTATCAAAAATTTCGAGTGCACACATGCAAAAATATGTTAAAAAATATTAAATATGAAAATACCATGTGCACTCGTTTTCCCATTTACCAACGAAATACTTTTAAAATATTTATAAATGAAAATACGATTTACACTTAGTTGGGCATTTTCATGGCAAGCAGCAAGTGGCTAACAAAAGTGGAAAAAGTATTGAAAAAGAACATTTGCAGCTTTGTTATGAAACCCCACAAACAATTTCATATGATGGAATGTTATTTGCCTGAGAAAAATGAACGAAAACAATTAATTGAAAGAAGAGCTTATAGAATGAAATAGTCGAAAACAATAAATACCCTTACTGGGTATAATAAATATGGTAGTAAAATAATCTATTTAAACAATGATCCTTTCCATACGGATAAACAAAATGTTTGCATAAAGAAAATACTGCGTAATTTAAAAAAAAAAAAAAAAGGTTCAAGCGAATTTTATGATAAATAAAAATAATTGGATTCTTTTTCTTTAAATTGTAAAGCTTTACACAAAATTATAAAACTCTCTAAAAATCTTTTACAAATTTGATTAAATTTTTTAATACATATTCATTAGGCTAGATTTTGTAGAAAGAAAAGCAACTTCCCTCTTCACTCGAGTGCTCACTCTCTGAAATTGATCGACCCTGCCCTTATCCATTTCGAAATTCGTTTCTCATGCATATGTTTTCTAAATATTTATCTATCTTTAATTTACTTAATTGCATAATGCGCCGCTTCAGGATCACCTCATGCATATGAATTTCTTTCAACTAATTTGTTTTGCAATCCTGTTTCTAACCCCCGAAAAAAACTTGTTTTTACCATTCCCGACTGTTTACTCAAAAACTGTTCCCATTAATGTGTCGCTGTTGGCAGTTTGTTTAATTAAATGTGGAACAACACAATGCAGAGAAATGCTCACGATCCCGAGTTCCTTTGACAAACATTAAAAAGGAGAACGCATTTCCATTGAAAACCTTTTCAAGTGCTTAACATATCCAACAATACTAAAAAAACAGGAATCTCTGTCGAGTGGAATAGCAAAAAAAAAAAATATATATATACTACAAAAACTTGCCGCGTCATGGGCATTGTCAAATGAAAACATTTTACGCAGTAGTCGGCGCATAATTCATAAAGCCGCAGGGGATACGACGATCCCCGTACCACATACCACGCACCGTTCCCATTCCCTGCCTCTGTCCCAGGCAGTAGTTGTTCATGATGCGTGTGATATCCGTAACCTACCCTACAACCTCAACCTCAAGTGGCAATGGCAACTGATATGTCTCAATCAGGACTCGGACAGGAGTATTCTCAACCCCGACCCCAGCCTCCCCGACAGCCTACTTTTGCTTCTTTCTCTGGCAATTTGCACCCCGCACGTGTCCCATGCAATTGCAATTACTTTCGGTTCAGCATTTTAACGATGGGAAACTGCATTTTCGGTTTCCCGGCTCGAAACTTTTTCGCGCACTTTGCCCAAATTCAATTTCGATTATATATATTGCCCAGGAAGGTTGCGTGGGAAAATCGTTTGCTGCGGTTTGTCTGTCAAAAATTTATTTTCACCATTTTTTTTTCGTTAAAGATCATTTGGGCTTTTGTTATTGTGGGCGTGGCCGTGGCTCTGAATTTCACAATTTTAAATTACTTTCATGTGTTCTGTGGTGAATTATGGCAAAGAGACATGGGCGGCGCGTGCCCCAGCTGCAGCGGCCAACTCTGGATTGCCCAATTTTTGCATTGTTTGGCAACGCTCTCCCGTTCTCCTACCCGCCAACCCGCTAGTATTGCATTTCATTTGTTTTGCTTTGTGGGTGCCAAGGGCGGGGGCAGCGATTGTAGGTAATTCAAATTTGTTGCTGCGTAAATTGAATAGCTGCGAAAGCGCATAAACATTCCAATCAATTTGTTGGCCAAATGAATTATGCAATGGAAATTTCATGAATTCCAGGTTTGGGCATGGGCCAAATTCATTTTATTGGTTGTGGTCCTTGCCAGATCGCAACCAGTAACTATTTATTAGCAGAATAAATTTTTACCAGCATGCGTCTATGCCTATTGCTGAGAATTTCCATTCTAGGTGAACACACACAAAATGCTGAATACGTCAAATTACAAACATTTATTAGAGGTCACAACTCAAACTTATTTTTAAAGCAGATGCAGAGGTAAACAGGATGTTAAAATTATGTGAAATTACACCAATATTCAAAAGTTTGTAAAACCAAGGCTCGAGGCATTGAATTGAAAAATATTTATTTAAATATTCGCATGCTACTTTATCGAACAGGTACTTGGCCTCTCGAGTCTGTCAAGTTTACAAATAATATTAAATAAATTTTGAAAATGTCGACAAGCATGTAACCTGATTTGGTTGAACATTCGTGTGACTGGACGATTAACACATAATAAAAAATAAATAAATTTATTGGATTTAAGTGATTTCTGTTTAAGTTCACTTCGCTGAGCTTTGTTTGGACAAGAGTCGTATAATTAAACATTACTGTAATATTTGTTTATGTTATTTTGCCAACCCTTTGCTGAATGGTTGTTCAAAATGCCTTTCCTCTTAGAGCGATTTAAAAACGCCTCTCCACAATAGTTGGCCGCAGAGGGGCAAAAAGTGTTGGCCAAATAAAATCAATAATCCTTAAAAATACAATACTTTACGCATAAATAGCTTCCGTTTTTTAATATGCTGGCCGTCGAAATTCAGCAACAGCTATAACAAAACGTTTCGCTACTGAAAATAAAAATTAAACAAAAAAAATAGATATGACTGAAAAACGCTTGGGATTTACGAAAGGCGTTTTTTGTCGCGCGCATTGTCGGTTGAATGCGACAACCAATTTGTAATCAAAGTGATTTTAATGCAAATTTTATATGTTGCTGCACGTAGTTGCAGCTGGAGCCAATGTGGGCGTAGACATGCCCGGCTGGGCGCTGTCAGTAATACAAAAGCCGTAAATAAATACAAAAGTGACCCAACAACGCGAAAGGGTCGCGAAAAACCCGGTGCTTAAACCCGGCAACTGCCCCAACTCTGCGATACGCCACGGTTTGTTTATTTAAATGATTTTATGACTTTTCCAAAAACCAAATGGTGACAACTTGTGGCGCTAAAAGTTGAAAGTTTTGTGGCCAAACAAAATGAACATAAAAACCGGACCATAAAACTGTATCCAACGAGAAGAAAAAAACGGATACCAAATGGACTTAAAGCCGAAGTAGAAATTCGCTAACTGCAAATGGAAATGAAACAATATAACTACGGCGAAGCTCGAAATACTTCAGCTTAACTTATCCTATAGCAAGAAACCGATCCCAGAGCAATATATATACAGATGTAAATATATGTATATATATTCTCTATACTACCAAGGGTGACTTCTGCTGCCGAAGCCAGTCAAATTTATGGCTACTTCTTTCTCACGCGACAAGCTTAATGGCAATATGCATGTACCCGTTGTAGATTTTATAATAAACAAAAAAAAAATTGGATACAAACGGCACCTGTGTTCTGGTGGTCTTGTGCAATGTTAGAAACAGCTACAAAGGCGCCGTGGAAACTATAAAATGGCCATTGGGAAAAAAAACACAACCTGGTCCATAATTTGAGCCGACAAATTTTCAATGCTTTGGGTCGCATAAATTTTCCCATTGAGAGAACCCATCTTCGAAAAGGTCACATTAGGCATCATTAGCCGGGAAAGAATTGCGGTTAAGGTGCGGCCACTGACTCGGTAGTCGGTTGCCTCCGATAGGGGCCCACACACATGACACGGTCAGGCCGCAAGAGGATTTGGGTAGGGGAAACCGGCCAAAAGTCACTAAGAGAAACGAAAAGGAAAAAGTAAAAAAGGACAAGCAGCGGTCTCAGGTAGCCTAGCGCTGTTTTTCTTGAGAAATTGCTTTGAAGTAATTATGTAATTGACTTTCGGTTAAGGACGAGCTGCTGCCTCGGGGCGCCATCATCAGCAGCAGGCCGAGGTAGGCCAGTGGCAACAGGCAGCCGTGCATCCCGACGGCTGTCATTTTTCAAGCCACTGTCCTTTCTTATTCCTTGCGGCCGAACCTATTTACTACGCTGTGCTGCCCGTCAATTGTCAGCTTCCGTTTTCATTTGTTATTTGTGGCCTAGGCATTTTCACTGGCTTTTCTTCTTTATATGTGTATTTGCTGCTCTGTTTTTTTTTTTTTTTTTTTATTTTCCCTTCGAGTACGTGGCATATGTCGCAGATTATGACATTTTGGCGGCATTTTGATGGACAGCCGCCAAGGAGCCTAACAAAGATCCTGGCTTCGCTCTTGTCAAGTGTCGGTTATCATCAAATTTGATGTGGGCCCCATTAGTAATTATTTAATGGTCCATTGCCTTGTCCTGCTGATAATGCTACTAAAGCAGATGCTTTCAATGTGACTCCAAAGGCAAGGCACATAGAAAATTTCATATCATTTGTCGTTTGCAAGGTGTCAAGGACGCAGTCACACAAATGGGTTCAGAAGTAATTATTGATAAAGGTTATAAACTGGAGTGTATATGAGCTCTTGAAATGTAAAGGATTAAGTTCTTTATAATAATAGATTACATTCAGTTCTACAGATATCTTAGACTGCTGAGGACTTGGAAGAAAGTACGACAATTTTTTGTAATTTTAAAAGTCACTTTTGCGGATTTTTCAATCTATTTAAATTATCACTGAATAAAAAACATAATAAATACAATTGTTATCCAAACAAGAGCTTGTGGAATGGCATTTAAGAATTTACTGAAATTTTAATTAAAAAAAGTAAGTTTACATAATAAATATTTATGCCACGCATTTTTTTAGCAGTACTCTACTAAATATGTGCTATATCGATTGAAAACATATTTTGTTAATAAATATACACACATAATAACAATAAAAGGCGAAATTTCCATGTGGGTCAATTGCTTGTTAAATTTTTTTAAATAGAAAATATTTCATTTAAAATTCATTGATTAAATGAATTTTATATTTTCAACTCAACAATTCAACATTGTAAAATATTAAAAAAAAAAAAATGGCACACATCAAAAATGAACAAAAATTGATGTATTTTGAACAATTATTCGGTATGATGAAATGTTCAGCATTTAATTTCAATAGGAAGTGATTTTTAAAAGTCGTACCTGCCTCGTCTCTGCTTTCCGTTCGGCAATCTAATCTCACGCCCTTGTCCCGATTAGAGAGACAAGTCCACAGCTTTAACATTTGAAAACTGTGCCCTCAGCTCGTTTGTAAGTCGATACTTTTTGCCTGACAGCAGCAACTGAATGAAATCGATTTAAAACTCATTTCGGTTGCATTTGCCAGTTGCCTCGATGTGGCATTTAAATTTAAATCAAAAGCGACAAATGTCAAAATGACAACAACAACAACGACAATTAAAAGGTGTGCGTGTGTGTGTCATTGTTGTTGTTCTTGTTGCTGCTTGAACTGTTATTTAATTATGCGCTAAGCTGTCAAGTGACATGGGTGCACTGCAGCTCCCCTACCCCACTGCCACCGCGACCCATGTAACTACAACTCTTGTTACATTCAAATGAGCTGGGCCAAACAACTCTTCCAGCCCCGCCGAACTGTCGATTTACCCGAAAATCCGCTTGACATTGATGGCAGCCAAATTGACATAGAAATTTGTAAGTTGCATTCCTGGGGTTAAGCACTTTGCTCGTTTTTTTTTTTTCTTGTTGTTTTCTATCGATTATTTTTGACAGTTTCTAATTGCTTGCCAAGCGATTTCCGCCGGCTGTCAAAATATTCCACGCAAAGTTGATGACCTGCAGTCCAACCGGAGAGCGAGGGTGTGTGTTGTAGGCGTAAGTGGGAGGGCCAAGACTGCACTTTCCAGTGAGCTAATTTGCAATTAGGCCAGCCGAAATGAAATCAATGCATTGACTGGCCTCAGGCACTGTAGCTTAATTGAAAACGGCACAGGAGCAACTTTTAATGAACCAAGCATCCAAAAAACAAGAGTGAAATAAATAGGAAAAACATTTTTAGCCAGCGCATGACAAACTTCGGATACTCTTTAAATATCAGCAAGAATAAAATTGCAACAAAAATGTCGACTATTATTAATTGAAATATTCAATGAAATGAAGTTAAAAGTTTAAAATTATGATGTTCCTTAGCTCAGAAAATATTTTAATACTTTTATTTGTTTTTATTCGCATTAGATTTTTAAATGAATAATATAATATAATAATAAATATAATATAATATAATAATAATATAATGAATATTTTTTAATATAATTAGTTTGTATAGATAAAAGCTGAAAAAATGATCTGCAGTTGCAAGTTTCAAGAGAAACTTAAAATACCCTTGGGAGAGTAGAGGAAGAAGGAGTTTTAAGCAGTCGCGAAAATGCAAAATTTACTTCATTTGTTTGGCAAGTTGTAGACGTCGAAAGTTTCTAGTTTTGTACTTAAATTTTTTGTGCATTGTTTAAGAACTCGAAGCCAAATTTGGGTTAAGTGAAAGTGCAATTTCAGCAAACAGAGCACCGAGTGTTTGGGGGCTGGGGGTTGGGGGTTGGTTGCAGAGTGGTGGAGAGCCTGGTGAATTGGCCTCAACGCCATTAAAATGCCAAGTTAACATGCCCACAACTAAAATGCCTAATGAGCCAATAAATTTGGTTAAAAACCCCAAAGAGCTCGGACATACACATGCAGCATGCACTGGGCCATAAAACAGTTCCAAGTAGCTACAACTCTTTGGCTGCTCTTTCAAGAGATTCTCATTTTTATGGCATGGCCCTAACAAATTCTGTTTTGGTTTTTAATTAAGGCGCAGCAGCAACAAAACTTTTCGTATCATCGGTCCACACAACAACGGCATTCACAGTCAGTTCCATTGATCTTTTGTTTGTGCTACGAGTTTTTTATGATGGCATCTGCCTAGATTTGTGCCTGCTGTTGATATATGATGATATAGGGCTTGGTCGCTAACATTTTAAGCATATCGCTGCCCCTCCGGTATCGATTGTTGATGCTACGGGGCGCTCAAAATCGTGTTTGTATATACTCAGGTTGTAAAAGTTAGTGGGGCGCTTAAAAAATTCGATTTTTTATGAAGGTTCGAAAGGTTTAAAATGTGCTCATAATATTTAAAAGTTAAAAAGTTAAAGTAATTATTATTGTACTTGAATATTCATCAATTTATTACTTTATACAGCACATAAATATTTTAATTTTAGTGCAGACTTTTGATTGCATAACTTTTTTTTTAAATTTAATTTTAATTTTAGTTCAATTACTCAACATTTTAAGTCTCACAGCTATTGTTTTTAGGAATAACAATAAAATAAAATTTCCTCGACAATTGTTAATAATTTTTGTCTGATATTTAACGCACTTTTATAAAGCTGCTATGCACACAAGTCCTGCGAAAATATCCCAGGATGGATAATAAAATCTGTAGCAAGCTTTTAGCCAACTGGCACAGAAATATCTAATGGCTGACGAAAAACTTTTGCATGTTGGCCACAAAGCGAGCACCAAAAGCCACAAAAACAGTGCTCAGGTATCGAAAAGTAACAAGAATTCAGCTATGTTTCACCCACGCCCAAGCTCAATTACACAGCGGGCAACAGCAGAGCCCCAGCTGCCAGAGCTCCACGTAGCTTCAAGCACCCCAAAAGCCAATGCCAGCTCCAGCAGTTGGACAAGTTGCTGTTTCTTTGATACTCAATAGCCAGGCAGCAGTTGTTGCTTTGTTGCAAATCATCCACAACAACAACAACAACTGGCAATCCGTGCAGGAGCCATGTGGACATTTTGGACACGCTCGTTTGGGTGATTTGCAGCTTAAGTCATGCACCGCCCGCCATGCAGAGGTGCCTCCTGTTCCCGCTTTTCCAGTTCAGTTATTTCCATTGCTGCACCAGCTCCAACTCCAACTCCATCTTGGGGGCGCCACATGCAAAAATCAAATGTCAGGCATAACAAGTCACGTGATGGATGCGTCTCTCGTGTAGCTGGCGCCGCCGGGCGGCATTGCCAAGTGAATGCATGCAACAACCAGAACAACAGCAACAACAAGAACAACAATGCGAAGCCTTGGGGAATGTACACCTGCCCCCCAAAGAGTGTGCAATGAAATTGGCAGAAAGACTCGAAGAAAAGCTGTCAGAAAACCATTGTGGCACACTCTCTCCCTCTGTCGCTCAGTCGCTCTCCTTTTCTCTTTCCCTCTCTGTCTCTGTCATTGGCGTAATTGATTTTGGCGATAATTGATTTGATTTGGCAACGAGAGAAAACGCTGATTTTTCAGTGTGCGCTCATAAACGTGCCACATCAGCATCCAAGCGGGGACAATGCCATGCACCCATACTTGCAGCCAGCATCTTGCGACTTGCAACTTGCAACCAGAGCCATCAATGGCATCGTTGTCGCTTTATGGTCGCCGGAGTTAACGGACTCGACCCCCCATATCTGAGGAGTTATGGCAGCGAGTGAAAATGAAAAGTCAGCCAACAAATTGGGTCAGCGTCATGAAACTTGACACACAAAAGGGAAAAGGATGCATGCATAGCTCGGAATCTCAGAAAAGCCAGCACTGGGGTGCTCCACCGGGTGGCAGGCAGGCAGGCAACTTTTACAGCTTGCCAATTTTTGCCATGTTGCCAAGTTGCAAGTTGCATCAATGACAGCAAATGCAGAATCTACCAGTTCTCTCTCACTCTCACTATCCCGAGCACACACTCTCTCTATCACACTGTCTCTCTCTCTCCCTCCAGTTTCTTTTGTGCCCTGCTCTGTAATTGTTTTAAATTAATTTCTCAAATGCGAAACTTTTAATTGTTATCGAAACGAGAATTCAATGCGCATTGCTGCAGATAGAATAAAGGCAAGGGCAAGAGACGGCTGGGGGCGGCAATAGGAGAAAATGGCCCGTCAGCTAATTGAAAACTTGAACTTTCCAAATGAATGGAACGATTGTAGTAAAAAGTCATAATTAGAAATCATTGCATGAGCTTGCAACCAAATTGTAATTGAAAAAAATTTAATACTATGTTTTTGATGCAGGGATTAACATTTTGAAAAAGTATAATTTAAATAAAAACATATTTCATCCTTGCGACAACAATATCTAAGCATACGTTCTCATATAGTGAATATTATATAATTCTTATATTATATATTTATCTAGAAAACTTGCGATTCGTTTGTACACGAACTAAGCTAGCAATTGCCCTTTTCATTATCTTGTGCCCGGCATCATTTCCACTCGACTTACCGAGGGCCCCGGCAATTCCGCACTTAAATCTTTCAACACTGTTGCATCTCTCTGTCAACTCCGGTTCCTCATTGCTAAGGCGATTCCCTGCTATGCAAACTTCAAAACTTCTGTCATGACCATAAGATTCGTTTCGATTACAAATCGCCAGACGTGACTGGCATTTCGACTAGGTCTAGGAGCTCTGTACCAGCTGCCAGGGGACGGACGCGCTTCATCCGCTGCCACGGGCAGAAGAGCACAAAACAAAAAAAAAACTGTGCTCGCATTTGAGATTTGCATTTCAATTTCAATTTCGCGCGCGGCGACATTTTTAAATCGCGTGACCCGAGGTGCTTTAAAAGATTTCCAGGCTACTTTCACGTTCTGCAAATGATTATCAATTATGTGCGAGGCAGTATTCTCTGCCCCTCTCAATATTTGTCTAAATTTGGTAAATGAAAAAGTTAAATTCAAGTCGTAGTTAAGAAAGTTGCACAAAAGTAAAGAAAATATTTAATTGACGCTAGTTTAGATATTCATATAACGATTATTCCCGATCAGCCAAGGCGAAAAACTCCGAAAATTTCCTTTCAGCTTGCTCGCTTTGCTGTTTTACGTTACCGACTCTTACAATTCCCAACAAGTTAAAGCTTCGGTGCTGAAGCTATAGCTATTGAAAACTTGCTCAATTTAAGATTTGCTTGTCAACATTTTATCTTGTAGTTGTTTTTTTTTCCATCCCACAGCTACACACCTTTTAATTGCCAACAATTGTTCTAAACTGTCCACTTTTCGACAGTTCGTTAAGTGTTCCCCCAGTCTCGTGTTTCTTCGTTAAGTCCACTTTTCAGCTTATTAACTTCCACTGCGCTTCCCGTTTGCACTCAATTAAAATTGGCATAGAATTGTGAGCTTTACATTTCACGTGCTTCTTCTTGAAATCTTGACAGCCTTTGCAGCTATTGCTTTTTGCTTCTTATTCTCCAGTTTATTCTTCGTCTTTGCTTGTGCTTATTCCGACTCCCTTCGCCTCTTCAGCCCACATCTGTTGTACAATTTGTGCTTTATTCATCGCTCGCGGCTTGAGCCTAAAAATGGCTTCCTCTTTTAGAGGCCCAACAGAAGAACTTTTAGCTAATTTCATGGAATTGTTTGGGCCGCACGGCGTGAGGGGGTGTTCACGGTGTATGGCGGGGGATTTGAATTGGGACTCGGGGACTAGGCACAAAACGGGACAGGCAGCAGCTGCAACTGCAACTTTTACACATTCTATGCAATTTGGCGTGGCTCACATTTCAACCTCCAGCTACAGCTACAGCTATAGCACCACAATCCACAAAAACCCACCCACCCAACGTCTACTCCTTCCCCTTCAGGGGACACCACTATCCGCTTTGCATTCATATTTAAAGCGCAGAGTGAGGACCGTTTCCCATTCAGCGCCGCTTTTGAAAACGTAAAATTTCTAATTTTATTTGCCCAGGCACTGTACAAAAGCATCCTGGCGTGCGCTTATTATCCTGTGCGTGCGCCGCGCTGCGCCCCCTGCGCCTACCCCATCTCCACCAGATCTGACCAGCTGGGCATTGTTCGGCCCTGGACATGGGCCCGCTGCTGGGCATTGCTTTTAATGCCTATTAAGCCTAGCAATTAGTGAAGTATTGGTTTTTGAATGGGTGTGTGGGCAGAAGGATAGGTACTGGCCGGCATATAGTTTGATTTATAGTCGGGAGTTATTGGGAAAAATACATGGGATCGGCTCTTTAAAATGTTGCACACACTTGCCACATAATCGTAAAAGGAACGAAATTTACAACAGAGCTGGTAAAAAGAGTCCAAAGGAAATAAATAATGAAATATTCGAAATATTCAAAATAACACAATATTAAACTATGTGTCCAAAATAGCATAGATTTATTTTTCCTATGCAGCCAAGAATTTTCAGTATAGCTTATAATTTACAACTTTCAATCTGTGTATTATATGCTGCATCTGAAATCATCGAGGTGAAATGCTTAAATATGATCAACATATTTTAATATTTAAGAAATTACCATACTTAAAAAATGAGTCTAAACTTATCTCATAAAAGCATTTCTACAGATGATATTAAATATCATTAACGAATGAAATATGAAGAATGATATTAGAACCTGTTTTTGGTATACCAAATAGAAAGAATATATAATAACAATAATCGTAATTTATTAATGTTATCATCAATTTATTATTTTTCCTTTTTTAAGCTATGATATTTTCCCATAGTCTTGTCTAGAGTGAAAAAAGTATCTGAGTTTCCATCTGAGGACACCTTATCAAAGCCATACAAAATGAAAGTGCAGTTGGGTCAAAAGGGCGAACGAACTACCGCTGTGTTGTATCCATTGTTGTTGAAATTTTGGTGTTTCGCATGCAACAGAGGATCCACAAGAGGAGCGCCAAGCCACAGTGCTGTACACTCCCCACCGGTGCAGCCGGGCAAAGGTTTGAATCGTGGGCATTTTTCGGGCAGGGGCGTGGCGCTGCATCAAAGCGACCACAGCGAGGCAGGGAGGCAGGAACAGAGGCATGAAGCCACGCACGCTGCTTATTAAGTTTGTTTATTTTTTGATTAAGCGAATTTACGGGCCACACTGAAGCCCGGAACCAGTCGGAGCGAGAGCAGAAGCCGTAGCCACGTGCTCGCAGCTACGAAAACTGGATGTAAAGTATTTTTGAAAATAAAAGGAAAAAATCATAACGGAGACCTGCACGCTTGAAAAATGATTTTTGGCAATTAGCAAGGCAGGCGGCCAAGCGGCTGGCGAAAGCAAAAAAATATTTTTCCTGCTTCCCATTTTATAGGACACGCGCGTGGTTTATTATCCTGGGCCGGCTGCAACCTGAGGGACTCGTGTATACATCGAATATATATAATTCGGCATTGCATATTTTTCACCCACCGCTTCATATTTTTAGCCGCGTGCTGGTGCGTGCGTCCACGCCCAGCACACCAGCAACGCCCACTTACCACCCGAGCTGCATAATAATGTTATTAAATTAAATATTTGCTTTAGGGTATAAAATTTCATAATTTAATTAATTTTTTACAACAGCTCGACGGCGACGTCTTGAAAAAATATTGAATTTTACGCTTGTTGTTTGATAAATGATTACCATGGCTGCGATTTGAGGGTAGGGCTGAAGTTCTTCCTTTTAGCAGGGGAAGGTGAGCCGCAGTTCTTATTGTTGTTGTGCTACCTTATGGGTTGTTCGGCAAGCCAAGTACGCCAAAGAAAGCCAAAGAAGTAGAGGAACTGGTGGTGGAAATTAGAGCACAGCTGGGATTGACTTGCGGCCCGAGATGCGTGTCAGAGCAAATGCTAATGATGCACCAGCTAAAGGTCTCTAGCTTTATGACAACCCTTTAAGCTCATATTGCTCAAGCGAAACTGACTTTCGTTTTGAGTGGGGTTTTTAAGCTTAAGCTTATGAGTCAAAGAAAATGTTTGATATCTTTTCGAGCTTTGCCACAAGGCATACACCTAATTATAGTCTCCAAAATTTTAGAGAGCAGACAACTCTTACGAGCAAAAATTCCAAAATATGAGTACATATATTTTATTACATTAATAGGAATATTTTTAAGACATTTAATATTTACATTAAAATCCCTTGATAACTAACCCTTTGACATCTTCAAGGAATCATTAAAAGCCATATTCTACTCAAAAATCCTTCGTTTTATTGTATTTTTGATGACTTCGAATGATATTCTATGTCAACTTTGGCTACTGGTTAACTCCCAGTCTTGCAGTCCCAGTCTCGCAATTAATTATTGACTGTCACATTGATTTCTTCATAATCGCCAAAAAGCAATAATTATGCCTTACACTTGCCAACCTCAAGGAGTGATTCCGTGTGCTCCATATAGGCACTAATTATAATTCAATCAGGCCCAGCTCATGCACCCTAACGCGTAGTTTAGAAAATATCAGTCACTTAAATATTTATGTTTAAAACACCAACTGCAGGCAGTTCCCACAATCAAAGTGCAATTAAACGCTTGAGGGCTTTGCCACCAAATGCATCGATTGGCAATTCCACACCGTTGCCCACCATGAGCCCGCTTAGGGGTGTGGCAATCAAAGTTGCGACTCAAAGAATCGACAAGTTGCACACAAAACTTGACAGCAAAATTGGCATATGCGTTGAAAAATTTCCGGCTCGCAGGATATGCGAGGAGCGCGAGAGAGGTGGCAGGCACAGGCCAGACAGCTGGGCAGGCAAAGAGAGACCAACAACCAGGCAGGCAGGCAGGCAGCAAGGATAACTAATAAAGGGGCAGGTCCTGTGTGCGTGTGTGTGCGTTTTTGTAATCCTGCCAAAGTTGACACATTTTGCAACGTCAAACGGAAATTGGCTGCAGTCGCAGTCGGCGTTGGTTTCTTTATAGGATTTGCATGGTTTATATTGGCCCGGCATATTTGCCATTGGCATGAGCAGCACATGAGCGGCCAAAAGGTGCGTCGCCTTTCAACCAGCACTGCCTGCCTGCCTGTCGGACCGCCTGCCGATGTCCTAATTGGCTTGACTGCAGGATGGGTGCTAATTGCAAATGATTTGCATTTAGCTGTTGAATCAGCTCCGCTTTGGTTTTTCGGTAGATGCAAACGACAAGGTGTAGATACAACAGATTAAATCTCTAAGTTAAGCCATCAAGACTGGGTATTACCGAAGGCCTTAGATCTGAGCAGAACAGCAAAAGCGGTTCAGCATAGGGAGATCTTCAACGGATTACGGAAGCCGATTGAGCGTAGAGCTGCAGCAAATGTAAAGAATGCAATCATTGTTATTGCTTGACAAGATGATGTCAGCAGTTGACAGCCATTCATGCTGTTTGGGATTCTGTCACAGATTCACAAAACACTTGAAATGGAGTTTCATGTGAGCTGCTGATAAACATATCTTACATGCCTAACAAGTTAATCATATCGACGGAAAGAGCAATACAGATGGGTAATGCTTATCTTTCTCTGATCGGCCTGACTCCCTGAAGAGAAGCTTAATTTTTATAAAAACCTTTTGTGTTGACAGTAGATACTGAATAGAAGAGAAAATTATCGGAGGAGTTTAAAATTTGTGGAAAATGGTTCGCTGACAGTTATCATCCGATAAAAAGACACACAATGGAATTTTGGAAATTCCGAATCGCAGTCAAAAAATTAGCGGAAATTATTTAGTTCACAGCCTTACAAAGGCGCAGACGGGTATTATTTAATGTTTTTTAAAGGATCAGGTGTTTTTAAATAATTTTTTAAATTCCTTTTCTTATTCTTATCTCTTTTGAAGTATCCTATATCATATTTTTACTGTCTTAAGGTGCCAAATAAGTAATGTGGATATTTTTATAAAAAGCTGCAAGATCTTAAATAAGTAAACACCCGTTAATCACTTGATTGTTTTATATTCAAACTCGCATCTAAAATTCCGCAGATTAGAGGCTGACCCATTGAACTGCCGTTTCTGCTTATCCATTGTATTGCCCCATCGGCTATTTTATCAACACTTCAATCAACGGACTTTAACAATTCAACACACAAATTAAGACACTAAAAAGCGATTTATAAACAACAACAACAACGACAGCAAGAGAACAGCAAGTCAATGTCTGGCCCATTCCCTGCCCTGTTTAAATAATTTATTGGTGGTCTGTTTCCATTGTGCATGGGGCTGGCAAAGTGTTAAGTTCATAAATCAATTCAAAGAGTCTGATTATGCTTGGGAAAAATATGGTAAGTATAGCAACTAAGCTTCTTATATACAATACACATTTATACTTATATACATAAATAGGCAACTATTTATTAATGCATCTAGTTAAATATTTATGTAGCACTAAGAAAATTTACAGCGCGCTGCCGCCCGAACAAAGGCAAATAAATCAATGTAATTTCTTGTTTTAATTGTGCGACAGGTTAAGTAGAGGGGGTTGGTTGCTTGAGCCGGCGAGGGGTCAAGGCATAAAACTGGCAACACGGAAAATGCATTAAGAAGCCCCGCTCCGCGTGTCCAATGTCGATGTTGCTAGATGTCATGCCATTTTACTCGTAATGCATATTTTAGTTGATGGCAGACAATTTTACAGCGCTTTATGTCAGCTGGCAGTTAACAAAGCAAACCAAATATGCAGGTAAATGAAATGTGGAAACAAAATACTCGTAATACTATATAGTCGTATATCCGTACTACTTCCATGGTGGTTCCACAAAAAAGTAATGAAAAAATATGTCAAAACAATGGCCAATGGTTGTCGTGCTTTTTTTTACGAGTATGTGACAATGTGTGCGCTTCGGGACATTTTTTAAAATTTTTTTCTTTTTGCTCTATACGAACTTTGTGGAACTTTAAGCGTGTTATGAAGTTGGCTGATAACTGGGACTAAAACTGTCAAGGGTCGCAAAAAATGTACAATTTTTCAATTGCTTAGTTTTCGTGAGTATTCATAAATAATTATAGAAATACTAGAAGAAATTACCCGGTTGCTTCCACTACAAATAAATTAAAAGTATTAAAAAAACCCAGAATTTCTGATATAAATTAAAATATAATATAAATATTAATAAATCGAAAAAAATCGATCCCCAAACTTCTTCTTTAATTTGTTGGTTTGCCGCTTTGCAGCCACAATTATACTTTACAATTATATATATTTTTATTTATGTTTCCCTTTTTAGTAGAGCATTCAGCTATCGACTTGTCTAACTTAAAAATTTCATTCATTTTCATTTTCAGTGGCAGTTAGGATTCAGTTATTTTACCATCTTTTTTCCGGTTCTCTATGCTCGAAAATTTATGACACACGCCAGCAATTTGTGTGCAACAAGAGCTACAAAAATTTGTTGCTATCGTGTGGCAGTAGAGTTACAACAACAACAGCAACACGCATAACTGCAACGTAGAATGGTTCCTCCCCATATCGATATGTGGGCTTGCGGGGTGACGACTAGACACCGAGCATTATTAAAAGGTAAATATTGCCCAAGGAAAACAATAAAAAAAAAAAAACATGAGAAGAAAACCCAAAAATCCAAAAATGTTCGACAACTGAACAATTTTTATGCGCTTTTTCATAGTTTTTTGCAGACGACGAATTTTGGATTTTTGTGAGATTTACGAGACAGTTGAGGGGCAGCACATAAATTCCGGTGAACCGTAGCACACTCTCGCACACACACACACACACACGCACACACACACACACATGTACACTCGATTGCATGCTGTTGTGGCATTCTCAAGTGCATTTAATTAGAGCGTCGTCGTCTTTCCTATGCCTTTGCTAGAGAGAGCTGAGTATGTTATTTTTTTTTTTTGTGCATGTTCTTTGTTTGGCATATTTTCCATGTCTCCAATTAAAATGAATGCGTTCATTGATCCGCCTTCGGGTTGGGGTGGGCGACGGGGTCGGAACCGAGTGCGGGTCCAAATGTTTGGGGCCGCTGCTGCTGCTGTTGCTGTTGCTTATCGGGCGCTATAAATCTTGATACGCTGTCATGTTCTGTCTAATTAGCAATATGTCAATAAACTTAATTTAATTTTTCTTCTGTTCGCCCCGCTTCTGTGTGGCATGCGAGTGCCTGGGGGCGTGGCATTGCTGCCGTTTGAGAGGGGGCATACTTTAAAACTTGCTCGCCGCTTTTGTTGTTGCTGCGGTTGCATTTATTGCATATTTGCAGTCAGCTCTGGCATTCACGTGGAATGCAATCTGTTCTTTTTCTGGTCAGTTTGGTCGAGTTGTTTGTTTTCGACTATTGTTTTATTTGATTTCATTTAAATTGTCGCTTTTATTTTTCAGTAAAATCAGCTCATTTCGATTTATTGTTTTGCATTGGATTTCGAATTGGAAGCCGAGCAGAGTGCAATAGATGAAAATGTGGCATGTGGGCATGAGGATACTTGTGTGACTCCATATGACATTTTAATGGAATGTACATGATCATGGGAGAAATGGAAATTCGATCAAGTGAATGTAAATTGGAAAATTAACATTTGTCATTTTAAATTTGTACGAGAAGCAGGATCGATTGCATAGGAAAATAAGAACATTATTATTGCTTACAACGCGTAGATCATAAAAGAAAATGCAGTCTAAGTAGTTCGATATATAAGATTCAAGCACTCAAGTGGGCTGAAGTCTTAAGAATCTAACGTAACCTACAAGAAACAATTTGTATAGGGGTAATAGTACAATTGTACCCGTATTATTATAAGTATTTTGATTATTAATTTAAAATATTATAAATTATTATAAGTATTAATTTATTCATATTAAATTATGTAAACTCTGTATAGGCCACCGGAAGTATTCCACAGTCGAGAGATAATATTGAAAACTAGAAAACATATTGTGTGCATAATGCCAGGAAGAATATAATATAGCTCTCTTCGTAAGATTCGTTAGTATAAACAGAAAAAAAAAATATCATTTTGATATATATCATATCATACTATTTCAATATGGAATATGCCTTCCCAGAGAGAAACTCGAATGTCAGCAACTCTAGTAATATAAACTATCTAAATCCGTAGATTTTCATCAAATTTCCAGAGACCGAATTTAATTGAAATGCACATGAAACTAAGTAACAACTGCACATTATCCTGCTCACACTCTGATGCGCGGCTGAAATGGAAATCCGACAAACCTCCGAATGCCATCAAAATGCATCATCAAATTGCGGCAGTTTGCACCTTTTATATAATTTCCTTTAATCAATTATGTGTAACGGCAGCTACAACAATAAATGCAACAACAACATGAGAATCGACGGCAACTGAATGCAATAATAATGGCAAATTCAACAAATTTACGGCTCAAAATGCGCGTCGACTGTCAACATGTTGAAAATAAATTACAAAACATTATTAGCATAGCCAGCGGGGATGATCGATGGGCGGTGTCAGTGGGTAGGCGTGGCCACAGCCATGTCCAAATCAAATAAATTACCAAAAACAAGTTCTATGTGTCGAATTTGCGCTAATCTACGCTGTGAGATACCCTAAAAAAAAGCCATTTTATGGTGGATATGTGCAATTATTTAAATTGAAGATCGATAAAATATATAAAAAAGAAAAAATAACTAAAAACTGTCATTTCCTTCAAATGGACAATTTACAATAAATAATTATACGATAAAGAATAATCATGTTAATTAAATAATAGAGTAAATAAAATAAATTATTTGATTTACAAAAAAATAGAAAAAAATAATTAAAATATAGCCACAATTTGTATGCGTAAAAAAAGGTAGACAACAATATACCCAATTAATGCAAATAGTACGGGGCATAAAATTGGTCACACAAATTGCAATGTACAGACAGAGCTGTAGTCGAGGAACAAATGTCATGTAATAAAATTTATTGTTTGGTTTGGGGTTTTTGGCGATATTGGCAGTTGCGAGATGGATCAATGTTTGACCTGGAGACAGCTTCCGTTTTCAGGCACAGACATACAAGCACATGTGTATACCCACATATATGTACAGATATACACGGACTTCCTTCTATTTAATTAAAGCCGATGTGAACGCATTAAAAGTGCCATGTTTAATCATTGTTTGATAATTTGTCAAGCCTCAGAGAATTGGTCGACCGTAAATGAAAATGAAAATTAATTGATAAACGCTGATAAATACGTTTAATTTGCAACCAAAAATCACATTAATTGCATTACACACAACAAGCACACACACACAAACACGTACTGAAACGTAGATCAAAAGGCAAAAAACTCCACAGCTAATGGTCAACCAGAGCCGCATCAGGTCATGCGGAGAGGAGCGAGAGAGCGAGGCGGGGAGGTCCTGGAGTAGGAGTGGCAGGACCAGCAGAACCAGCAAAACCATCAGACAACAGCGACAGCAACCACCAGTCAACAGCAGCACGACGAGTTCTCAGTTCTACACACACACACACACACACGCGTACACACACTAACACATACACAGGTATCCTTCATATTGTGCACAATTAGTGACACAGCGAGACCCAAGTGGACAATTCCTGGCTACAGGGGACACACACTACAGATAACGCTGACTGCCAGGTACGAGTATTTGCCTCAGGTTATTGTTGCGCGCGCGTGTGTGTGTGTCTGTGTGTGTGTGTGGACTAACCCCTCATTGAATATCTCGCCAGCACTCACATCATTTGGCTCTGCTATGTTCCATGTTGTTGTCAACAATATGCGAAATTAAAGCCAGCGACTCTCCCGGCGACGCCCGTCTCATTGTCCTGCCCGTGTGTATCCTCTGCAAGTAGTTTGACGGTTTCGTCGATTGGCACACATCTGCGCAAATCGAATTAATGTTCACGCATGATTTGGATCTGTATGAAGGATCTTCTAGTGGGTGGCCGGTGCTTAGTTACGCCTCCAGCAGAGTGTAGAAAAATTAATTAAGCAGCTTGTTATGAGACGAACAACAAGGCTTAAGTAGGTAAAAGACAAATGAATCTGATGGATAACACAATACTGGAGTATAATCGTGGTTGCAAAATGAAACGAGCTGTTAAATATATAATACATATATTGAGCAGCGAATCGAAAACCTGTAACAGATTAACAAGAATCAGTTCCTCATGTGTCGGAAAACTAAATTGCATTGGCAGATGCATATATCACAAGTATCTTATTCGATCTGTGATGTCAAAGGATTTAAATGAAATTCTTCTTTATGTCTTTTACATTAGGCGATTGGATATCTAAACAATGCAGCAACAAAACATTATTATTTATTCCAATAACTCCATCCGACTCAAGGAAATGTCGTTTGGAACCTGCCAGACGTTTGAGTTTGAGCTCATACTAAAACAAACCTCTTTTTATATTCCTAAACTCTTATATCTGCCATAACATTACATTTGCTGCTCTTCTCTTATAAATTCGATCTTTCCCTTTAAATTGCTTGTGAGTCAAATATTCGGAAATTATATATTTGAGCTAGTCGCAATAGTCATAAGTCACATTTTCACTCGATACCAGCGAATTGCTTCATCTTTTTGTTTTGATCGACCACACGCAACCTTCATAGATTGTGATAGATTCCCATAGTGTTAATCACTTTCTAATATCTTCACAACATCAAATAGACAGCAGCTGCTCAAATATTTTAAAGTAAACAAAGCAATGCCAATATGACTATTGTTTATAGTGTCTTAGCTAATCGCTCACTAACAATATTTGGCAAAACAGTTCGCAAACAGCTGCGTAAACCTGCCAAATCTCCCGAACCTGAGCTGCTATATAAATTCATCAAATTGATTAAAGTTTATCATTCGATTGTTGCAATTACGTGAATTTAAGTGAATTAGGATGAGCAGCAGGTGGATTATTCTAAGCTGTGCCTTTTTGGCAATACTTATGGCTTACCTGCCAATGGGCGAGGCAGTCACCTGTGCCGAGGAGCCCAACAATGTAGATTGTGTCGACTGTACCGCTGAAATTAATATAGATGACGCCGAATGCATCGCCGAATACGAAGACTACGAAGAATACGTCGATGATGATGTGGATACCATAACCCGACGTCCACCAAGGAGGGGTGGCAGACGACCTGGCTGGAGGAGAGGCGGCAGACCGAAAACCATCTTGGGAAGCATCCTGCAGAAGAAAATGCGCATTATAAAGGGAATCAAGCAAGGCTAAATGAATGAACTTCAGATTTAAAGGAATTTAAGAGTGTGCCATTAAAGAAAAGCTAGTAAAAAATAATACGTATAATTTATCTTTAAATAATCTGGATTAGACACATCAGGGGTTACTAAAAATGCATTAAATATTGCATAGACGCCAAAATCAAAATTTTCCAAAATCAAGTTTGCAATATCGAAAAAAAGGGGAAAATAAAAGAGAGAACATATAAGATTCTTTAACAGACTATACGATATTTACTTAATAGGCTGTTATATGATATAGTTAACAAAACATAAACAAAATCTGAGGCACAGCATAATGCTGCAAATTAATTAAATTATTTAGCTGCCAAACGCTAAAGTGACCTTTTAGATATTAAAATAATTAAGGCTTATAGTTTATAGACCTATGGAAAATGATCCCCAATTCTAAAAGTATATACACCCGTCGTATTGGCAGTAATGATATATAAAAGAGATATGCTTCAATTGTGTATTGTAGCTAAAATTTCGGTACCCCTTTGACAGCTCTGTTGCGCACACAAATGCTTTTGAAGTGTGTTCAATAAATTGTGAAATTTAATTTGTGATTTCACTAATATGCTATCTGATAAATGGACAAACCCATCTGCAATTAGTGCAGTTGACAGCAAATGATATCCCATTTATGTATACCTCGTAACTGCACTCGTTGCCTGCCAGCAGCTGGCCTTGCTGCCAACCCTTTTTGCCTACTGTTTGAACTTCTCTCGAACTGCGCCTTTTTCACGGCGCACACATCTGCGCTTAATGCACTTTTGTCTAGCCGCATGCGGCAGCCGTTTTCTAGCCAGAGAATCCAAACAAAGCGACAGAGAGCTGCACGAAGAATATAGCCTCGTAGTTATTGAGTCAGTTATCAATGGCGCCAACTGCTGCCCAGCCAGCCTGTTACCAACTGGCAAGCTTACTAATTTCAAGCACCAAACTCGCTGCACTTGCGCCCCAATCCCCAGCTTTAGCTTGGAGCTGGCAATGGCAATGCCAATGCCATTGCCAAGCATTTTGCCAGTTTCTATTGCGTGTCGCGTCTGCCAAAGTCAGTTCTTGTTGCTGTTGTTGTTGTTGCTGCTGGCTTTTCAGAGTCATTGCCAATATGTCGAGCTGCTGCTGTTGCTGTTGCTGCTGCTGCTGCCAGTAAACTGCTGATAATTAATATTTTATGCACACGTCTGCGTTGATTTCTATCTTTATTGTTGTGTGTCTGCCACCGTCTCGTCCTGCTGCTGCTGCTGCTGTATCCTGACTTTGGCTTTGTCGCTTCTTTTTTTTTTTTTGCCGCCGCCATTGTTTGCCCAATGGCAACGCCTTTCAATGGCTTTTCATTTGGAAAATGTCTGCACGATGTGCGGCTGCGGTTCATTACACTTTCTGTTTAGCCAACGAAGGAATTGGCCCCACGCTCTGTGTGGGTTATTAAAAGTCTATTAAAAATGCACGTTCAATGCCTTCTCTTTTTTTTTGCTCTCTATTGATGGCCCCCATATTTGCCATAAATTAAGTGGAAAATGTAGCCACACTTATTATTCTGCATTGTGTTTACGTTTAACGCTTTATGGTCTACTACGGATTTCGCATTATTTTCCTTCTTTTTTTTATCATACTCGGCAATTTGTTTGTCTTTGGGCTTTGCGAGGGCAAAATGTTTGCCAGCTTTTCAAGTTGCCACCGTTCGGGGCATGCCTTATCTGAACTCAGTGGGACTATTCAAGCCGGAAATACTTATGTGCCCCAGCCAGAAAGTACGTATCTTTGTGTAGTTTCAGTTTTCAATTTTCAATTTTCGATTTTACAATTTGAATTTTATGTCACTCCATTTAAGCAGTCGCTCACCTCAGCGGCTGACATTAGGCAGGTGTCTGGCCCATGGCTGAGATCTATGCTTCGGCACTCGGGTTCCAGCTATGTCATTTCCTTGTTGTGCGACTGACTGAGGTGCGAGTATCTTGTATTGCAATGCACTTTTAATTTTCTTGACTTTTCCTTGTCAATGTACAGCCCGGGCGCTCCAAAGCATAAACTGAAGGGGCCAGAGGGAGGAGGTGGGTGAGATAAGTGTCATGTGTGTATTGGGTGTCTCTGTGAGTGCTGGCTGCCAGAATGATTGACAGCTCTGTGTTTGTGCACTGGGCAAGCAAAAATAATTTGAATACTGAACGGAAACGGGGCCACAGTTTTAAGCAGACAAGATTATCGACACACACACACACAGTCACACACGCAAAGTTCAATAATTCCTTGTGACCAGTTCTTTTTCAACTTGCGATATAGATTATAAAACCATTCAGCTTGATTGCAATTCATAATACCCAAATGTTTGCATGCGTGTAGTAGAAACATAAAGACCTTTCCATTTTGTATTTGCAGTGCGATAAAGTCTATTTGGTTACTAATTATACTGTCTACATATAAGTTTATATATATAAATCTTTAATTTGTGTTTTGGATCACTTAAAACTAGCAATCGATTATTTTATAGCCTGAATACACTTTCTTACCTCTGCATTCAACGTAACCTAATCCACATTCCTTCACATCTTCTTTGATTATCAATTATTCCTAATTCGAATTTTAAACATATTACATTTTTATTATTATTCAAAGTCCTACTTTTAATAATAATATGCCTATCTAAAAGATTTCTGGTTCAAGAAGAATATGTTTTACTTGTTATGCTAAATATTTTACTTGTTAAATCATCTGGTACCCCAAAAGAATTTGTTAGTTTGAGTGACCAAGTCAAAATATATCTTTTAAAATTTAAGATCCCTGCTGGAATGTTGCACTCAGATTCTTTTACCACACAGCTGCTCCATTAGGTCGTCATGCATCATTTGTAGTAGTTGCTATGTGGTTATTCCCTTTGGGGAAATCAAACATTATTCTTTGGATACATTTTCCTTTGCAGCCTCAGCTCCTTCCCCAGCGTCTGCTTCTCCTTAGCAAATGTCGTTTAATTGCGCTCGACTGTAAAAACGCATGGAGAGAGACAGAAAGAGAGAGAGACAGACAGAGAGAGAGAGAGAGAGAGAGAGAGACATTGCATGCGTGGAGTCAATTTTCCTAGGAAAAACCCAGAAGGCAAATGTTTAAATAGTTTACTTGAATACGCCTTATGTCCCCGTCTAGTTACTTATTGATAGCCTCGAGTTGCTTGGACTTTGGAACGCGGCTCGAATTCAAATAGCTGCATTAAATTTTAATTATATTTTTCTTTTTTCTGCTTAAGGGAGCTGACAAAACAAAGCCGAAGTTTCATATTTCATGGGCCAGAACACGCTGTTGTCCCTACGGAAAAACTGTTTGTGGAGTTTTTAATTGTTTTACTGCATTTCACATTAGTTGACAAATTGAACAGTGAGTCGACTATTGGGCTGGAAGGGGTACAGTGGGTACAGTGGGTACGCAGGGCGCGGCTGCGTGTGAAAATGATTGTTAATTGGCGTTTTATTGATTCTTTGATCAATTTGTGTGCACGAGGTTCGGGAACTGAGCCACATGTTGAGCGTTTGCCTGCCAGTTCTGTGGAAAACCCACTCGAAGGCGACGCTACTGTCGGCTAATGTGAAATATGGCACCCAAACTAACAAACAGAGCCAAGCGGCACTTGAGATCATGAATTTTTAATGGTACAGAGCCCGAGGTCCTGCCAGGCAAGCCAGTCCTGGCACACAGCCAAGCGGGCCCAGCGATAATAATGACAATGATTAGTGTTAAATGCGCCGCGTGCGCCATTTTCTAAACAAAAAGACAAAAAAAAAAACGAGAGAAAAGAAAAATATGTTTTCTTAATAGTTTTCAAGGCCCCACGGCGGGTCGTTTCACAAATGTCCTGGCGCCTATGTGCTCTCTTTGTTTTTGTCAACGCTGCATAATTAGACGCCCGCCCCCCGCCCGCTCACTGTGTGTGTGTGTGTGTGTGTGTGTGTGTGTGTGTTGGTGTGTGAGTGTGTAATGTGCTGTCGACATTTTGGGTTATTTATTTCGGGCCACGCACTGCGGTAAATTGTGGTACTCTCCCCGCGACATCGCTGATAGGCACAGCCAAAGGACAAAGAAAGTTGGACACACACTCTGAAGGATGGCGTGTGCTTCGCTGGCAATGGTAATGCTAATGGTAATGGGCTCGGGTCCGCTTATCAGCTGTGTTTGTTTGGCACAACATGTGCCTTCAAGTTCATAAAATATGACACTAATGTCTGCTGAGGTCCGTGAATATGTCATATGTAGATCGACAGATAACGGAATTACTCTTTCATTATTGTTTTCTTTTTGGGTCGAGCGATTAGTTTTAAGTGTTTTTTGTGGTGCGTATAATGTGTTCTCAAGTCTATCTATCTAGGTTTCCCTATATGATAACATCTCTTGTTTGGCTTACAGTAGATATTTGCTTAAGGAGATAGGTTAAAGGATTATTCTGTGACGTGCTGAGAACTTAACATGAGCTCTAAATACTATTCGACAGAACGGAGCTCAACATACGAAAACTGAATGTTTTTATATATATTAACTTTATTAATATATGCTACTGTGGGCAACAAACATTTAATATAACATATGTATAAAGGTGTTTTACTCGGCAGTGTTTGACTAAGAGATACCCTGAACCCAGCGCTGACTTGCTCGTACAAACATTCAAGCTTCTTTCTATCAGCAACACATACACACATGCACTCACAGACAATCTTATTAAAAAGAAAACAGATATAACATAGAATTTTTATAAGATTTTATGTTATTATTCAACACAAATAAATGAGAATTAAACTCACGCTCTTGCATTCTCTTTCTCGCTCTTACTCTCTCTGCCGCTCTCAGGGCACAAATTTGAGCGTTTTTTGGCTACGTGAAAAAAGCTCCGCAGCAAAACACAAACTAATCACTTTTAATGCCAGTTCAAATAAATAATACTTTATTAAATAAGTTTTTATTCACACGCGTGGAGTTCATGTTCGATCAAAAAGGCAGACGCGCACAAACTAAATTGCCATTTTTAGCGCAGCCTACGCTCTGTTCACATTACCCTTCCCCCGTCTTTCCACAACCGCAAAGCTCGCTCTTCTTGCTTTAGGCTGCATTGGGAATTAACATAACAAAACTAAAAGCAGCACTGCTCAATGGCAGAAGGCAATCAAATTACCTCTCCCGCTCTAACCAGCTGCAATGCTTGCGCTCTGAAAGTGGGAGCTCAAATATGTAACGGCGCCAAGCTCCACGACATATCGAGCAAAAAAGTTATCTGCATGAAACCATTATATATTAATATAATAAATATATTTAATACTCAATGGCCTGATACAAACTAGTGGCTACTCCCTCTCTGCCAGGATTGCGATCGGGTGTTGTTGCAATCAATGCATACAGCTCACAAGTATGTCCTTAAAATGGTTGACTGCTGGGCCTGAACAATTTAAAAAAAAATTCTTTACTTTCCCATAAATATACAAAATGCTCAGATAAGTATATGCTCAGGTAAGTATATAATTCTTGATAAGGGGCGATGAAGAAGGCAGAAGAAGCCATGACCGATCCCCTAAAGTATATTTATTCTCGATCTGGGCGATGTAGTCGTGTCTGAATGAAAGCTTAATTTCGAAAACTGCAAAAGCTAGAACTTAAGATTGAAATACATATATTTTGCTATACTTAGTGCAAAACGAGTTTATAATTTTTTCGGGATATTTCGATCAATTGCACAATATCGATAAAAATCGATTTTAAGACTTGGTTTTTCGAAGCATACCTCAAAATCTATGAGAGCTGGATGCAGCAAATTTGGTCTAATATAGTTTACACACATAAGGACTATATTTTTTTTGCATGCCTTCTCAAATTCCCCCAAACTTAACACATAAGTCATGTTAAAAGCTAGAAACATGTGCACTGGTATATACAAACCTTTGAATGCCATATTAATGGGCAAGAGTTTGTGTGTTGTGTATAAATGCATCTATAAAGATCTGCGTAGGCATTCTGGACTTCATATTCATATTGGGCTATATATACACAGTGTAAAGGTACGTAAATATTATATTGACTAAGGATTACAGGGAATTTTGTGGTCGAGCACACTCTTACTTTCTCCCTCTTACTTTCCCCCTCTTACTTTCCCTCTCTATTGTCCAGGCAATGTTATCTCTACTGTGTTTTACTTCACATTTCAAGCATTCTGTTAACCACAACTTTTTATGGGTTCTTCTGCTTTTGACTTTCTATCGCAAAGCAATCGCCTTTCGCTGCTTGAGCTGAACTTTGTTCCATTTACCCTCGACTGTTTATCAATTGACGGGCAAGGTCTTACCTCCACACTGTGCAACTCCCGGCTGATATGTCCACTTCATTAAGTTGGCCACACAGCTAGGGCCACTTCAAAGCCTTAGCCCGAGCAGGGCAGAAGAAAAACCCGTCCGTAACGACGGGCACTTTCCTGCTGACCAGGAGCTAGCTTTCACTTTATTTCGAGAGGCCCGCACCTTGAGAACAAAAGGCCGCTTTGTAGATGGACCAGATGAACAACAACGGGCGCAAACCAATCAGCGGAACCCTTGACAAAGCACACTGCTCAAAGAACTCGAGGGGCGTAATGTCAAAGGGTTGGGGGTTAGCATACACGCAGTATTCACGATAATATTCCATCATAGCAACATTTTTCGGACAGTTAAGAAAACCCGTTTTTATATCAACTGACAGCGGTGTTTTCGTTTCCTTCGGCTACTCGATTTTTCCTACAACCCGTCGTTGGCAGCCCTCAAACGGATTGTCCGCTGCCGTCAGCCCCTGCTCCTTCTCCTTCTCCATTGCCATTGCCATTGCCACATCCAGTTCCATTTTCATTTTCCCTTCTCGATCGGCCTCAAGTGCAATTTTCAATCATGCAATTTTTTGTCCTGCATTTGCTGGCAATTGCAGCTGAGGCTCCGTTTTCCTCATTGTGCCCCGTGCCATATGTGCGTGTGCGTGTATGTGTGTGTGGGTGTGTGTGTTCATGTCCTTGTGCTGTCTGTGAGTGTGTGTTGCGCCCTTCGTCCTGGCCCTGGTGTGCGTGTGTGTGTGTGTCAGCCGCTGTCATTCATTCATGCGGCCGTCTGAAGGCTTTTCATTAAAAATCGTTTAATCCACGCTATCATTTTCCCGCTGCTTGTGCTTTCTCTTTTTTATCGCCCTCGTCCTGCTGCTCGACCCCGTGCCGTTTGCCAATTGCTCATTGATGCAAACGTCATTTGATTGTCGTCATTGTTGCATTGACAACGACGCAGGCGACGTCATCAGCAGCAGCAGCAGCAGCAGCAGTGGCAAATTGAGGAGCTGCTGCAATAGCAGCCCGTCAGCCGGATGTTGGCTCTTCAATTTGTTTTTCATGTTTCATATCCTGTCACGCCCCCGTCACCGACTGCCTGCCCGCCGACCGCCTGACATGTGCTCTGCGGTTGTGTGCACGGCGCACTTGAAAGTTTTTTTTTACGCTCGGTAATTATTGGATTTGCCACGGTCCGCCTAATTATGGCGCAGCACGAGGGAGCCACAAAATGTGAGCAACACTGAGAGCTAGAGAACAGGAGAGAGAGAGGGAGGGCGGGCGGCGAGAAAGCAGGCGGGAGAAAGTGTGCAAAAGTTGTCCTTGCATTAGCGCATCGTTGAACCGTGAAAATAATGGCCTCGACCCGGCACTCCGCATTGCAGTTCAGCTGATACGAAAGCAGACGACGACACGCGGCCACTTGAGGAAGTTTTTTTTTTTAATTTTTGGTGCTCGGAAGAAGTGAAGCGGGGGAGCGGATCGAGGGGGAGCTATGTAGGTGAAGAGCTGGCGTAAAGTCTGCTCTGAAATTGTGTGAGATCTCAGAGAGTATCGATTAGTACTTAACCAGCACGAAGGTTCAACGGTGGATTATAGATTTTAGAAGAATTTAAGAGGAAGAGGGGAAGAGAAGATGCAAAGTATGCCTTAAAATAGTATGAGATCTCAGAGAGTGTCGATCTGTACTTAAGAGTATGTTGAGGAAAATTAAGAAACTGCACCAGCAAGAAGGTCTTTACAAATAGCATGCCCATTTACAAGTATACAAGAGCCGTGGCCAGTAAAGAGTTAAATAATGGTATTCGCTTGGAATCAATAAAATATCCTAGATGAGACTCTAGAAGACTCATTCATGCCATCTGTACCTCATGAGGTAACGGGAAACATAGAGTAGACGGTGTTTATCTGCCACGCTCTTTGGCTTTGATATCTTTTCCAGCTTTACACACAAAAACACACAAAACAAAAACATTTTAAACTTTTGTTTTTTCGAATAAAGTACAATTAATACCCAAATGCTTTTACAACCATTGCCAATTTCTATGATGTGTATGGCATTTAGAAGCCTACTCATTACCAAAGTGGTTTCATGGTGTTAACTCATTTAACCTACCAACAAGCCAAGTTTCGTTTGAAATCATTTGTGGCAAGCAAATGCTGCTCGTTTTTTTCACTAGTATCATTAAAATTTACCCAATAACAAGTGGAGCAAGCAAAATGACAACAATAATAAAAAAAAACGATGCTTAGCTTTACTCGGCCCCCCGCTCTCTATGATTCTTTCCCTCTCTCTCTATCTTTTTCTCTCTCCCTCTCTCTCTTTTGAGTATCAAAAACATCCGAACAATTAAAGTCATTACCCGGCTATCATGTTTATAGTTCGGCTCGCAGCCGCCGTCGAGCGAAACTCTAAGCTCCGGCAAGGTCTCATGTGTCCGTTGTGTTTGCGTGTGTGTGTGTGTCGCCCAACTGTAAGCTGCCACAAAAACTTTGGAAAGCCCCAGCCGCGCTCCAAAGTGCCTGTCCGCCCGAAAATCCCGACCCCACCCAAACGTTTAGCATACAATTAGCCCAAAAGGCAACGCACTGGAAGCCAGGCAAAAACTTCAGTGAAAATTATTAAAATTTCTCATGCTGGGTCGTTGCTCGAAAAGGGTTGACCATATGGAAATTAGCATATGATACCCATTTTGTGGGCCGGCCTTGCTCGTGCCCAAACCCAAGCTCAGGCTGCACACTTTAAGCTTAAAGTCGCTGCGAATTCATGTCTAGTCATGTGGCACGAACTTTAGTGTTAAAAAAAAAAAAACAGGAAAATAGAAAAAGTCGACGAGTTATGATTTTCCATTTTCCACACTGAGTATTTCTCTATATATTCCTCTTTTTTTGTCTATTTTTCCGGCTGCTGTTCTTGCTTTTTTCTCAGCGTAAATTTTCCACCTTTTACACATTTTACTTCCATTTGATTAGATCGGCTTTTTAGGGCGACACGTGCGTCGCATGCAGGAGGCAACAGCGGCAACAACGCCTCGCATCCTGTTTTGTTTTCATGACTCCGCCTCTTAAATTGCGTTCGAAATACGCTTTCTTTTGAGGGCATCATAACATTGTTGTTTCACTTATAATACGACGATGTAGGGAAGCAGAATTTATAATGTTGAAGGGTTACAAGGAATGGCAACAGCTGAACTTTATCAAAACATCAAATATATTAATATATATATATATACAATATATATTATTAATAACGATTCCAGATCTAACAAATGATCACATAAGTTATTGCAGTTTTTATAAAGTACTTTAACTTATGTATAATAAAACTATTAGTTGAGTTATTGAATATTTTCATTCAAATTGGTATTTTGCTATCCAAGTGTTTTGAAGCTATTTATAACTATTTTTGTTCAAATTTAAAATATAATAATTATTAACTGTTCCCACTTTTTTTGTATTTATATTTTCATTCATATTTTTTATTTTGTCATCCAAGTAAGAGTATCGCTTTGTCGGCTTGCCGCATGTAAAGTTTCATTGTTTTTTTTTTTTGAAATTCACTTTTTTATAGAAATTTGCACGCTCATCGTTCGAGAGTTTTAAGGCTTATCAGGCCAGGCAGCAACTTAGTCATAATCAACATCAAACAGGCTCTCAGTGTTGGCATCATGAGCAGCAGCTATTATTATCCGGTGTCCGCACTTTCAGCCCTGCCAGGACACTTCTGATCAATGTGCTTAAAATCGACGTGATGTTTGGCTCGTCTCCTGCCGCTGTGCGAAAAGGATGTCATCAGCAGTTGGGAGTGCGTTGCAGCTGCGGCTTGTTGTGTGTTGATTAAAATTTGTTTGTCATTTCGATAAGGTACGACTTTTTAGTGTCGAGTTCCCGGCCCCGTGCCCGTGCCCGTCGCCGGCCTGGCAGTTCAATAACCCAGCCCGGCCGCTGTGCTCTATCTGTATCCAGAAAGCCTGAATCTCAAATGAGGGGCTGAAAGTGCTCATCGTTTCAGTTTTTATGTCATGTTTGAATGTTTTTCTTCCTTTTTTTTTTTTTAATTCTTTTCCTCTGCTTTGGCAAAATCACTTGTACTAAACCACAGCGCTTTAATTTGGCATTTGCTTTTTATGCCTTGTTTTTTCTTATTGACACCTTTGAAGGCAGCACAAAAATCAAAAAAAATAAAATGCCAGAGGGCGAAACACATCATTAGACAACACTTTGTGGGTTATTTTGAAAATTGGAGGGGTGCGTGAAAAATATTTGAATTGGGGTGTATTTAATTTTCAGCTTCTACAAATGGGGAGCTGCTATCCAGAAACCATTTATTTTGATTATAATGGGCAGCTGCTCTGCGAAGATTTTGGCTGGGTTAGTTCAATTTAAATAAAGTTAATCAAAATATATGAAAGGGCTTTGATTTAATCATGTTAAAATACATAACATATATATTAGTTCAGAGTGACAAAAAATACCTTTTGAACTGCGACTCAGACTTTTAAGCTTTACCTTAAATCAATAAACATTTATAACATATTTTCAAGACTAAATGTGAGTAAAGAGAATGAAAAATCAAGCACATATCATTTACATAAGCCAGCCGCAAATTTTTCTTTCAATATTTGTAAGATTGACTTTTGAACGTTTCACTTGACACACTTGAGTTTCTGTTAACCTGGCAAACATTACCGTCTTTTGTGTGTTGCCCCTGCCCTGTGCGCTGCTGGCTCCTCCTCATCAACGACATCAGCTTTGGCAGGAATTCATTACAATTTGCTGTAGCTCGACTTTCGATATGCTAAATAATGTGTCCTGATTTTTTCTTATTATTTTCTTTGTATATTTTCCCGTCAAATATATATTTATTTTTATTTTTTTTTTAAGCTTATATTTATATTTTTTTTGTATGCAGCATATTTGTGAGTCTCGTCAAACGTTTAGCATATTCTCTTTGTGCTTTTACTGATTTTGCTTTAGCTTCTGCTGCGCATTTAATGGTGTGCCGTGTCCTGTCTTCTTGCTGGTGGTTGTTGCTTACATTGTTGTTGTTGTGCTCATTTTAACTACAAACAGCACAGACAATCACAGTCGCAGGATAATACCAACAGCAAGACAAGAGCAACAACAACAACAGCAACAGCAACAATAATAATAACAACAACAACAATGCTGCCAGCTTTGCTCCATTAACAAAAACAACAACAGGCAGCAGAAGCTTCGCATAATTCCATGTAGACTTTGGGCTAAAATGGTCTCAGGCATGACGCTTCGCAGGGCCGGCGGGGAGGCGAGCAGCCCCCTGCCCCCACTCAAGTCTGGTTTATAATGCGCGCCGCTTCACTACGCTTATTATTTGTAGCATACTTATTGGGTGGGTGGCTTTTTAAATATGCATAAAGAAAAGCATAGCACACATCTCGGCGCTGTCTGCGGCCTGCGAGCGTGTGGTGCGGCATGCCCTGGGTGGTTGGGTGGTTGGGTGGTTGGTAGGTTGCTTTGGGTGGCGGCACACATATTTGTCTGGGGCTTTGCATTATGCGCTGCGATGTTGTCTCCGCCGGTAGCTGCTGCTCTCTTTTGCGTGCTGTTTTCTTTTTGCCGCTTTCACCTGGCGGCGTCTTTTCTCTTGCCGCTTTATTTAGCTTATTAAAATTTCACTTCATTTTTGCTTTTTTATTTTATTTTTTTATTCAGCTACGTGAAATATATGCCATTCAGCAGCGCCATACACTCGTAATTATGTCAATTTTTTCGACTTTGAACTGTGATTGCATTTTTCGACCTGACTTTCGACAGATATTTGATGACTGATTGGGCCATTTAGCCAATTGGACGTGGCTTGTGAATGGAGCATACTTGAAGGTATATTTCAATTATTTATCATTCTGGCTTGATTTTTTCATTTGAATTGAATGCCTGTGCTTTACATATATGCCTGATATATTAACATAAATATATTTTCTTAGATTCCTGTACTGCGAGTAAAACTAATAGCTAGGGGGCAACATTCACTACATTTATCCTAATATCTTAATTGTTTTCCTAACTTCAATTATTATAGCTATAAATATTATATTTTTCTCATTAAATATTATTATTACATTATTATTATTATATTATAGTAGTTAAGATAAAAATATATACATATATAATTGATAAGATAATTAATATTATTTAATACTCAAAATACTTTTAATAACTAACTGAATGAAAACCACAATGAAATGTCTCACGTACATATTAAAGGGAGAGCTAGAAGTGTGTGTGTGTGTGTGTTTTTTGTATAAAGGATATAGGAAAATATAATCAGTTATGGGGAGAGAGAGAGAGAGAGAGAGAGAGGGGCTTAAAGAACATTGTGATTGAAAGGGTATCAAGATTTTGATTGGGCACATGCAAATCGCATAGAAGAGCTATCGGCATCGAATGGAATATTCTAATTTCAAAATCCCAAAAATGAAACATGCGAACATAAACAAGAGATCTACATCAAAATAAATGTTGTTAATGTCACAGCTGGAAAAAAAGCCACACATTTTCAATGATCCAGTTTATTTATTGATTATTATCGTGTTGATCTTTCTACCAACGACCGCCACGACCTCTGCCACCACGACCTCTGCCACCACGCCTGCCACCGCGCCTGCCGCCATCCCTGTCACCGCCCCAGCCGCCCCAGCCGCCGCGCCTGCCACCTCGGCCGCCACGGCGATGACCATGATGATGTCCATGATGATGATGGCCGCCCCAACCTCTCTTTGTTGTTGCATCCGTGCTGCTTGCCACCGAGGAAGACTCTGCCACAGTGGTTGTGTCTGCCACAGTGGTGGTGTCTGCCACAGTGGTGGTGTCTGGCACAGTGGTGGTGTCTGCCACAGTGGTCGTGGCTGCCACAGTGGTCGTGTCTGCCACTGTGGTTAGACATTCAGCATTATTTGCATTGGCAGCTTGTGTGCAGTCAACGCAATTGACATTGGTAGGATCCGCTGCGCAGGTGACTGCTTCGCCCAATGGAAAATAGGCAACAAGTATGGCCAAAAGAGCGCAGCTCAGAATGATTGTCCGGTTTGTCATCTTGGCTGAAGTATCTACAATTCGTGAATGATACAATTCGGGCCAATTTCGTGTGGTTTTATAGCATCTAGAATTCTAGCAACGCCCCCAAAATTATTCTTGTTAAGTCTACACAGATGCTATCGATTTTTATTTGTCAAATACATGTTTATACTATGTATTAGCGATTTTGGCAGACGTCATAGAATTTATTTTTGAATAACTGAAAGCTGTGACTTACTGAATTTAATTATTTAATCAGTTGCTTGCAAGTGGCATATGACGTTTCTTATTTACTTTTATTCGAATTGATACAATCAAAAACTAATTAAAGTCCCACTGATACAACAAATAAAATATATTAGGGAATGCCCTTTGCTATTTTATCAGCTGCTTGATGGAATTTTAAAATTCAATTTAATAATTGTTATTCTTGAAATTTAACAACACTTTTGGCCGATATGTGAATTAAAATAAAAATAAATAAAAGAAGATTTTTAATATAATATACAATCTAACTAAATTATTATTTAAACAGCTGTTCTATGGACAAAAACATTTTAAAAAGCCGAATGGCTTGCCTTAGTGTAAGTAGCATGAAAAAAATCGTTGCTTACATATAAACAAATACCATTAGAAGCACATAGAAACACCATTTAAAATATTTCAGTCTGAATAGAGTTGATTGAAACTGAACTTTGCACGTAAGTCAACTTTTATTTTCAACAGACACATAATCCCATAATTTCTAGACACTTGCTCATTAAGAGTTCTTAAAAGACATGAAACTGCAAAGAGCTTACGGGCGACCCGGGCAGACATCAATAAGCGGCAATCGAAGCGCCATCAAAGCCATAAAATGAACACAAACCAAAAATAAATAAAAAAAAAAAAGATCGAAAGACATTGACTAATAACTTATTTATGAACCGAGTTTATTGTTATGACTATGACCCAGGCACAGAAACAGCCCCCGACCAAGAACAACAAAAACAACAACAATAAATAAACACGCTAAACTTTTCAATATTGATAAACTTTTTCTGCACTTTTATGCACACGGGCAAAAAGAATATGAAAAAAAAAGACAGTAAAGGAAGAAAAAACAAAATGAAGTAGAAAAACAAACGGCAGCCGCTTCCGCTGGCCGCCATAGCACCGGAAATAGCTGCATGCAGACTCACACATACACACTCACACAGGCACACACATGTAGAGACAAATGCCATTTACAATTTTTGTACATAAAGCCGCTTAAGCAGCACTCTGTGTGCCCCGCAGCTCCCTACCCGCTGCCCAGCCCAACGACATGTAATTTGTTTTTATGTCTGCCCATATACGTGAGATAACGCGAGCAGCTCAGTCTTTTTGCTTCCTCTTCCTCTATACTTTTTTTTTTGTATTCTTTTCTTCGTACAACTTCGATTAACATTGGCAACACTCAAAGGGAGACTGTGCGGGGCGGTAGATGTGTGGGTTAGTGTCCAACCCAAACAACAAGTGGCAGACGACGCGACGCGGCGAACTGGGAATGGCCCTGGCCGTGAATTCCATATATAATTTTCGACGTGGCCTCCTGTCGCCTCCTTTTGGCATGGCGCAAAGTGAAAAATATCCTTGCCGCGTTGTGTTGCATTTGAAATTGTTCGCTAAAAAGCATCGGAACGTATTGAACTTTACACCCCGAGCGGCGGGCCATGGGTAAAAGTTTTGAAAAACTGCCGAGCCGCAGTTGAGAGAGTTGCCATCAAACGGGTAGCGAAAAGTTGAATTTTGGGTTTGGGTTTAAGTTTGGGCTGGGTTCGTTTGAGTTGAGAGTTTGGCTTGGGTAATGTTGGGTTCAGCTTGGGGCTGCCAGTGGGCGGGGCTGACGAGTCGAGAGCAGCGAAGTTAGCGCATTTTGACATTAATAGAAGGTTCCTTTCTCTTTTTTTTTTTTTTTTGTATTTTGCAGCAGAGTCGGAAATACAATATATATTAATATTGGCAGACGTGTTTAGTTTTAAATGGCAGACTTCCAGCCTTTTTTTTTTAGCATTTATTTTGCAGGGGATTTAAGCGTCTGGCTGAGTACGCGTACAGACAGCGTAGCTTATTTATAAATTTGCTCTAGGAATGTGTCAAATTGTTTGCATAGCTTGGGCAAAGAACTCGTTTTAATAAAGAGCGTCTATTTTATAAGCGTGCTGCCTTCATGTATAGCTAAAACAAACAGCATATTCATATATGTACATATATCTATTATTAGCCCCCAAAGCCATTCGAATTGTGCATGCTTAAACTAGACTGCAAGCTTAAGCTGGTGCTTTGATATGACTCGTAAACATAACTTGATATTTAAATTTAAATATTTTATAAATAGTAAGAGTATATATATCTTAAGTATATCTTAACATTTAAATTAAATTATTATTTTAGGTATAACAAAAGATTGTATTTGATTTTAAGTTGAGGATACATTGAAATTAAATCAAAGACTTATTTTTTTGCTTTAATATGATCAAAAGACTAATTTCCAAATTTTATTTTTACAAAAATTGGGTCAGTGGCTCACTCAAAGCATTCGCTTATTGTTTATTCATTATGTAGACCTAGTCGAAGTTTCCGTATTCTGGAATCATTGAACTCTTAAGTAGAGCCAAGTAATGTTCATTAATTAGAGGGGTTGATGCTGAAAGAAAGAAACTTTTGCTAGCCACCCCGTGAAAAAGTTGAAACCATTTAAAGAAACTTGAGTTTGCTTCACTTTCACTCAACGGGAATTTGTTTTATTTGATTTGATGGTCACATTGCGTGACAGTAATTACTAAATAAATGCAAACATCTGCAGCAGATCACACCGAACCAGAGACGCCCAGAGACAACACGCCAAGGCAACGAAAGGGATGTATCCCAGGCTCAGTCAGGTTCAGCGTGGGGTTTGGGATTCACAATGGATTTGGGATGTGCGTGCTGCATATATGTTGCGAGGGTGTTTGTGTATCTTTCTAGTTGCTGTTATTGTTGGTAATTCGAGTAGTTCTATGATGCATGCAGCTCTTGATGGATTGGCTTAGACTTGCAACTAGAAGGGGGCTGGCGGGAACTGGCAGCGAAGTTGTGCAGGCAACAGACTCGTCTCGTTGTGTTTGCTGTATTCTATTACATGTGTAAGTTGCGCTTAAGTTTTCCAAGTGCCTTGTGACAAATTTGACAACAGCTGAGACCAATTGCTCAAAGTTCCGCACACACACACACACACACTTGCACACACTCACTCACACCTTGCCAGAGCCATGCATCGTTTCATCTATCAATCAAGCGATGGCAAAGGCAATCATAAAACTGCCATTAAGCCAGGCACAGCCGAAACTCTATCATAAATCTTGAACGTAATCTTTAAAAAACAGTTACGAGACTTCATATCAGCCCTCCCCCTCCCCCCTTCAGCCCACATTACCGCACTGCCGCTGCATGTTTATGCTATTAACATATTGTTTACTTTACCTAAAAACCAAACACATTTTCCATTATCTGCATGTGCAGCAGCAGCAGCAGCTGCAACCCCACTTTTTCAGCCCTCTTCTCATTGGTTTTGCAATTTATCAAATGTTTTTCGCTGGCGGAAACGGAAACTGCCGGAAGCTGCATAAAGCTACGTGTCATAATGGAGCGCATGCCGGGGGGTCGGGGTATGCAGCTAATGGCCGCTAATAACGCACCGTAAAATATTAATAACAATGGGCAAAAAAAAAAAGAAGAAAACTGACGGACATTACTTCCGCTTGACCAATGTCCAGGCAGGCTGGCAGGCCCCAAAATGAAGTGCCTTTCACTCACACACATACACACACGCAAAGAAATCAACGCACAGCCGCCTGACGCCTGCCCCCAGCTCCATATCCATCAGATGCCACTCGGAGGCAAAGTTTGCACTTGAAACGCATTGAACTTGAGTGTGTTTGTGTTTGTGTGTTTGTGTGTGTGTGTGTGAGGGATGAGTGTGAGGTGTGTCTGAAGTGTGTGTGTTGGACATTTTGATTAGCTTTATGCCTGGACATATGCCGGAAATGGCAATATAGGCAACAAGAGCAAGAAGTAAAGCAAATTCAGAGCACTTGACTTTCAGATATCCTTTGGCATTTCGATGTGTAGTAAGAGCCGGACCCGAATAAAGCTGTTCTGTCTGGCAAAGATTGATATTATTTATAAAACACAACGCATAATTATATATCAATCAATTTTTCATTATTTAATACTTCCCCGAAAATAATTGCACGTCAGCTTTTATTTATATTTAATACACAAATAATGCAATTAGTATCATTTTCCTGCAAACTAGATTTATCTCTAAACGTGAAGCGTGGTTAATCATTAATTATATTATTTATAATTAATGGAAATAAAATTCGTTTTCGTATAAATCTAAAAAAAAGTCTTTGGCGTGCGCTCGAATTTCTTTCTGCAATTATTTGTAACTTTAACTTACTTCAATATATTATTCAAATTATTTTAAAACCATTTTCAGGTTATTTTTTTTTTTTTTTTTAAACAAATGTTTCGGACATAATAATTTAAATGTGTAAATTATTTCTGTTTTTACTCTTCTATATAAATTTATATATAATTATTTTTTTGTTTTTTTGTATATATGTAGGTTAAATACCTTGGTGATGGGGATTTTATTTTTTTTTATTATTTATTTTATTATTTATTGATGAATTAATATACTAAGTCATCTAGCGGACACTCCCATAAGACAGTCCTCTTGAGTGGACAAAAATGACCATACTGTCGTTGTCCGTTCAAGAGAGTTATTACTCATGAATTCAAAATTATTTATACCTGAAAATGAACTATACACAGGCTAAAGTAACTCAGGCGGTATTTAACCAGTTGATACCCTGCTTTTCCAGGGTATTCGAGCGAGCATTAATGCCATGGACAAGGGCAGCTCACAGCTTAACGACCCGAATTGAAATCCCCACTATTCGACTTATGAAAAGCACTCGATATGCAGCTGGTGCAGGCGCAAGTCCTGCAAGAGCAGGCGACAGGTGCCAGGCGCTGTTCCTGGCGAGACGGTTTAGTGACCCAAACTCCCAAACTCCCAACCTCACAGGTCTCGCGTCACAATTTGGCAAAAGAAAAACAACAATAAATATCGCACACATACGCACGCACACACACACACATGCACAGAGAGAGAGAGAGAGAGAGAGAGAGAGAGACACGTTGCGCAGCAAATTGCTTAGCATACTTTACGGCTTCAATTGGCAATTGGCAGCCTTTGAATTTCGTTTCCCGGCACCATTTTTGCTCGACATGCCATTGGCAAGACGCTTGACATGCCGGGAGACGGGTAACGGGCAACGGGAGGTGCTCGGGTGTGGCTGTCGAGTGAAGTGGTTACCCGAGCCATGAGCCATGAGCCATGAGCCCTGCGCCTGGTGCCTGGCGCCTACCTGGCAGCTGACAACTTGGCAAGCGTTTTTGTTGTTGCTGGTGGGACTTCCACCTTCTTTTTTTTATTTTTGGGCGCAACTGGCATGTTGCGGCTGGTCGGATTTAAAGGCGAACAGCTTAGCGAGAGGCGCCAGTAAAGTTTTGTTTAAGAATTTAAGAAATTGTCAAAAAAAGTTCATGAAAAGCAAATAAGAAAATAAGGGGCAAGACGCACAGGATATTCGTGAACAACATAGATAATTATTGAAGATCTAATTGAAAGTAAAAGTAATAGTAATATAAATTACCCGGCATTGCACGGCTCGCATAAATAATGTTTGTATATTATGCAATTTCAGCCAAAGGCAAATTCATGTCTGCGAACTAAACTTTTTTAACAATAGAGAAGAATACATTAAAGCAAAAGGCTTTGTATTTAAATAGTGCATTTATTTATGTTATATGAAGTAATCAATTATTATATTTCTCAATTAAGACGTTGACATATACTTGTCATCAGCTGAAAAGATCTCCACGATAAAACGTTAAGAAAGATCTACAATTATGATATGAGCATAACTCTTAAAACAGCTGTAGTATCTCAAAGATCTTGCCTGGAAAAGTGCACCGTCAAAAGTTGTTATTCCTAAAATTAATTGGTAGAATTTGCTTATTCATTGAGCTCAGGTACTAGAAAAGGCGAAAAAGAACTGGGCTAATTTACTTCAAGCATCAGCAACTATAAGAAATTTGTTCTTTAAATGTATCTCAATTTCAAGCCGTAAACCCACGTTAACAACGCTTTGATCGACCCTCGACATATGCCGACTGTCTTCAGGCTGTGTGGCAGCTGCCGTTTAACTTCCGTCTACAAGCCTCTCCACACACACACACAGAGACAAACATTGGAACTGCGTCAGTTTTGATTGAAATATTGACGGCAATTTTTGCATAGTTTGACGATAAGTTTACCTGTTCGATTTGACCCCACCAGAAGCGGCAGCTGCAAATGTGGCTCATGTGCAGCGTGCTGAAAACTTTAAGAGTTGTTGAGCGCGTGTGTGGGACACACTCACACACACAGACACAGATGCACACTCAATCGAGCCTGAAAACAGCTTATGACAGGTTGCCTTATTATAACTGTCAGGGTTGTCAGGTTATTAGAAACCTTTTATGCCCGCACTCCGCCAAGAGCGTAGGTGCCCAATATCTTCATTAGGCTGCCGCGCGGGCCGTAAGCCATGAAATGTTCGCTTTGTTCTCCTGCACGACTTTAAGCGCTTTTCTATTTGTTTTTCTTTCACTTTTTTTTCATTCTTTCTCAATTTTGTGTTTTTGAGGCCTCTGACAGGGCGACAGCTCAGGTGTAAAATAGTTTGCCACGTCAGTTGGCAGCGGCGTATTTTGTTTTTGTTGTCTATTTTCTATTTTCTTTGAGTTTTTTTTTAGTTTCCCCGTTTGCCTTTGCTTTTGTTTTTTTTTGCCGCACTCCTATTGATTTTCCAACACTTTTTTCGCCTGGCGCATTTCTTCATAAATGTCAGAAAACCACTTTGATGTCTTGACTTTAAGACTGCCTACACCCCACACACACACACACACACACACACACACACACACCCGCACACACATGCACATAGATGGACAGATATGAGCTCTCAGAAATTGTATTGCCTTTTTCCATATTCCCTTTTTGTTCTGGTCACATGTGGCATTTTGATGTGGTTCTGGTTGCGGCAGATTGTGTCGAGTCACGGCTTTTAATCCCCAGGCCAGGGTTTTTTTTTTTGGATTCGTTGTAGGTGTTGCTGACTGTATCTTGGGATTTGGGTATTTTTACAAATCACTTCGTCTAATTGTTTTGGGCAGCAAAAACAAAATGCAGCAATCAGACATTGCAAGAATCCCTGAACCGAAGGTCAGCCACGGCTGTCATGCCAAGGGCCTTTGCCCCCGCAACTTTTGCAATGCGTTAGCTATTTTCAACTTCGCCCAATTCAATGGCAGCTCATCAGACGGTCCACAGACAGTTGCCAAAATGAAAAAAAAAAAAGTTAAAACAAATTATCTGTTAAGACACTGAGCAAAGAACTAATTTCAAATTCAAAACTCGTGTGCGCCAACGATTTTTCTTGCAAGAAGACTCAAAAGTTTGAGCCGAAGAATATTTGCTGCGAATGAGGTACTTGTAGAAATATATCGATGGGATTGCTGAGAGAATTTTGACTTTACAAAATATTTTAACTTTAATTGTTGACAAGTTCTTACGACAAAGTTTGCCAAAAAAATTAAAAAAATGGTTTATGTACAAATTATATGAAAATAAAATATAAAAAAATATTAGACACAATTTACTCTCAGCATTTGCAACTTATTATTTAATCTAATTGTAATAAGCGTGATTAAAATTTAAAGAATTATATTAGCAAGACTTTTACTGATTTATTCAAGGGCATTTGACATATGATAATAATATGTTCTCAAACAGAGATCGTGCTCGCAATTCATCCAAAGTTTTCCCATTGAACAGTTGAACAAACACAATTGGAGCAGCGATAAACGAGGCGAAGCGAAGAAGAAGTTCAAGCTGTGGCAATTGCCAAGAATAGCAACTGTCAGCACTCACACGCCCCCCGTTGATGAGAAAAGCCCCCTTTGCTTACCCACATCGTATCCAATATGATTTCATTATATTTCAACTTTTCATTGATAATATTTCGTTCTCGTTGTTATGTCAACAAATTGATATGCACTTTCTTTCGTTTTTTTTATGATTTTGCTTTTGTTTTTGTTTTTGAGTTTTGTTTGCATTGAAAACAATTTGAAATATTTTGTGTTTGTCTTGGAATTTCGAGCTGGTAAGCTGTTGGCGCTGCAACTTTTGACAGCTTTTGATTGAATGTTTGGCAACGTCGTCGTCGCCCTGAAGGGGATTACCCGAATGTGTGCTACGTTCACTTATCTATTGTCTAACGGGTAGGGCACCCAGACACCCAGCTGGCCCTAATTGCTTGCACAGGTCTGCGACATAGACAGGTCGAGAACGAGAGCCAGTGGAGCAGGTGTAAAGAGTTACTCAATATTCACTGAGGAGGAGTTTGTTTCAGTACACAAATTGTCTGTGTGTGCTTGGAGATTTCTAAGAATACTGCGTAGGTAGAACTGCGATTTCAACAGCTGACGGCATTTTTATGGATTACTTTAAAAAATGGAAAACTATACTAGTCTTTCCTCCATAAAGATACAATTGATTGAAAGCCAAAAATAAGTTTTTGGCTTGTTGAACAATGCTCTATCCTTTCTATAGATAACAATAATAATAACAATAACAATTTTAAATATACTAAATATAAATACTACTATACTAAATGTTAAATATTTTTAATTTAATATAATCGGTATAAAATAAAATAAAATAAAGGCTTCAACTCATATAAAACTTTATAATATTTATCCTATTTATTCTCTATTCTAAAAACAATTTCAAATATTTTTATAATATAACATTTTTAGTTTAATATTATCAGTATAAATATAAAATTAAAGTATTTGGATTCAATACATATATAAAACTATATAATATTTAATTAAATACCTATTAATTAAATACTGATTAAAAGATATAAACAAAATGAATACTTAAAAAACATAAATTATGGTTCAAAGAAAGTCAAAAAAATGCCCAAAATGAGATGAATTTTAATATATTTAAATTTTATTAAAATAAATTCAGAAATTAATAATTAAATAAATAAGCACAAAATGTGCAAATATATTCTAATTTATTGTTAAGCCCGGAAGCAGAACACACGACCTCCGTCCACAGCCACAAACGAAGCAGTCCCATCAACAGGCAGCTGCCCATATGTTATGAGCACACGCTCTTATCAAATGCTCTCTTAATGCGAACCAGTCGCCAATCCCGTGCCAATTACCACAACGTTCCGTCTTATACGCAACGTTTTGGCATTTGAAACAGCGCAGCATAACAAGAGCGAAAGAGCGCAGCGTGTGCGAGCTACTTTAAGAGATCACAAACGCACACAAGCACGTACGCTCTTCGCTGGGGGCACACTCAATTTGAAGTAAATACAATGTAACGTTAAGTTGTTTGTTTTTTGCGTGGGGCGGCTAAATGTAATCAATAATATTAAATATTTAATATGGCAGGTAAGAAAATTGTGTAAAATGTGTGCAGAGAAAAATTGTGATGGGCTGTATATGCTTAAAATATTGAAATGCATTTTATGATAATAAATTTAAATTTTTAAATTTTTTTAATGCATTTTGAATAAATATAAACAAAAGGCAAAATTACCTGTGCAGCTGGCACTGGCACCTGCACTGCTCTGCCCCAGTTGGCATCCAACTAGGGAATGCGTTCCACATGCAACAACTTTGTTGCGCTCTTTGGCGGCTCTCTGCAACCTTCGTTGAGTTGCGCGCTGGGCCCAATGGCACACACAGGTGCACGCGCTAACGACTGCCTCGCTCTTTTTTTGGCTCGCACCTACACACACACATAGAGACACGAACCCACACACAAATGCGAGTGTTACATGACATGCTCTTCTTTGGCTCCTCACACGCTCTCTTTCCTGCTCTTTCGCGCGCGCTCTGCTTTGGCAGCAGGAAACGTCGCAAGGAAATGGCAAAATGTTCAACGTCCATTCGCATTCGCATGTGTGCGAGCAACTGTCTGTGCGTGTGTGTGTGTCTGCGTGTGTGTGTGTGCCTGTGGATGACATTGCGGCGCTCGTTGGGGCAGCGCCAGTTGTCGGCTAACGGTAGTCGTTGCGAAACTTTTGCTGGAGTAACGTGTCGCGCAATTGAAATTGGCGGCGTTTTCATCGTCCAGCGCCAGCGTCGTCTCCAATTCACGTACTCGCGAGTTTTTAAACGTGTTCGTGTGAGTGTCAGCCTGTGTGTGTGAGTGAGTCTGCGTGTGTGTGTGTGTGGGGGGCTGCCAATTAGTGTGTTACATTTGTGCAACAGTCTCGTGTGCGTGTGCGCGTGTGCGTGCGTTCGTGTCTGTGTGTGTGTGTGCCCCATGCTGCACGTGTGTGCGTGGGGCGCCGCCGTCGCGAGAGCAACAAAAATATATTAAAAAGTTTATGAAAAATACAAATGTTTAAGAGCTTAACTACACATAAAAAAAACATATTTAAATATATATAGTATACAGACTTTAAACCGATATCTGCACATACATATGTATATATTTAAATGAAGCCCCAATCGAGGAACCTTTCCTAGGTAAGCTTAACCCGAAAAATGAAACTTGTAACGAGCTTTTAATTCACTTTGCCTGCCAGCCACATCCAACGTCTTCCTCTCATTTTGGGGGAGTCCCCAAGTTTTTGGATTTTTTTTTGTATTTATTTCTTCTCCTTTTTGTTTATTTATCCGCTCTGGCAGCCCCGAAAACTTTATCTAAATTCAATTTTGACCGTGCCGCTGAAATTGCCACCCAGAGAAATGAACCCGCAACCCACAACGCACGTTTATGGTCATTTAACTGAATTAGATAAGTTAAACGATGTCTAATGTCAATTTGATTATATGAGAATAAAACTCGTGGGTGAGAGCGACTGTTCCCTTTTCAATTAAATTGATGTAAAGTGTATCAAAAATTCGGATTAAAGCTAAAATTAAATTGCGACATACTTGAAGTAAGCTCGGAGTGAGTTAGTTAAGGGCATCTGGTATAGTTAAAAACATTCTTAAAAAGGCAACTTTTAATCGATGTTTTTGTTTGCCTTCACGCGTTCTCTTCGCACTATTATTATTGTCAGCAAAAGTTCTTTGCCTTCAAACTTAAACTGATTGTGAATTATAAGCATTTCCGCGTTTTGAGAGAAATAAATATCAAACCCTTAGAGAATGGATAAGTTTATTTTTGACTCCAAGATTTTTTTTATAATTGTTATTAGTGCTGGAAAACGTTCCATGGTTTCTATTAATAATCTATAAAATCTGATTTAAATGCTTGGATAAGTTCAGTAGCTACATTGGCTAAGTTGGCTCACAAATACTTCTATATAAATAGAAGTTTTTCGTAAAAGAAAACGTTAAAGAATTGTTTTTAATACATTAAGTTTGAAGTTTAGAACTTGAGCTCGAAAATAAAAACAAGTTGAAAATATTTAAAGCTATCGATAATATTATTCAATAGTTTTGCATTATTTATACTTATGGAATATACTCATATTTATACTTTATAGAAGAGTAAATGTTCTTTATTGCATTTGAATGCAATGTGAAATATAAATAAAAGAATGAATTGGACGATATTTGATATTTTATATGTAAATATACTTTATATAAAAGTAAAGTTTCCGTATTTAATCTAAGTATATTACCTAAAATAAAAAATGTGAATTATTACTATTAATATTTGAATATGTATTCTAGGTGTTACATGAAATTTATACCCATATTATGAAAAAATATTTACAACAGTTATTATAAAATATACAATAAGAAAAATTAATTAGCACTAGCACGCTGACAATCAAAGGGAAGATCATTCAAGTTGAGCTGCAATAGTTATGGGCTGTAGCTAATCTGAACACCTCAAAACTTAATGAGCTCTATTCAGTAGCCATGGCTGAGTCTAGCCTTCGGATCATGCTAATTGATGGCTCAAAAACTTTGACAAATATGAGAAGACAAAATCGAATGAGTAGCAAATTGAAAAAAAAGAGCCAGCTGTAAAATTTACAGTCCACAACTGTTGACCCAAGCAAATTAGCGTGAAAATTTCTACGAAAATTAAAAAAAAAACGTTGGCTATGAATATTAAAGGCTAAGTTGTGGCAAATACCAGATATACATAGTTAAGCGGGTTGCGTGGGAAAAAATAAAGAGGAAAAAATGTGGCAAGGTCAGCGGCAGACGTCGAGGGCGACGGCGACACGCCCAAAACTCACGTGAAGCGAAGCAAATGCAGTTGGTTTTAATTAAAAAGAGCAAAAGTGACTTTCGAAATGGCCAAGAGATAAAACTGCAATAACTATAAAGAGCAGTTTAAAATGGAATTGACGATCGACGGTTGGCTCGGGAGGTTGGCTCGAAATGGGCTGGCTCTAGGGTTGGGGACGCACACGCGTCAATTTGTTAAGCGGGTCACGTACTAGACAACCCCATTGGCCAACCCAAGTGCCACACACAGGCCTCTTCCGTTCGCCGCTTTCTGTGTGTCTTTGTGTGTGTGTGTGTGTGTGTGTGTGTGTGTGTGTGTCATCAACACGAAAATAAAAATCGAGAATTAAATTCACTGAAAATGGCAACAGCTCTTGTTGGCCCAATCGCCCCGCCTCTCCGCAAATCGATTTCAATAAAGTTTAATTTTTTATGTCGCTCGCTTGCTTTATGGACGAAGACTTTAAAGGCTGTGTCCACGCGTAAATGACGCAACAAATTAAATGGCAATAATTTAAAATAATTACCGAAAAAGTAAATAAGAGAAAAATGCTTAGCAACAAATCCGAAGGCCAAAACCAAATTTTTATGGCTTTTTAATCTAATTAAATTGCCATAAAAAGCGAGCCTCACAACAGAAACTGCTCTGAGAATTAAATAAATAAAAGTAAATCAATAAAAAAAAGAAAACGTATACACTTTAAAGTCGGCCATAAACAATTTGATAGGACAACAAAACGAGCAAACAGACTACAAAGTTGTCAACGGTCAAGACGAAGGGGTTGGCGGAGGGTGGGGGAATTGTTACTGCGACTGCGACTGCAACTGCACTTTGTTATTGTCAAATGGGTTAATGAGTGCGTGCGTCTGACGTGAAAGGGTTGCCCTGAGTGTCGGGGCCCGGAACCGGGGGTGCGGCTAAACGGGATCGCAGCACTAATGACCTGCATTTTGCATGTGAGCAGCGAGCCGTTTAAATGGGAGTGCATATGTGATATCATCAAAGGGTTGCAGCGCATATGTGGGTTGAGAAAGCAGCAAGCAAAATAAACGCATCCAAAGAACAAGCATAAATGCTCGAGCATGCTCCATTTATGCTATACAAAGTCAACAGAAATCTCTGAGGTCAAAGTTCAATTAAACAAATCTGCAAATTGTTCGCATAAAAAATTGTCTTTATAAAACATTACAGAATTCTTTTTGCAATCTCATAAAAATTTCTGTCTTTAATGTGAATATAAAGATAGTTTCGCATATCTCGTCAAGTTATTTCCCCAACTAAATTAATAGTTTCTTAAAGTAGTTTACATACTTAAGTTAATATAGTGGCCAGTAAATTTTTAACAGCGCTTCGCCTACAGTTTTATTGCCATTACACGCGCTTCGGTGTGTGGAGCTGGCGGTTGTATCACCACATTTCCGTGCTCATCCTTGTAATTCGCATATGCCTCGGACAGCACACATTCCATTCCTAGGGCGGCCATCACACGTGCCGAGTAGAGACTAGTGCAGGTGGCCACCAGCAGGGGCATTCCCTTGGCACGACCCAGTTCCATCAACGCGGTAACCAGACGTCGTCCCAGTCCTTGACGACGCACTGAGGCATCCACTGCCAGAATGTTCAGATAAAGGGTATCTAATGCACCGTAATGCTCAAACCAACGCGCTCTTCGCTCAATGTCGGCCAGAAAGTAATGGGTATGTTCAATTAGACTCTTCGGCTTCTGCTCATTGACTTCAAGCCAATTCTGCTCCAGATCGCTGGGCTGCAATATACCAGCAAAGGCCACGCCCACAAAGCGATCACCCTCTAAGGCTACTAGAGAAGTGCCCTGCCGTATGAGCGAAAGGCGATACTCCCTTCGCTTCGGATCGTCAAAGATCACCTGGTGATCTCCGGGCGTTTGCATGAGCGGCTCATGTCCATAGAAATGGTCGCGTAAAAATAGGGTTGCCTCATCGATATCATCTTCTCTCATAGCGCGCAGCACGATAGTCGTCATGTTGCAATCTGTTCAGTAACTAACTCAAAAAACATGCTGAACAGCAGCCGAGCTTTTCGAGTGGGCTTATCGCCAAAAAGCAAGCGATGCGATAATGTCACATATGTATAAACATACATATACGAATTGAAAAACTCAAGCGATAAAGAAATTTAACTGATAAGGTTACAACCAATTTGTACATCTCTCACGTTTTCAAAAATTTGTGAAATAAAATTTAAAATTAATAATTAGTCTCAAAGAAAAGCTACAATTAAAATATAATTATATTTGCTATCACTAGAAAAATGTCTTATATAGACCCGGATTATACGAGGGCATTTCCTGCAACTTAATCGCCATGACGCTCGCCTCTGTGTGTGGCTCGGGCGGCTGAATCACCATATTTCCATCCTCATCCTTGAAGTCCGCATAGAGTTCCGAGTGCACGCACTCCATGCCCAGCGAGGCCATCAGACGCGTCGAGTAGACACCTGTGCAGGTGGCTACCATCAGTGGAATTCCCCTGGTGCGAGCCAGCTCCATTAGGGTAACAACCAGACGGCGTGCGAGTCCCTGACGACGCATCGTCGAGTCGACGGCGAGAGTTTTCAGATAAAGAGCATCCGTAACGTCGTAATGCTCAAAGAACTGAGCGTGTTTCTTGATGTTGCACAGAAAATAATGTATATGTTCGATAAGAAGCTTGGGTTTGCGCTCGTTGACCTCGCTCCAGTTCTGCTCCAGATCGCTGGGATGCATTATACCAGCAAACGCCACGCCCACAATGCGACTCCCATTGCTCTGGTCAACCGCAACCAACGAGGTGCCCTGCCGTATGAGCGAGAGGCGATACTCCCGCTTCTTGGGATCGTCGTAGATCAACGGATGTTCGCCGGGCGTCTGCATTAGGGGCTCATGGCCGTAAAAATGATCACGTATGAAGAGGCTGGCCTCGTCGATGTCATCCACTTTCATTTCCCGCACGATCGTCGTCATGTTGCAAGCTACCGGGACTAACTCAATGCAGTTGTAGGGTGACTACGGTTTTATGGCCATTTCGTAGGTTGCCCATTCAAGTGGGCTTATCGCAAAAATTCAATTAGTTGGACTTGAACTTAAGTTCATAAGCTCTCAGAGCTGAGCATTATCATGTGATTGCATCGCGGCTTTGACAAGATAACAAACAGAACTGATAAGACAATATGATAGAAAATACATGATGAGAGTACTAGACTAGGATATACCCTGTAACTATGTGATAAATTTAGTATAGTTTTCTTGAATTTGTAATGTATAATTTATAATATGCGATTGAAACTCATATAGAATATAATATGATGTTTATTAATATCATACAATTCGAATGTTTTCTTTAGAATACCCTACAATTTTAATGCCATAACGCTCGCCTTTGTATGTGGTGCTTGCGGCTTGAACACCACATTACCATCATCATCTTTATAGTCACAGTAGAGTTCCGAGTGTACACAGGCCATGCCCACAGAGGCCATGAGTTGCGTCGAGTAGAGGCCGGTGCAGGTTGCCACCAACAGGGAATATCCCTTGGCTCGACCCACATCTATTAATGCAGTTACCAGGCGACGGCCCACGCCCTGACGACGGACTGCAGAATCCACGGCCAGAACTTTCAAATAGAGCACATCCGAAACTCCGTATTGCTCGAAAAATTGAGCGTTTCTCTTAATGTTAATCAGATAGTACTTCACGTGTTCCATGAATTGCGTACGTTTCTTGCCGTTCAATTCGTTCCAATTCTGTTCCAATTCTTTCGCATTCAGTACTCCAGTATATGCCACGCCCACAATACGATCACCTTTACTCTGATCAACGGCAACCAACGAAGTGCCCTCTTGAATACACGATTCCTTATACGCTCGTTTATTGGTATCGGGAATTATATGTTGTTTTTCGGCATATGTCTCCAAGAGCGGCTCATCAGTATAGAAATGTTCGCGTAGAAACCGGCTGGCCGCCTCAATATCAGCCGCTTTCATTTCGCGCACGATCGTCGACATCTCGCGAGTCTCAGAGCTTTACTGAAGGCAGTCGGAGAGCTTTGGAAGGTTTTGTATCTTATCAAGTGTGAGCACTTCGGAAGAGCTTAAAATAACTTGAAATTCAGCAACCATTTGTATCGGGTTTTTGTGACTGACTGATTGAGCGACTGACTGACTGTTAGATTGATTGCTTAACTAAGTACAGCACTAAGAACTTGGAAGTAGAGCTGTCAAAGTATCGGCTATATCTATAGTATCGATGTTTTATCGATTAATGCCGCGGCAGTTTTTATTTTGTATATGTATAAGAAGCTTCCAAAAGATAACTGAATTTAACACAGTTTTTTTTTCGTTTCAAACAAGATTCTGGCGAAGAGTCTCCCAATTAAAGCCGCGTAATACTTGCCATTATTTCCATATAATTCCACACATGGAATCATCTTTATTGTGCAAAGCTTTTGTGTTCTATATTATACAATTTTATCAATTTCTTTTCATTTGGCAGTCCGTTGCATTGTGTTTTGAGCTCAGTTACACGACAAGCGCCAAGCGACGCTGTCATCGCTGAGTTTTCACTCTTTTACACTTTGCCTTAATTGTGTTTGTAATCTAATACAATGTGTTGGGCCATTAAGTATCTTAAAGATACAAATACGCTGACATTGACTTTGCTTCTATGGAGAATAATTACGGCTTGGTCATAAAATGAGCTAGCACATTTGAAGAGGACGGTTTGAAAAAAACAAGGTTTAGTTAATACAGAAAGTGTAATTAAAGTGTCAGTCATAAGGCATTAAATTAATAGAAATTGTCAGCTTGGAAATTTAATGATATAAAGTCGGATTTGTGTAAAATAAATTCATGTAAAATATTTTCAATTAAACGTTTTCGCTTATCTTCCGCCCATGGCGGTGAATTGTATGGATTCAGTTTTGTGCTGAGGGTGGACGTTTTAGACAACTAGACAAAAATTTAACTTTAGCTTATATACCTCAAATATTTATTCAGTACTACTTCATGAAATTTGTTCTTACATCACAATGGAAATGCCCATAATCAGATAAATCTTCTTAATTTGATTCCCAACTCTAACAGTGAATTAATCAGATAATCTGTCGGACAGCACAACCACTTTTAGTTTTATATATTATATATTAATTGACTTGTGACTGCAATTAAACAGTCAACAAATTTAATACAGTTTTAATCTTGCTAGCTGGCTTATCTTCTATCGCAAAATAGTCAAGGCAACAAACTGCAATGTTATTGAATAGACACAGCAGCTGGTGGAAAAATTTATTTACAACTAGATAACAAATATTTTTTGCCTAATTTATTATCACTAAGTGGTGAAAAATACCAACTGCTTAGAGTTTGATGAGCATTACGCGTAAATGTGTGTGTGGTGCAGCTGGTTTGAACACCACTTGACCAGTTTCGTCCTTGTAATCGGCATAGGCTATCGAGTATACACATTCCATGCCCAAGGCTTCCTTCTGACGTGCCGAGTAGTAGCTGGAGCAGTAGGCTATCATGAGGGGAAAGCCTTTGCTGCGACCAACTTCCATCAGAGCGGCAGCCAGACGAGAGCCCAGCCCTTTGCCACGCATTGCGGCATCCACATTGGTTATATGGGAGTAGAGGATTTTGGAAACCCCGTACTTCTTGAAGAGATTGATTTCGATTTCGATTTTGGACAAGAACACTGCAATGCGTCCCCAGGTATTTGGCTCCATGGCAGCGGCCTCTTTGCGATGCTTTTCCAAATCGCTGGGAAACTGAGCACCTGCCAGGACCAAGCCCACAATGCGTCCGCCATTGTTCTCATCCACAGCCAACAGGCAGGTGCCCTGCTCTATCATGGATATATGATACTCATCGTTCTCCTTCTCATAGCATTTCTGCACATCCTCTCCAGAAGACGCACAGAGCGGCTCTCCATTATAGAAATTGCCCCCCATAAATATCTTCACTGGCTGGTAGTCCGCCACCGTCATAATGCGGATGAGGATGCCATTCTTTGAATCCAGTTCCGTTGGCATGTTGTTTATTCCGTATTCACTGTAGAACTGCAAAACTTTTGCCACTGCGCATGTATTTATATTGGATTTCTTATCGTTTAACTGTAGTATGCATGAATATAGTATAGTGTATGGTATGACAATTGCCTTGATTACGCTATTCCCTCTTTCTCACTTATCAGCCCCAAACAATATCGACACTGGAATTGACGTACACTTCAATATAACTCGAGTATCAAAAAGTGTACATTAAAAGTGCACATATCAATGGATTGCTAATTAATTTCAGTTTGAAACAATTTGATATCATTTTCCTACTTTTTGTTTTTGTTTACATTATATTATTTATATTAACAATCAATTGTTGAAGTCTTACAAGGTTTTCGCGTCATCTTCGGCATACTTAAATGAAATTGTATTTTATTTGAGCCCAATTATAGCTGTGGGGAGTGTTATACGACTGTCTTGTCTTATCTTTTATTAGATAGTTATCTGCTTCGTTAGGTCCTATATGATTCAATTTTATATACTATGTAATACTTTGTATGATCTGCAATGTAATAAAAATAAAAGTACGAGATACCCCCTTGCTAGGAATGCTAGTAAGTACTTAAGAATGCATTAATATTTATGGAAACAAAGTTTATCAAAAAAGAACGAGTTTTTATCAAGATTCTTTGAATGGACATCAAACTTATGTATGATATGAAAATCAACGTCAAACACGCAATGGCCGTCGGTTCTGATCGTGTCGTCTGTAAATTAGCAAATGTCGCTCGGACGATTACAGAATGTTAACGAATTAGAGTCAGTCGATACTAATAGCTCATAAGCATCGCACGCACGTATAATTTTGTAACTCTTTAAAGTTGAAAGCTACATCTAAGCCGCATTCATGTTCCTCTAAGTTAAATCAACAATCAAAATATTATACAGTTCTAATAAAACAACGTTGTTGCTTTACATTTGCGTTATACAGAAACCTTGGATCGTACAGTTATACAGCAGCCCGATTTTGATTGAGATATTTCTTGACATTTTTAAAACAAATTCTAAGTTTTCGACTAAAACTTTCCATAGCACCTACATAAGGTAGTATTAGAATTTTGTTATAAACAGCTTATGATGTCGGAAATGTTCTCATTAATGCGTTAGCATTGCTAACAAAAAATTATGATTTATTGTCGTAGTATTTTGGCAATTTTATGACAGGTATGCAAAACAAGCACATATAAGTGCTAATTATATCTTCAGGTTATGATAACCATCTAGTCATAAAATAAAAAATTCTTTGCTAAAGAGACATGAGCCAAAAAATAAAGAGTCTACTCATTGTTTTAGATCTCTTAAGCACTGACATAGTTCATAGCAAACTCTGCCTGGCTAGAAGCTAATACTCTCTTAATACGCTCTGTCTGCGTATCCGACCCCACATACATAGATATATAATCTTGATCATGCCCGGGTATCTGCCTCTTTGAGCGCGTCAATCTCGGAAACTAAAAACGCTGAAGACAACAAATCTGAAAATATGTCATACTACACCAATCGCAGTCTGAGCTAATAACATTCGATATCTTCATCTATTTTATTAATATCGATAAATATCGATATGGAAACATTGTTATTTAGGCATAACTCAAGAAGGGTAAGTATAAGTATAATATACCAAACTTCTTGTATATTTCTATGCAATACTTAACCCCAAATATTTTTAAGGGATCTGTCTATGAGTATCAAACATCAGGTAGACAAATATATTTACAACCAATGATCAAATGGTGCTCTATTTTTATAATAACAATAATACAACTTAGAGTTTGATGACCATAACACGTAAATGTGTGTGTGGTGCAGCTGGTTTGAACACCACTTGGCCACTGGCGTCCTTGTGATCGGCATAAGCTATCGAGTATACGCATTCCATGCCCAAGGCTGCCTTCTGGCGGGCCGAGTAGAAGCTTGTGCAGTATGCTGCCAGGAGGGGAAAGCCCTTGCTGCGACCAACTTCTATGAGAGCGGCAGCTAAACGTATGCCCAGCCCTTTGCCACGCATTGAGGCATCCACATGGGTTATGAGGGAGTAGAGCAGCTCTGAAATTCCATAACGCTCGAAGAGATTGACTTCGATATCGGCTTTGGATAGAAGCATAAGAATATCCTCCCGAGTATTTGGCTCACCGGCAGCGGCCCTCTTGCGATCCCTTTCCACATCGCTAGGAGTCTTAGCATGTGCCAGTACGTAGCCCACAATGCGTCCGCCATCTACAGCCATCTCATCTACAGCCAACAGGCAGGTGCCCTGCTCGATTATATAAATGTAATACTCATCTTTGTCTTTTACGACCCGTTTTGGTTCGTAAAGCTCAACGAGTGGCTCTCCATTATAGAAATTGCCCCCCATGAGGGTCTTCAGTGGCTGATAGTCGGCCGCCGTCATGATGCGGATGAGGATGCCATCTTTTGAGTCCAGTTCCGTTGGCATGTTGGGCTTTTGGTGATCACTTTAGAAATACAAAAGCTTTCGGCCACCAGTGTTGTTCTGTTATTCTGTTTTCTTATCATTATACATATATAGTATGCCTGATAGTGAGTATATGCTTTAGAGCAGATGGTGATGGTTTGGTAGCTAGTTTTGATCTCAACGGCTGATAAGCTGAATGCCAAACATATCATAAAATAAAACATAAAGCTCTTAAAAACTCAAGTCATTTTCTGAAAGTTAGCCTGGTAGGAAACAAATATCATGTACGTGAATTTGCCTCTTTGAGCGCATAAATCTCGGTAACAAAAAAGCTGAAGACAAGAAATCTGAAAATATGTCATACTACACCATTCGCAGTCTGAGCTAATAACATTCGATATTCATCTATTTTATTAATATCGATAAATATCGATAAGGAAACATTGTTTTTTAGGCATAACTAAATGAGGGTAAGTATAAGTATAATATACCAAACTTCTTGTATATTTCTATGCAACACTTAACCCCGAATATTTTTTAGGGATCTGACTATAAGCATCAAATTTAAAAGCAGCGGCTAGACAAATATATTTACAACCAAATATCAAATGGTGCTCTATTTTTATAATAACAATAACACAACTTAGAGTTTGATGACCATAACACGTAAATGTGTGTGTGGTGCAGCTGGTTTGAACACCACTTGGCCACTGGCGTCCTTGTAATCGGCATAAGCCATCGAGTATACGCATTCCATGCCCAAGGCTGCCTTCTGGCGGGCCGAGTAGAAGCTTGTGCAGTATGCTGCCAGGAGGGGAAAGCCCTTGCTGCGACCAACTTCTATGAGAGCGGAAGCTAAACGTGTACCCAGCCCTTTGCCACGCATTGAGGCATCCACATGGGTTATGTGAGAGAAGAGCAGTTCTGAAATTCCATAATGCTTGAAGAGATTGATTTCGATATCGATTTTAGACAGAAACACATAAATATCCTCCCATGTATTTGGCTTCCTGGCAGCGGCCCTCTGGCGATCCTTTTCCACAACGTCAGGGGTCTGAGCATGTGCCAGTACGTAGCCCACAATGCGTCCGCCATTGTTCTCATCTACAGCCAAAAGGGAGGTGTTCTGCTCAATTATAGAAATGTCAAGCTCATCGTACTCTTCTTTGACCCATTCTTCATCGTAAAGCTCAGCGAGTGGCTCTCCTTTAAAGAAATTGCCCCCCATGAGGGTCTTCAATGGCTGGTAGTCGGCCGCCGTCATGATGCGGATGAGGATGCCATCTTTTGAGTCCAGTTCTGTTGGCATGTTGGGCTTTTGGTGATCGCTTTAGAAATGCAAAAGCTTTCGGCCACCAGCGTTATTTATTTGATGTATGACCCGTCTGTTTTCTTATCATTATACATATATAGTATGCCTGGTAGTGGGTATAGGTTTATAGAGCAGATGGGATTGGTTTGATAGCTCATTTGTATTTCAACGGCTGATAAGCTGAATGCCAAACCATATCATATAATAAAACAGAAAGCTCTTAAAAACTCAACTCATTTTTGCCTGGTAGGAAACAAAGATATTCACAAATTTAATTTTTGTGCGATGTTCATTCTCTTTTTCTCTACTCTACACTCGCCCTCTATTGCACTGCAAACAAAAACCAAAAATTAGAAACGCTTTAAGCAGCCACAATAACAGAGAACAGATAGCCAAAAACGGAGAACTGTAAGGTGGGTGTGAGGCTGTCTGTTGGTCAGCTGGAATGCCAGCCAAATCCCAAACTGGGCAAAAACCAACATAATTTACATGTCTGCTGGATAAGTTCGACAGTGAGAAACATAGCTGAGAGTTAAAGAGGGGGCGGTCAGACTGGACCTGGACCAGTCTGCACAGTGTCTGTACAACCTAAACAGTCTGTTGGCCATGTTATGCCAGACTAGTTACAGTTGTTGTTGCTGTTTGTTTTTGTTGCTGTTGCAGCTGTTGTTGCATGCTGCGTCGTCGTCGTAGTCAGGTGCTTAAAGTGGAGGCTCTTCAATTTGCCGGTCGCAAGTTTATCACAAAGTTAATCAGAAATTTAGAGTTTTGCATGAAGCTGACTGAAACAAATTGTTGAAGGTTTTTAAATTAATTTTGATTAGTTGTTGAGTAACAATGTTTGGCATTGTTCAAAATATGATATGCTAAGGCCGCGGGCCTGAATACCTTTAGCCGCCTCCGCGTGCCACGCCCAGCTGGGGAGCACTGTTGCATACTTTTGGGTGGCATGAACGAGGCAAAAATTTCTGCTCAAATATTTGCGGAAGTGCATTTTTGATTTATGCTCGTGCAACGTGACCCAAATTTTTGCAGGTTTCACAACTAATTAAAAGTGAAAAGTTGACAACATTCTCCAGTTCAAATTTCTATATATTTTTAACTACCCTCCACCCTCCGCACACGCTAGTTGTTTTATAGTCCTATGATTTATGGCGCACATTTGCTGAAAAAGTTGCGACCGCAGCAGAAATTAATGAAAATTCAATCAAAGTTCGCACCAGGCAACAGAAGCAGCGGCTAACGGGCGGGGTCACGAGCGGGTGTACTATAAAACTTGCAACATATGCCCTGCTGTGGCACAGCGACCTCGAAAGCCACTTGTGTTATTGTCTTGCTGACCCTAATGAAGATTAATTTAAAACAAGTGTGGCCTGGTGCTATGCTCTGCCTTTAGATGCTGCTTCTTGTTATTTATTAAAAAAATAAGAAAAGAATAAGAGAAATGAAAATTGAAAAAATAACTCTGCTCTTGATGACGCACTAACGAAGACAAGGGCGACAAACGATCCCAAATGTGACCGACTGACTAGCCCACTGATGAAGATGACAACAATGCCTTCGTGTTTGCTGTGGGCACACAGCTTCAAAGAAACAATTTAATCAAATCATTTTCAATGACTTAGATTTCTGGTGAGATATTAAAATGACAATGGAACAGATAGAATGCCACAGATATGACCCCAGGCCAGGGCTGCAAAAGCAAGCAAAATGGACGTGGGATTAGATTCAACTATATTCTAGGCCCATGTGAAAATAAGTTATATATATAAACGGTACGTTTGAAACCCCATTTGGCTAAATACTATGTCTTGAATACACTTTATATAGAGACAACAATGAAAAAGAATTTCCATATAACAAATTTATAAATTAAATAAAAAACGAAATATATAAAAATATGGAAATAATGTAAATTAACTTTGGAGTTCAAGGCGACAAACCAGCTTAAAATTTGCTATGCCTCAAAAAGACCGTTTCCAGCTAATGAGAACCTGCCCTCAACTTTGAACTTTACTCAGTGGAACTAAATATACAATTTAGATTTAGAGAATGCCACGAACAACTGCTACTTGTGCCACTTGATTTCGATGATATCGTGTAGGTAATTAATTTATTAAACCATTTTTGAATGCGACGGTGGACGCATGCACCGCGGGGGTCGAGTGAGATGCTCGCTTTCGAAATCTTTGGCTGCCTCCATTGTTTATCAGCGTATTGTAGATCTCAGCCAGGGGGTCCCGCCAATTTGTGCTAGGTTAATTAGTAAAGAAAGCTCGCATCGAACAAGCCCATTGAAATCGGACAGAGACCCAAGCTGTTGCAAGTGTTCGGAGTGTGGGGTGGACCCTCTAGCTCTGCTACGCTGCCTACACAATGTGTAACGCATTATTATAATTCCAGCTGCCTACCGACTAACTAAATTCAATTCAATTCAATTCGTTTATCTGATTTCCTTTCAAGTGGTCAGTAGCTGGGCCGACTCGCTCTTTTCAATTTTTTACTTCTTTTGCTTTTTGTATGAATATTTATATATACAAAAAGAAAAGAAAAATGTTGTGAGTCTGTGTGGGGCATTATTTATGTTTATTTTTTTAGTTTTCCTTTTTTTTTCAATCAACATTTTTCAAGTTTGTTTATTTACTTTGCATTTTATAAAGATTATTTTAAAATGTATCAATGTGGCAAATTAATATGATATGAGAGGTGCGTTGAAAAATGTTATAAATAACATCAATATGGGCGTTTACTATCTTAATTAATTCAACTCCGCTACACACTAAATGAAACAAGTAAGAGGTTCTAGTCGGGAGCTCACGACTAGGGAATACCCTGAACCCTCTTCATCCAACAAAAAATGCAAATCCATATACTATTCTAGGAGCTAATGTCAAGTTTGGTGACTCTAGCTCTTATTATTTACCCAATTTGCTCAAAAAACAGGATGTCGATATCGATTTTTATCGATTGCTTGGAAACGGAGTAAGTTATCGATTACTCGATCTGCGTAGGAACTAGGAGCACCTTCATCTAAAATTTCAAGTCTCTAGCTCTTATGGGTTCTGAGATCCTTGCGTTCATACATACCGACAGACGGACGGACGGACGGACAGACGGACGGACAGACAGACGGACATGGCTAGATCGACTCGGCTATTGATGCTGATCAAGAATATATATACTTTATGGGGTCGGAGATGCTTCCTTCTGCCTGTTACATACATTTGCATTTTGCACAAAAACATTATACCCCTTTTACCCATTTTTAATGGGTTCAGGGTATAAAAATAATCTATTTGCCAAGAAAAGCAGCCGAGTTACCCTAGAGCTGCATGTGGAAAATAACACTTGTTTAGCCTCTTGGTTATTCCAATTGTTGTTGTTTTTCAAATAAATTTCAAAAGCAACTCTAAGATATACGTTTTTGTCAGTGGAACTGAAAAAAAAGTTCTAGGGCTTAGTCGTCATTCAAGTAAAAATCGCAGCATTTTCATAAATAGAATTTAAAGTACTTAAAAGAAATTTGACTTAGCCCAATTGTCTCTCACAGGTTTAATATTTTTCATTATTATTTTTCTTATGTTGAAATATGTCCATGTTATTGCATATGAAATTAAAAAAAAAAAAAAACTAAGATAAAAATATACAAATTTATGTTAAAAGGAAAAATCGAATTTGAAGAAACTTGGCATATTAAAAGTAAAATAATTTAATGATTAACAAAATGTTGTTAATTTTAAATACAAAAAAAAAAAAAAATATTGAAAATCGTTTCTTTATTTTTCTGAATAGCCGACGTACTTGTTAATTCTCAATTTAAAATACTTCTGCTTATCAAACAAATTTTGTATAATTACGGTCTTCGAACTTGATTCATTCATAATTCGAAAATCCAACACATGTTCCTCTTTTTAAAACCTTTTTTATGTGCTACAAGAAGAAACTCAGACAACGCACAATAAAACTGCGCAGTATCCACAGTATATGGAGAGCTGCATATAAATTTGTAAATCGATTTTGAAAACTAACAAAACAAACTTGCCAAAATAAAGAAGTGGACAGTCGAAGGGCAAACCCAAAAGATATTAATAAACAAAAATGATTTATGTGTCTGCAGTGGACGACATGGATGGCAGAGGCTGAGGCAGACCGGCAATGGGACTATGGGAACTATCTGCCGTGCTCTGTGGTCAGTAACAAAACTGTAGCAGTTGTTGCCCAGCCGCCAGTTGCCAGTTGTTATCTGGGGCCGTTAATCTAATCAATTGAGCTGAGCTTCAAGAACAACAACAACTGAACAGCCAGCACCCTCATAAACAGTGCTGAGCGGCGCCTGCGCAACAGGTATATTGCCAAAGAACGACTGTCAGGTATTTCAGCACTTGCCCGAAACTGCGGGCATGGGTCTGGGCCTGGCTGTTGGGCATTGGGATCTCAGTCTGTGGATTGGCAAACGTTGAGGCAACGTTTCGGGCGTGTGCATGACAAATGTTCTTTGATTTATTGACAGTTTTAAGTGGACGCAGCCAATGTTCGCCTTAACATTGTCAACATGGCTAGTTGGTCACGTTCCTGGGTCGGTACTTCATAGACCCGAGACCCGAGACCCAGGCACAGGCACAGGCACACCACCTGCTGTGCGAATGCTGCAAACGTTTAAAAATAGCACACAAAATGCGGCATGGCACATCAAAGTGTAAAATGCGCCAAACATTATTCGATTTTTTCCAGTTTTTTTTTATCTATATAACAAATATATTTTTTGTTTCTTGTGATTTTCTTCTTTTTTTTTGCTGTAATCGGAGCAGCCTACAAAGCGCGGGTACCTCCCAAATGCATTGCTTCCGTAGTTGAGCCCCGATTCCATATACATATATATATATATATTCATTTTGTTTTTGTTCGTGCCGCCCCGATTTCTGTTGCAGGTGTCGCCTGCATGCACACTTGACATAATGTTGTTGCCAGTTGGCGGCACATTTCATTTCAGTTTGGAATTTATTGTGCGCCCTCGGTGATTTCAATATAATTTTATTGCCATTGTGTGGGCGAGCATTCGGTTATGGTTTCTTCGGTTTCTGGTTGAAAACTATTTATTTTTTCCTCTTGTTTATGGTAATGTCATTGCAAAATGAAAGAGTTGGCGTTTGCGTATATAGAACAAGTAAATTTGTCTGTTAATACAAATATCTGCTAATATTAAAATAAGATATACTCATATAAAACTATGTATTACTATGAATTGGATCGATTTAATCGATCGAGTAATTAATTATTAAAATTATATCAGTTACTTATATAAAACGAAAAAGTAAGGCGAAGATTGAATAACCTTGTAGTAATTTCCCTTTTGCAGCTATGTGAGAATAGTGCAGATCAAATATAACGATTTTTTTTTTTAATATTATGCCTAGTAAGATCCTACTATTCCACCGATATTTCCTATAGCACAACTTTATTAAAGATAATTTGTATTGAAAATCCACAATATATCATTAAAGGTATTCTTTAATTCCACTCCAAATTGTTACACTCTTTACAGCCTTAACCTATACTATAAGCTTTTAATGTCTTTTACCAATCTAAATGCTGCAATATATTGTAAAAGAACTACAAAATGGCTTGAATCAGTTCCCATTGTTCTTTTAAATGGCAAAGTAAACCCCATAAAGTTAAAGAAACACCATTCATATCTCAAACTGAAGCATTCAGCACTCAATCAACAATCTATCTGGCGCATCAATCAGGCAAATAGTGGAACGAAGCGAAATCACGGGCAAAAGCGATAGAACAACAATAAAGCAAAAGCACTAAACAGAATCAACATAACCTCAATTTGCTTATAGTGGCATAAACTTGGCAAGCTAAATACAATATAATATGGCGACGTGCGGGCTTGGTCAGAAAGAGAGAGAGAGAGTGAGAACGCAACGGGGACAACGGGGGAGAGAGACAGTAAGAAACTAATCAAGCTGAACTACAACAAGGACGTGGCACAACAACAAAACGTTGGACATAATAAATAGAAAAATAGAAAATTATGATGGAAAATTATGACTTAAGTTGGCGACGTCGTCGACGACGCTAACGTGAACGAAAGTCATTTGTAAAACAGACGACAACAACAACAGTGCGGAAGCAACAGTAGGGTGTGGAGGGGGGGGCGGCTTGTCCAAGTGTTTGCTATGGTCAGTTGTGGTCATTATGGCTGCAAAGTTTTTGGGGGGTCTCATATTAATAATAAATATTTATTCAACATTTTCCGAGCTCTCTCTGACAAGCACGCAGCCATTGAAAATGTGCGAAATTTAACTGGCACGCAAATTGTTCATATATCATCTGTCGGACAGTCGGGATGATCATCAAGATTGCGTAGACTCTTATTGAGATAGTACCGTAACGATCGGCTCCGTTTTAGTTAACAGTACAGTTGGATTACTGAGCTTATACTATGATACAAATTGATGATCAACTACATATTCTTTACATTGCTCAAAACATGTCTTTCTTTGGAAACAAACATACAAATTTTAAAATATTTTAAATGTTATGAAAAATGTCTATGTTAACTCTGTGGTAAGCGGCTAGAATTTGTGAAGATTAAATAATATTACAAAGTAAAGTAAATACATTTTTTTTAATACTTAGAGATTAAGATTTCATCAATTTTTTTATATATTTACTCTCCGCAGTGTTAAATTCGATATATTTCAAATATATTTGTTTCGTTCGACTCTATGTTATTAAAATGAAAAACTTTATTTGTGTATATATAGTATATAGATTGAAACTATTTGAAAATATACAAAAATGTTTAACTCATTGAAAGTTGTTTCTTAATTATTACAAAATAAAACTTTCAAAGTAATTATTAACACAACTGCAGAATGTGTATGCACTTAAAAAGAAAATAAACAGAAAATTAATATTTTTCAACTATTGTAAATATATGAATATATTTAACAGAAGTTAGGCATATGCCAGGCTGCATAAACCTTCAGAGCGATAATACGGAATGTTCATCATACTTTTTCTTTTTTTCCACCAGTTAGATCTCATTCCCCCTTCGCTTTGTTAACTTTAAGCCCTTCTGATCAGGGCCAAAAATAAAAATAAAACAAAACAAAAACTAGACAAAGTACAACTCCCTATGTTATGCATATCCTGAACGAGAAGCTGGGCACCCGCCTCTCGAACCAAAATCCGTACCCGTTGCCACCTCGCAAAGGCAGAAATGGGATTTTCAAACATATCGCATATACAAAATGCAAACATGTCTGGCAAACACAAATCCCATAAATGTTTTGTGTGGTGCTGAGGTGCTCGACTGGGTGGGTCTTTGGGGTAGTGATAAAAACTTGCAAAAAATATTTTCATATGTGAAAATGTGTAAAGTGTAAAAGTTTCCAATGTTTGAAGAGCGCGCGCGCAGTTTGCCTTTTTGTTATTTCCTATTTCCACATTGTGTTTATATTTTGTGTGTGATTTTTTTTTTCGCCGTTTTCTGTTTGCACTGTCTGAATGTCCCTACGTCCGTTTGTCCGTCTTTCTATCTTTCTATCTGTCGCTGTGTGAGCATCAGGTGCTGTGGCAAAAGAAATTACAACAAATCCATTTGTGAAATTGCAAACCGAGACAAACCACGACCACGACGACAACGACGGCCACGGCGGCGGCAATGAGGACTGAGATGATGATGACGCCTCCACCAGCACCGGCAACGCTTATCCGGTTGCCTTTGATGCTCCACTATTTTTGTTGTTGTTCTTCTTTTTTTTTTGGGTATATGTGCTAGCTGCTCTTTTGCCTGGCACTGACAGCACTTCGAGCAGCACTTTAAGAGCCGTAGACGACGTCGGTGCTAACCAATTACATGGATGGCCAGTGCGCCAGGGCTCCTCCTGTCATTATGCACTCAAAAATCAAGATGGAAGGCACTCGCTGCCTGTCATTTGCCTGGGCAAACATTCATCTTACTAAAGTTGGCCAGTCGGCAGGCCCAACAGAATGCCCTTAAAAAGCCGAAGCCAACCCAACAGTGCCACCGCCTCCTGCTTTCTTTCTGGCCTTGCCCAGCCAAGCACAGCGACGAGACATTCATCAATTTGTTAAGCAAAGCCGAGCAAAAAAGCGAAATTGAAACGAACATTTTTCGTGCTGCCGCTGCAGCTTGCATATAAATTTGCAAAAATAAGTGCAGCTTTGGAGCAGCGCCCGGCTTCCAGCAACTGGCAGCTATCTGCTCCTAGCAGCACTAGCACCTAACCCACACCCGCACCCGCCAGGACAGCAAACTACACACGTCAAATTTCAAACAAGTTCGGCCGCCGCAGGACATGCAACAAACGACAGCAGGCAGCACCGAGCGACCGTGTCCGTGCTCGTATCCGTGTGCAGGAACTGTAGGAAAAAATAAAAAGGCTGCCAAAGGAGTTTGTAGACTGCTAGACTAGCTGGTTTCGAGCTTCTGGCTCCTGGCTGGCAGCAGGTGGGCTGCCATTTTTTTTTGCTCCACTTTGTTTTTGTAAACGCTCTGCTCGTATCTAACGTTGCGATGCGAAGCGGCGCCCCAGTGAAATGGGCAACTACTGAGCTGAGCTGCAGGAATTCGAGCCTTGCATAGCTTCGGAGCTACTGCGTCCAATACTGCCTTTAGCAACTGCGACAGCCACAACTCGTGATTGTCTGGCTAAAAGTTTATGCCGCCTGTAAAATATGCCTCAGCTTTAATGCCCTTTTAACAAAGTCTACAAAGTTTTGTGCTTAACAGACGAACCAGTGGGTAATAAAACATAAAAATAAGGTAAACAAATAATAGTGAACACATTTTCTAGTACTTTTTTATTAAAATCAGGAAATCTCATTTTTTTATGGGCGAAAATAGTATTAGTATGGAAAACCAGTTTCATTGACCCATATTTACATAATCAAAGATATAGTTGACGTTTATAAGATATTGTGTATTTATGTATTTTTCGAAAATAAACTTAAGAATGTTCACTTTGCCTCTTTCGTTGCTTGACGCTCGCAATTCCCAACAAGTTAAAGCTTTGAAAATGAGACAAAACATTTGTAAGCATAAAGTCGAAAGCTATTGCTACAGCAAGCTGAAGATAGAAGCTGCTAATTTTTGGAAAAAAAAATTGCCTTGTTTTAGTTATTAATTATTCAAAAAAAAGTCTACATTGACATACAGCTGAACAGCTTAATATTTGTACTTCAAGACTAGAAATATAAATTGATATCTAAGAACATTTTATTTTCTGTTTTCTGTTCAATTTAAACTAAAATGTTAACTGTGCAAACTGAGTCAAAGTTCGGTTCCAGGCTTGCCGCTCTTTTGCCCATGCAACTAAGTAGTATAAGCTTAAATTGATTTGTAGCCTTTTCATAAATATATATGATATGTCTTATTACAATAAAAAAAAAAAAACAATTGGCCTCTCAGACGTAACTTCATTGACTTTATTGTATTTATGATGGACTTATGCTGGCCGTTGGATATAGAAAAAATACAAACACAAACTTGAATTTTATGCACAACAATTTATAAAGCTAGCTTCGTGTTGTTTTTCTTTTTGGCTTTGAAAGTTTTGAGCCTGAAACAATAAATGCAGAAGCTACAACTCGAAACGCACAACTTTTTGTTTCTCCAAGCTCCACCAGTGTGAAATGAGCCCAATGCTGTCCTAAACCATTCCTTAGCTACCTGCTGTGGTTACCGTGTGGCTATATTTTGAATCAGAGAAAAAGAAAGAGAGAGAAAGGTAGCTGCAGAAGGAGCACACGTTAGTTTGGGGAATTGCAAATAAATATTTCAACTGCAGTTGCAGATTATTTTTGTGCTGCGACTGCTTGGAAACTAGAATGCGAATTCTCTCCAAATGTTGGCCAAAAAAAATAGAGAAAAATATATGTATGCATGGGGTATGTGGAACGGAGCAAACAAAGCCAAACTGCTGAGACAAGGAGAAACAACTCAGCTTAGATTTCTCCGGGGAGCTATGATAAAGTGCACACCACGGCAAACGGCATAATGAAGACAAATAGAGAAGAGAGAAGTTGGGTTTTTGCTTTTTGGCTTGGCTTTTGCCTTGGATAATTTCAATTTATTTGCCTTCGATTCTCAACTGCGGAATACAAAAATCACTCGCCGCTCACTGGGCTCACTTTCGATTCTGATTGTAGTTTCTCAGGTAGATGCCGGCAGCAGCCTCTTGGAAGTGCCTGCGTCGCTTGTCCTGCAGCAGGAGTGAGAGCAAGTGCTTGGTGCTCAGGCCACGAGCTGCCTGCCGCTCCAGCAGCGCCAGCTCATCCTCGGCCAGATCCTCGTCACGCTCCTCAGCACCATATTGAGCCAGCGGCGCTTGGGCAGCGGCCATTGCTGCTGCTGCTGCTGCCTCCGACTCATTCTCCGCCGCATTGATCACTTCCGTATCATCCTCCTGGGCATTAAGACCCTGTAGTAGATCAATAATGGGAACGGCATTGCGACGCAAGCCACCGCTTCTGCCGCCAGTAGTGGCCGCAGCTGGAGCAGCGGGAGCAGTAAGATTCTGAGCATTATTCGGGTTGATTATGATAATCGAGGGTCCACCTCCACCGAAATAGTCATTGAGTCCAGGAATCTGGAAGGGTGGACGCTGTGGTGTCGGTGGATACGGGTATGGATAGTAGTCAGGATAGTAGGGACGACGATGATGGTGTCTGTCGGATTCATCCGAATTGGGTTGCACAATGACGATCGGTTGCTGCGGTTTGTTTTCAGAGCGTCTGTTCCAAAGCAGTAGGCGAGGTTGAATCGCAGCAAGTGCTGTGGGCGTAGTTTATGAAAGGTAAATATGAAGAAAGGCAATGTAAAGAAGAATAAATTTGTATAAAACAAAACTGGAAATACAACGTAGACAACTTTTCTAACCTAACCCATGTAAGTTCGAAATTGAAAGAAAATGTTAATCAACTTTTACGAACCATCTACCTAACGATATTATTTGGAGCTGAATCCAAAAGAGGTTAATCTTCAATTCTATTGTTTCTCAATATCCTTTTATAATCTCTGCATTGATTATTACGTTGCTGGCTAGTAAATGGCGCTGAGTAGTGCCCTGTCGAAATCCACAGGCCAGTTTAAACAGTGTCAATTGTACTAAACCGAACAGGTATGCTGAATCGACTTTTAGAAGTATATTCAGTAGCTATATTCTTCTTATCAGCACAGCTGTCATATTTATTATGGCAGTCTCTAAGCGCAGCATCCTGTGATAACTGACCAATGTTGCTTTAATAATCCGTCTAAGAAAGATAGATCCCAGCTCTGTTTTCTGTTTTCTGCAATCTCTTAGCTCCTTTAACTCACCCGCTTTATGTCCAGAGGCTTCCCCGGAGCTGCTGTGACTGGCAGCGTTAATGGCCACGCAGGCAGCTAGGAGCAAGAAACTTGAAATAGAATGCTTAAACATCTTTGTAGCTTCAGTGGGTGATGATGACTGTGCTCTAAAAGACGATCGCAAGTGGCTTATATAGCACCTGTATGTGTAACTGTAACTCGTAAAGCCTCACACACTGCCTTCTTTCTAAGTGTTTCCCCGTTTAAGTGCCATTTCTCTGTAATCGTTTTGCCCAGGCGTCAAGTGCTAATTCGATGGATGATCTATTGAGCCGAATGCTTGTTAATATTATCGCCTCGTAAATCAATTTCAAAGCAATGTGTGCTGCTTTGTCTGTTTATTGCAATCGTAAAATGTTTTGGAACTGGACTGTCTCACAATACTTTTATTCTTTTAGCGCAACTCTTTGACCGAGTTTATGTTTATGTTTTGCATTTGGCCGCTTTCATGATCGATTTAGCATTAAGTTGATAGTGCCTGTGTGTGTGTGTCTGCCTCGGGCCAACAGCGGGCGCTAATTTGTTTAGTTTACGAGTAGATCAGATATTTATGGCCTGCAATTGTAGGCCGCCTGGATAATTTGCAGGCCGGCAAAAGGCCATTGGCCTTTAACGTCGCGCTGTGTACATTGAACTTGGGAAATTCTGTCTCGCATCTGAAAGTCTCGAAAGGTGCGTAAGATTGGCAAGCATGCGATACAAATTAGGAGCAAGAATTTTTAAGTAAAGTTGAGGCTGGGGCCATTCCATGACACATGCCAAAAATTAATGCAAGAGTGGCAGTTGAAATGGTGCCATATATTTCGAAGTAGGGCAATTTTGCGTAACGATAATGAAGAAGATTTTATTATCACTTATATTATTAAGACTAGTGCAAATTGTTATAAATGTTGGTCCATATTACAAAAGGAAAGTCCTAGTCCTACATACCTAAATGTTTCTCTTAATTGGCATTGTCTATTCAAGGTGAAGAAATGGTTTTCTTTTATTCAATGTTTCACAAATTCCAAAATCATCGTCGCCAAATAGTTAATGGTATGATATATATTTTGGCTATACTCTTACAGATTTGTTACAAAGTATTTTTTTTTTTTTTTAACAACCCAAACATTAGTTTGCAATCTCCTGCTGTGCGTCCCATATCAATTTTCTTGTACGTTGTCCCTATAATAAATCCATTTCCTTTCTTACGACTGAGTAAATACTAACTTGGCAATGTAAAAGCCTCACCAACTAAAAAGTAAATGGCAAACAGCAAATAATATCAAACAATATCCGTTGCCATATACGACTAATAAAAGTGAAAGCCGACGTCATCCTTCGCAATCAGGGACCAGAGGCAACAATAAATCCTAGATACACAAAAAAAAAAAAAAATAAGCAAAAGTACAGCCACACACGAGGTAAATATTATTTAAAAAACCAAAACACGTAGGCAACACAAAGTACAAATCGCACTCAATCAAAATCACCTCGAGACCACACCAAAGACACCAGCGAAAGCTTAAAAGATGAAATCCCCAGAAAGTTGAAAGGACTGGTGCGAGGAGTTCCTCTCTCTCTCTCTCTCTCTCTCTCTCTCTCTCTCTCTCCATATATAGATAGCTCTGTCTTGGCCAGACTGCCAGACTGCCAGCAGCCATAAGCAAAAATAAATATGAAAAAAAAAGTATAGCAACAATTGAAGCAAAGACAAATTCAACACAGAAAACTGTCATGTACGAGGATTTAACAGATTTAAATTCTATTTGGCAAACGCTGCAAGGACTGGGCGAAAGCACATCCTTTTGTTGGGTGGCCCGCACAGGGCACGCTCCGAGTGCTGTCATTTAATATTGACCAAGGGCTTTCTCGCTCTCTCTGCCTCTCTCTGGTTCTAACTCTCTCTTTTGCTCCTGTTTTGGGCAGTTTTGTGTGGGCTAATATGCTTGCCACGCCATGTGGCAGTGTTGTAGCTTTGTTGAGCTGCAGTTGCTACATGCCAGGCCAGGCCAGCCACTTAGCCCACATTAAGAGGCGCCTCGTTGTAGCAGGCCATGTGCAAATATTTATCGATTGGCATGACAATCCAATTCGTTATGCTTAAAACTACGGGCGCCATGTGTCCAACTGCCTTACGAGGTGCCAATTCACACACACGCACACAGAGGAGGAGGCGGGGTAAAGGAAGTGGCATAGAGCTTCCCTTTTTGGGATATTAAATGAAAAATCAGCACATCCAGCACCTGCCCGACCTGGCTTCGTCTCGTGCCTGGCCTATTTTGCATGTGTGCCAGCATTTTTACGCAAATTGGCAGTTAAGACAGATTGGCCCAACGACTGGACACAAGTGGGCGTGTGCTCGAAAGCCTCATCTCAATTTGGGGCTCTGCGTTTGTTTTGGCAGCAGCAGCAGCAACAACTTGGCTAACAAGTGTTTTTTGTGGTAGGCTTTGGCACTAACTGTGCTTTCAGTCTGTCTCTTAATTAAAGTTGTTGTGGCTACCGTCCAGAGCCGAACGTGTTAATCTGCTGAAAACTGCAGGCGGTCACTGGAGGCCTGAAGACATCACATTGGCAAGGACAAGATAAAAGTATATAAGGACTGATTTATAACACACAACAGCCCAAATAGCAAACAGAAGAGTTCAATATGGGCGCTTGTTCCACATACAACCAAAAAAGAAAACCTCGATAAGGGAGGACTGACAAAATGGTCTGGGTCGATTGAGTAGTGTAGACGGCACACTGAGCACGACGTTCCCGAGAATTATTCACATTTTATTATTACAGCTTAAGTATTTTATAGCACTTTAAACTTTGTCAAGGCTTTTTAATATTAGGATCAATTGTCTATGGCTAAATTATCTGTTTAAATTTAAATACAAGTTTTCAACATATTTATCTAAATATCTAAATTATAATCAAATAATGTATTTAATAAACTCACCTTGAAATATGCAGGGCATTTAGTGCGTCCACAGAGGACATGATTGAATGAATAAATGTTAAACATTTGCAGATATGGATATGAGCATGCCATTGATAAAAGGCCTCCAAGTGTGTGCTTTAAAATGATTTCGCCTCTCGCCAATGATACATTTGCGTCTCTGCAACTGCTGCTTGAGTGACATTTGCTGCCTCGATATGGCCAAGTCGCCTTGGAAAAGGGCATTTCCAGCCATTTCCGGCGCGTTTCGTGTGTGCGTCTGTGTTTTGTGTCGCGTTGCCATTAGGCATCCGCCGCTGGACAGCAGCAGAACAACGCCAGAGCCTCCAAGCAGCAGCAGCAGCAGGAGCAGCCGGAGTAACTCTCAGCTGCCACTCAGCACAAATTTTCGGCAGCATGCTCTTCCGGTTTGCGAACGCAGCAGCGCGGCCGGCGATTCTTGCGCGCCGTTCAGCTTCCTGCTCCTCCAAGCACAACCCCCTCAGGATCACTCTAGTTCAATAAGGATTTCCGTTTCAATTCGTGCGCTGCGCCATTGTTGCTCGCGAATTCGCAGTCGCCGTCGCCGTCGCCGTCGCCGTCGCAGTCGCTGCTTTTGCTGGCGTTGTCCATTTTCGTTTATCGAATTTTTCACTTTGACGACCTTTTGGGCAGAGGCTCGAGTTTTTACACTTTTAGCAACAATTTCCTTGGCCCGTTCGCCCTCGCCTTTTATTATTTATTTATTTATTTTTGTGCTGATTTCATGCGTTTGCCTTGCGACTTTTCGGCTGCTTTTTTGTGCTTGATTTGCTTTCCAATTTTCAATGTGTCACTTTATGAGCGGGACCATTAATCAAAAAACAAGAAAAAAGAAAACCCAAAGAAAAGGCGAACCTGAAAAGAGCGTCAAGAAATTATTGCTTAAATAAGCGTGTTTTTTGTTTCTTTTTTTTCTTCAGATTATTTTTATATAGAATAGGCAGACCTTGTGAATTGAAGCGACCACAAAAATGTTCTGAGTTAGCAATTCTGGAAAAGTTTTTCACCCCCGCCACTTGCGCGTTTCTTATTGATTTTGCTTTTCATGCGTCATTTGGCTGGCGTTTTGCATGCAACACACAAATTGCCACGCCTCAGTGGACTGAGACAGTCTTGAGTGCATAATTTATAGAGTTTAGCGCAATGAGCGCCACATTTAAAAAACAACAAATCAATTACAAGGGAGGCTGAGAACGCGCCGCTGTCAAAGACTGACTCAACATCTGCGGATGTGGGAGGGTATCTGTGACAAAGACATCAGCGCAGTTCAAAAAAGCCTTTGGTATGAGAAGTACGTTTTCTGGAAACGCTTTACATTATTTAGCATTATTTAAATTCTCCATCTACTTACAATTGTTCTATAACATCAGCTGTTGCTGATACAAATTGTGCAATAGACATAGGAAAGTTTAAAGCTCTTCACCTAGTTTAGTTTATGATTTGTTATTAGTTATATAAGTTAAATAATAAATTATTTTAATAAATTTAATTTTATTTTTATTACTGTAAGCAGCACATTGAGCCCTCATATAAACTTGACTGTCTATTACAAATAAAAAAGAAATCTTTTTAAGTCTTTTAATTTTAAATAGATATTTTTCTTTTTCCATTTTATATAGAAAGGCCTCTCTATATAACCTACCTGTATATAAATAAAATAAAATATCATTATGAAACCTAAGTTAAGCAGGTGCCCCCTATCGCTTCTCGAAAACCCAACCCCTGAAAATATCTCCAAAATAATTGAATTCCTTAAAAAAACAAACATGTATCGCCTTCTATGACCTAACCAATGTAAATATGTAAATATGTAATTGTAATATGTATATAAACAATGTAAATAAATATAGCAGCAAGCCGAAGGCCCCCGCAGCCAGTGCTCTAGAAATAAGTTAGTCCTAATTTTTAATTATACCTAACTATTAAATAAATAAATAAATATTTTTTTATAGACCAGCTACACTATACTAAAATTTACAAATCTTATTATGCCCCTAACATATATCATATAATCCCTTTTTTTTTTTTTTTTTTTCTTTTATTAGCTAATTTATTGATACTATACAGAGCATCTTAACCTAGCTGACTATAATGAGATAAACATACTTAATATTACCTATTAAGTTTTATAATTATTCAACTTATCTTATATTTTTAGTATGATTACTATTTTTATTTATTTATTTTCTTTTTTCAAATGATTACCCGGTTTGGGAGGTCGATGGGGTGGATTCTGCGAAGTCTCCGTCGCTTTCTTCTGAAAAGTCTTCTAGCCAATATATTGGGGGGGCAGAAAGACGGGCCATGTAGCTGGTGGACTGCTGACGTAGAAGGTCGCCCACCAAGGGGACCTTAGGTCTCTTGCTAGGGCCCGGTTGCGGATGTACCAGGGAGCCCCAGCACTCAGTCTGAGTACCTTCGCTTGGAAGACACTTATTTTCCTCAAGTGAGATTTTGCTGCCGTCCGAAAATTTGGCTTGCATAGCGCCAGACTGGGGCCAGGAGGGTTTTATAAAGCAGCACCTTATTGCTCAGAGAAAGCTTGCTGCTGCCTTAAGGAGCCAAGCCATACTTTTTAGTTTTTGACGTACGCTGTGGCATGTTGTTTCGATGTGTTTGCTCCAAGTGAGCCTGCGATCAAGGTAGACTCCCAGGTAGCGATGGCCGTCTTTATGATCAAGAAGTTCGCCTTGGAGGAATACTCCTGGCGAGGTATCTCTCCGGATCGCGAATGTGCAGCATATCGATTTTGCCTGTTGATGGCAATTCGCCACTTTGATGCCCACGTCTCAAACTCGTGCAGGTATTCTTGTAGTTGGTCAGTGGCTTGGAAACACAGCTGGCTTTTGAGAGGATTGCTGTATCGTCGGCGAACGTGGCGAGGTTGAAGCTATCGGGATGCTCCAGTGTCGTCGGGTCCACCGTCGGCATGTCTGCTGTATAAACAGTGTAGAGCCACGGAGCAAGGACACTGCCCTGGGGACTCAGCTTGGATTTCCTGACTGCAGAGAACGTGCCGTCGACTACCACTACAAACTTTCTGTTTTGAGGAACTGTGGATTATAGAAAAAGAGAGGGGAAGCAAGGTTTTTATTTTGAACAGGAGTCCTTTGTGCCACACTCGGTCAAACGCTTGTTTGATGTCAACAAATGCCGCGACGCAATACTCGAGGTTCTCGAAGCTGTCGAGGATGAAATCCACCACTCGGTGGAGCTGCTCGGTGTCCCATGCCGTCTTCGAAATCCGAACTGATGCCTTGGTATGATGCGCTTAACACAATCCAGCTCCGACACTCTGGCCATTAATATTCTTTCGAATATTTTGGAGAGGGTCGGAAGCGGCGATTGGTCGATAAGATTCGACTTGCGTGAGCGATTTTTGGGTTTTGGAATCATGGCAATCAGTGCGCTTTTCCATTGCCTTGGGAAGTGTCCGATTCGAAGCATTGTATTATATAAGAGCACAATGAAGAGTATGCCTTTGGTGGGGAGCAGCTTTATTGTTCTGCTGTCCAGTTCATCAGATCCAGGGGCTTTACGAATCTTAAGCGCTTGGATTTGAGTTTCGACCTCTTTGAGGGTCACCTGGAGAGTGGACACATCAGGTTGTTGTGGTGCTTCAAGGGTCCTGTCTATGTATTCTTCATGGAGCGAGGGGGAATCGAACGGTTTAAATCGCTCCTCTAAGTGCGTGGCGAAAGTTTCAGCGCGTTCTAAGCTCGATCTGGCCCAGGAACCATCCTCTCTTTTATGGGACTCTTGCGGACGGGCTGTCTTTTAAAGCTTTTGTCAGCTGCCAGAGGCTGTATCCCGTGCTAGCATCTGGGCTTGCGTCCATAAGTTTTCTGCTGAACTGCTGGTTGCTTATGGCCGCGAGGGCTTTCTGGAGCCTGTTGGATATCCTTCTATATATCCTGCTTACTCTTAGGTCACCAGTGCGCACGTGCTCCTGCGTAGCCGCCTTTAATGCCAGAAGTGGAGCTGCCGCCGGATGGATTGAGCCTCGAGGGGCGATATCCGGATCGGGTCTATACATGAAGCATGTTGGGCTGCTGCTCGAATCTTCGCCATGAAATTATCGATAGCATCCTCAATGTCTTCAGGGGAGGTCAGGATCATGTTGAGATTGATTGTGTTGTTGAGTTCAGCCTGGAATCTTTCAACGTCCCCATTTGGCGGCAGTAGACTCTTTCTTTTTGGCTGCTGTATAGGGCTGGTGTGGACAGTTGCCAAAAGAGGAAGATGGTCCGAAGAGAGGTCATATTTGGTCTCGATGGAGAGTGAGCTCTGCCTAAGGCCACCATATTGAAGAAGTCTAGGGCACTAGGAGTGCGTTGCGAGTTGTAGGCGTAGTATGTTGCATCTCCGGTTGCCAAGACATCGCATCTGCAGTCGATGATGGCTTCGTGCAAATTCTGCCCTCTCGTACAGGCTCTGTTGTTACCCCATAGTCTGTGTTTCGCATTCCAGTCCCCTCCGGCAATGAATTTTGTCCTAGGTTCATTATTAGGAACTCAAAATTTGCTTTGGTCCATGGCACAGCCGGCGGGAGGTATAGAGAAGCAATTGTGAAGTCACCTCTGCTAGTGCTTATCTTGACTGCGGCCATCTGCAGATGTGGTTGGGAAATGTGTTCCAGGGGGTGGTGGTTCAGGCTATGGCGGATTAAGATGCCGGCACCTCCTCTGCGGTAGTTGCAGGGATGTTGAGTTATATATGTAGTATATCCGGGGACATATATTTTTGAGCACATGTGCATGTGCGTTTCCGTTAGAGCATTATGTCAATGACGTGGGTGGCGAGAAAAGTCCTTAGTTCCTGGATTTTTCTGCTAAGGCCATCTGCGTTCCATAATCCGATCCTTAATTGGCTCATTTTGATGGGATAAGGCGAGAAATTAGCGACATCAGGATGTGCTGAGTTTCGGAGTTTTTATGAAGCGTATTAAGGATCTGGTCCATTCTTGAGGTAATGCTTAGCATGGCCTCTTCAAGAGCCGAAATTCTCGAGTTCGTATCCTCGCTCGGCTTGTTTCCGGGGATGTTGTTGCGCTGCCTTTCGTTCGCTTTACCATCTGGTATGCATTGGGTGATGCCTCTTCGCTGGCTGTTGGTAGGGTTGCCCGATCTGAGCATGTCCGCAAATGAAACAGATTTGCCAGCTACCATGGGAGGGGGATAAATTGATTTGCATTGTTGTTTTGCCGAGCGTGGTTACTATGCGCCTTGTGGAGAGTAGCCGAGATATTGGGGGCCGGCTTGCGTACCTTGATTCGGTCTATGTACCATTTACAGCCTTTGTAGTTGGCAGAGTGGTTTCCGCCACAGTTGGCGCAAAAGAAGTCGCCTTCCTGGACTGCTTTGCAAAGGGGCGATCCTGTTGGGTGCTCTTCAGCACATCTACCACAAACGAATTGCTTCATGCAGTAGTTTTTAGAATGGCCATAATCTTGGCAGCGGTGGCATTGGACAACGTCAGCAGATCGGCGGGGCGCTCCACTAAGACTCCTTGACGGCACAAAAGGTTTATTTTTAGTGCTTCCTTATTGTTGGGAGCCGGTTTGAGGTCTAAGAAAAACATATTTAGCCTGCTTTGCTCCGTGCCATTTGGGGTCTTGCCTTTAGGATTGAAGATGTTGACTACCTTGTGTCCTTTGTCTAGCATTTCCTTTATTATAAAAGCCTTGGGCTGTAGAGGACGCCATCTGTTTGATGACAATGCGAAAAGGTTTATCTTCTTGGAGTTGGTAGTGGTAGTTTTGGCATTTAGACTTTTCCATGAAAGCAATTACTTTACGGAATGTTGGAACGTCCTTGGTGTATAGCCTAGTTAGGCCTGAGCCAGACGTACGAGTTGAGTAGCTGCTGGGTGGAATGACTTGGTCCAAGGCATCCTGGAATTTGTGAATATCTGTTATACCCGGAACCATGATGGGACCAGGTTTTCCAGACTTAGGAGGCGGTGGAGTTGTCGCAGGCAGTGGTAGGTCCTCCAGCATGCTAGCTTCTGTCTCCATATCATCTAATTCTGTATCTTTCTGATTTTCGTCAGCCTCGTTGTCGGCAGTGTCAAGGGCTGCAAATCGATTCATCCTTAGACTAGCATCTTTTGACGTAGATGGGATGTCGTCGCTTGACCGGCTAGTTTGGACTACCCTTGATGCTTGCTGGTTAGATAGAATTTTGGTCTTACCCTTTTTGTTGGTTTGGTCAGGCGAGAGGGGGCGCTAGGGCGCTTGCGTTTGGCAGTGCCACCTTTTTGCCATTCCGAACTCGGGGGATCGATATAAGGCACAGTACCGACTTGTGTGCTGGTGTTAATTGCCGGTGCAACAGGGTGTTGATGGGCATATTAGCGGCGCATGGGGTGGTTGTAGGGTGGCATGATGGCTTTCTGCTGCTGCCTTGTGCATTGTTGGGGCCTGCTGTGTTGCGAGCCGTCGCAGAAGTAGCTGAAGCCACTGCGTATGTGACTGCGGTAATAGCGGAAGCGTTGGCTATGGTCGTAATGTAGACCGTACTCGAGGAGGTAGCGGGAATCTGGCTCTCGCAAAGCACAGTTTTATACCGCTCGTCTAGTCGCCTCGCTTGGGCGTCTATGGATCTCATTTTGGCAATATACGATGGTGACAAGTTGTATATTTCTGAGTCATTTGAGTCGCTATGCATGTCCATAATGAGAAGTATTATTACTTGCAGAATTTACCGCAACGGTCCACAGAAGTCTCAAAAATTTCGCGGCAAGATAACACCTGCACTGCAAAAACGTAAACAAATGCACGCACAATCACACGCACACGCACTAGGGTGCGCGCGCGCAATAGATAAGAAACGTTTTTTTTTTCGCTTCTATGCAGCTGCAGTCGCCTGCGCTGCGTTTTATTGCCCTTGGGCAAGTTAATTTCTGCTTGTTTATTATAATTGTTTTAGTTTTTTGTAAATTATCGTTGCCGGCAATGCCGTAGCAGCATTGCCCAAAACTTAAACAGACGCTTAGCGTCAGAAAGTTTATTGCACGCCGATATTGTATCGTAAATCACTTTGATTAGGTTGTTACGCACTTCCGTCTCGTTTAACAGTCGGAGAGAAACTGCATATAATCCCTACATTTAAATAATCCCCCTCTAAGCTTTTTCTAGTACAGATCTATCAAGAACTTGCCACGCACAACAAATCACATTTAACAATCTAATTGTGCTATAACATGTTTATCTATAAAACCAAACTACCCACTCTGCATAAAACTCAGTTCAGCTGCCACTTTGTTAGTCGGGATCTTCAAAGACAAGCACATTTACAAACGCATCTGGCAAGTGGCAAAAAAAAAAGAACAAAAAAATTAAAGAAATTTTAAAACAGCTCTTGTACAACATGTCGTATGCGGAATGGGGAAGAGCAAAAGCAAAACCAAGACGAAGACCAAAGCCCAAAGCCCAAAGACAAAGACATTCCCGCTGTTGTCGCATTTCTTTTGCAAGTGTCAAGTGTCAACGGCAAAATGATTAGGTAGGCGTTTCCAACAACAACAGCAACTGGTACTCTTGGCTGGATTTGTGGGCGTGTTTCTTGTGTCTCTTGTGCGACTCTGCCCCGAAAAGCTATTAAACCACGGCCTGGCAGCAGGGACTGCCAGTCAGGATAGGCAAGCCAATGGGTCCCATTCTCCACGCTTCCTTCTTTTGGCACTGTCAACGCCAGCTGCGACTCGACTTCAAATTTCCCAGTTCTCAGTTCCCCAGGTCGCAACTCCAACTTGGGCTCCGGCTTCGGCTACAGCTGCAAGTTGCAAGTTGCACGCTGCAACTTCCATTTAGTATTTTAGTTTATAGTGCAGTTTTGATTTCAAAATATTATGACGACTGTTAAAGTTATAACTTCACGGCAAGCTCATTCAACTTGAAATTGAAATAATTTTTAGCACTCGCTTTGCTCTGTCTGGCATTCTGCTTTTTATACTTTTTATGTCTTCATCATTCATATTTATGCATTTTTATTTTAATTTCGCCTGGCACTTGGCTCTTCTAACTAGTCGCAACTCCACCCACTCCCACAAAGGTGCCATCGCCTCGCCCGCAGACAGGCGGCATCTTTTTCTAGCCCCATGTGCGTGGGGGCGTGTGTGTTGTGCCTCCCGGCACCCTCCCACCACAGTCAAAGCCTCGAGCCATTTTGACAGCTCTTTGGTGAGTGGCTGCCAGTCTTCTGCCAGTCGTCCGGTGAATCGTTCACATTTATGACTGTTAGGGCCAAAGGTTTTTGCGTTTTATGAGCTGAAATTGTTGTGCAAAAAGCAAACGACATGGCACCAGAATCGTAATGCCAGCTCAGGTTGTTAAAAGTAAGCACAGCGAGCTCACAAATGGGTACGGAAAAAATGTTACATAAATATGTAAGCTTAATATAAAAAAAAATAAAACTGAAACGATAACTTGAGCTGCCCAAGTTGTGAAAAAAAGTAACTAAAAGTTATGATTTATTTTTAATAATTTAGATTCAATGCTCATAAAAATTTAATCCGTATATGCCATATGAATATGTAGTGAGGCTCTCAAGATTTTATTTAACCTTCTTTAGAGTCTTAGTTTTCAGCAATAGATAAATATATTGCAATCGAGCTTCAATATGTTTTACATTTCCTCAAACCTTATACAAAGAGACAGCAGGGAAAACTAACATTTTTTCGCCCGTGCAGTCAGACTAAATGTATCTATAAAACTGTACTTCAAAAGAAATCAATTCTCATATCTTTCGATCTTAGAAATTTACCATCATGCATTTGCCCTTTATCAATCTGTTGAGCATTAACAGCTGAAAGCCTGGAACAACATTCAAATGAACACTCCCTCGGACACATTTCGGACACTTTTTTGCAGGCATGGTCGCCGCATATTTCACGCCTAATCATCAACTGCAATTTCCACGGCCCCCACAACCTACGCAAAAAAAAGCAAACACTTCACACTCGCTGGCACAGGGCGATTATTATACCCCAGGCCCAGCGTTGTTGAGGATGTGTACGATGAGGCTTCAGAGTTTGCCATTTACATGGCCATAAAATATAAGCCAGGCAGGGCGGCAAACGGAAAACTTTCGCTGGCAAGGCGAAAATTCCCAGAGCCATAATTTTTAACACAAAACGTCTCTGACGCCGCATAATTGCAGCGTAATTTTTGCGCATTTAATTTCAATGTCTGGCCACGGAGCCCTCTCTAAGCCATAACCTTAGCCAAGAAGTGAGCCAACGCGAACAGCAACAGCAAACTGCAACTGGCCAACAGACGCTTGATTGGGGGAGTGAGCTGTGTCCGGCAGACACAAGCTAAGCCAAAGGCGTTGAATTGTTTGCCATATTCGCATGTGACGATTTTTCTTTTTCTCTATGCATTTTTTTTCCCAAAACGACCTCTGCGACCCAGTCGACTTGTGCGACTTTTGTATGCAATTAACAAAAAACACAATGCAAAAATTTGTGGGTACAACACTTTGCACTTTCCGCTCTACTCGAAGTCGTCCTGGTCGTCGTCGTCGTCATCGTCGTCTACAGCCTTGTCTGCTGCCTTTGACCATGAGATGCTCTTTTCAAAACTTTTACAGTGGGGTATAGTTCTTAGGTCAAACACATTTGCAACTCAAGTAGTTGGCAATACTCAGGTATTGAGTCCAGCTTAATATAATTAATTGTCAATAACTATTAACTGCAGATTAAAATATGTACTATTATATTTGTATTATTTCCATGGACCGTTCATTAGATATATGTTTCCTAAATTTATCCCATTTTGACTAAGACTTAAAAAGGGATAAAAATAATATCACAAAGGGGATTGAATAAAATGCAAAATTTCAAGGAGAACTGATTAAAAAAAAAAGAATCCCATTATATACAATACATATATATATAATTTACCTTTAAAAATGAATTACCCTTTGTTTTATACATAGACAAGTATTCATATAATTAACATCTTTTTATTGCACATTTCCATAAATTATTATTGCAATAATTTTGGGTTTAATGTTTATCTATAATATAATACCAATAATCCCAGTCTAAGCCAAGGATAATATTACTTTTCTTGCAACAAATTCTACACCCAATATTCAATATTCTTTTTTTTTTATAGAGCACTCAACACTCGGTGCATTTTTGCTACTTGTATTTCTAGTAGCTTGCTTTTAATTTTCATGTAGCAAAAAACTGCGTCCATTATACAAAAATATTTTTGCCAGTTCTTTGGTCGTCGTCACTTTGCAGCATTTCAATGATAAAGTGGTTTTTGTGTCGCTGCCGCCGTCGCCTGGCACGGAAAATATATATTAAAGAAAATGTTAAAAATTGCTAAAATGGTTTTTCTATTGTTCTGTGGCCATTGCCTGCATTTTTTCAGACGCGCTGCAGTAAAAAATGCCAGGCAAAAAATTGTTTATTACATTTTTAGCTCAGAGCACAGAGGCGCACGGTAGAAAATTTATGCCCGACATTGAATGGTATGCAAGCCAGGGCCCCAGGGGAGCTGGCCGGTGGTGCCGGGCCCGACCAAGGGCAGCTTTTGGCCCTGACGCTGCGCTTTGGCTAAATTATGGCATATTTATTCGGTGGCAGGAGATGGCATTGAACTTTGCTTGGATGTCATTTCAGCTGGTTAGGAACTGCGTGTCTTGAACCCATTGAGAATGTGACTTGCACAAAGTGTTTGCCATTGAGATAGCAACCAGAAAAGTGTTAAAAGCAAACTATAGAAGATTTAAAAGCTTAAATTTAGTATACCTAACGACAAAAGGTGAGCTGTTTTTGCAAATACTTGTAAAACATTGAAAACAAGACAATTAAAAAACTTGTAATAAGATAAAAATAAAAAATAAATAAAATAAATATTCAAGGGAATATGGATAAGAATTAACAAATGCTTTGTTTACGATGTGATGTCATCAGAATAAATAATTTGCCACAAATAGCACTTTTTACAATTTAAAAAAAAAACATTTATTTTTCGCTGTATATAGCCCCAAAGTTCTTATCTTGAAACTATTTAATAACTGTTTTTAAATTCAATAATATTTTCAATTAGGAAATTATATTTTCATTATGTTGTGGCAACTTAAATAACACTATCTCAATCTTGTCTAGAATTTACACCCATTTGTTTGCTCTCGTTTAGCACTTCTCTCCTCCTACTTCGCCCGACGACTACTTAGTCTCGCTTGAGTTCCCACATAAAATATCCATAACATTAACCACAATTACGATGAAATTGTATACCCAAGGAAAATTGCAACAAGCGAAAAATAAAATGCTTTTGTTGTAATTTTTTTTTTTGCCGCCCACAAAGCCCAAATTAAAAAATGGTTAAAAAATATTTTTCTATTAATTTTCCAAGCTGTCCTTTTTTGCGCTGACGCTGGCGTTGGCGTCGTCAACATGTGTTGCATGTGGCAATTAAATGCCAGGCAACACACAACAGCAAAAAGAAAGCAAAATGCTGCAGCAGCAACAGATACAACAAAAAGAACTGCTATCTTTGGCAACTCGAAGATCAAATACCCTTTAAGAAAAGTAAACATTTGCATTGAGAATAGTAAGGCTCATAATTGTTGAGCTTGGTTTAGATATTTGGAAAATAAGCAAAGTTTTCTATGCAAACACTTATGTTTCAGCCGATTGTTCCTATAGAGTTATGGAATATAGGAAATATTTTTCTCATATTTAATATATATACTACCTACAAAATAATGTCAAATCGGCTGCTGATCAAGTATATATACTTCATGGAGTCGGAGACGTTTCCTCCTATGTGTTACACATTTTATGAGAAAATAATAATACCCTCTTTTAGGGCACAGAAACAACTTGAATTGCATCGTGGGGCTGCTGCTGCTGTAGCTGGTGCTGCCTGTTGGGCGCGTAATAATTTTTGGCGCAGAGTTTCGCGTCTTGGAGTGCAAATAAAATGCCGCTTTTTAGTGACTCAGTTGGCGGCAGTCGGCCGGCAGTTTGGAGAGTGCGAAAATAATATGGGCAGGCCGCAGGCAACGGTACCTCAGCGAGCAGATCTGGCAAAGCGGGTACGGGGAGCTAGACTGAGAGCAGTGTGGAAAAGTGCTGTGGACTTTAGGGTAGTGGGGCTCGGAGCCCAGGCATAGAAAACTAAATGAATGACATGCCAGGGCGTCTGCAATGTCTGTCTGCGAGAGTGCCGCGCGTAGTCGGGGCAAGGCAACTGGAACTGGGTATGGGTAAGCTTGCGGTCCAACGCCTGCCAGGGACCGTCTGCGGCGCTGGCTTCAATTAATTTTCGACTTGGTTATTGTTTGCGGGTGTTAATGGTGCACGTTATCAGCGGTGCAGCCCGGGGAGAAGCTGGAACTAAAGCCCTGGCCGCGTCCGCTGTTGTTGGCAGCGGTGCAGTTAAGCTGCAGCTGCTTCGAGCTGTGGGCTATGTGGCGGCTGCTACTGTTGACGCTGCGCCGGCGACGGTTATTGTTGAGTGTTTTGCCAACATTTGTTGCTTGAATTATAATCTCTGTGTATAAAGCTGTGAGTCCTGACTGACTGACTGATTGGCGATCAACGCACTGCCCAAGTCGTAGCAGTTAGGAAGCTGTCTTTCCTGCTGATGTTTAACCAACTGGTGTAAGTGCATGTTAGGACAAGGTTTTTGGACATTCCACCCGATGGTATGAAAAACGGATTGGGGAAACTTTTTTGTTTAATATTCTATCGGCTTCAAATCCAATTTCAGGAATTGTTAATGAATGGAAAAAGGTGAAAGAGTCATGTCTAAAATGTTAATACACGCTTATAATAGAAATTTAATTAACTATGCATGACAGAAATCATGTGCATTTTCTTTTTCATCAGTGCGCTGCATTTTATTCAAATTTATGTCTGTCATAAACTTAGCACAAGGCAACGGGCTTAGATCTTAATGCTATAAAACTAAAATATTGCTATAATAAAATAATTTTAAAAGATCATATCTCATCTGAATCTTTCACACATTTTGCATATCTTGAAGAGGACACACCCCATAATCGGCCCCTCGCCCATCATCGCTAACCGAGTGCACTTTGCAAGTCATATGGCTACCAAGCTACGCGCATCGACCTCTGTCAACTGCATGTTTGTGCGCCGCTCTGACCCAATGTCCGCCTCCGATGCCTTCCCTGAACCTGCCCCATAGATCGCATCACGTTGAAAAGCGACGCCGCTTTTCACGCATCTGTTTTTTTCCTTTTTTGTTGCGCTTTCGTCACATAAAAAAATTTGCATTTGACTGCGGCTACCGAAGAAACGGTGCCAGTGCCAGTGCCAGCCCACAGACAGATAACCAACAACCCAATAGCGGTTCCCCAGCTGGCCCCCCTCACCTTCTTTTCAGTCTACAAAGTGGAGCCTTGGCGAAGCGACCAGCTGCTGTTTCATTGCAATTGCAACTACTGCGAACATGGAGCGCATTAAAAGGCCGACCCATGGACATAAAAACTATGCGACTCTCTGTGTTCAAGTGGCGGCTGGCAAATTTTATGCCTTTTATTTGGGACTATGCCGCCAACAACAACAACAACAACAACATCGTCAACAGCAGCAACAACGACACCAAGAGCGACAATAACAACAACGAGTGCGACAACAACAAGGCACATTTGCAACTTTGCTGCCACTTCCACTGTCAAGTTGGCGTAAAATTTTTCATTTCGCATATGAAAGGAAGTGTGGGCGCCAGTTTGGGGCCCCCAATCCCTCCCTGCTTTGGGCTCCACTCTCGCAGCCACAGATACCATAGCAGATACCCAGGCCACAGCCGCAAAACGGCCTCAACGTTTGTCGTTTAGTTTTCTTCTTTATTTGAATTTTTTTTTAGCTTTGGTTTTCTTTTTTGCATTTTATTAATTGCTTGAGTGAATTCGCGTCGGCATTTGCCGCTTGCCTGCGAAAATTTCCTTTGTGTTTTCTCGCTTTTGATCTTTTTCGAGACACTTAAGCAAAGACTTTGAATATGGCGAACATGGAAACTATCATGATAGAAATTAAAAAGAGCCTTAAATAGAGATTATACTGATATGAATGGTATAGAAATAAAATGTAAGTGGGAATACTTTAACACTACACTAGTTTATTTTAGAGCCTAACGAGAAATGAGTCCTTATGAAGCATTAAATAAAAAAATTTTTTTTACTGAAAAGTAGTTACCTTACTCGAGTCCGATTGGTTCAACAAATTAAAAATATTACAATATGAGAAAGCATTGTCTTAAAATTCATTTGTGAACAAATATATCAATTGCCAAATGTAATTTTAACTGTATTAAATATGCATTAAGCAGAAAAGGTTACGTAATTATTTTTATTTTTTTATTTCTTTATTGAAAAGTTACATGACACTCATGCAGCGTGTATAATAATTAATGTACGTCCAATTAAATATGTTATTGATATTACAAAATAATAATAAATAATAGTGATTGGTAAAAAAATTTTATATAAAATATATAATATTAATATATAAAATGTAGCTTACATACTAATAAAACACAGAAAATACAGTTGTCGAAATGCTAACAATTTCTATAAGCATAAGGTGCACAACTTCAAATGAGGTGTAATGAGTGTGTCAATAATACCTGTAATGAAGTTAATGGTCTAGGTGGTCAATAAGGCCAGAATTGTTTTGGGTTTCATCAAGCGATGGTCAAAGGAGTTTGCCGATTCGTGCACGATAAAAACCCTTTTTATATCTCTGGTACGACCTATTCTAGAGTATGCCTCATGTATATGGGAAACCCAAAAAAAAAACTCTGCAGATAAAATGCAAAGAAACACCTGGGTCTCAAAATAATTTTATAGATATTTTTCCAATGCTAAAATATACTTGTCCAAACCTAAATCTAAGTTCATACCTTCAACCTCTCAGCCAATTAGGTATTATATTTAATATGAATTGGCCTTTGATTTCTACAACTTTCACTGGTTTCTCCTGATGTCAACAGTTACAGTGCCTGCAATAAATTTGACTATCGCGTGTAGACTTTTGCCAACTTTAATTTTGGCTGCTTAAAACTTGGCACGGTCCTTAGTTGTTGCAGTCTTTGTTGTTGTTGTTGTTGTTTTTGTCGCATTTCCGGCTGCCTAAAGGGCAAACATCAGACTGATGCCGTCGCACGTCCCCTTGGCCGGGGCACGGCATTTTCGTTGAGTTTTTCGCGCTGTTTATATTTTTGTATTTTGACACGTTTTGGCATATCGCTGAGCTGGGAGAGAGAGTAGGGGCTTTAGGACTGACATTTTACATAAATTTTGCTTGCTCAGAGCTCAGAAAATCGTGCCGAGGAACTGCGCAACGTTGGCAGCGACTGTTGCCAGCAACTGCCACATGACTTGCTGTCATGTGACAAAAACGCGACAGTTTGCAAGGTCACGTCACATTAATTTGCTGACAATGATGTATTTAGAGGGCGCAGTGGATGGTATAGAAACAGTGAGCCAGCAATTGGGCTGGCCTGCCTGTCTGTCTGACATTCTTAAAGGCACGCCAATTCAGTTGCAACATTTAAAAAATGTCTCGACAATTATGCTACATTTTTCACAATTTTTTAACATTTTCTCTTGCATTTTCTGTAATTGCAGCGTGAAATGCGCGAAGCTTGGATAAAATCTCGGAACGTGTGAAAATCCACAAATACATATATATAAAAAAAAAAACAACAACCAAACAAACGTCAAAATGCCTGCGATAAAATTACTGAAATTGAATTCGCCTCCTTCGGAGCGCGAACCAAAGCAACAACATTTGTCTATTGATTGGCCCGGCGAAATTGGAAGGGCCGCACTCCGTGGACATCAGCTCGAGTACAACAGCTGCTGGCATTTCGCAACAAATTATTTAAAAAGTTATTGCCCCATTCAGCGTCATGGTGTTAATAACAATAAAACTTTATGCTGGCTGGCATTGACTTTGATTTTATTGAGCGGACCCAGCGCCACGAGTATTGCTGCAGAGGCAGCTACTGTGGGCAGCCCAGCAGGCACAGCTGTGGGCGTGGCATCATTGGAAATTGGTAAGTAAATGAGGTGCATTACAATACCAAATCACCTAGCCAGTATGTCAATTTATCTTTATTTCGATTTTTTAAAATGAATTCTTACTCCGCCTTTAGAAGAAGCAGAGAATATAAATTCAGTTTCCTTTTAAGAGAGACAGAGAGAGAGAGAGAGTGAAAATTTAAATTTTAATGTGAGAAAAATTAATTTATTTTATTTTAAAGGAAGAGAGAAAGGTGTCGATTTTAATTAAATTTGAATATGTTACTATTTAAATTTTATTCAGATTTATATATCAATTTGTTCTAAACAAATACCAAATTATGTTTGTTTTCCGCTTATGCAACTGTTGTTAATTTCTTCAAGTTATGCTTATCATGATAAATATAAAACATTTCCCAAGATATATTATGTTCGAGCTACATAAAAATCCCAAAAAATATTATCAAGTGGTCAAATAAATATTTTGACAGCTATAAAAATATAATATAAGTTAACTCAAAAGTCTCTATAGCAAAGTATCCCCGAAAAAGTCCTGTGATCCTTTTCTTCAACACATTACATATTGTGTGTTAATATCATCATACCCTCTGCAAGTGCTCAACAAAATGAACATTTCTATAAATGACTATTAAAAATTCAATAAATTCACAGTGTCACATTTCATGTTTTTGTTTTTTCAACTCAAGCAGCATCATATCATAGACACCAAAATAATATTTTTAAAAATTCACCTTTGACTCATTTTGTATTTTATGTATGAAATCTAAAACGATTATTTCGTATTTGTATTTGTTTATTAAATATTCATCACATATGCTCATTTTTTTTATATAGTATATGCAGCACGAAACTTCCACATTGATACACAATTTAACCGTTTTGACCAATTCCGATCCCCAGACCCCATTGACGCTTTTCATGCCAGATACCTTCTCTCACACGGCCGCTGAGCACAAATACCGTCTGTTCAGTTCCCATGACATAAAATTTATGCATTTTTATTTCGATAACACGCGCTCGCACACACAAAAACATTTTTTTTTAAAGGAAAAAAAAACTGGTTCAAAATATAAAAAGGCACAAAAAGGTACAAAGAAATATTATGGAAAATATTTCGTGTATATGTAACAAAGCCAATTGGAAATGAAATTGTTGCCATACTTAGTTGGATGGGCCAAAACTCAACAATACATTATATATATAGAAAAAATAAGAGATATGCTTCTACATACGAGGTAAAAATGTTATCATGTATATTTTGTTACGCATGAATAGACTTGGAAAAAGTAGAGCTTGAGATACGCCTCCTGGAAGAGTTCAAGAACCGAAATATCAACTGCAAACATCACCCCTATAGATCAGGCGACCCTCGTTCGGCTTCCTTGCATGCAATGCAACAGCTCGCCCGGACACACGACCATTTACCATTGCACTAAATACTATTAGTTGAGGTGGGGCAACTTAAGCCGCAGTCCACAAATTTGCATTTGCATTCAGCAATCAACATAGAAATCAATCAACCGCAAAGGTATTGGGGGAGCACAGGACCGAAACAAGACAGAATCCAAACATCCTGACGCTCAAGTGTTTCCCAATAACCCAAACCGTAACTAATAACTGTTAAGCAGGAGCGAGAATAGAAGCGGGAGTGGGAACGAAAGCGGGTGCAGGACCCGTTCAACCACAACCAATTACAGAAATTTACGCAAAGCGCCAGGATGCGCCGGCGACGACGTCGTCATTAATAAACATGAGCCTGGGCCCAGGTCTAGGCCAGGCTCAAGGCGGTGCAAAAATGATGGGTAGCCGTTTGGCTAGGGCATAGGCACACAGTACCCGTATACAAATATATATATATATATATATGTGCCCACACAAATTTAGCTAGGTGCTGAGTTGCCTCGACCAAATCGAAGCCGCAGCGGTGCTTTTGATAGATGACTCTGCCCGGACTGCCTGCCAACCTGCCTGCCTGCCTGCGTCTTGATCTTAAACTTGGACGCTGCTCATTACCATTGCTGATTGGCTCCGTCGTGGCGGTGGCTCCCAATGCTCACGTGTGTGGTCGCGCCATCACGGCCAGCTGGCGAAGCTTTGGCTTTCTGCACTCACCCCACCCCTCCCCTCGCATACAGCTGACTGTTATTGCTGCTGCTGTGCCATTCGTCTGCTGAGCATAACAAATTATCTTGTTGTGGGCCTCTGGCTCGTTAGCGAGCAACTTGTTTGCTATAGCCAAAGATATAACCAATTAAGGATCTTCGAAGTTACAATACACTAAGAAACTAGTATATAAATATCGTATCATTTCAGAATTGGGTTAAATCTCCAAACAATAATTTAATCAAATGTGTTCACAGTTTGGGAAGCCGTTTACTCTTATAAATCGTTATAGCTTAATTTAACATACTTTTATCTTAAATATTTTATATTTTATTTCTTATTTTATTTTTTATTAAATCAGACCCTGCTTGCTTGTCCATCATAAGATTTGTAAATATCACTTTTACACTTTACCAAATTCCTGTTTACAAATTTCTTACTTTAATCCATTTTTAATACCCTAGGGCTAGTTTATATGCTTTTCAATCAATTTTAAGAGACAGAAAACTTGCATAATGAAAAAGCATATTATGATTAGATATAACTCTTCTCACATATGCTCCTTTATAATATTAAATATTATTAATAAAAATAAAATTGACTTGGCATTTATCTAAAACTAAGACACATTAAATAATAATAGTACTATTATAAAACTATTCTCCCAAAGCTAATGTAACCCAAGCGTAGTGTATAGCCGGGCCAGGTCAGTAGCAGGAAATGAATGAATCTGAATGAAAATCATGTTGTCGGTCGGTTGGTTATTCGGTCGGCTCTTCGGTTTACTTTGGTCTGTTTTGCTCGATTACGAATCGGACGGCTGTATCTGCAGCCAGTATTTATTTAAATGCGTAAATATCTGCATGTCTGACATATTTCATTTGACCGTAGGCGCGTTGAAATGTTGCTCGAATTGCTGCGCGGCGAGCAAATAAAAAATGACCGCAGCATATAAACAGCATCTTTATATACATATATACATTATTTAAATTGATAACGTAGCCGTTGTGTTTTTAAACGCTTGTAGAGATTGGCATTGAAATCGTAAGCCCCGTCGAAAAATGGTGCACGCACAAGATGTTGCACTCAATATCGACTGTCGCACCAAAGATTTATGTACGACAGTTAACAATTCGAGGTCAAATTGTATATTGTCTTGAAGTCGCAAGGATCGTGCATACCTAAGATTCTTTAACAAGAAACTATCGGAATTTGCTTTAAATATTTCAGTAACATTTTAAGTGAATACTAAAAATAACAGCGGTATGCATAAGTTGACGTGGAAAGTTAAACTCTTGTGTACATTTTTTTATTATCTAAAATTATAAATTTTAGTTCTGACTGTTCATGTGTGTTAGACCCAGTACAAAAAACATTCAATATTATGTAAACAATTATTTAAAAAATGTTTTTATTATGCGCTGTGCCACATATGAACTCACATTTCGATACGCTCAAACCTGACTAACATAATTATTTGATCAATTTCGCTTGCAATTACTCAAATCTTTAGGTTAATATAAATGTTGTTTTAGCCACTTGCCAAAATCTGTTCAGTGTCTGTCATTTCAATGTCTCAGCTCAATCATAACCCACACACATGCTTTCAGGCCACATTTCCCATTTATATGGCTAACAATTTGGTGCACTGAAAACGCACTCAACTAACAGACAATTTGGCTGCTTAAAGCGCTTGAAAGCAATTTTCGAATTAATTGCTTGGCCAGCCCCGTAGCCCATTTACACAATATACAATATACACCCAGGCACTTTTACTTTCTAGCCTCAAATGGGCGACTTATAATAGCCAGCACACTATGAAAATCCCACACACGCCGTTGCAGCGGAATCTCTTAAAAACCACTTTCCGCGACTTGCAGAAAGAAAAAACCTGATATGGATTGGCTTTAGATGTTGTCAGTTGTCGGTTGTCGGTTGTCGCTTGGCATCTCTGGCAGCGATACGGTACGATACGACGGCCAAAAACAGTGGCCAAACGCGATAAACTAAACGCCAAGCGGCAAATGCTGAAATCCATGTAATTTGGCCCACTGGCCGCCAGCTTGCAGGCAACACATAAAATATGTATGCATCTTAAATGCAGCCACCGACCAACAGCCAACGCGACGGTGGCAATCAAAACTAAATGCAACACAAAGCTGCAACGGCAAAGAGCGCGGCGGGGGGCACTGGCGTTGCCGATGGTGACTGGTGGCTGCCACACTAGCTGCGTCTAACTTGTGGAGCGCTGAGCGGAAATTATAGAGAAAATATAGACCAGTAAATAAAGAGCATACTCGTATGCGGCATTCAGCTAAAATTCTAATTAACTGTGAGATATAAACAAACTTTTGTTTGCGAGCGAATACTGTACTTGTTTAAATGTGCATTCCATATAATTAAGCTAAATTGTTTAACTTTTTAGTAGCTTAAAGGTCATTCCTTGATTTAAATAATACACAATTATTAAATAATGCCACAAGATAATTAAGCAAATATTAAAACTATACAAATAAATTATTTAGAGCTACAAGTTCCGTTTTAAAATTAATCTAAAGCTTATTTAAGACTTTCAACTTATGCCAATGTAGCCTAACACTTAAGCAAAAGCTCAAAAGCACGCATACTGCATTTTTCTTTTGCCAAGCAAAAAAGCTACTTCCCACTTAAGTTTAGTGCAGATTTTAAGTTAGTTAGTTGCTTGGCTACTGTGTGCAGCTGAAGCCTTTGGTGTTTTTAACGCTTTGGATACAAAATAACATGACAGCCTTTTGAGATACATTTCATTTTACGTATTTAGATGCAGCGATAAACATATTTTGACAGCTCTGGCGTACACGGCTTGCAGGCCTATGGCCATAGCTAATGTTGCTTCCAGGTTGCAGACCTGCAGCTGCATGCCGATAGCTGATGGCAGAGCGGCGATAAGAACCGAACCAAACTGAACCGAACCGAACTGACAAGCGTGTCTGTGTGCGGAAAAAAATTAAATAACAATTAATAGCCTTAGCACCCACCAAACGCGGAACAGGCCCGACTCAATTGCAATCTCTCTTCCAGTACTCGGCACCCGGCTGCCCACAAGAGGGAACAGATTTTGCATGGTCAGTCGATAAATTAAAAGGCTGTGCAAACACGCGCTGATAACTTGGCGACGATTAGGAGACAAGGCACAGCGACATGGAACATGTTTTGCTTATAGTATAATTTTTCTTCTTGTTTCTCTTTTTTTTTTTTTTTGTGGGATTTATGTGCGCTGCGATAGAGCGTAAAAGTGAATGTTCGAAATGTGGTGACATGCATTTAAGATACTTTGCTTATAAATTATGTTAATTTATAGCCATATCTAGCCTGCGCCGTACAAAATGTTTAACATACATGTATGTGTCTGTATCTGTATCTGTATCTGTATCTATCGCCGATTGTTGCTGTTGTTTAATGTTGCGTGTTAGATGTTTGTCACGTCCACTTCCATTTCCACAGCTCGTTTTTTGGTGTTGTGCTGTATTTTGGCTACTTACAATTAATCAGCGCATTGCATTCGAGCCGGGCCTTTTGTTTATGGCTGCAAACAACCGTTGCATCCGCCAGATACTTTTACTTATTGAAACCCAATTAAAATGCGTGCGTAAATTGCTTTACACGAATCTCTCGCTCACTTTCAGCCCTAACGAACCATAGCCAAAAGTTCTCTACTGCCACGGCTTGGAATTGTTGTGGGGTTCGCTGCTCATAAAGCACGCCTTGTTGCTTTTGTTGTTTATGAGCGCCGACAACAGATACGCGTCATTGAGCGCGTTTCTCGCGCGGTGTCGGCGCTGTTTGCTCCCAGTTTTCCACTGATGCCAGGCGCCGCAAACTTTTTGGCGCTTTTGAGCCGCTCGACAGCTCAAACAAAGAGATATGCGTACAATTTTACACAGTCGACAATTAAATACCCTGCTATATATTAGAGCAAATAAAGCGTTTGAAAGCAACATAAACTTATTTTAAATGGGTTTTATGTTAAAAAAATATTGTAAATATCCAAATATACTGTTCGACATCATGATGGCAAATCTTTCCTATAAAATAAACGTATTGGAAATCTTTCCTACAAAATAACGTATACAGAACTTTAAAAAGCAAATATTAAAATAAACTGTTTTACTTTTACACATTCCTTCAAAAACTAAATATATTTACAAATATACAAATTATGAATACAAACAAAAATTGTATTCGAAAAATAAAGATCATAGGTTGAAAAAAAGATTGTTTTTATAAATATTTTTTAACACTAAAAAAAAGTTGTATATAAATGTTAAATGGTTTAAGTGACCTTTTAAGAAATGTAAATCAGGTTTATTTAATAAAATATTTTATGAAATGAGAAATTATTTAGTAAAATTAAAATTGTCTAGGGAAAATATATATATTGAAGTTCTAAGCGAATATATTAGCACAAAATATATTTCGCCTAATTGGGGAAATACTAATTGAGCTGAAATGCTAAGTCAAACCCGCTAGGATCCATGCTAATAAAGTCTTCGAGAATATGTTTGTGTTTAAATCTCTCGCTCTGTGGCTACTATTAACATAACCTTTCTCACTCTAGTCTATCTGAAATGTTTGCTTACAATCTGCCATGGATTATGGCTGCCGAAAACCGATTTCATGAGCCAACCAATCTTACAGCCCCCTTGCCCGCATAACCGCTGGCACCATGCTTTGACTTGCATTGAACTGTAAAATTTGTGCAATTTTCAATTTCATAAAGTTGCGCGGTGTTTGTTTGTGTTGTTTTACGCCCGGGCCCAAAGAACTTTGAATTATGATTATCGCAAAAAACACACAGACACAAGCACACACACGAACCGGGAGCGTGCGGATGCCAGCTTGGACGCACTGCAGCGGACATACCCGGCCACGCACTCAAGTGCAGTTAATTAAATTTTGTGCAATTTATTTTGCGCAAAACTTTACCAGGAAAACAACAACTTTAACAACAGCAACAACCACGGTTGTTTGCGCCGTGCGTTGTTTACTTTTCACTTTGTAGTTTTGCATTTTGCCGTCAGAGTTTTGCGAAATAGTTTTCTACATGCCGCGAGAGGGGCAAGCGAGCAGCGCATCTACTCGTTGAATTCAATGGATCTAGCCCCCGAACCACCCAATGGGGCTCATTCATTGCTTATGCAGTAAATAAAACGCTTCTCCATTTCCAGTCCATTGCCATTGATTTGGCATAGTTTCCACAGCTTTGTAATCATCACTTCTGGATTGGTCGGCGAAGGGGGAAGGGAGGTACTACTGTCATAATTGATTACCCACACATTATATAGAAAAGCTAGAGAACTGGGCGACCATCGATCAGACAACGGGAAACATTTCTACCAACATAGTTTTTCTTCAACTTATTTTTCAATAATTAAAAATAATTTATGAGCGGCAATATGTCAGGGCGTAATGTAAATATTACCAACTGTAAGTTGTGGCCTCGCCTCTGGTAGGCGGTTCTTAGGGGGTCTTATTCTTGAATGATTGCAACAATTTACGGCCAAAGTTTTGCTGTCTGTGGATAATTAAGCAATTGCGTTTTGGCTAAATGAGTTTTTAGTGCAGTGCGTCGATGATGGGCTGGGTAAAAGCCAGAACATGCTCAAGAACCAGCGGGCCCATAAGTTCTTTCCCAGTGAATATAGACGGGGGAGCAGTTCGATACGTTTGTGAGAAGATAATTAAAGAAGTAGGAATAGAAAGAAACAATAGGGAATATATTAAATAAAAAGGAAGACGGAAATGGGACAAAGTCCTGCATAATAACGAACTGTTTATACTTCAAGATATACATAAATTATTATAATTATTATTATTATTATTAGTCCTATTTATATACATATGTGTAGAGAAAGGGTCAATCAGCTTAAGAAAGGTAACTTCGATAGCTTCCCACAGTCATTCAACCTAAAATTATTAGCTCTGAAAATTCCAAGATAAAACAAAACATAAGGATAATATATATATAATTAAATTAAAAATACAAAAACAAGGCGAACTGTGACTATGAAATCTTTGAATTTATTAGGACTTAAGATCTTTTGCACCAGGCTTTATAAACAAACAATCATAAACTTTATTAACCACCCAAGTATTGAAAGCAGATGAAAATTGCCAGCACCAAGTGAAAGAGCAAGACCCAGACCAAAATGGGACGAAGGCACGACCAAGAGTTAAAAGCGCTGCTTACAGTGTTGCAAGTAAAATGAAACTACGACGACAAGATGTAAAAGTATCTATAACTGCAGATGGTGCGATAGGGCTGTCAAGTGGGTATGCTCACTGGGTGCTCGCTGAGTGCTCGGACGCGGAGAATGTACGCCGCGGCTGACCTTTGTCTAGTTTCCTGCTTTAGCTCAGCTGGCTTTGACTTATGGTGCTTAAGCGTTGACTGATTGCATCTAATTATTCACTGAATGATAATATTGTTGATATTTTTGTCTGCCTGGCTGGAGCTGCCAAGAACAACAGTTGATGATGCTGATGACGGCGTCTCAACGACCTATTCATGACCCTTTCGCGGTCTCCTGGGGGCCGCTGGCCGCTTGAGTGGAGTTTCATTTGAAGCGTCAGCTGCTGCCACTACTGCTGCTGCTGCTGCTGCTGCTGCTTCTGCTGCTTCTGCTGCTCTATTCGACAAGTGGAGCCCAAATGATAATTGCGCTTTTCATGCAGTCTCACAGATTGATGGTAAATGGAAATTGAGTCTGCCGATTGTATCTTCTTTTCTCCCTGGCCATCTTGGCTCGTTATTTGATTTGCTTTGTTTCTCGTTTAATTAATTTATGCGTTTCGCCTGACAGGTGAGAAATTCTGTTGCATAGCATTTTTGATTTGTTTTAATTTCATTTCTGAAGCAAGCTTTTCTCTTTGGCCCCAACATTTATGCTTATTATGTATAATATTTACACATATTTCATTTTAATTGGGTGCCATTTTTCAAGTGCCAGTTGCCTGAATTTGTGGGCGTGTTGGTGTGGAAATTTTAGCCTCGCTCGTTATGCAATGCGCTGCAGGCCAAAGCGCATCACATAATTAATTAACACAAGCAATAAGCGCGAGCGAGAGAGAGAGTACGCAAAATTAATGGAGTTACCTTTGCTGATACGAAAACCAACTGATATCCAAATTATTATAATTTTCAGGCACCTGCAAACAGGCTTTGGGCATGGAATCTGGCGCCATTGCGGACTTTCAAATTACGGCTAGTTCGGCTCATGATATGGGAAATGTGGGCCCACAACATGCCAGGTAAGTCCAATTAAAATGTAATTAAAAACAAATAAGATCCAACGTTAAGCATTCATGAAATTATAAGAAGAATTTAAAATAAAAAATAAACTAAATATAAATATTTTATATAACTTTTAACCGAGAACCCAGTAAAAATAGGCGTATTAACATCTGAAAGCCATACTCGATACTCTATGTTCGCAAAGAAAAGCGATTTTCATATAAGAAGAGAAAACTGTCAGAAGAGGAAGGCAATCATTGAATGAGTGATTGTGACTGACAATAAATTATTTAAATATTTCATCAAAATATTTGTAAATATTGCTGAAGCCCATGTAGCTCGCAAGAAGAAATGTGATATTTAAGAGAAAGTCAATAAGATAACATTAACCCTGATATTATATTGTTTGTGCAAGTAGAATTATGCTAATATGGAATGAAAATTCACGTTACAAAGTAAATAATACGTATACAAGCGCTTAAGCCAAAAGGAAATGACTCCAATTGTAGGCTATACAGCTTTTGTATCTTAAACTATAGGCCACATATGTTGTAGCTGATATCAATACATATACATTTGCCTACAAGAAAAGGCAAAAAGGATTTTAATTACGTCAGCCGGCTTCATGACTTTGTATTAACCTTATCCCTGCTTTTAGGTAATACATTACTTAAGCCATCAACAGCCACAGCAACAAAAACACACATGCTATTTATGTTAACTCAAAATGATAAACAAGAAACATGCATTAAAATCTGCCACATAAAAACGGTTACATTGATGATCGAAGGGCGGGGCCGAAGGCGGCTCGGTATTTCTGTATCCTGTGTACATGGAAATTATTATGAATTATTTTATGGCGTGTTTAAATGCCTTTATGTCATTTCTGCCAAAAACAAGGCAAACACACAAATGACATAAATTAAAATACGCACACAGAAACACAACAAACGCACACACACACGCACTCACACACCCGCGCAGATACTTATGTAAATTATGGAAAATAATGATACAACTTATGACCGCTTTATATTTTGGTGACATTTATTTGCCTGTTGTGAAGTCGGCCAAAAGCATTTTCTGATTTATCTTCTGGGCACACATGACAAATTCGCGACGCACTTAAATAAAAATGAAATAATTTGGTAATTATTTAGAATGCCCAGAGCTGACCCCAAGCTCTGAGATCATGAATATATAATGCATAATACTGTTGCCCGTAATAAACTCCACCCACACATACATTTCAGAATAAACATTTTTATGACACACTAAAATCATTTACACAATGTGCCACAAAAACAAACAACTTTGGATGGACACCACAGAATAAAAACCCAAACAAGCCCACAAAATGTCAAGCTTAATAACTTGCGAAAGTTTCTCTCAGCCGGAAAGAAAACAAGCTATAAAATAGAATTTAGTTACGAAGTTTCGTTTCTCATTGCTTAATGGATGACCTTTAAGAGAAAATGAATAATAGAAATCTTTATAAGAAATGCATATATCAATTGCATAGGCAGTTATATTTTTGTATAACGATAAATTAAAGCGGAGTTAAGACTTAAACTACAAATCGTAACATCAGTTTGAAGTGGTTGAGTAGTTTCTGTGGAACAATAAGGAGAACCGAGCCAAATGCATGTTAACGCAGGGAAAACTTTTGGAAAATTAGAAAAGCTCAAGCTACAAGCCTTTTAAATTATGGGTAATTTCTTCTAATTTATTTTGAATGACAGCACACAAAAACCATAAAATTATTATTATAACTGATGCACTCTCCATACTACCAAGTACATATGACCTCAAAGGTCAGTCAGTTATAAGGAGAATCAAATGTCCGAATGATCTGCAGAGACAACAAACAAAGATGTAAGCAAATGCTACAATTGCGACATAACCAAACCAAAAGTAACAACAAAATGTTTGAGTGAAGTAACAAAAATATTGATTATAATGTCAATGTCGCCAAGGAGAAAGAGGCGCGTGGGGAAGGCTGGTAGCACTTGGGCGGGGGGACTGTAAAAGTGGAACAGCAGGCAAATCGAGCCGAGGCAAAGCGCATAAAAATAAAAGAAAAGCAATAAAATTATGCAAAGTCAACAGAAAAACGACCAGCGACAGGCGACAGGCGACGACGATGCCAACAACATTCAGATTGTGGCAGAGGCAGAAGAAGAGAATGCGGCTCGGTGCCCTGGTACGTGTTGACTGCGAGGTTTCCCCAGCTGTACCCATGCCAAAAAGAACGAGAGAGACAGAGGGTCTACGGTGCGCTAACAAATGTTTGGTACTAAAAATGTCACACATGGCGTTTTGCATGTGGCGCCCCCCTATGCGAGGGGAAAGGGAGTGCGAAGTGCGACGGGGACACGTGGCTGACTCGGGAATGTGCGTGCTCAGGCCTAATGATGCCCGCTGTTTGTTCGGTGGGGCCAGCGGGTAGATGAACGGGCAGTTTTACGCTAAACATGCGCCAAAGTCATATGAATTTTATTACAAATGCAAAGGTTGCCACGCAGTCAGGCACTGAGAAGCGCCGAGAGAGGCGCAAGAAAATACTCAACGTGTATGATAAATGAAAGCGCGCTGCTTATTGAAGGGTTAAAGCAACAATTTTCAGTGCCTTAAAAGCCAAGTCTTAAGATTTACGGGCCGCATTTGGGCCACTTGCCAAGGATACACAACAAGGCAACTTATTAGCGTAGCCTAGTTTGCAACCATAAGAAACCGAAAAATAAAACAAAAGGCAGGAGCACACTGCAAATGATTCCAAGCAAATGACTGCAAGCATTCTTTATGAGCCTTACGTGACCAGAAACTCTTTGCCTATTTTAGTTGTACCTTTTCCTTTGGCGGATTTTCAGTTGCTTCGAGCTAATATACTTCATAGCTGCATAGTTTTTCACTTTCGAGCAGTAAAGAAATTGACTTGATTTGTGTGGCAGCGCCGGAAAATTTGGTGTGAGCTTTTCGGCTGGGAGATGACAATGTGAGCGCCGCGTGTCAGCAACATGAAAAGTCCATATTCATGCGTGAATTTTGATGGATGTCGCCTAATGAAAATATGCGACGCTTTTGCTGTCATACCAATAGCCCCTCTTTCTCTCTATCTCTCTCTGTCTCTCTCATCCTCCGTATCACAAATATACTCTTTCTCTCTGTTTCACGCTCTGGAGAGCTTGAGGGCGTATGTGTTTGGCATACATTTTTGACAGTTGAGTTATTTTCGACAGCCTGCCGTGGGACTATATCTCTCTCTTTTACTCGCTCGACCTCTATTTCTTTCTCTATGCGGTTGGCTCACGTTTTGGTCGCCTGAATGTAGGCTACACATAAATTTGTTTCGTTGCTTTTGATGTTTTGGCCTTTGAGGCAGTTGCCTTGATAATTGAAGCAATTTAAGAAATGGTCTAATGGAGCTTCAATACACTCATGGCGCTGAAATATGGATGGAAGGCTGGCATGTCAGAAAACTGTGCCAAAAATTTAGAATTGCATAGAGAGGTGCAAGCTTAAGGTAAGGGAAGAACCGTAAAGTAACAATTAGGCTAAAGAAGTGGATTAAAAATCACAGATCTATTGTATCGATAGAGAAAATGTATAATCAATCATTAATAATTAAAATGGTTTTAAAAGTAAATGGGAAAAAACTAAGAACGTATTCAAAACAAGATGGACAGAATTTTTGAGAGCAAAGTCTGATTCCACCCATTTTATAAGTGAAGTACTGACCTAATAATACAAAATGTATGGGAATAGTATATTTACAAAATTATGCACTTATTTTTAGAGCTTCAATAGATTTCATGCACTTGCTCATAGCATTATCGTTCCTTGAACTCAAAACTAGGAAAAACAGTTCCCGCTTCCCCTTTGTTGATTATTTCCAGGCAGCATTCAAGCGGCACTGATTAATAAAGTTAAATGACTTATAAGTCCATTAAGCAAACTTCTTCATTCTTGCGTAAAGCAAAAATGCCAAAGAAATTAGCGAGCCAAGGCAGAAAAAAACCCAAAAAACTTTTCACGTCTGCAGCTGATGGAAATACTTACACATAACATAACAAACGAGAAAACCAGAACGGGAAACAATTGCAAACATTTTACCAATACACAGCCAAAAGGGCAGCTAAGCAATCGAGCTGGCAAAAAGAAAGAGAAAAAAAAAGAATGAAGTGAACTACGTAAAATCTTATGGCAGCTTAGCATGCAATAAGCAGAAATCAATTGACCCATTTGGTTTATGTACTGGAAACAAAGGGCGGGCGACCCAACTCTGAATGCCGTCACATGGTAAATGCAAAGGCGAGAACGTTCGCTGCCTGATTCGTATTGTTTTCCCATTATATTGACAGCATCGAATCAAAATCAACGCATTTTCTATTGTCGCTGCTGTCGTCGATTGGTGACTGTGAGAATTGAAAGCTGCATTTCATATGCCCCAACGCACAAAACCACAAGGAACAACTTTTCTGCACAAAACTTACAACGTTTTGCAATCAATGGAACTCCGATTGCGGTTAGAGTGCGTTCGCTAGGGGTAGGGCAGGGTTAAGGGTCGAAGCCCCCAGATGTTATGGGGTAGTGTCAAAGTCAATGTGAATGCGACCAAATGTCAATGTCGGCTCAAGATAATGTCTGCAACAGTCTCTCTCTCTCTTTTTCTCTCGCTCCATCTCCATCCCACTCTCTCTCGTAGTCAAATGAAACTGTCTCAGTACGGTACGCGCTGCGTATGAGCAACGCTGACTGGCAACTTTGATTTTTTCTTTTCTTTTTTTTTTGTCGTTTTCTATCTAAAATGTCTAGTTGATAACGTGCCAAATTTATTTATTGCAACTAGAATTGCATTGTGTGCAACTTTAAGGCGAATAAAAGGTTGATGGTAGAAAGAGCTCTTACTGATAATAATTACTTTAATCGTTGTCAGCGGCAGAAATCATTTGGAGAATATCTGATACAATCACAATGCTAACTTACTTATTCCATACAAATTCCAAGAATGGTTAAAAGATAAAAAGGTTTTATGTACCTCCAAATTTGAACTATTACTGAACAAAACTCACGTATCTTTTATTTGCGTACCCTCTTAGTGAATCTTATAAATACAAATTGATGTAAGCACTTGCTCACTTTCGCACAGAGATAAGACTTAGCTGCTGTTAGCTACCTAATCGAATCGTGTACAGATAAGCCACATATATATAAACTATTCTTGTTCACGCATTAGCACGTTGCACCGAGTCGCACAATAAGATAATAAGATACCCTGTATATAAGGACTCGAGTTTGTAAGAATAAATCAGTATTTAACAAGAACTCAATCTTAACACTGGTTCAGTTATAGCTGTACGCTAAGACACATTTTGCAATAATTGAGCGATCGTTGTACATTTGGAATCAAAATGCAGCCGAGTTATATGTCGAGTCGTTCTGCGGTCAACAACAATCAACGAACTTTATTTTCAATTGCCATCATTCTATTTGGATTTCGAATAGAAATAGGCATAAGAAGAGGAATATATTTCAAATTTACTATGCCGTAGTAAGCTGATATTAAATTGAAAACCCAGTAAAATTATGTCGAAACTGGAATAAAAAATAAGTTCGATTATACCTTAAATATACAAAAATGATTTGTGTCGCACTGAAAAAAAACAAAATAATTATAATAATATTTTGATCGACTGTAAAATGATCACTCAAATTTGCCCAGTTCTCAATCAGTAAAAATAAACCCGAATTAAAAAAAGGTTTTTGTCTCTTATCGATTAAAAACAATTTTAAATGCTTTAAACTTACTTTTTGTCGGACTTTTCCTTACGAAGTTTTTTTTTTAATAGAGCATATAATTCAATCATCACGGTATCTGAAAAATCCAGAAAAAGAAGCTAATTATAAGCTTAAGTTTCGACTGATAATGTATATACATACATATTGTATGAAAAAGAATCTTTTAAATTTAAAAAGTACATGTAATAAGATTATCAGCCTTAAGGTGAAACCGTAATGGGTAATTATTAAAATATAATATTTAATATAAAGGTAATAACATTCGACACGTAGACTTTTACATGAATATTTAGTTGTAATTAATATGAAGAACATTTCAAAGTATGAAATCAAAAAACCCAGCAAAGTTAAAGCGAATTGTGAATTTCGTATTTGAAGGAATGCAAATAATTTTGAGCACAATGAAACTATTTCCTATCTGACAGCGTCTGGCAATTATTTCAACTGATGCTCCAGCTCTGATTAGTTGTAGCTGCCTGTCAGTCATTTGTATATTTGAAATAACATAGTTTTGAAATTCTAGTGTTGCATTTAAACATTTGGTTAGCTCTGAGCTGTTGCTTGTTAATTAAGAATGAAGATACGAATATGGAATGTGCAGCAGGAGCCATTGTTAGTTTTGTGCTTGTATTGTATTGTATTGCCCGTAATCCATGATATGTTGGCCACAAATTGGAAACAGCTTTCAGCTCGCATTTCACGTAACGAATATTTCGCCTTGGTGGGGTGAACCAAACCCCGCTTCATCCCTTAATTGCCGCATTAGATGCTGCATTTGCTTGTGTTAGAAGTCAGACTCGTTGCCACGCCACATTATGCTACAACAACAACAAGCAACCTGTGCTTTGGCTTTGGCCCCAAACCATGGGAGACTCGAATTCAGGCTTCATTGTTGCTCACACTTTTTGGGTTTGTCTGCGGCTGTCGCTCACTTAATCGTTGCCTGTCTCTCTGTCTGTGGCATTGATTTTCGCTTTTAGCGTAGTCTACTTTTAGGCGCACGCGGCCGGAATCGAGCCTGGGCAAAGGCACGGGCACAGGCACTGATTACGGCAGCCAGCTGCCAATTGTTGTTGTTGGCCACTGAAGCAATTGTTGTTAACGCGTTTTCCATTTTATTGCATTAATGTTTGATTTGGTTTTGCTTGAACCGTGGCCCCCACAACCCCACCATTGCCAGCGCTCCACGCACTGCTTAATGTGAGTCCGATTGAATTGATTGCTGTGTATAGCAGCATGTATCCGTATCTTATGCTCTGTGTGCGCCTGTGTATGTGGGTGTATCTGTATCTCTATGTTGTTCTTGCTGCTAGTTCTTTTGCCACTTGTCCGCACTGAATTTCGATTTCGACTTGGCTTCGTTTCGCTTCAGCTGTCAGCAGTATCAAACTTGTGCGCCACACTCCATCGGCCGCTTCACGCACTTCACATGCTGCGTAATGTGTTAATGTGCTTTTTATGTTACAAATGAGTCAATTTTTATGATTTAATGTTACCCAACGGCTCGTCCAATTCCAATTTTGATAACGGTTTGGCATTTTTCTTACATTGATTACCCCCAAAAGCGGCAAAAGCATAAATTTGCTTTGCTTATTGAATTATTTATAACATTTTATTGAATTCCTTCATTGCCACGCATTATTTCTCGCAACTTTGGCATTGATTTGGGTTACAGGCCTCCAAAAATTTATAGGTCCTGCTGCAATTTCAAAATAAATAAAATACAAAAAAAAAACAATATTCTCTTTCTGCCTCACTTAATTGAGGCAAACAACTTGGTGCAAAAATTTTCTTCGCATCGAGCAAGTTAACTTAAGCCGTATCCAAGGCAACCGACAGTGCTTTGGAAAATTCCTGCCGTCATGGGGGAAAACATGTTTTATTAATTTCATTTATTAAAAAAATACACACACCGTAGGTTATCTTCATTAGATTTTGTCAAGCTACGCGCCGTTGTGCTGCTTGGAATGCCGGCGTTCATACACTTGGGCAAACAAATACTTTCAGCTTGGGCGTGTACCGGAAAATTCCAGGAAAATTACAACGTCAAGTAAAAGCAGCAAAGGTGTGAGCTGTGAAGCTGTCATACCCGGAAAGATTGTAGCTAAAGAGCCGAAGTAAGGCTTTAAATGTAGAGAAAATGTATTATATCTAAGAAAGTGTTTGAAAATAAAAAAAATATATTGTAGTTAAAAAAAAACCAATAATATAATTATTATAGGTTAATAATCATAATAATAATCAACTCAATGAACAGTTTATAAACAAATTAATGAAACAGTTTTTTATTTTTATAAACTATGATTGCTAGGCCGTGAAATGACTAATTGGGAAGATAATTTCAGGTCTGTTAGCCAAGGGTTTAATGGTATTCAATATTCAAGAACCGAGCTCACCGACATTTTCAGTAAAATAATTTTTAATAATTAATATATAATAGTACAGTATTTGAGCTAAATTTCTGCTTCTGCCACTCATACCCTATCTTTCACAATGACCCATCAAAGTTTGCACAACAAATAGCTATGCGAAACAACTAAGCAGCTCGGACCTGGTCCCAGCCATAACCCCCCTCCAACCGTCAACAGGTCAACACAATTGAGACGCTTTCAGGCAGCAAATTGTGCGGCGCGCATGCGTAACAAGAAGCGGCAGCAACATTGCTGCGAGCATTGGCAATGCCAGTTAAATTTAAATACGCCGAGCAAATACCGTGGAAATGTTTGCTGCGGTAATTGAAAGATAAACAGTCGAGGCAACACCGACAACAAGTTGACAACTGGCCAGAAGACTAGAAGACTGCGCATGTGCAGCCGACAACAATGCGACCGAGCCGACCCGGGACAACTCAATCGAGTGTGAGGGCTGGGCACAGTTGGAGATCTCAGGCTTGGCCGCGGTGCTATTTGCCTACGCATAACTATGGAGTTGCCTATTTGCTTAAAACGTTTTCACTGCGACAACTGCGACTGCAACTGCAACTTTGGCGCAGAGTGAAGATACAAAAAGACAGTTACAGCTTCTTGTCTATTTTTGTTTGATAAAGAATGACATTGGGACCGGGGCCAAGAGATCCCAACTAACTATATGCATATTTGGGCAGCTGTTGCCGGTATTCAGTAGATTAAATACGCTAAGTAAGTAGAATGCAAGATTAGAAAAGCCATGCGAATAGGCAACAGTTGGTAGAAACTTTTTTCTAAATAAGTCGTAAAATGTATGGGGTTATATTAATAAAGGCACGGAGTTTAGGCAAACCGAGGCGGAAGCCGGCAAGCCGGGTTATCAAGGTTAAGTCAAGCTCTTTAACTGTGCAAAGTAGATTGTGTTTGCTTAAAATATGTGTACTAGGAATGTCTTGATGGTATTTTTATGTTTAAAAGGTTATAAATATATATATCTCTGATCGACAATTATCTTATTATTAAATTGCAGAAATTTCGGTTTATTCAATAATATAAGGAAATGATCTTAAGTGTTAAAAAAGTGTTCGACTTTTACCAACAATCCTTAGTTAAAGATTTGACAATGCATTTCTTTTAAAATTGTAGTTGAGAACAACAATACTTCAAGATCGTATTGTATTTAGTTGGTTAAAATGTCAGTCACCATTTTGAATATATGACAAGCCATTAAGACAAAAGTCAGTCGCGACCCAGTGAAGGCGTGACCTCAAAGGCGGCGTGCAACCGCATTCTATTCGGAGCGGAACTGCGGAGGGCACGTCCTATAAAAGATGACTTTGTCACAGTTATTGCGGCCTGGTAATAATGACTTGAGAAAGCTGCAACAACAAACATGACAGACCGCAGCCAAAGAAACTGCAGGCGCAAAGAAAGAAAAACAGCTGCCAAAAGCAAAGTAAATGGAAAATGGAAAATGACATGCGGCGGGGACAAGTTTTACTTGGGTTCGTTTTCCAACAGGCCGCAAAAATATAAAAGCATACAATTCAAATGCCGGCAACACTTTACTAAAAGCCAAGCAGACAACAGCAAGGCGAGAGGTTGGAGGGAGCTGCTGGTAAAGAAAAAAAAAAATGGGAAAAACTGCAAAAGAGTTTTGCATTTTGTGTGCCATTGTGTCAAGTGGAAATTGCACGGAGGCGAAGACGACGACGATGGCGAAAACCTAGAAAAATGGCAAACACGCCGGAGCGATGACAACGGAAAAGATGACAATAAAAATGGCGGCTAAGGCTTAGGCGAAACAACAACAACAACTAGAAAAGAACAACAGCAACAGCAACGTCAACGGCTTAAAGTTCAATGGAAAATATGAAAAGCAAAATGGCGACAGCAGCTTCTAAAATGTCAGAGACGTACAAGGAGGAGGTGGCAGCCATTAGCGTTTTATGGCACAGCCCAAGAAATCGATAAAAAAGACGCACATGTGTTTGTTGTGCTTGTTGTTGTTGTAGCTGTTGTTGTTGCTGTTGTTGTTGCTGTTGTTGTTGCTGTTGTTGTTCCTGTTGTCCGTTCGCTTCGTGTGCAATTTGCGTTGTACAAGGGTTAACGCCTGGCTCTGCCTTAGTCTCAGCCAGGGTTTGCCTTTTTGTTTTTAGTGTAATCATAAAAGCATAACACAAAAGCCATTATGCTATAGGCCCAGACCAGGCAAAGGCCAGAAAATATGACTGAAGCAGCCTCTAATGTGGGTTATATACGTGACATGTAAATATGGGGAAAGCTCGAGAAGAGTGAGAGAAAGATGACAAGAGAGTGAGAAAATGTTACCTACAGCATACCATATGCAGTTTTTAAAGTCTAACGAACTGAACCATGAAACAGGAATTGCAGCTTGAGCTTATATTGTGCTGTGTGCTTTAAATGCTAAAGGGTTATAAGGATATAAAGAAATCTTTAAAAGAACAACAAAATATGTGCGGCAACTGCCAAGCAGATATACTTTCTATCTTGCTTAAGGTATTTATTATATGTGGATTCATGGAATTCAGGTCAAAGAAAGAGAAAGAACCATTACCCTTCTTTTATTTTCAAGCGAATATTTATATATATTTGTAAATAAATTATGTATAAGGCAGTATTTAGTATTCTATATTATCTATCTTGAAAAGTACAGAAGAAAGTTACTTGGGACCCTGCATGGGCTAAATTTTCCCGTGCGTGTTTGAAAAATAAGTTACGTGTTCGTGTTGAAGCGAGCCGTGAAAACACAGCTCGCGCCCATCTCCAATCAGAACATCAATGTCAATCTATTTGGGTGCTATAATAATATCAAGGTACCATGCTTAGGTACGTGGCAACAACCAATTAAAGACATCTGACGCTCATTTTGGGCCTACAAATTAATTTGTTAAAGGATTGCGCCGAAGAAGTTCTAGCTTAAGTCTTGCCACCAGAGCGGGCGTCAAACTTTTCAAGCTTAGCAAAATATTTTGGTAAAAAGTGTCAAAAAAAAAAAAATTAAATTAAATTTAATTAAAAACTCAGCGAATTGGCGTTGGTGCTGTTGTCGCTGTCAGGCGCTAGGAGGCGCTGCTGTGCACTGAGCCGAGCTGAGCGGTAGAAACAAAAGCGGCAGCTATTGTTTTGCTACAGGATGGAGAGAGGCGGAAAGGGTGGTCTTTACAAACGAGGACGGCGACGTCTTTATGACAATCGTAAAAAATAATTTTTAGTAGCTTACAAGCCGTTGGCAGGAGGCAGTTGGAGACGGAAAGGCAGAAGTAAAAGCCCGTTGCCTTGGCATTTTAATTGCATCAAGTGTCATTAAAAACGTTGAAAGAAAAATTGGAAATTAAATGAAAAATAAATATGTGTGGGAGAGGGGAAAAGCGAGCACAAGCGCAGCAAGAGTTGGGCATGGGGCAACCCTTAAGCAGCTCACACACACCCTCGCGCGCGCACACACACTCACATCTGAAATTGAAAACGCAAATATTTGGTCGTCACCTGTGTTTTTCTTACACTTCTCACAATTTGCACAGCTGCATTGAGATTGTTACGGGGACTGAGGAGACAAGAGACAGAGAAAGAGAAAGAGAAAGAGGGAGAGGGAGGGAGAGCGCAACCCTTCTGGTTGTGCTACTTATTAGGCAAGCCCCAAAGCATGTTGGGGACACTGCACCATATGTGGCTGTACATTCCGAGTAGTAAGCCGCTTAAGTTTTGTCTCGGACCCCCACAAGGCAAAAGTTAAGTTGTCCAACCAAACGAACTTCATTCAGTGTAAATCAGCTTAACTTTTTGCGCCATAAACTGTAGCATATTTTTTGAAGCCCATCTTATGTGTGTGCGGCAATCCTTAAAGACTGGCCACCCCTCCCAAAAAAAAAGAGAAACAGAAATCTAGACAACCTCATTAAAAATAGGAAAACAGCTAGCAAACAAGCTGAAAACGAACTTGATAAAGACTCTGTTTCATATACATGGACCCACAAAAAGGATACGCAAATTCAAAGCCAAAGGATATAGAAAAAAAGAGAAAAATAAAAAAACACACACACACACACACATACATCAGCCTAGAGGCAAAATCTTGTCGGTAAAAGGGTCGCTCTAGTCTCTGAGAGTTTGCATTGTGCTTAGCACAACAAACCAATTGGGCATTTAAGCTACAGGATACTTCCTCTATATGCAAATTCGATTTTGCATAGACCAAAGCGCACAATAAATATGCGCCAAAGGACGAGAAATGTATTGTACAAGAGCATTTAAATAAATAATGGACCCAAATGTTTGCTGCATTGTAATGAAGTCCATGGACAAATTAACAGAGTGGATTCCGATATTCGCATGAAAACATAGAGATAATTTGCATTTAAGGCGAAGGTTTTCAAAAACAACTTTATAAGTGACAAACGGAAAGTCTTGAAAATGTTTCAAAAAAGGGAGACAATGACAATTATGTAGGAAAAATTTTATATGGAAAATTAGATGCGTATACTAAACATACTATAATAGCTTCATGGCAGACAAACATGTTCATATTCAATTTACAAATTTAAAAACGAGACTTATGTGAGAGTTTTATACCTCATTTTAATAAGCTAAAATAGTACAAAATAATATTTGAATCTCATTTACCGAATGGTTGTCCAATACTTTTTCTTTTTTTTGCTTTTCGTTGCCAACTTTTTATGATATTGCTTCTAATTTCGTGTTGTATAATATTTTATTGCATTATGTGAATTGAAAAGTTTGCCTAACTTTTGCAAATATTATCAACATATACCAACAATTCAAGAGCAGCTGGTTTCTGTGCCGCCATCCACAGCCAATGCACCGCTGTTACGTGCCATATGAGGCCGGCATCGAGCCACATATTCGTGCATATATTTTCATAATTATCTAAATAAATGTGTGTAAGGCCACAACATGCAAGTGAAAGCGACATGAATTTATATTAAAAACGAGCAGAACTTTACCACAGTTCCCAGCACCTAGTAGCCCATAAATGTATCTGTGAAATACGTATGTGTGTGTGTATCTGTTGGTTGACTCTAATTTCAGCCACGTTTACAGCCATTCCAGGCATGGCTTGGGCGCATAAAGTAACACAAGACCTAGTTAGAGCTCGCAGCCAACTAAATGTGCCCTCTCTCTGTGTGCATGTGTGCAAGCGTGTGCATGTGTGTGTGTGTGTGCAAATGCAACATTACGTCCACTTAGTTGTGTTGGTTTTGTGGTTGGGGGCACCTTGTAGCTATGTTGTGTGCTGCAGTTATGCGATAGCTGCATCCTTTTATGGCATATTTTAGTAGCTTTACCCAAATAAAAGTGGCGCTAGGTGCCATTTCCTGCTGCTGACCATAACGCGCCAAACTATGCACAGGATAGCGCATACACAGTCACACACATACACACAAAATGCCGCAAAGAATGCAACAATTTGCTGTAAAGCGAAACCTCAGCTCCTCAGCTAGAAGCGCTTCGTAGGAAAAGCAAGTGAAAATATTTCTATGCCAACATAAAATTTTCGCACGGCATATTTCGGACTCGTTTTTGCCTTGCATACTTTTATGCGCCGTCCTGCCCTAGGGGAAGGAAATAAGTAAAATAAAAAAGAAGAAAAGTTTCGGGTATTATATGCCCCGGCAGTACAACTATCCAAGTATATCTGCCTCGTTAGTCGTAAATGAGAAGGCGTCGCAACGCTTAAAACGAAGCTAATGAAAGCCTTTAGCCTGAATGCGATGCAAAATGATGCTGCCTCAAGACGAGTGTAAGGCACACTTATTGGGGCTGCATAACAAGCACAGCACATCTTTTGGGGCTGCATTGTGTAAGTGGAGCACGCTTTTAGGCAGCATTCAACCATTTCAGCCGAAGAAGACATGCCCCGTTTCTCTCTCGCTGCTCACACTTCTCGCCATGCCCATTATTTGCCCAATTTGAATGCGCATCGAGAAAACATTTGCAGCCTTGTCATGCAAATGATGCTAAAGTGCCATCCCAGGTGACCCATATGTTAACGATAATAAACAGCCCCAGCCGTGTGAGGTTGATGCGAAAGAGTGGAGACTGAAGAACTAGAACTTAACGACCAAGAAATACCCTAAAAAAATTGTGCAAAATGTTGTAAGGAATTATTTACACGTGAGCTGATTTAAATCAAAAACATATATCTCCAAAATTCTGATATTCAAAAATTATACAGAAAATTAAAATTTTAGGTAGATTACAAATTTTACGTAAATATATTTCTCTAAACTTATACGCGGTTATATATTATGTGTCAAATTGAATGATAATTTTAAAATACCCTCTGCCAAGCACAGAGAATTTTCTAGCAAACAAAATGTAAAAGTCAACGGCAAATGTCAAGCCCACACAGCCGCAGAGCGCAAGCCACACAACTCATTGGATTTATGACAACAAAATTGATATTAATGTAGAAAAGTCGGTGCACACTTGCAAATAGGCAAACCACCGAAAGGTGCCGGAGGGATGGTCGCTGTGCCAGGGGGGGCAATATGGAAGCTTGGCTAGCAGTCAACTTGGTGGCTTTCGCTGCCTATTTTGCATATGAGAACCTTTCCCTTGGCCCTCAGCCGGCTGTCTCGTGTTGTAAACCGCGATTAACGTAAATAGCGGAAAAAATGGCGAACAGTAGCAGCAAAAAAAATATGCCACAGATATACAGACACACACACATGGGTGTAAAAAACTGGCAGAGAATGTTACCGTAACAGCAAAAAAAAAAGAATTTGCCACAGCAGCAAAGCTCGAGCCAGAGCCAGAGCCGGAGCCAAAAGATAATGTAGGTCATGGCGGGATATGGGCGAGCTGACTCCAGTGGAGATACCCGCTCTGCCAAGCTACCCCTCGGCTTCCGCCTCACCCCCTACCAGAGGATAGTAACGCTATGCGTTAGGATAAAGTGTTCATATGTTTGTATGGGGCTTGCCATGCGGAAAATTTGTAGCAATTTCCATAGAACGTGGCAACTGCTGATGCGGCCGCTGTTGATGTTGATGTTGCTGTTACCGCTGCCTCTACTGCAACAGCAGGAGCAGTAGTTAATTAGCAGTTGATGTGCTATTTTTTATTAGATTGGCGATTAGCTGCTGATGGGCTGCGGTAGTAACGAGAAACCGAATGGAAAATTGAACTATGGGAAAGATAAGTAGATATGGGCTTACTTTGTAAATAACAATGTCCACACACTTATAGAATATCTATTGACTATGCCATTTTGGTCCACGATTGTTATTTTTTAATATAAAGCAACATTAATGCAGTATGAGGAGACCAAACAGAAAAGTACAGATTTTTGCGTCTGATTAAAATAAACTTGAGGCTTACAGCTGTGCGAAAAGCTTTGACATAATATCAATAACAGCATCAAAGTTTGTATAAATATTGAACAAATAATCCTCAAGGAGATTTGTCACTCTTAGCTAATCGTAAGCAATATGGTTTGCATAAACGTTTCTTTTAGAAAACTTTCACTTCAGTTTTAAAACAACTTAAACTGGGGCAAAAATAAAACAAGCTACATGTTGCACAAACGAATATTCATGGAACAATCCCATAAACATTTCCCCTAGCTGGATATATTTTTGTTTATTTCTTTATTCTGTTCTGTCTATAGAAAACTGTGCAAATTGTTTAAATGACTTTGCATGAGTCAATAACTTGCATGATTTACTGCACTTTGGACTCCTCTCGCAGCGCGCTCTCTCTTCTAATACAAAGCCAACTACAAGCTAGATGAAATATGAATATGAACATATAGCGTATGACAGAATGTGTATGTCTGTGTATGTCCACATACACAGCGAGACACGCACAAACACACAATCTGTGTGTGTGTGTGTGTGTGTGTGTGTGTTTGTAAAGAAATTGTCGCAATGCAGTTGCAGTTTTTGAGTTTGGCGAAAAAGTTGGCGTTTGAGTTTCGAGTCGAGCTGAGTTGAGTTCTCCGTTTTCCCAGGGCCAAAAGTTGTTGCGCAGCAGCGCGGCGTGTGGTTAACTTTTTTGTTTTTTTTTTTTATTTATTTTTCGGCTGCCTTACGCCAGTTTGAAAATTGAAAGTGAAAACTGCCAAACTGCCGCAGCTGTTGTGGAAATAATTCATAAATTGAGCGCGAATGTTGCGGCAAAAATGCAAAAATAAAATAAATAAAGTTGAAAAGTCATTCAGAGCGAATGTTGATTAAGTATGCAAATTGACGCCTTGACACATAAAAAATGACATTGAAATAAGATTGGCACATTAAGCAAACTGCTTAAAAGGAGAATATTTTTAAGAACTGAAAAGTATAAAAAGGCAACAAAATGCTATGATAATATAGTATATAAACTCCGGTTTTGTCATAATAATAATAATCACTTGTAGAAATGATTTGTACAAAGCCAATGACATTAAAATAATAGAATTTTAGTTCGAATGTAGATCGATAAAACTCTTAAATATCTGTCCTTAAATATTATGCCCGGCCAACTGATATAGCTCTCATTCGTTTGAATCTTAACCAATTCGGGCATTACCAGCTTTTATTCATATAATTTTTAACTTGTAAATAAACTCTTTTAAGCAGCACTTTCAAGTGGGCGCAACACAAAAGCTTTGCACACAATTGCCAATCAGTGTGTTTTTCACAAAAGGATCATACTTATTGGTGTCCACGCACAGTTAACGACATTTAATTACAAGCAGCACATGCACACTCGACATGCAGCTCAATTACACGTGCATTCGGCAAAAAAGCCAATTTTAAATTTAATTAAATAATTAACGCCAATGCAAATGGCTGTAAAAAACATATGCAAAAAAGAAAAAGAAAAAAAACAACAGAATCCCGTAAACAGCAAACATGAAAAAAGTATCAGAAACGCCCGACAATAAACATGCATTGGGCGTTGCAAGCAAAGTGGGCGTGGTCATGAGCTCAGTCAATCAATGCAAATTCAAATTAATTATTGATCAATATGGTTTATAATCAACGAAAAAAAAACTTAACATTGAGCACAGCAAAAGTAAGGACACTTGTATAAATTACAATAAATATTTAGTCATTAAAATTAACAAGTGACATTCCTGCCAAATAAAAAAGCTGTAATAAATAAGAACAAATGGACGTGAAGGTTTAATTCGCTGTCGTCTCTTTTATAATATAATAAAATAAATCTATAGTCAACGAGCCAAGTTATTTAAACTATACAATTCTCATTTAATATGTAAAAAATGTAAATATTCGATGGTAAATTTTCTTATTTACAGACTCAAGGTGGATAACAATGGAGGTGCCTGGTGTCCCAAGCATATGGTCTCCCGTGGGCTTAAGGAATATCTGCAAATTGATCTGCTGCAGGTGCATTTGGTCAGCGCCATACGCACACAGGGTCGCTTTGGCAAAGGTCAGGGACAGGAATATACAGAGGCCTATGTGCTCGAATATTGGAGGCCGGGCTTTGAGAAATGGCTGCGTTGGAAGAATACACAGGGCAAAGAGGTGAGTGGCGTACTGCCAAGCCTCTATGTCTATCTCCCTCTCTGCATTCACACATTAATCACGAACGGGCCGGGCCGGCGATAAGCATCGCAATAACCGCAAGCCACGAACAGATACATAATGTATCTACATCTTTAGGCTGTGAAATTTACGTGCGAATTATCGCGAGGTGAGCAAGAATTGCGTAGGTGTCCCTCGATTGTGCTGGCCCAGGCTGTGCCCGAAACGGTTCCATCGATTTATTGTGTGCAGGCTAAGAAAATCAATTTGAACGCTTTTGTTTTTCTCTTCTTTTTTTATTTCGGCCAAAGAGCTCGAATTCCCCCACCTACACGCGGCACACAGCTGGCGCATTAATAACGTTTTTGTTTTTGGTTACATCTTGCAGATACTTCCTGGCAATATAAACACCTACAGCGAGGTGGAGAACGTGCTGCAGCCCAGCATCTTTGCGTCCAAGGTGCGCATCTATCCCTACAGTCAATACGATCGCACCGTTTGCCTGCGCGCCGAGATCGTTGGCTGTGCCTGGCAAGGTAAGTGGTCCATAGCCATAGCCATGAATTATAGCAAACATTGCGTGCCCCCCTCCATCCCCCTGCCACATACTCCAAGTATCATGGTCGCACTTGTTCATGCCCTGCGGCCGACAAACAGCCAAAGTATCTTTTACCAGGAGTTAAGTAATCTTAAGACAAATCGAAGCTGTCATACCCTAGCATATATATTTTTGTAAATAGCTTGTGATAATAAATGGATTCTTATTGAAGTTCTTTGCTTATATCTGATACAGACAAGATAAAAACAGAGTTTTGCAAACTATTCAATCTTTTAATGTTGCAAAACAATAAATTACTTCAGGTTTGGGCACAGTGATAAAGCTTGTCAAAATCGGGAAATTGTTTTCAAGTTTTTTTTTTTAACTTTAGCTGGTATTTACCAATTCGTATACATGTTCATTACAATCGAACAAATCGTATAACAAAATCGTAGGACCCCAACTATTGTTTGTGTATGAAAAAGTATCTGTAGGCATGCAATCAAGCGTGCGACCGGTTTTGATGACTTTGTTTTGCATTTGCGAGCGACCCCAAGCTAAAAGTTAGTTAGTTTCTTTTATTGTTTTATTAAAGGTCTGGTTTGGGGCTCAGTTGTGGGCCCATTGCATGCCGCATATTTAATTTACAGTTTTTAAGCGAATTTATTGCTTTTTTAGTCGCATTTTTATGTAATTTAAACATGAGCGAGTGCTTGTACATAAAATAGGATTATAATCATGAGTAGCTGCTGCACATGACCCAAAGACTCAAAATATGACGCTACAAATCGCCTTAAATTGCTGTTTTGATACACATATGTATAAGCCACAATCCGTTGCCTTCCACTAACAACTCGCATCTGTGAACTATCTTGACTCTTGCAGAGGGCATTGTCGCCTACAGCATTCCGAAGGGTGTGCAGCGCGGCATGGAAATCGATCTATCCGATAAAACCTACGATGGGCACGAGGAGGGCGATCGTTTTGTGAATGGACTGGGCCAGCTGGTAGATGGACAGCGCGGCAAGGATAACTTTCGCATGGATATCAACGGCTTTGGTAAAGGTAAAATAATATTGTACTGGTTTCTTAACTTCAAAGACGATTAAGACGCGGCGTTGCATGTTCTCTTTATGGTAGTCCATTTGCTTGTCACATAAAATACTTCGGTCTAGACTATTTTAGTCTCTGCCTTACATGTTTTAGCTGCACATAAATGTCTCTTAATATTGCGTTAAACTGGCCCAAGAGTCATTTGATATCATATGTAATGGAGATTACCATGCACTTGAGCTTTAAGTTCTCAAATATGTGGTCCAGTGAGAGAAAGAGGTTAAAAACAGATAATATTTACTTGTGAGTCTTAGCAGCAGAGTTTAACCCATATTAGACAATGGTTAATGTGACTTAATATCAGTATTCCAGTAGATAATGAAAAATTGTGTTGAATACAATTTGTACGATACAGAAAACATTTAACTGTTAATAAATAGAAAATATTCTAAAATCCTGATTGGATGTTATACATAAAAATGCAACGCAGTAATGTTGTTTATTATTAATAAAAGAAAAAGAGAATAATATGGCCTAAACAGCAGAAACTGTGGCAATTCTTGAGTTCTTGGCATTGTCTTCTGTCGTGACTATGGCGAGACTCAATTCGCAGCAGTTAAATATACCTTTTAGAAAACCGTCAACTAACTTTCTTCCCATTTAGGTTATGAATGGGTTGGCTGGCGTAATGATACTCTATCTGGTCATCCAGTGGAAATCACCTTTGAATTTGAAACTGTACGCAATTTCAGTGCTGTGATTATCCACACGAACAACATGTTCTCCAAGGATGTGCAGGTAAGTAAAATCAAGCTACATACAGCATAAACACTCATTACACTGCTTCAGCCCACACTTGGTATGAGATACCCCATAACTGTCAACTGCAACTGCATTTCATCACATTTTCATTGTTAATGCCTGAAGTGCATATAAGACAACACGATACTGTCATTTGCGGACAGATAAATTGGCTCTTTAAAAATAAAATACAACAACAGCAACGCCAAATTATATAAACAACAGTGTGCTGCGCCTTTTGTTTGGATATCGTAAAAAATCAACAGCGGCTGCGAGGTCCGCGGTTCGCGGTCCGCAACCGCGCCATGGCCCCACTCACAGTTCCCGGGCCAGACAAACTGGCGGCGGCAAACTGAGCAAATAAATGCTAAACAGTTCTGACAACAAACACAGTGCGGTAATAAAATTAAATTGTCAGAGACAGGGGCAGCAAGAGGTGGAGAGCGAGTGCGAGAGAGAAAGAGAACAAAATACGAATGATTTTTATAAACAAACCAAACACGAAATCGAACCTAAACAAACCGCAATTGATATAAACGGAACGCACCGCCCTCCCTACTACCCCACCGTACACAAACCGGCTCAGGTGGCACTTGAAATCGGGTAGAGAGGTACTCGTACTATAGACATATACATATATGGCAAGGCATTATAGAGTCAATTTCCTTACTTACTCGTTGTCTTTATCGAAAGTAAACAATGCTAGTGAGTGCCCAGGCACATACGAATACGAATCATTTAATGATTGGGCGCAGTTTTGTTTTGCTTACCCCCTTCCCTAACTTATCGAAAGGAACATGGGAGCATGGTGGCTGATAGCAGGCTAGAACATAATCTGGCCCATAAAACAGAACAACACAACGGAACAGCATTTTATTTTTTGTTCAAGTCCATTGACCCAAATTATGGTGGCAATGTGTTAAATGCTAGATTGAGATAGCTATGCGCTCTTGTTGACTGATAAGAGAACTACAAAATTGTTTAAAGGTGCAGCTGGGCTGCTGCTGCTGCCCAAAACACCCGCAGCACTATCTTTAATTAAAGCCTACCTGAGTACAACTGCATATATGATTGCATTTGATCAGACCCTCTCTCATAAAATTCTTGTAAATTTCTTCGTCTGACAGCTTCGAGTATCGTACGACAGTTTAATAATTTTTATATGCGCCCTGTTTGATCTTATCATTGTTACATTTCGAGTAACATAAACCACACATTTCCACTGCCGTTCCATATGCTTGTCAAATTTGTGTCAAATTAATCTTCACTTTCTTTTTGGTAGCGTGGGGGCGATGGAGGTGTGCTGGGGCAGACAGATAACTGTGGGTCCATTCTGGTATATTGTTATAATTATGCATTTTTACATGTACCTTTAATTGTTGATAAGTTGTAACACAAAGGTAAGGTACAATATATGCCAGAGTGTATTTGTGTCAGAGCATATGATTTTTGTAACAATTTTCCAGGGCTTAGCGTCATAAATAAATCTGGGCCACAAAGAGTGGAATACTACTCCATAAAGTCGTTTAATAAATAAAATAACTAAATTTATTTTTCTTTTATGTATATTTTTGCATAATTTTCTGTCCCATTTCATAGAATCTTTTTTTTTCGCGCAAACTCTAACATAAGCATATATATTGCATACAATAATGTTTTTCCACATATACTTAGAAATTTGATTCAATAGAATATTATCCAAATTGGCAAAGTTCAAATGAAAAAAATAGAATTAATTTTTGATAACTCGATTTATATATATTTATATTATATATATATATATATATATATATATTATATATTATATTTATATTTAATATAGTCATCAAATGTAAATCAAATAGTTCGATTCCTTAATAGGTAAGTTTGTACTATTTAATTATAGCATAAAGTTGAAAACTATTTAGTTAACTTTATTAGATACCGTGAACAATACTGCCCACACTTAGCCTGGTAGCCTTCATGTTGTAAAAAATGTTCTTTAAAATCTATTTTGTTATTGAAGAAATTCTTTACTATTCGTTGATTAAATCCCTTGCGATATGTAAAATATTTCCCTACATCATTTTAAGACCCGCGGCAGGGCTTTCATATTTTATAGACCAACTTTGGAACTTTTATGATTAACCTCCACAAGAAACCAATCTTTTTACTACATTCTAACTATAAAATCGCATTAATATAAAATCTTGAGTGTTCATCCAAGGCAAGGCATAACTTGTACTAATCAAGAATTCTGTATGTTTCTATCCATTTGGATAAAAACTTATCTACATTTAATTATGATTCCTTGAATGGTTCTGATGACTCTCAACTTCACTGCTTATGCCTAAATTTATGATGCTTTTTAAATATACGAGTAATTTCCACATGCTTTTCGATTTAAGAAGGAAACCAGCTCAATCAGTAGTTGGAGATGCCACTCTAGATAGCTGGTCTGAAGATTTCTGTGTTTCTACACAAATCTGCTGACGTAATTAACCACAAAGTATGCAGCCAATTGGCAGCAGATTCAAGCGGCACATAAAATTTCAATTACCACAAATTTTCTTGGGGCTTTGATTTGTTGCCGCCATTTGTACGTGAAGTGAAGAACTGGGGGGCGAGGCCGGAATCACAGTCAGCACCAGAGTCGAGTGTCTGGGGTGGCAGCAGCCTACCTGGTCAATGCGGTCGACTGGCTGGCCGACTTGGCCATTGACCATTCGCTTTATGGTTGCCCATAATTTACACAGAATCAACGACGACGTCCTCGTCTTTGGCTCAGTCGCTATAATTCTCATTTTTATGATTTTTCATTACCATTTGCTTGGCCAGCGCCATTCGGAATGCCCCATAAGTCATAAAATTACTTAGAGCGGCTTTGGGGGCCAGCAGCTCTGGACCCGAACTCGGACCCGGACCTGGACCCGGACATGTTGCCATGGGACACTTTGCGGTCGTGCAATAAATACTCAAAATGCCATTTGTGATGCATTGATAAGCCCAAAATTATGCTAATTGCGTTTTAATTATGACACGCGTGTGGCTGCTGCACCTTTCACCGTACCTGCGCCTCAACTCACAACCCACTCTAGAGCTCCGCACTCAACACTCAGCCCCCAGCTCTAGTCCAAGTCCAAGTCGAACTCCGAGTCATTACATGTCAGATGTTCGATAAGCCTCTTGAGCTCTTGTGTTGTCGGTTAGCGTCTGCTTGTTTGACTTTGTCTTTAGCATTTCTAATGAGCGGCAACGTTCCCCCAACCACCTCTTCCTCTCTCTCTCTCTCCTTCTCTCTATCAACTCCTTGTGTACTCTTTAAAATGCGTGCCCAGATTTATAGCCCCGATTAAGACATTGTCGTGGGGGTCAGCGTCTACGTGTGGTCCTATTAATTAGTCTTGGGAGGGGCAGGCTTAGACTCATCAGATTGTTTGTCTCTATAAGTGGCTGACTTCCGTTAGCTGCTGCTTTTGTGGAGGGCAGGGCTGGGAAAGTTTGTTGAAAACCACTTTGACAGGTGGGCTTTGAAGAAGGATCTGACGTTTAGCTAGTGTACGAGTAAAATAACTTGCTTCACTTCGGATTATGATTCGCATTTAGCTAATACGCATATAGGAAAAAATAACTAAGAAAATGACGAAAACTTTTTATTTTTGGCGGTTTTCTAATACATTTACATTTACATTTTCCGTTACTATTGCCGTCAACCATATTTATCCCACACAACTATTTATAAGAGATTAAAAAAACAACAATTGCGAGAGTATTTCCCATACAAATAAAGTTTATAAGCTTCACAAATAATTATTAGCCACCAAGCCCATGATTTCTATTGATATTCAATGCATTCAGCGTTCAAACAAAGTCCAAGCAACACCTCTTAACGTCAACGACAACTCATTAGCCATGCTCAGCCCAATTGGCAATGGGAAAGACAACACTTACACATCCGGCTGGCCCCAAAAAAAAAAAATAACCAACCAAAAGTAAATGTCGTATTTATATATACATGCTTTTTTCTCAGTTGTGTTTTTTTTTTTACGTGGCACTTCCGTGGCGCGTCCATAACTGAACCTTGGACTGTCCGCTTGACCAAAACTGTCAGCGGGGGCTAACAAATATAAGAATACAATTCGCGCGCAAAGAAAATGAAGAACAAGCGCGTCGTAAAAAATAAAATAAATGTGATTACTTTAATTATTATGCCAGTCACACACTCACACACACACACATACACACAGATGGTCACATTCAGGTGTCCAACTGTTACTCATCTTTGTTTACTCCCTCTCAATCTGTCTCTTTCTCGCACTTGCAGGTGTTTGTGCACGCCAAAGTTTTCTTCAGCATTGGCGGACGCCAGTTTGTTGGGGAGCCGGTTCAGTTCTCCTACATGCCCGACCAAGTGCTGGATCATGCACGCGACGTGACAATCAAATTACATCATCGCCTGGGGCGTTATCTGCAGTTGCATTTGTATTTCGCCGCCCGCTGGATGATGCTCAGCGAGATTACATTTATATCAGGTGAGAGAGAGAATGCGAGCCCAAGTCTCCCAACTGCCAACACAACATGCCCGCTGGGCCAAAAACTGTTGCAGCAAAAATTATTTTATTAAAAAATGTAACACGAGCACGCAAAAACGGAAAAGTTGCAAGTAATAAAAATAAGGAACAGCGTTCTTTTGCACGCCGAAGATTAAATACCCTCGTAGGCATATGCTTTAGGGCTAAGCTTTTAGTTTGGTGAAAATATCTGCAAGAACTGAAAAGTTTTCTATATCAAAACTTATTTTTCAACCGTTTTTTTTATACAAAGCTTTAAAATATAGTAGTCCCATGTTGAACGTTGTCAAGAATTCATAAGAAAATAAACACAAAGTTCTTACAATATGTTCGTTTTTGTCCGATCCAAGTGAAGATTTATAATAGCTAGCTTTCCTACTGAGCAAGAATATAAATTCTTAATGGGCTCGGAGCTGCCTCTTTCAATGCGTTACAAATTTCATGACAAAGTGATCAAACCCTCTTTATATGTAGGGCATAAAAAGGGTTAACTGGGTTGCCACCTTCCTTGCTGGCCACATGGTGCGCCACTTGCAATAAATGCGAATGCATTCGTTGTCAACGCCAGCGACCGGCGGAGGGGCAAGGTGGCAGACAAGGTGGAGGGTAGTTGATGTGCCTCTGTTGTTTGTAGTTTAAATTAATTTTTTATACTCGTTCTCGTTGACTTGTTAGTGGATTTAAAGCGTTGATAACGCGGCAGGTTGCACCAAGTAATTTAGTTAGTTATTATCGAGTTTACGAGCACAACACAAGTGGCCATTTAGAGAAGGCTGTTAAGTCAGCTAGTGGGCATTATTATCAGTTGGTGCATACATTTCTTTTTTAAAGTGGGTAAATAGGAAATATTGGCATTTCACACGAAATAAATTATATTAGATAATATATAATAGTTCTCCAAGAAAACTACATAAAAACTTAAATATGTGTAAATGCGAAACGTATGTTTCAGTTGGGACTTACATAAAAATGGTGTCCGATTTTTTACTGGCATTCAATTTGGTACCAAATTTAATATCAGTAGTTCGATGCCTGGTAACTTTTTTACATATTTTATTGGTTTCTCATATAAAATAATTTGATAAATAAATAATTTATTCAATAAGGCAGACTAAACTCAGCACCAAGGCAGAGAAAAAATATAATTGTCAGCTGCCCAAAGCTACGACTGATATTGATAAGTCAAGACCTAAGCCTTAACTTCAAGTAATTTTTCATTCCTACAATTTGATTTACAGCACTTTTATGGCTTAAACAGTGCAAACAGCAAAACATTTTAGGTCTCTGTTTAGCTGGCCAACTGTTTAATTTTCATTTACTGCACACCTGGTTGAATATATGAGGCAGACAGGCTGTGGTTGGGGAATGATGGGAAAACTCTCTTAAATACTCACACGGCTTGTTTGGAGCAATTGCTGCAACATACAACGAATAAACCAAGCAGTAAACATAATTTACCCAGGCAAACTAGAAAACTCAGTGCGCCCAACGGTAGCGGCTCTTCAAACATAAACTGCAACTGCAACTGCAACGGCAACAACAAGAATAACAACAAGGACAACAACTTTGAGCAATTGAAAATTCCACTGACACTAAAAATTCGTTGCGCATTTCATTAAAACCCCTGGCAAACGACTCGAACTGGAGCGGCTCGACTCTACACTCGACTCCGATCCGATCCGCTTTACTCCCCGCCACTCTGCTCGACTCGACTCGAATACGACGCGACTCTGTGTCGATGGTGCAAAATATATTACCAACTGAGAGGCAGGCTATGAACCAATTTTTACTTAACTCACATCGCTACTAAGCCAGCTGGGAGCTTTGTTTTTCTACAAGTGTGTGTGTGTGTGTGTGTGCTGTGTGCAATTGTGCATAGAGTGATACAAAGCAGCCTGACTGAGAAACAGTGGACAGGCGGGAGGGGAAACGTAACTGGGTACCGAGTCAGCCATTGTAACAAGCATAGGAAACGGAAGCCCACATATACTGCGACAAAAGCAAAGACAGAGACAGGCAAGTGAGCCAGAAAGGGAGAGAGAGCTTCAGCTTAGAGGGCAGAAACAGCAGCCCTGGCATATGCTCGACTACAACCAGAAGCAAAGCACAAGGATATTGTGAAAATTAAATGAGTTGCATTACTTTTGTGCATTTGAAATTTGCAACTCAATGAGCACACGGAGCACAGAGCCATGGGTACTACCCAAGGAGAGGAGCGGCTGGTTGGCAATGGCAGCGGGGCAACATCGTGCCTTCCTGCCTCTAGCTTCCTCTTTTTACACGTTGCATAATAAAGAGCTGCACTGCTTTTTGAATGTTCTATGTCGCATAAGGTATGCTTACTATACCATTGAGTTGGCAATATACAGATAAAGCTGTACAGAGTACAGACACGATTCGATTATTTAGCATTTTTTCGCAGTTCATATTTAAAATCAATTATAAAATCGATTCAAATTTAATAAATTTAATTGCCACTTGGCCAAAAAAAAGAGTTGTTTGTTAAAAGGCTGCAGTTATTTAAGGAAAAATCAATAAAGAGTCCTTTACAAATCAAAAGGCGAATAAAGTCTTCTTTTGAAGATCAATATCGAGAATGTTTTATGCTTAACATGATTTATAAGCATACATTAAAAGAAAAATAAAAAGACTTTCATAAGCAAGTGTTACCGATGTGTAATTCTTGACTTTAAATGTTAAAATGCATGCATTTTTATTTTCCATTTAAGAAAAAATCTACTTTATCAAATATTTATTTACGTTACGTTTCATGTCCGAGCTTATAAGCACAATGATACCTTATGATTAACCCACTGTAAAGGGAATTTAATCATCGACGTTTGCCTCATTTGTGATTCTCTTTTGTTGGCTTTGCCATTGGCACTGGCTGTGTCTTGGTTCCTCTTGCTTATAGATTTGTTTTCATTTTTTTGTTTTCCCATTTGCAGATTTCTTTCTGAAACCTTTTTTATTATTTTTTTTTTAAATGGAGCGTATTTAAGCTTTGCAAGTGCTTTGCCTTATAAATCAATAACATTGCAATATATTTTGCATGTTGGCGCCCCCGCGTACTCCAGATTTTACGACGACCCCTTTTGTTTGTTGTTGTTTGTGTTTTGCTTGGATTTTGATTTTGATGCATTCTGTTCAGTCAGTCAGTCAGTCAGGCAGACATTCATTCACTCAGACAGTCAGTCAGACAGACAGACATTTAGTCGGTGAGTCAGTCAAGCAATCGCTGCATACAAATTCATTTCAATAACTTCGCTGTTGCTGCGCTTTAAATCCTTCTGCAATTTCCCTCGCTTAATCCTTTCTAATTGAAAATCGTTTTGAATTCGAGATCTGAGAGTGCTTTTTGAGTGTTTTTGAATGTGGGTGTGTAAGGGTGGGATGGTGTGTGCGGGTGTGTGCGTGTCATATAGCGCTGAATGGTAATGCGAATAGCTGCGTGTAGTAGTTGGTGCTAGATGAATTGCATCAGCATATGATGCAGTTGATTTGCTGCATTGTAGGTAGCCTGCCTTCCGACTGGCCTTGAGCGCATTCGAGCGAATTGCAACAATGTGCATCATTTTCATGCATTTGGAATTTCGGCTCGTAATTTGCTTAATGGTTGAGTTGAAGTGCCAAAGCCAAAGTGCATTGATATTGAAAGCATTAAATTGCCGAGTGCATAATGCAATCAATGCATACGGCAGGAAGAAAAGGAAGGAAACTGAGACAGCCAAACAATGCGATGTTAATGGAGGTCACGTGCACATTCCAACTGATTATGATATATACCTTGTACGGCCAGATGAATATACATATATACATAGCTAGGTATATGAAAAGTTTCTGAGAATTTATGCAGGCGGAAATTAAACATAAATCTGCATCAGAATTTCGTTTGTTGCGAACAGGACAGCATCTTATGTATATGAAATGTATTGAAAGTGAACTCACCATATTTGTTAAGCTACTTATTATTTGTTGATTTCTTTGTAAATTTGTTTCAAAACATCGTTTAAAAATGTTGATAGTTTTCATGTCAAATATATCTGAAAGTAAAATATATAATTTCTATGAGTCCGCAATTTGTATATATTATAAGATTAAAAAAATAATAATATCTTTTAAGTGTAGGATAATGTTTATCGAATAATAATATAATATAACTAGGCTAGCAGTGCGATGAGGAAGCGGAAGCTACAGAGCACCTACCTAGTTCTATGCAAACCTAGATTGCATTTCCTTGGAACCTATTTCCTTTTGGATCCATCAAATATCATCCATTGTTGGGCATCACTATCATGTCCAATTCCTCCTTCTATATGCACTGCGGCTTCACAATAGGCCAATTACGGTCCAAATGAGTCAAGAGTCCGGCGTTATAAGTATATGTAAGACTTGCGTATTACGTAGAATATATATTTCTTCACGTTTTTTATTTACTTTGCATGTACTTTATATTACAAAAACAATGCTCAAGCGCCCAGACACAGCTTTAAAATAACTTTCGCAAGGCTAATCCATTGCCGTTTCATCGATCTGTGTTTTTATCATATCTCTGACTCTCCGCATGCACCTCTTGATATTTCAAGTAGAGATATAAACATTTTGTCTCTGGCAGCGCTAACAAATTAACATATTTTGGGTTCGTTTAGGTTCACAGAACATATGACACGGCTTTTGGGAGTCTGTCGGCCCCCACACAATTCCCACTGCTACTTTTGCTGCGGCGGACGAACTTTGATGCCACAAGCATTGCCCAAACCAACAACCAACAAAATGGCAAAATTTTTGTTGCCGTCGCTATTTGCATGGCAAATTCAAACACACGAATGTAAACAAAAAACTTTTGTAACAACAAAAAACTTGACGCCAAAGAATATAGACGACACGCGGCGGCGGCAACAATAACAACAACAACAATTCCAAAACAACAACAACAACAATAACAGGCAAACAAGTTCAAAATCAATGCCAAGAGCTGTAAAAATTTGCATTTCCCTCAACGCTATTTCTGCCATTTTTCGAAATTTCCTGCAAAATGTTCGCCTTTTTGTTTTTAAATATCGAGCGGAGTTCAACAAACGCCCGAGGCGGAAATGCATTTGGAAATTGTGCTCCGTACCAGGATAACCATACTGGCTAACAAAACAAAGTCGGCAACAGTCCGCTGGGTAAATAGCAAGGGGCAGAGTGTGGGCGCGTTCGGTGCTAGCTGTTGTTATTGACGACTGTCTGGGTTGGATGATGGCGTTTTCGCCGCTTCTGTTTATTGTCTGGCTGCGCGAAAGGTCAACAGCAAATACTGCACACGCTTCAACGCCTGTCCCGCTAGTGTTTCTGGGCGTGGCAGACACCTAAAAGTATGCAACACTAATTGGCACTCAACGAGGCGCTCTACTCAGCGTCAGCGTTGACACCAGACTGTGTAACAGCTCATTTATCATAATAATCGCGATTCTCTCTTTTTCCCTCTCGCTAATTGCTCACTGAGACCCATTAGCTCGGCTGGCTTATCAAGACGGGCAGCTGTCAGGCAATAGTTTGCCGCCCACAGCTCACCTCGTTTGCTGCAATCTTTATGCAGCCTATTTCCTATTTCGCTGGCGAATCTCTCAACGCATTCTAACCCACATTTTTGAGCTCCTCTCACTCTTTATCTCTTCCTCTCTCTCTCTCTCTCTCTCTCTCTATTTGTCTTGTTTGCAGTGCCCGTAGTGGGCAATTTCACAGATGAGGAGCTGCTCAATGTACCGCCTACAAATGGCGCCGGTGTGCCAAATACATCCGAATATCCGTTGCAACGCGATGAGGTGGGTCGAGCTGTCAGCAGCGGTGGCGAGAGGAGTCAACATACCACCCAAGGTAAGTGCAATGCGAATAGAGATCAACTGATTATACCAAAATTTACGGAAAATGCCTGGTTTACTTACTAATTGCTAACGCAAATTATTTTTAAAACCGAATCAGATTTGAATATTTTAACTTGTTCCTTGAAAGTTAGTAAAAATTTAAAATTTGAATTGCTGCCCGCAGCAGAAAAATGTAATTACTTTTTTGATCAATGTGTCCACATAAATTATATGTTTTATTTATTAATATAATTTTTAGCGCTATTATAGTTTAAATAAAATATTACCAAAGTCCCTTTGGTAGCTAGTTGTCAAATTAAAAATAAATGTATCGAAAAAGAAAGGATATATTCGGCACACCGTCGATTTAATTCCCTTGTAAACATTTCCCGTTTGCAGATATGTAAGAACAGTACAGCTCGAAAATGCTAAACTTGTTGAAATATCTTTGAAAACAGAACATTTTGACTTTTAAGGTCCTACTGTTTCGCCCATCTTTCCTATAGCATATAGTATATTAGAAAAGCCCAAAGTTTTAAGTCTGTCTAAACAAAAGTTGAGCACAGCAAAAAGTATTTGAATTAACGTTATTAATGTTCATTTTTCTATCTGTGGTGAATATTGTTAATTTATAGCATCCCAAATTAGCCAGCATCGACGGTTTTTGAAATAGAAAGCATAACGCTTGATAATGTTGCACATCGACCCACCAGCAAAAGTGCTGGAGTGAGCTCTTTAATTACTCGGTCTCAGCATTTACAATGAGTTAACAAACAAAAGAGTGTTGGGGCAATTGAAAGCCCAACAATAAGCTGCACCACGCCCTCAAATATTTTAATGGATGTTTTCCATAAATAATCTTTATGCCATCCGACACAAGAAAATGCACAAAAACAGCAAAAAAAACTTTTTCATTAAATACGTATTTTGCAAAGCGTTGCACTTTTTTTTCTCATTAACTTTTTGTTGCTCACCAGAGTTGTAACTGCCAGACTGTTGTTTTATATCACATCATGCAGCTCTCTTTTGCTCTTCGCTTTTGCTTGCAGTTATCTCGCCGAAGCCCATTGACCATCAGGAGCCGGAAACAAGTTTCGTTGGCGTCATAATCACAGTGCTGGCAACAATTATACTCTTCCTTGTCGTTATTATCCTCTTGATAATAGCTCGCAATAAGCGCGGACGCGGACGTGGCAATGTTTTGGATGCATTTCAGCATAATTTCAATCCGGACACACTCGGCGGCGTCGATAAGCGACTCAATGGCAATGGCGTCTTAAAGGTGGGTAAAATGGATATCTGTACAAATACCAAGCGGCGTTTAGTTTGGCCACTAACTGGCTGACATGAAAAGTGCATAAGCTGTTGTCGCACTGTGGGCAGTCACCACCCAAAATGCATGTCAAACATCTCGAACCAAAAAAAGAGCGGGGGGAAGAGCAACAAACAAAAAAAATTAAAAATTGCTGCTGCCAACGCACAAAGGTTTAACGGGTGAGACCGGGCTCCATATGCAGAAATCATGATTAAAAGCTGTACTGCAGTGGCTGCCAAAGCTCAACAAAAAAAGAGCTAGGCGTCAATTTTTTTACACTGTCCTATGTGTACTATGTTTTAATTTTTTTTGTTTTTTTTTTTTTTCTTTCACCTTTCGCCCTCAGGTGGTCACAACAATGGATGACAATGAGTCGTCCATTGACAAGAACAGTCTGTACCATGAGCCCTTCAATGTGAACATGTACACAAGCGCGGCCAGTGCCTGCTCCATGAATGACCTGCAGCGTCAGCATGTAACTCCGGACTATACAGGTGAGTTCACGCAAAGGGGCAAGAGGTCCCGGCTTCCAGTTGCACCATGATGGGCTGTTGCTGTTGCTGCTCCTGGTGCCATGGGCCATAACAGCGCTCACAGCATGGCTCAAGCTTTAGCTCCCGCTCCCGGCTCTACTCCTGTTTCTGCTCTTGCTGCTGCTGGTGTCGCAGCTGATGAGTTTGATGTTTTGCGTCCTGCCTGTGACAGGACATGCAAATGTTGCTGCAACGTTGCAAACAACAAAAAAGCAACAAACAAAAAAAGAAGAGAAATGCGAGTACGAAGCAATGCTTAATTTAGCGCACAACATGAAAGTCCAGTGTGATGGACTCTGCCAGCGGTGCTGAAGTAGCAGCCGGAACAAGAGCAGCAACAATGAAAAAAGAAAAAAAACTACGCGCGTTGTTCGCGCCGCAGGACATAATTTTGAATTGCTTAGTCGCCAGACCGACAAAACTGATCCCCCAACAAATAGGGTATGCAACGGGGCATATGAACTTGGTAACACTTTGGGAGAGCATTCTGTAATTGGATTGTCCTTCGATTGTGTCATCAGATAATGTTTTGGTTGAATAAATTCTTATTAATAATTATATGTATTATTAAACTATCTAAAGTTGATGGCTTACTAACTTGTCTTGATTTAAATACGATATTTTAAATTTTTTAAATAAAACTATTTTTTTCAATTTAATAGTATTCATTTTTAAGTTTATATGAACATTATCATTATCATTCTAATTCAATCATTTAAGTTTTTATAAAAAGCATGTTTGTTTGAAATTTATATCACAACAAATGATTAATATTATTAATGGAATTTCGGAAATTATAATTTCTTCTGTTTATTTTTCCTTTTATTTTAACTTTGAGGAATATCACAAAATACCTCAAGCCTTTCATGAATCAAATCATGGAAAGTTACTGAAAATAAAATCGCCCCTGAGTTGAACTTAAATTCCAACTAATATCTTAGTCAAAAGACATACGCATGGATTTAGTGTAAACGGGCTTTTGACTTCCTAATCCGCTTACGAGAATTCTTTTTGCCTTCTTCCGGCACATAGTCAATAATAAAACAGAGGACTCCTTTCTATGCACCTTTTGCTAGCTAGTTAAATCCTTAACAGAACTAATCCAAGCGAATGCCTTGTGCAGAGTAACTAAATGTCATCGTGTCCACCATAGGTTACTTTTCATGTATTCGTCGAGTAACATGTGCACTGTTTAATTGCCAAACATGAAACGTGGAGCTTTCGGTTTGGGGTTAGAAGAAGTTGAGCTACATAATTTGTAATGAATTCTAATGTCTTGTGTCCGTCGCCTAAAGGCATGCTACACATTTTTGCGGCCCTTGCGTTTATCTCGGAGAGACACAAAGCATGGCACATAAAATCGACAACATGCTGGACAGGACACAGGCACATTGTTTGCACACATTCCTGGGCCATCACTAGCATCATCATTATCATCATCATAGCCATTGTCATCATCATCAGCAACGTTTATGGCACGCCTTTCATGCGCTCGAGTCATTTGCCAAAAAGTTTTGTGATGTTGCCTTTGGGGCACTTTATAACTGGGCACCAAATATTTGTCATTGTCCCCCATCCGCCCCACTTAATGCTCTATTCCGTTAGTATCTTTGTCTGTCTGTTGCCATAATAATTTAATTTAGCTCAAATAAATTATAACTTTAGCCATGGTAGAGCTACATACCCATTTACGCTTTAACTTCAGCCCAATTCCCAACCTATTTCCATTCCCGTTTCCAGCACTCGTCACAGTCTCGCGCGTACCGCACGCTTCAAATTGAGTCCTTCAAACTTCGTTGGAAAACTTCTGCCAGCAACAACTACTCGCACACTACTCCACACACACACAGGCAGACACACACACTCCAATTAAAGTCCATTTTTGAAGTCAACTGCCAATTTGCACTCGCAAAGCTCCCCCACATCAAAATCACGGCGAAAAACTTCACATAATAACATTGCATGCAAATAAACACGGCAATAAGCGTGAGCCCAAGCACGAAATTCGTTAAAAAGCGGGTCGCAATTTGCACAGCTCTACATAAGATAATCGAATACTTAATTTAAAGAACTATTATTGGAATATAGAATAGCTTGTGCAAATAAGGCTGCGGAAAGTAAAGTTTATTTTATATTTATTAAATTAAAAGTCTTAAGTGATATATACAAAAAGATATATTATTTAAGGCGTGACATTTAATGACGCCCAACATATTAATTAATTAATTAATTATTAATTAACAAAAAAAAAGGAATTAGTTTCAAGTTTTATTTTGAAAGTTTTGTTTTCCCACATGAGACATCAATCTTACATTTTTTTTATGGACAAATTTTCGAAACGATTTATTTGCTGCAAATTCGACAATGCTCCAATTGAGGTAGAGTATTTGAGATTTCTGCAATATCAAGTAAGGCCACAAAACTTCAGTGCAACTTTAAGACTGAGGCACTGATTGCTCAAGCACATAGATATACACACACGCATATATATACACACACACAAACACACATGCACAGTGCACATTCCGGCAACTTGCATACGAATTTTGCACAGTCGTTGAAAAGTTTTGTCATTAACGTTCGTTGGCTGTCTCTTAGTCTGTCCTATATCTTTCCTTCTCTCGCTGTCTCTCTCTCAGTGTTATTTTATGTTTTCCCACTACGAATGCAAAAATGACAGGCAACAGTAAGGCCGAAAAACAGACTGACAATGAGCCGCACACAAACTAAATAATGTTATTACAACAACAATAAAATTAAAACTTGTCTCGGATAGAGGATAGTTGATAACAGTGTGCGTAAGCGAGACAGCACCACGCCAAGTTGCAATTAATTTCATTTAGTTTTTTGCCACACGCCATTTTGTCTTGCCCCCGGGCTGCCTCTCTCTCTCGCACTCACTCACTTTTTCTTTTCTATGTGCAATGAGAGTTGACTAAATGGGAAAAGTTTGAAGTTGAAGGCACAAAAGTCCTGGACAAGACAAATGAAAACGAGAGACAAAAGCACCCAGTTGTCAGAAGAAGATGGCATTACATTGAGCTGGGGATTGCCAGAAAGGCAGACAAAATGCTCAGCGCAGAGTTGCATTCGGTGTGCCCTCTAGTTTCAATTTATGAGTGACCCAGGGTACGCCTGCTGTCTTCATATGCTTCAAGCAGCAAGCAACTGGAGAGCTGCAAAATAAATGTCCTTTTTGCAACACTCAACTTTAGGTCATGTGTTTGGCAAAACTGTTTTACCTAAAATTGACTATGCTTAGAATTTGTGAAAAATTATATAACATTGACTAGTAACAGGAAATAAAAATTCCTTTAAGAAACAGAAATTCTACCCAATTAGATTCTTCATATTTCAAATTTCAAATAATATCTTATTTTAGCAAAGTCTTTTTCTGTTTAGATTACAAATGCAGCTAATTTACCTTTACAGATTCCTAGATGTTTCGGTTGTGGATAGTGCGTAGATAATATATATTCAACCATATAAAACATCAAATATTTTCATAATGTGCTATAATCAATCAGTCGTCGTTGCCCGGCTCAATCTCTAAAAGTTTACATTAAGCCGTGCAACGGCGTGTAGTAATTATCTCTTAATTTTCTTCAGTTCTACGAGTTCTTTGTTCTTTAATTTCAATTTAGTTTACAATCCAATTTTTTTCTAACAATTTTCCCTTTTTATTGCCCTGCTAGATTTTAGCTAAAAGAATTTAAAAGCGACTCGCAACTTGCGGCGCACATTCATTTACGACTTGTGTAGTAGAGTGTAAATTTCACTAGAATTTCTGTAAAATGTTGTGGCATCTTTTGTATAATTCGTTGGCCCGACAAAACTTTTGCCTGGCACGTAAAATGGCGCTTAAAAGTTTATTGTTTTCGGTGAGGTGCAGTTGTACAGCCCTGTTTTATGGTCAAAAATTAACACTCTCTGAACTCTAAACCATCCTTTGCTGACTCTTTCTCACTCTTTCTCTCTGTCTCTCTTTCTCTGTCTCCTCTGCACAGATGTGCCGGACATTGTGTGCCAGGACTATGCGGTGCCTCACATGCAGCAGCTGCTGCCCAATGCCGCTGGCACCGGCACCGGCACCGCCCGCAACTCACTGAACGCATCCATCGTTGCGGCTCCAGTTGTTTCGGCAGCAGCTGCAGCAGCAGTGGCAGCGGCAGTACCACCCGTGCCTCCGCCACCAGAGAAATATTACGCGGCAACACCAATTTGCAGCAAACCAGTGACGGGGCCGCCGGGCTCTCAGAGCAGCGGCTCGTTGAGTATGAGCTCCTCAAATACTGCAGCGACCACGCCCACGCCAACAGGCGGCAAGCCACATCATTACAATTTGGATATGAGCGCTAATTTCGCCGACATCAACGAGGAGCAGGCCAATTGCCAAGTGCAGGAGTTTCCGCGCCAGTCGCTGGTCATCGTCGAGAAGCTCGGCTCGGGCGTATTTGGTGAACTGCATTTGTGCGAAACAAATGTGTTGAAGTAAGTAGTGCACCAAACACAGTCCAACCCTAGCTTACCCTTACCCACCCACCGACGCCGCACCATAAACTTAACCAACTTGTTGTGTTCTGTCTGCTGCAAGCGGCCGAAAAACATTCGGAAAATGCAACTAAAATTCAGAGCACAGCACAAAATGAGATGCATTAGGCTTACAGGCTATTTTCCGACTATACTGCACAATGGGGGCTGCTGATTTGAAAAATCCCACTTCAACACAGTTTGTGCACTTCTCGAATGCGGTAGCTTTATGTACACTAGCAGATTAGGATTGTAACTATGAGCCCAAAGAATATTTGTGAGTAGAAGTGAGAGCGAGTACGTCTGCAGTACTCAAATTCAAATGGATACACAAAAACAACGCTTCGATAGCTTCATAATGAAATTAATTTTAATATGCTAATATACTGTCTATGAAATAATAATTTAATTAGCAAATCTAATTGATTTCAAATGCTACAAATTAATTCCACAATATAAATCAAAACAACTGCATTCAAGCGTATCTTAGAGGTAATAAATATTAATTATAATAAACATAAGCACAATGCGCATGCATAACAAACACAGCGCTTGGATAATACCTTTAGTGAGTATAAAGCATTCAAGGACTTTTATCAAATAAATAAAGTAAACAGGTGCAGATCTTATAAGAATCATAACTAATCATGGCATGTCAAATGTTACATATATTTGACATAGCGCCAAATTGCTTTTCTACGAGAAAGAAATGATTATAAAACAAGTAAGAGGGTCTAGTCGGGAGCTCCCGACTAGGGGATACCCTGAACCCTCTTCTTCCAACAAAAAATGCAAATCTATATACTATTCTAGGAGCTAATGTTAAGTTTGGTGACTCTAGCTCTTATTATTTATCAAAATGGCTTAAAAAACCGGATTTCGATATAGATTTTTATCGATTACTTGGAAACGGGGCAAGTTATCGAATATCGGAAACAAACTCGATCAGCGCGGGTACTAGGAGGACCTACAGCCACATTTCATGTCTGTAGCTCTTATAGGTTCTGAGATCCTTGCATTCATACATACGGACGGACGGACAGACGGACGGACAGGCAGACGGACATGGCTATATCGACTCGGCTGTTGATGCTGATCAAGAATATATATACTTTATGGGGTCGGAGATGCTTCCTTCTGCCTGTTACATACATTTTCACAAATACATTAATCCCTTTTTATCCATTTTCAATGGTTTCAGGGTATAAAAAGTATTCAGATACCAGTGAACCTGTCGCTAACGATGTTCGTTAGTTAGAAACCAAAATAAAAAATTCGTAGCACAATAGTTGACAATAAGAAAAAGGCGAAATCAAGGCTGTGAGATAATTCGAACCGCAGCTCTCAAATTGGAATTGCCATTTTACCCAAAGAATGGGAATCTCTCATTGCTGCGCTACAATTTTAAATTGCTTTTTATTATGATATACATCTGAATTGTAAATTAAAATGTACACAATTATAACGGTTCCTCCCAATTGCATCCAAAATTAGTACTGCGAAGGAAAGAGCGATACAAAATTAGAAAATTCAAATATACAATATATACATATGAACATGGAGGCATTTTACCATGGAGGAGTTCCTGCTATGTACGCTTCAGCTAAGAAAAGTGCACAAATAAGCCCGATAGTGAACTTCATTTTTATAGAAAAGTTGTACTTAATAAGTTTAACTGACGTTTCTTATATACTGTCTATTAAAATTAGCAAAACAAATTGATTTAAAACGGTTCAAATTACTTTCGCAATATAACGCAAAATATCCCCAAGCGTATCCCAGCGGTTAAAAATATTAATAACATTAAACACGCTTGCAAATATATATACATATGGTTACATATAGACGGCGCCTAGAAAATACCTTTAGTAAGAGTCTATAAAAGCAACACAATTGTCATATATAGAATTTTAACCTATTGCAAAAATAGCCCGTACAAAATGTACAGCAATTATAAATACTCAGATGATTTTTGCAGAGCCCTGCGAAACTTTTCCATCAAATGCAACATATATTTTGACATATCGCCAAATTGCTTCCCTACGAAAAAAAATGATTGCCCAATTTATATAAAGGACATAGATACCAGTGAACCTGTCGCTAACGTTGTCAGATTGTTAGAAAGCAAAATCAAAACTTCGTATAACAATAGTTGACAATAAGAAAAACCGCAATACTTTAATGCCAGACACACCCACACGCACATATCACATAGATAGAGGACATCAAATGGTTAGATGAAAAGACATAAAGCAAAGCGAAGCCGATATGAGGCTGTGAGATGGACCGACTCAATCTGCTGCAGGTAGTTGTTGCAGGTAGCAGATTGCAGGTTGCAGGCTTGCGGGATATAATGCCACGTCTGCGGTAACAACAACAACAACAATAACAACAACAGCAGCACATGCTGGCCACAAAAAAGCTTATCAGAAATTCCATTATGAAAAGTTTAACCAAAAAAGGCAACAACAACAACAGCAATAGCAATGTCAACAAGAGCCCTGGCTCTGCAGTAACAGGACCAAAAATATCAGACACAGTCGAGACGATTCGGGCGGCGAATACGTCCATTGTATATGGTTTGTTGGTAGGGGGCGGCGACGAGGGGGATTGTGTATGCTGCGTTACCTTTGATTTCATTTTTGCCGTTTAATTGAAGCTTTTTATTGCACATTATACATATATAAGCACATTGGGCGTGGCCATGCATTGGCTACAACATTCTCTATATATATTTAGACAGCACGGCGTATGCGTAACGTGTGTGTGTGTGTGTGCGTTTGATTTTCCACTTGCATGTCTATTATAATTTTCATCTGTGGTCTAGGACAATAAAGTCCATCTGTTGTCTGATAACTGTCTATCCAGCTGTCTATTAATATTTTATCAGACGGCCACGCCCCACATGAGAGGCCAGCAGGCAGGCAGGCAGGCAGGCAAGCGGTCGACCTCATTCGATGCCGGCCACTTGAAGTTTTAGCACAGAGCAGACCCTCCGAGCAATTCAGTTGCGAGTGTGTCCGTGCGTGTGTAGATGTGTCCGTGTGTGTGTTAATTATTTTGCATACAGCTGCCGAGAACCTGCAGCCAGGGGTCATCTTTAGTGCTGCTGTTGCTTTTTCTGCCACTGCAGTGCAATATTACGTATACGTAATACGTTTTGTGGCTTTCTAACCGCAAAACTATTAAAGCAAGCAGGCAAATCGAATTGTTACGAAACGTATCAAAATTGCCAGGACGACCATTGACAGCAATCGAAGCAGCAGCAGCAGAGCCAGGACATGAAACAGGACATTGTTGAGCTGCTCTAATTGATTTTTGCGCTAGAGCTCAATTGTCATGGGCATACGTATTTCAATTGATATAGACTTTAGCTATTGGTGGTATTGTGATGGAAAACTAGGGCGGAATAGCGGAACAGCGGAACCTGTGACTGAATAGTCCTAGCAGCAGTTGAGCTATTTGCGGTTTACATATAAGTTTAATACAAAAAGGGAACAATTATTAATAGTTCAAGTATCGCATATGCATCTGTATTGACCGGCTTGTTCTATGCTTCTCAGACTACGGATATTTTATATAATTTTATGAATAAATTTGCATTCATAGAAATTCGGAACTATTTTAAAGGAGGTAAAAAAAGTGTGTAAAAGAAAAGAATCTGTTAGGATGAACTTTTGATAAAAATCGATAGCTTAACCAGGCATTCGGATGTTCTAAGAAAAAAAGCCAAAATAAATTGATCCTTGGAAATTAAGATCTATGTTGCTATGAACTTTAGTGGAACTGTGGAAAAATATAATAAACTGCTTTTAAGATCTGTACTAGAATTTCACGAATATACACGACCTGCATTCAATAAAGGCTTCTCTCGTAAATCTAATCGACTTTAATATCCGACAACTCACATTAATTTTGTTGTTTCATATATTACTAACAGCGCCACCCTTGTCGCAGTTGCCACACTACGTCCTGGTGCAAGCGATCATCTGAGAAAGGAATTTCGCAGCAAGGCTAAACAGTTGGCGCGTCTCAGCGATGCGAATGTGGCTCGCTTGGTGGGCGCCTGTCTGCGGGACGAGCCCATATGTATTGTGCAGGACTATTCGAATTGTCTGGGTGACTTGAATCAATTTCTGCAGGAGCATGTGGCTGAAACAAGCGGACTGATGGCCAACAAGAGTCTGAGGTAGGTGATGAAAAAGAGGCAGAGTGAGAGAGAGAGAGAGAGAGAGAGAGAGAGAGAATATACTTGTGTTTTGGCGCTTAACTGAACAACACTCTAATGTGCTGTCTCTTTTGGTTTTTGGCTGCGTTTTTGCGTGCGTTTTTATCATGTTTCCGTTACCGACGCCATTTGCCGACGCTACACTTCCGGTCTCGTGTTCAATGATTACGCCGATCCACCACCGAACAACCACCAACAACATGCGCAAACGGATGTAAAAACTTCGTTAACTTTGCTGCTGCTGCCGCTGCTATCGTCATCGTTGTCGTTGTGGTCCTTACCACACGCGAAAACTTTTCAAATTCTCATTTGACGTTGGCATCCTCCTCCGCCCGGCATCCGTTTCGTGCCCCACCATGCCCCACCAACCATGCAACGTCTTGTAGCTATGGCTGCTTAGTCTACATTGCCACACAAATTGCATCGGGCATGAAGCATTTGGAGCAAATGAATTTCGTACATCGGGATCTGGCAACAAGGTAAGTACTTGAGATAACACCTTACACCAATGTTAGCTGCCCCTCGGTTTGAGTTTTTGTCGCATCATTGCAGCAAATTGAACTTAAAGTTAACATGTTGAAAGTTCTTCTATTTTTTGTCCATTTTGTGGTGCGTGCTTAAAAACTTTTTCAACTTGCGCTTGCGAGGCAAGCGAATATAAGAAAAGGTATTTTGCAAATTGCATGCTTTCTAATTTCAACGTGAAATAATGAAATGGCCGAAAACAAATACTTTTTGAGTATTTTTGAAATATTTAAAAAGTGGGAAAACTCGTGAATGTGAACTTTCGATTAAAGCAGCTGAAAAAGTGAAAGTAAAAATAGTAATATGTGTATGCATATTTTTGTACAAAATCCTATAAGATTCGAATTGGGAATTGGAACTTCCATCCTCATAGCATTAAGATATTAAAGCACTCTCGTTACGTTGTATACCTTTATTATTATCGAAATTGTCTCAGAATATGAGAACCTCTGAAAACTGAGAACAAATTGTGTTTTGAGGCGCACTTTGCATTGCCAATTTCAGATGCGTTCTCAGGTTACTTTAATGAAATTATGTGTCCCCCCCACAAATGAAATCAACTAATATTATCACATTATTACCAACCAGAAATTTGCTTGCAAGTAGTGGAAAGTGAATAAAATGCCAGCCAAGCTATAAATAAAATGGTAATTCAATATATCGAAGAGCTACCGAACGCTGCTGTCTACACATTTGCGCATAAAATGTAATCAATTAAAATTAATTTGCTAATGAAAATGTCAACAAGGAGAGCAGCAGCAGCAGCAACAGCAATCAACACGACAGCAACAATAACAGGAGCTACAACAATGGCCATGGCAACACTTGACGACGTTCTTGTCGTTTATGGGCGAATTTTTTGCTTTTAGCTTATATAAATGAATGATAGACATTGTTGTTATAGCAGCCAACCGCTCGACCCCACATCCAGCGCTAGCGTCGTTGTCGTTGTCATTGTCGTCATAACAAATCAATAGACTTGTAGAGCATGTAACATGCTATGGCATGGCCATATTTCTTCAATGTCTTTGAAATCCAATAAGAGTTTTTTGCTATTTTTGGGCACGCAATTGTCAAACCCAATCCTCTGTCACCCCCAGCCCGCACCGTCACACAAATAATGACTTCCATTGCATAACAATGCAATCCAATAATAATCATAAAAAAAAGAAAGAAAAAACGAATATAGTCGAAATAGGTAAGCAACATATCATTTGACAGCAATTGGCCATGGCGGCCAACGTGTGCCCTGAGTTATCTATTTTGTTCTTTTTTTTTCGTTTGGCCATGTTCAAAAATTTGTTTTTGAGCAAAGCGGAATGAATGGCTGGCAATAAATTTGTAGACATGACAATGCGACGTTTGCGCAATAGGACCGCAAATATTGCGCATGCAAGTCTCCTCGGAATATTTATGTTGGTCCTGCAATAGCAGCAGCGCATATTAAGCATACGCCACGTAACATCAGTTTATAGCCCAATTGTTTTAGTACACTCTACCAGACAGCTACAGGAATACCTATTTTCCATTTTTAAATTGCCTAACCAAATCCCAGACATGTTAACTGGCCCGTTGTCTAGCAATTTGAGTTTCTTAAAGCTTCAATTAGTATGACAAAGCCAGAGAGCTTAGTCCTGATGTCAGCAAGGACATCAGCTAAAGCACTTGTAAGCAGCACACAATGTTCTTGGTTTTGGTTAGCTTAACATATTTGCCATAAAAATTAACTAAGATTTCGGCCTGAATTCACTTAAATAAGATTTCTGCTACATTTGCTCAGCCAAACAAAAGGCCCAAGCCCAAATATAAACACACACACCCACATGCACAGTGTATTTTTAGCATTGTTTGATTTGCCATTTTACCTAGCGCATTGACAACGAGACAGGGACAGCTACTCAGGAAGCAGCAGCAAATATTAGCTGCAAAAACCACACAAAATGGCAAGTGATGGAAGAAAAAAGAACTGCTGAACGATATTTACACAGCGAAGCAGGAGACAAGGGACTAGAAATAAGAGATACGAGCATTATAGACTATAGACAAGGCAGCTAAATCGACATGAATTGAGAAAAAGAAAGCCATGGCAGAATTAATTGTAGATAACTTTCAAAATGTTTCATTCTAAAAATAAATGTAATAAATGTTTCTTTTCTTTTGGTTTATAATTATATGAGAATGATGAGAACTATGTACATATATTGAACATCATGAAACATTATTTTTTCCAAAAAATTTTATTTTTCATTTTATTAAGAATGAACTCCAGCCCACAGTCTGTAAAAACTTTAAAGATAACTTTCTTTGTTAAACTTTGTAAAGTTAAATTTTCTTTGTATTATATTTATATTTATATTGAAGAAAGGAATGAAGAGCTTTTATTCATTCGAAAGACCTATTAAAAATGTTATTTTTAATAAGATAACTTTCCTTATTGAAAACCTGTAGATATATATTTTTAGATCGTAATAACACTTGTATTCAAATATTAGATTACTTGTTATTGGAGTAAAAATATTTTCATCAGATTTAAATTCTTGTTCGGAACATCTGTTAAAATGCTAAAATACTTCTCAACAACCACCCACAACAAACTGTCCCATGTCCCCGCTGTGTCTCTAATATTAGTTAAAATTTCACAACAATTTCAGCCGCCTGCCCGCACAACTGTAAAGTAGTTCTGGCCACAAGCCAAATTTGCACAAATTTGCCATCACCCCCGTCCACCTCCGCCCTTTCATGCGCACGCTTTGGGCTGTGGAGAAGTTGTCACAGTTGGCACTGGGAGGCATACAAATTGTTGGCAAATGTTGAGGACTCTCAGACTCGTGCCACGGCCACTATTAAAATTTTATACTTAACTAATGTGCTGTTGGTTGGGATTTTACTTCTGGTCGGATGCCAATGGCAAACAGCTGACGTCGAGCAAATTCTCAGCAGTGCCACAAAAGAGAAAATTCAGTAAATAAGTGTACACAGTTGCATGCAGCATACAGGCGAACATGTGTTTAGTCAACAGGATGCGGAATTGTCTTGGGGTCGGTGTTTGTGCAGTTACAACCATTTTTTTGTTTTTTTTTTTTTTAGGCCACGCCCACGTAGGAAATGGGTTTATTGCTGTTGTAAATATTGTAAAATGTTTTGTGAGCACGACCAAAAAGAAAACAAACTAAAAGAAACAAAAATGTAATTCATTTCGCCCACACCAGCTAAGCCTGAAGTTTAGTTGATGTCGGCAAAATGCTAAAATCCTCTCAGCTTCTGCGGTTGGTTTTGTCTGGCAACTGGACCGGCGAGTGGCCATGTATCATTGATTTCAGAGTTTTTGTTCAAATGTTGCTGAGTTTGTTCGCTGAGCTCTGTGTTTTATAATTTAAGTGCTTGTTCTTAACCACAATTTCAGTTCGTTGTCTTTCAAATGTCTGCAGTCAGACTTTTTAATCAGTATGAGGTGTATCAGAAAAGCCGGCGGATATATTGCGGTTTCAAAGAAATACTTTGCTTAGATACTATATTAAAAATTGTATTATTTTATACCTTTATAGAAAATTTAAGAACATAAACAAAAATATAGCATAAAATTGAAATATTTGGGTCAACGAAATACTCTATTTGAACTATATTTATTATGCAATGTCAAATATTTTATAAAAATGTATAGGGTCAATTAATTTTAAATCAGCCTAAACAAACAAAAATTCAATAAATTGGTTTCGTTTTAATGTAACTTGGCAAAAAGTGTATTTTATGTTCAAGTTAATTTTGTATTAAAATAGTTGAGTTTTTCTTTTGGAAAATGTTGAATACTCAAAGAAAAGTTTACCATGTTATCATATATTTAATTTCTTTTAAACCATTTCCGAGTGTCCTACTTTGATTTATACTAAAGGGTGCTTGCTTGCTTCATCAATCTATTGCATTCTTCTTACTTAGTTGAACATCGATTTGGCTCTTTTGTCTATTATCTTTCACACAAGTTCTTTGAGTCTTTTCCACCTATACATCACTTTACAATCATTTCCAATCAATTACACAATTAACCTTCGAGCATCTCAAAGTAATTTTACTATACTATAGGCAGTGAAAAGGGCTTGTATAGTCGTAAACTATAAATGATTTAAATGGGACGACGTTGTCGTTATGGCAACACTTTTATCAACATTTCCTGCCAGCAAGGCGAGAGAAAACGCATGTGAAGGAAGTTGAGAACCACAGGATATGAAAATAAAACAAGCAGCTGCTGCTGGTGCTGCTGCTGCAGCATGCAACAGAATTCTTGGCCAAAAAGTGCAATGCATTTCGGCCTTTAAATAGTTTTGCCTACTTTCGAGCGGCAAAGCAGCTGGCAGCAGCAACAGCAGTTGCACCAGCACCAGCAAAAACAATGTGCCCTCTTTTGCTCGCTCTCTTGCTCCGCTGAAAGTTTACACTGTGCAAATATGCAGAACACACCAGCATACATGCACATAAACACACACACACACACACACACACATGTAGAGGCACCCATCCATTTCCGTTCACCCTACTCGACTGGTGCATATTGTATAACGACGCATTTTTTCCGCTTTTGCCGCTGCTACAAAACTCTTATCAGCGCCATTTCCCTTTTGGCCAAGAGTGGGCGTCATGTGGGCTAGGCGTGGCATTGCGTGCACCCAGAAATTGTTTAAAAATAGTTTGCAAGTGGTAAAGAAGATGATGAAAAAAATCCCCTTACAAATACACACACACAAAAACATACACACACTTGAATGAAAGCCCCAAAGATATGAAATTTTGCGCCGAGTGTTGACTGAAGGGCGCACAAGTGGGCGTGCCCCGGCTGTGTTGTCATTTATTGCCATTGCTGTGCGTAGTTTTCATGTAATTTTCAAGTATTTTTTCAACACCAAAAAACTGTACCAACTAGCAAAACTTCTTGCCATACCCTGTACAAATTCAAAAAGTGAGCTAGTTATGTGAATAACGTTTTGATTTATAGTTTTAATTGTATTAGTTGTATGTTCTTTCAGGCCAATTTTTTATTTTTACCCAAAGTTTGTAGCCAATTTGTAATTGAAGGATGTCGAAGGGTAAAGCTTTTGCAATCTTTGTACTAAGCTGTAGAATTTGTAGCTGACATCCCAATAATATATTCCAAAAAATATAAAAAAAAACGTTTAAATTAAAATTTAATTTAATTTATTTAAATTAGTATTTATCATTATTTAACTATTTAGAGAGCCACCTTAATATCCGTTGATCCTCATAAAACATATTGCTAAGAGATATCTTTTAGTTTGCCATTTCTCATGGTACATGCCGCAATGCACCAAACTTTTGTCATTCGCCCACACAGCACATAAGTGGGTGTGTGTGTGTATATCTGTCGTGTGCATGTGTATATATTGTAAGTATATATGTGTGTGTGTGCATAACCCATCGTTGTTCGCTGTGTCTGGCCCCATAGCGCACATCAGCTAAGTAAATAACATTTTTCGCACTCTTAGTCACGTTCCTAATCATTTTTATTTGGTAACTGTTCGGAAAATGTTTGCACACCAGCAGCAGCAGTAGCTGTAGCAGTAGCAGTAACAGTAGCAGTCTACTGTAAGTATACTCTACACACACACACACACATACACACACACACACACACACAAACACACAGATACACAGTCACACTAGTTGGTACACACACATATAGAATATTTGTTGAAATGAGCTTTGGCACTAATATCGTTTATTAGCTTGGCACTTGAGTGTTTAAATGCTGAAAAATTGTTCGTGATAGTCCTTGGCAGGACAACGACGGACGTGCAGCATGGGTTGAGGAGGCCAACAGACACGCCGAATGTCCTCGCCATCGTTGAGTTTAATTTGAAATTAGTTGAACAGTTGTCGGTTTTGCGTTTTGTGCCAACCAAGCATTTTGTGTGTGTGTCCAAATACTTGGCAGCCACTGAGAGTGGGTATATGGGATTACAGGGAGGCACGTTAGATTGCAGAGAATCTTGTAATAGGTCGCGGGCTCAATTGGTGTAAGGCAAAAGCCACCCAAATAATCTTGTGGCTAACCAGTGATAGAACAAAATGTAAGCAAGGTCAGTCTTGGGAAAGAAATTGCACAATAAAAAGAACTGCACATCTCAAGTTAGTACTTGACTGGATACTATATGATAATAATTAAAAATCGCTGATGGATTTGAACCGGTGACCTATTACTGGTTAGCCTATAAGATAGACTTATTTCGATTTAAAAGATATTGTATTGTATGTGCTCAAATATGTTTTCTTCTAACCTTAACACAAACGCACCTTTATTGTACTTAATTTCTCCACGAATAATGAAAAAGGAAAAAAAAGATTAGTATGCAGAAAAAATAGAATTAAACTTGCACAAACTGGATATAAAAATAACTTTCATCATAGAGTGCGACCACAAAAACCGCCATTTCCATTACGTTATGTGAAAATCAAGTGCTCACATGTGTAGTTGCATCGATTGTTGAACTTGACAACTTTTGCATTAAAAGCTAAAACCTGGCAGCTATCCAAAACTAAACCCACTAGGAGCTGCACCTGCATGTGGTCACACAGCACACACACACACACACTTACACATTTATATGCAGAATGTATATGTGGGCGTGGCTGTCTGTGGCATTGCGATTGCTGGCGCTGCTGCTGCTGTTGCTGCTGCTGTTTGCATATTGTTATTAATTTTCATTTTGAATGGCATGTTGACAGTCACTTTGACACTGACAGCTTTGCTAAAAAGTATCAGCCAAGTGCCAGAGAGATGGAGAGAGGCGGCAGCAGGAATATATGTTGATCCTGCTGAGAGCTAAAAGCTGCTACGACCACTCGGCGTCAAAAGGTTTATAATTTCAAAACAGCCAACTCTGATGTGGCACGTCAACAATGTGCAGCAGGTGTAAATCTCGCACGCACAGAGATACACACCAACACACAGACAGAGAGAGATTTTCTGTCTCTGTGTGTGTTTGTATTTGTAAGTTTGCTAAGCCAAGTTTAACTTTTGGCCAGAATAGAGCAGCAACTGCCGCTTGCTGTTGCACAACTGATAAGCGAATAGTAGAACGGGCTCCAACCACATTTTCAAGTCTGCATCTTTGAATCTGTCAGTTAATGATATTTTTTTATTTAAAACTCTTTTTGCTGAGGGGGCCTGGCGGCGAGGGCGCCATTCAGTTTTCTGTTTGGCTTAGCTCAAGTGACGTTTTTCCTTGGCTCGTTGCAGCCCCTTGAGCTTTCGCTTTTTGCTTTCTTAATTACACCACTCGAAAAATGGCTCGAAAGTGCAGCAGTGCCCAACAAAATTGCAGACACGCAAATAACCGCAGCCCCCGAGGTGATTCGCAATGCTAAAATAACAGTAGAAACAGAAGTGGTAAGCCGAAGGAGCCTAACTTACAGGGAAATGCTGTATAGAGAAAATAGAAAACAAGCACATATATAAAGAAAAGTGTCTGAATTCTTCAACGAATATAAAAATATATACATATGCAAACATTCAGCAACTATAGAAGACCTTAATTTATTATATATGTTACATACTTGTAGCTAAATTCAAGCTACCCAATAAGCATGTATAAGCAACAGCACTAACAGCTCTAGCCTTGGAATTTCGAATGCAGCCTTTCTGCACTCGTGTTGCATGACAAAAAACCTTGGATAACCCAGCGTATGCGCAATATTTGGTTTTTACGTATACCATATTTATTTACCACTTACTTTGCGTGTCGTTTTTAAATTGTGGCGTACTGTGGTCGCTCGGAAACTTGAGCTCACAGAATTTAGATGAAATATTCCTTATTTAAATTCAAATATTCAATTACAATTAATTTAAAACTATCATAAAAAATGTTCAATGTATATAATTAAAATCTAGACCATATGAACTGCAACTGAATATAATATTGCTCTGCTGCCCCATTCACCAACTTTTCCTGGATATTCTTCATAAACAACCAGCATGTTCTTTCATTTCTGTAGCAACATATTCCACATTTTGTTGCAAAAAAAAAAAAAAGGAAAAACAACGAGTTTGTGTGTGTACTATAAATACAGTTCGTTGACCATGTTGTGTTTGTTGTTGTCGCTGGTGTCCTTTTTGGGGCACGAGACTCGGGTGCCATGTCCGTTATTGTTGTTATTATTGTTGTTGGTCCGCATTTCGACACCTTTTTCGCACATAAATTTTAATAACACATTCCAGAAACGCAGTGCATGTAAATTGCACCCACACGATACGCTCACATAACCATATTATGTTCATGCATGTATGTATATATGTATGTGTGCTGCTGTGCGTGTGTAAGTATATATATATTTTGTATGTGCAAAACACACAAAACAATTCCCAAATGTCGCGACACGTAACGCTGAAAAACGCTGCTGCTGCTGCTGCAATTGGCAAACAAGTCAAGGTGGTAAATAGCAAATGGAACACAGAAAAGTTGGTAGGGTATTCGTGGAATCAGGTAGATTGGATGGCAGCTGGTAGGGGGTGTATCCAACTGGGACGACCTACATGTCGCTCATTTTGTGTCAACTGCGCAACGTAAATTGCCAAAAGGGCAGCCAAGAACAACAAGAGCAACAACATGATGCAACAACAAAGTCGGGCCCGTTGACAAGTTAAAAAGTTGTGCGGGCATACAAAAAAAAAAAAAAAAACAGAAACAGCAGCAGTAGCAACAGCAACAGTCAATAAACTATAAAATATGCAATGTTTGAATATTTTTTCAACGAAAATATTTTATGCATGCAGGTGAATTGATTCAACGAGCTGCCAACGAACCAGCCAAACAGTCAAGCGCTGGCATTCAGTCAGCCAACCAAATGGCAACCAACAACGTTGCACCCAAAGGAAATTAGCTTGACAGGAAATTCCACACAACATTGCTGCGACGAGGCCGCGAAACCACCAAAGACCACCCAACATACCCAAACACCCAAGCACCACCATCTGCCCATTGCACCGCCCAAAACTCTGGCTGCCACAATGCACGTTGACATTTTCGCTCATGCCGATTTTCATATTACATTTGGTTGAGCTTAAATGACAAATGTGGTTGGTAAGCCGACGTCTGGGGCCTGCCTCCCACCGCCCGTAGGGACCACCCCTGTGCATCCTTGGTCTGCCTCTGGGCTGCTCGTTGCCTACTGTGCAGATCGTTGCCGGCTTGCACTGAAGTTGAGGCATTTTCGGTTTGCGGTATTATTGCCAAATGACAGCCCAACTGACTGACTGAATGACTGCCTGAATGACTCTATATTTGAGTTCCTGGGTGTGTGTAAGTGTGTGTGCGTGTGTGATTGAGTGTATGCGCCTCTGTCTGGTCGCGTTGGCTTTGTGATTCTGATGGATTGTGTTGGTAGCGGCAGCAATGCGGCGACAACGGTTCTCATGTTGTTGACTGCCTCGACTTTTTTGCTTATATGCAGATAAAAAGAAACGTATAAAACAACAACAAGGAAGAAAAAACCATCAGATGCTCTTAAAAATTTGCTAAGATATAAATTATTAGAACGAATAAGAAAAATCAACACGAAAATACAAATCAGAAGATCGTTGAAAAGATTATAGATGGTATTATTTTTCGCTATGCACACAATCATTAACGTCATGTTAAAAATGCTTGTAAATATTGTTAAATTGATGGACCAGGGTCAGCCAAGCGATCCTCTTTTGGATATATTGTTGCAGAAAATTTATACGCAAATGCAATTTGAAAAGTCGCAACAGTCGGCGATGGAAACGATGCGATATTAGACTATGACTCCCATGATATTCGATGAAGCGTTGCAAGAAGTAGCCGAAAGCGCATATCCAATTGAGTAAAATCAACTGATAGATGAAGTAGCAAAAGCTACAAAACTAGAAGAGCACCCCATAGAAAAAGTTTATCTAGAGAAACGATTCCTTATGCCACATGGAATCCAGCCTCAAGCATACCAAATATATCTTGATAGAGTTAACACACAACAGGCACAGCTCACAGCTATAATTCATGCCAAAAAAGAAGATCTCGTTAACTAGATGTATAATCGATTGACAAAAATTAATATGCGACGCAGAACATAAATGTATGGACCTTTTATGGCCACACTCATCAGATAGTCCTGTCCAATGCTATCCCCAATGCGAAGAACACATATTCACACGGTAAGCACAAGGACCACATAATCCAACATAATGTAACAGAAACAAACATTTAACCAACACAACTAACTTGGAGATGATACGATGAGGCTGCATTTCCTCCATTCGGCTATGCAGATTATTGCAGCGCATCCTTAAAAAACGACTTCCCCGTGCGATGCCATAGAGAAGCCAGGCCTACACTGAAAAAGCGATAGACGGCCTGAGGAAGCCCGCGGCACAGCAACCTGATGTCCCGAGTATCCCAAATGACGGCAATTGAACAAATGAAAGCCAGCCATTATGTGTATCTGGTTAGTTTCTTCAAGTTTTTGTTATTTATGTGTTGTCCATTAACTAGCGAATTAATCGAAATGACCTAGGCAATTGGCATTTAATGTTCTTCCACACACATACCATTTGTTGAGGTCAAAATTATTCGACAGAGGAAGTGGCCTGTGTAAGAAATCAATATTGTGCGAAATAGTAGTAGAGCTGCTTCCGAAATGTTGATTCATATATTGAAATATATATAAGTACCAAAGGTGCTTCGAGAACTGATGATCTACAAAGATTAATTTATATTAGCAAAAGTGAATGACTTAGTCACCGTTTAACTGTGATTGGCTGACTCTGCTTGTAAAGTGCTAACTTGTTCTCTCTTGACAACTCCTAAGACTTATCACACAACCATTACTAATATCTTTCAAATTTGACATTCTGAAGAAACGATTAGTCAAGTGTCATTAATAGTATTACGATTTCAAAGAATTATTTCGGCATATCTTATCAATATTTAGTTCAAAGGGTTAACACCCCGTTTCCCTAAGATTTATAAGACTCGCGCTTATCAGAAAGTGATTCCCTTAGACAACCATCAGAAACATATATAAACACCAAACGTTTCGACAATCAACACATCAGTCTTTGATCAGTTACCAGACAGTTAAAACAATGTATTCCCCGACGAAACTTATTGCTTGTACGCTGATTTTTGCCCAGCTACTGGGCACCATTTATTGCGGAGTGTACGATAATACAGATCGCTGGATCCTGTCCGACAAGTCGAAGAATTTCCCCGATAACGCAGTTCTGGGCGGCATCGATTCTTACGGCTATGACAACTACGTGGGCCGCGTCCTTTATACAACCTCGATTCTGCCAGCCCGCGTTAGATCCGAAACTGGGTACACTACCTACAACACCGACACACTCGCTAATCAGGCGACCTCCTATGAGTTGCTGGTCGCCAATGAGACCGTCAGCTATCACTGGGTGCGCAGTTACGATGGCTTCAGGGAAAGGAATGCTGTTTCTGTGGGCACAAGCGCCCTGAACGAACGCGTTTATGTGTGCCGCGCCAGAACTGATGGCGGTATTTTTATTGGCACCCTGTATCTCTCGCAAAAGGTGTGTTTCATCCGGTACGAGAATTTCCCTATGAGACAGATCAGCAAATATGAGGTACTGGTCCGGCAAGCTACACCGGCAGCGTGGGCACCATTCGTCAATCAAATCAATTGATAAGATTGCAAAGTTAAATACAAACGAACATTTATAAGTAAAATGTTTTGTTAATAAATTGAATTAAATCAGAACACGAAATATGAAGTACTTAATCCCAGGGGCTTATATTTACTGTCAAGGCGAGTGGCTATATTACTCAAGATAGCTTTAAGTCTCAAAAGTTTGAAAGTTTATGTTTAGTTAACAAATTGATAAATATTAATTCGAGAACATTGCGGAGAGTATCGACTAAAAGTGTAAACATAAATAGTTTAAATTTTTGAAGAAAAAAGAGACCTGAATTTTAATATTTATGACTGTTTTTCTTCTTGGTCTTCTTGGTAGATTAAGGATACAAATTTTTGTTGCTCCGACTATATTTTCAAAAATGTATATCTAAATACGAGCTCTTTTGCAATATATTAATTTTCCAGAGTAGATTTCAGTAGACCATCGATTTCTTAATAGGGTAGGGTAGCCGTTGCTATTTAATGCCAATCGATTTGGTAACAGTGCTTTTAACAAGAGTGCCTTTTGGCACAAAGGCGCCTTTTGGCAGGAGAAACAACCCCTGTGCATTGCACATTACAACAAAAACAACAATTAGAACGACAAAGAACAACATTGAGATGCCTATCGAAGCCTATAAATAAATTTGCCATAGCCAAGTCAAAAGCAATACACACAAAAGGTAACAAACGGCGAAAATATTTGAAAATTAATGCATGTATATACAGGCGTACATATAAATAAATAAACGGAAAACACGCATACGCAGTGTATGACGACGACTAAAGATAAGGGACTGAGGAAAAGCAATAAAAACCGTCAAGTTGGCAACATTGACGACATCGAGCAGGACGAGTATAACGCTTTACGACTATAGACGATGTCAACAAACAGCGCAAATACTGGCACACAGCTCAGCCTGGGCTGCACCTGCGGCCTAAAAGTATGCAATAAAAAGACAGCCGCCTTTCGTCGCTGCTATTGCGTTGTCGCCGCTTTGCATTAGTCCTGCAAAAGGGACTTGGCTGCGTTTCTTTTAATGCTCTACATAGCTGACTTACAGTAGGTATATCGAACATGGCAGGTCCACAGAACTAAATTTGGTTTAACAATTACCAGCAGCTGGTTTGTAGCTCGAAATTGCATTCTCATCCACAAAGAGTATAGAAATGGCTATGTTTATTCAGACTTAAATAAAGTTAATTAAAATATTCTCCCGAATTTTATAAACAGTTATAACATTTGTCGCTCATTGTAGGGTATTTAGGTAGTCTATCACAATTTGAGCTTACAATTCTGACTGTGTTTGCAATGCGCTTTTAATTTGACCGCGTCTGGCGGCAACGTTCACGATGACGACGACTTTGGCGTCCTTTCCTTTGCCAGCGCAGCGGCGCAGAAACTTAATTTTCCCACTGTAGCTGTTGTTGATGTTGTTTTCGTTGTTGTTGTTGTTACTGCTGTTGTTGTTGTTGTTGTTGACTTGCGTTTTTGCATTGCAGTGCAAAGTTTGCTAGTCGCTAAAACTTTAGCCATTTGTTGTTTTTGCAACAATTTCCAGAACGAGGCTATTTGTTGCTTCGCTGGGCCAGACGACGGCAAAATCAACGAAAATGTCGCCCAAAACCAATCATTTCCTTTATTCTCAGACCATCGCCTGCCGACGACGTAGACTCCGCTGCTTACCCCTCCGCTAGCAACTTCTATACTATCTCTCAGCGGATGTCTTACTAAGAGGGCAACATTTTAATATACTTGTGGATGCCATTGGCTCACTGCCATTTACAGCGTCCCATGCTCTGTGTCACGCAATTTTGTTACTAAAATAAATTTTATTTCGCTCGGTTTTTGGTTTCTCGGCGTCGTTTTTCATTTCATCGAGTGCGCCCCTGTTTATGAACTGCTCGCCCTTAAATTGTCTTTATGCCATGGGGCAACTGCATGCCACTTAGACGTTGTCCTTTGACCCAGCCTCTGCTCGTTGACTTATTCTCTTCCCCTCTCATTTCTTCTTTTTTTTTTTGCTAATATTTTGCGTTTTGGCAAAATGACATCCTTTTGGGTGAGCGAACAGAGCGCCGAAATTTTTGCTTAAATTTAGTTGTGTGTTGTCGGGGTAGAGGCTCCTTTGGTCCGTTGACTGCATACTTTGCCGTTGTTTCCTGAGGGAAATTAAAATGTGCTTAGGGAGTAATTTGAGAACATTTGGCTACTGCGTTTTTGTGCCCTGTACAACAGAGGTACACAAAGGGTATTCAAGGCAGCGCACTGCAAAACTAAGGTTTTTTGTTTATCATCGTGTTTTTTACTTCTTATTATACTAATCATTTTGAGCGCTCTCTAGCCAACTACTCCGCGTCAACTTTTAATTTATAAAAATAGAATGGGTAATATGAATAAAATCAGCAAAAATAATAATAAAGATAACATAATAATTATTACAAAGTTATAATTATAAAAAATAATAATAATAATAATAATAATAAATAACAGTCATAACAAAAATAATAAAAATAACAGCAATAATAATAATATTAATAGTACTTATTGTTTTTATTTTTATGGTATTAACGCTTTATAGTTTCATATTTTAAGGCGTAAATTATACTCGAACTAGCTAGGTTATGATAAAAAAAATAAACAAATACCAATACTTTATTGCTAGTGCATAATAAAAACAAAATGGCTTACAATTCATTGAATTCATCTATTCACCCGACAATTGTGCGTACATAGTTTAATACTCATACAGATAACATGTACCTTTTCACTGCTATCATAAGTATTATCTTAAAAAATAGTTTCAAATAGTAGTATTGCGTCGAAATGTAGTCCATAGCGTAGGCAGCCAATTTAAATAAAAGCTTTTTACCTCAATTCAATCGCTCAAAGGGTTAACATCCATCAGATTTTTGTGCATTATTTCCTGTATGACATCCACGGTAGTCTCTATTTGTGCATGTCAAATAACATTTCATTGACTTTTGCAATTTTTCGAGCGTTATGTTTTACAAGTGCACACATTGAGCAAACGGCAAAGGGAAATATCAAACGATTGACGTCCACACGATTCGCGCTGATTTGTCAGACATATCAATGCTAATGAAGTACTTGAAGAGAGTCGAGCATGCTACAAAGTTCGTTGAGCTTATAACTGAAGAGCCGAATTTATTGAAAGTAATTTGTGAAAATTGTATACAATTTTGCGGCATTTCTTAAATTGTACACGAAGGATTGTTCAAATTTCTTGAAATGATAAATATCAGCGTGGATTATTCTTTCTTCTTCTTGGCATTAGTTAAGTCGCCCTCTCCACCCGGTTTCATTTGTGGCTTCTGCTCGTAGCACTCGGGACAAAAGCACTTACACCATATGACGGATAAGATGCCCAGGAAAAGCCCAAACAATACGCCAATTAAACAAATGCCAGCCAAAAACGCTGTATAGTGCACTTCATTTAGCAAATAGGCCAAACAATCTATAACGGGCTGCGCAACGTAAAAGCAAATAATTTCAATCGGATTTAACATCATTTTGTTTTTGTTTTGGTACACACAAAAGAAAAGAATAAGTGTAAGTCGAAGGCTTTGTGATCTCAAATGATTTTGACACCATTCCATATTTTTTGTTTCTATTCAAAAAATTAACATCAATTTGTAAATTTCTCATTTCAACAGAAGTATTGAAAATTCCTCAAAACAAATTCTTCGTCATGGAGTTTCAGGAGTATTTGCACAAGCAAATGACCATATTCAACTATCATTTACACTCCGATTATGGGCTGCTTATCAAAACAGCAACTTGCATAGCTTTTGGTGCGGTCTGTGGCTGGATTATGGGTCTCGTCACTTGGTTGCTATATAAGATAGCCAAATGGCAGAAAGTACTGCCCGTAAATCTCTATCACTATCAGGATGATTTGGATTTGGATTTAGAATTGGATACTGATATCGGGTATAACATGCAGATGCATGACAATGACATTGATACATCTTTAAGCCAATTATTGGCAAGGCAACGCCATTGAGAGAACCGCTTGTCATTGATCTATTGAGTGTGTGTGTGTGTGTGTGTGGTTGAAGTTTAAGGCTTGCACTTGCACAGCCTCCAATCGCTCTTAGACTGTCTCGAGTGGCAACAGGCTTGAAGTTTAATACAGTAGCAGAAAAATTTGCCGCAATGTCATTAGCAGATTTGTATGCTATCGATGTTGCAACGCTTTAAATTCAATTACTCATCCGCCATGCATAACACCCACAGCCACAAGAAAGATGCTCGACTCTTGGCATGTGTGTTTGCTTTGAACATGGCCACAGGCTCGAAATATTTAATAAACCATATCTTTTATTTTTTGCCTCCACCACATTTTGTGCTAAATTTTATAAAATTCTTGGTTTTTGTTGGTCTGTGTGTTGCCTGCTGTTGATTTTGCACAAATAGCCGTCAGCTATTTCCCACAAATTCTATATAATTTATATATTGGCTGTCTTTTGCCGTGGCTGCTGTGTAGACACTGAAGGTCATGACTTGATTTGATATTAGCCTTGAAGCTTGTTTTAGTTTTGACGTCTTTTTTTTTTGCCAGTGATTGCTTGTTGCCAATGGCACTAAAAAGCTTATACTTTATGAATTTCAAATTTTAACGCGCATCTATTTGCAGATATTCCAAACAAGAAAAGCTCAGGAGAAGAAAGCAATGTATTCCATTGGTCTAGCAAAAAATGCAATGTTATCTCTGCTTAAGATGTGCGAGGCCTTAATGTACGCGGCCGTAAAACGCTTGTCGGCGACACAATGTTCAAGCTAAATAGCTAAATAATTCAATTACTGTATTTGGAATAATCGCCCGAATTAATTAATAATGTATAAAATATTTTCAATAAGAAAATTTATGAATTATTGAAAGTAAAAAAACCTAGGATAGTAATTGTTAATACTAGGCTTTGCAATCAATTAATAATTGAAAAGTTCTTGGCAATTTTTGATTTCAAAAACAGCTTTTTTTTTCTACTTGGATAAATCTAAACAAAACTATACAAACTCCTCTAAATTGCCTTCCTTATTAATTGCTCAAAAAACAGGATTGCTACATCGATTTTTATCGATTGCTTCAAAACGGGGCAAGTTATCGAATATCGGAATCAAACTCGATCTGCGCGGGCACTAGGAGGACTTACAGCTAAAATTTCAAGTCTCTAGCTCCTATAGGTTCTGAGATCCTTGCGTTCACCCATACAGACGGACAGACAGACAGACGGACATGGCAAGATCGACTCGGCTATAGATGCTGATCAAGAATATATACTTTATGGGGTCGGAGATGCTTCCTTCTGCCTGTTACATGCATTTACATTTTGCACAAATACAATATACCCTTTTTAGCCATTTTCAATGGGTTCAGGGTATAAAAAGTATAGTTCACTTTTCATTAAATTTTCTAGCCCCAGTAATTAGCCTACTTTGAACATTTTGGCAACGTCGCATGTTCCATTGTTATTTAAAGACCATTGTCTATGCAAGTACTTGAGAAATGCTTACAACATTTCAGAAACAGACTCAGCAGCAGCACAGTAAAGACTTAGGAGAGCTGCGACTACCACAACCCCAATTTTCGAAGGCGAGTTATAATTGCAAAAATGTTACAATGCAGTGGGAGGGGCAACCATATTGCGGTAAGAATGAAAGAGAATCTGAAACTGAATGAATGCCATGACAAAGGGGTGGGTTGGCTCTGGAGCATTTAATCACCAAACCAACCCTACAGACAACCGCGTAATTCATTCAGTGGGTGCCGTTGAATTCAGAGCTTAAGCCTCCTGCGCTTCCCATCCCCTCTTGAAGGGGGTTGCTAGCAATCCAAATGCGCTTAGGGTGTCATAACTGCAATCGCATCGCGCCGTCGTCCACGGGACACAAAACAGCTGTCAGCGGGGCACATTTACAAAATGCAACTCCCGAAAAACTTGCCATGTGCTTTCCCAGATGCAGAATAAACGGGGCCGGGCGAATGGAAATACGGCTTAATTGATACATAAATAACAAGTTACACTTTAAGAGCGGGAATTGCTCGACTATAGACATAAAACATTTTAGACTAAAGCACAAAATATAAAATATCAACAAGTTGTATAACGGTGATAACATAATATATATCTGATTAATCATAAATGATTAATTTATAACAGCATTTGATACTTCGCATTCCGAAGTAGCATTCAAGGCATTCAAAAATATATTTTTTTTAATTTAAATTTTGAATTTGTTTTTAGATACATTATAAGAAAATGTATTTCAGTAACTGATGGATGCTTCTTGAGAAATATCTATCAAATATTCACTTTTAATATTACTTATTTAAAGTATTTAAAGATTTAATATTTATTAGCCGCACGCCCAGCCTCGAGTATTTTCTTGTGCCAGCTGAGCTTTCTAGGGAAAACCTTATACACCTCTTTTGAAATACTTCACAAGGTATTTAAGTGCCAAGCCGCGGCCAGACAGCCAAAACACTCTAAGCCTTTGCCGGGATGAAGTGTGCAGGTTGTGCACGATTCATTAAGGTTTTTTATTTCATTGAAACATGAGCATTTTTCATGTATGAATACGAATGCGCCGTCATAGAAAAAGTATATATTTTTTATGTATATATATATATATATTTACGATTTTCCCGTGCCGTGCGTAATGAGGCAGACGGCTTAGACGGGATGGGATTGCATGGGTTCGAGTGGGTGTGCGCATGTTTATGTAGTTGTTGTTGTTGTCTAGGCAACGGCTCAGTGTACTTTATTTTTTTTATGGAGCAGCAACGCGGCAACGTCAGAGTTGCATTTTCCGGCATTCGCATTTCCATTGGGAAAAAATAGCACTGCCAAGTATTTTACACGGCTGGGAAGCCCGTCTCTGCCCGTCGGTTTGTGCGCTCAGCCTCTCGTTTTGGTGCATTGAACCTTCCCTCACTTATATTTGTCTGTGTATGCGGTTCACTTGCTTTGAGATTTTCGTTTTGGGGAAATACTTTAGAGGCAAACTGTGTGTGTAATTTGAGGCATTTTCGCTTTGTCGAAGGAAAACAAAATTGTTTAGTTAAAAAAGCGAACGCAAAGGCTTTTGAGAGAGCAAACAAGATGGAACAGCGAAATCTCTGACAGGCTTTAAAATTACTCACATTACTTCTATAGAAAAGATGAATATCATAGTGTATCGTATACAATAAATTATTAAGAAAAAGAGCTAATAACAATTGAAATGCATTTTTACTTGCCAATATCAATTAAAACTTACCACAATTTTAATGCTGCATTTGCTCTAATATATTTCCATCTAAGCCTTTTTATAAAATATTCTCATTTGTTCCGTATAACTTTGTCTCCCACGCTGGATGCCTGTTAATTTTGAATATTGTCTGTGTTGTTTTATAGGCCTCGCCATTCGCTCCCGAAATATGCTAAGTAATATATATTATTATTGCTGAAGCTTGAACACATCTCTTGCACACAATATTGATTTTTATTATTCTCTTCCTTGCACCAGAGAATAATTGAACGCCAATTGGCTAGGTCATTTCGATTAATTCGGCTGTTAATGGTCAACACATAAATAACAAAAACTCGAACAAACCGACCTGATACACATCATGGCCGGCTTTCATTTGTATAATTGCCGTCATGTGGAATACTCAGGACATCAGGTTGCTGCGCAGCGGGCTTGCTCAGGCAGTCTATCGCCGTTTTTTCCAGTGTAGTGCCTGGCTGCTCTATGGCATCGCACGGGGATGTCATTTTTTCAAGCTGCGCTACAATAAACAACATAAGCGAATGGAGGAGATGCAGTATCATCGTATCATCTCCAAGTTAGTTGTGACGTTTAAGTGTTTGGTTTTTCTTCGCGATGCGGTGGATTATATGGTACTTGGGTTCGTCGTATGGATACATTTCTTTAGAGTCGAAGACAGCGGGGGACAGAACTTTTTGATCGGACTAGTCATGCAAGGCCTAACCATGTATGTACTGCGTCGTGTAACGATTTTTTTACATTCGCAGGAAGATCGCAAATTGATAATGCATCTGGTCAACGAGATCTTCTTCATAACACGCACCATTGAGAGCAAGTTTGGCATGATTTATCACTGTGAGCTGTGCCTGTTGTGCGTTTACTTTTTCAAGCAGTATTTGTTGTATGTTATGCTGGACTCTATGTGGCACAAGCCCTACTTTCTCTGGATAAACTTTTTCTATTGGGTACTAATGGAGTACTGTAGCCTTGGCTATTTCATCTATCAGCTGATTTTGCTCAATTGGTATCGCAACTTTAGCTTCTTCTTGCAACGCTTCATCGAATATCATGGGAGTCAAAGTTTTATATCTGGTCGTTACCATCGCCGTCTGTTGTGGCTTTTTAAAATACATTTACGTATCAACAATTTACATCAACATATCAAAAAGAAGGTGGCCTGGCTGCCTTCGGCAATCTACTTAGCAATTTTCACGAGCATTTTTAACATGACGTTGATGATTGAGTGCATCGTCTATGCTGGAGATGAAATCGAGAACAAAGTGTATATTATGTCGGATGGTTGCCTAGGCCCGGCTGTTATACCAATGCTCAACGTTTTTATTATTGGCTTGTGCACTGATCGATTACGCAGCGAAGAGTTGACTCTACAGCAACAGATTGTACTCATAAATATTTTATATGTGCGTAAGGCCTTCCCACACGATCATACACTCAAGGTGCTCAACAACGAGGTGAGTTGGGGAATTCAGTTGCCTCGGATGTGTGTCACCATTTCGATTGCTTGCAGCACACTTCTTTGATTGTGCATCAAAAATTGGAGCCGTTGCTTAATGTGATCATTTTGGATACCACCTGTGATCGTGAATTCGCCTTTGACTACTTCTTGACAGTGATTGTAACTGCGCTGTCCTTTGTACAATACACGGTTTCAACAGGTCGCATTCTTGATGAGTGTGTGACTCACAAGTAGGCGAATCTCATCTAGTGCATGTATTAATAAGATCTTCTGAAAGAAAGGAAATTGATGTACATCACAAATGTGTGTTCTCTTGTTATATACATATACATAAAGAAAACGTAGGATGTGCCTTAAAAAATAAACGCAGCTAAGCGCAAGGAGTTTAGTTAACATGGAATGAAAGATTGAATAAAATAACTAAAAACCAAAGCTTATTTCAATATAATATAATTAATCAAAATTCAACAATAATTTAAGATATTTAATATAAATACTCGCTCACTCATTTTTGCAATTCTCTTTGTGATAAGCTCGTTTCATACAACTTATCAACAACTTAGTGAGCGGCAAAAGAATTTATAAATTTTCACTCCATAACAGCAACAGTTCAAACATTCAACAGTCACGTACCAATTCGATACACAATGTTTTCCAAAAGTAAAAAAAAGACTATGCAAAACATTCAATTTTTGATACATTTTGCTGGTACATTTAAATTTATTTTTACACCCTCCAGCAAATGTGTGCTGTTCACACACATACACACACACACACCCTCAGCCTACCCGCCAGACGATAAAATAATAATCGATTTGACTTTGGTTTGAGTATATACATATATTTATTTTTTTGCTCTCTTTTGGTTAAAAAGCCCACAACTCATCTGAGCCGCCGCACAAAATGTAAAAAATGGAGCTCTGGCACTTCCTGCTGGGAATCGATTTTTGTACATTTCCCCAAACTTCGATGCTACCAAAATTTATGCGAATTTGAATTTGATATGGTTAAACTGTTTGCCTAGGCAACGTCAGCCATGCAAATGGTTTGATAAGAGCAGCATGAGGTGGGCAATGGGGCCGGATGTGCTGGGGGGCGTGCTGTAGGCTGTCATTGTGCCTAGCTTTGTCGCTTTTTAGTGTAAAATTAATTTGCTATAATTCATCAATGGACCCAGGCAAAGGATTATTTTGCATAAAAAATTGTGGCACTTGTCGATTTTGCATAGTCTGCTATTTGGGCATGGCAGCAGCAGCTGTTAGGCAAGAGCTTGGGCCCGATATTAAGCTAAAGAGTACGAGGAGAAGGTGGCCCAGTGCCATTCGGTGTGTGTAACTGACGCACTTTGTGTAATTTATGGCTGCACATTTATTTTATTGAGTTTAATGTGGGCGCAGTTGTTGCCAGCGCCTTTCAAAGGTGAAAGGTTGGGTCCACGGGGAGCGGGAATGGGGATAAGAGCCTGTGCAGGCAGCTTGAAGGATGGGAACTGGTGGCCCATTGGCGCTTTGTTATGCCTGACTGAGCGCAGTGGCAAATGTATTACGTTTGAGCAGGGATGAATGGTATTCGAAGATGCCACAAACACGGTTCATAAAATGAATCAGCGCTTCACAGACATTGGAATATTAAATTCCAATAAATATTGAGTGCCTAAAATATTAAGACTTGTGTGTAATGAGAACTCACAACTCAACAGTACATGAATCTGTGCTAAATATAGTCAATCGAACGATTCTCTATTTTAAATTTTTTGTTCAATCAATAAATACTTTCACAATTATGTTTTAAGAAATAATATAAATTATCGTCTAACTTGTTTGTTATCTTAGAGGGAAAGCTAGTTAGGCAATAAGAATTTAAGATCTAAGCACAGAATTTCCGAAATGTTCACGGCATATTTCATTCTATATGGTCTTTTACTTCTTTGCCTACAAATAATATACCTAAGGCTTAGCATTAAAATGTATAATGCCAATTAAATGAAATATGTTTTGTGTAAGCCGATTTCTATGACAAACAGGCAAACAAATTAAATCGTTTGGCCCAGAAACTTTACAAAACTCGAAACATAGACACAAACACCGCTGCTTGCTCTTTGTGTATGTGTGTCAGTGTGTGTGTGTGTGTGTGTGTGTCTGATGTTGCCCAACAACTAATTAAGTATTCAAAAACGTTTTGGCATAAAGTTTAAATTGTCTGTGGACATGGGCCTGATGGCCGTACTTTGTGTACGGCTAGCTACGAAAATCCAATAATAAAGCCAAAGCTGCCGCCGACGACGGCGACGCTTGACGCTCATAAATTATAGCAAATTATTAAGCAAGGAGTCAAAAAAGTTTGCATCGCACGCGCCAAAACGAAACTTGCAAATACATTGCGTATACGTAATGCTGCGACCATGTCGCCTTGTGTTGCGGCGAATGATTTATTTTTATTATTATTGGCGGTGAATTTTAAATCAAAAAGCGCACAAATGCTGTTGCCCAAATTGCGAGGGAGTCGCCCCCACAAAAACAAAAAGCACAAAGAGAGCAAGGCAAAAAAATGTATGCTACAGTTTTGTGAGTTGCCTTCGGTGGCAGCTGCTTTTGTCATTATTAATAACTGTTAATTATTCACCATTATAACTATGCTTGAGAGCACGTTCTTGTTTGTCGTCTGCCCCAGTCACACCCCCCCCCGTCTATTACCATTCGGAATTCTCTATGTACTTTGCCGCTCAAGTAAATTCTCTTTTCATATTGTTTGGCATCATATTTTGTGTGCTTCTTAGTTAACGCCTGTTCGTCTCGCCTCATTTTCTCCCGCTCTTTCTCTGTCACTCTCTCTCTCTCTCTTGCTCTCTCTGTTTCTCTGGTTGGCCCTGTCTGTCTCTCTATTGGCCATATTTACATATTATTAAAAAGTTTTTCAAGCTCAGACGACAACAACGACGAGCGGGAAACTTTTCTATTTTGCCTTGGCTAAAAGTTATTGAAAATTCATGAATAATTGACATTTATTGCAGTTGGCACAAGTGATGGTCGATAATGGACGACCGAACGCCCACTCTAAAGTAGGCGTGCCATCTGAGATTTTCTCAGTTCGTGTGCTTGTGTGTGTGTGTGTCGTTGCCCATTTATAGACATAAATATTAAAGTAGCTTACGTACTTAATTGTAAATTATGTATTCAATTAGTTATGCCAGGCTGCCCGAACTCAGAATATGGTCCACATTGATAGTCGGAGGCTGCAGTAAGACGAAGCGAATGCCCTGAAAGAGATAGCTAACTACAGAATATTCCATCAAATTTGTGGGTCTAATTTACAGTTCATATGCAAAGTTTACAGCTGGTAATTGTTTTGCATGTTCTTAATAATTTCTGCCAGCAGCCGTTTATATATGTTATTATTTTTGATTAGACCAATCGACTGCCTAATTATAATTCCTTAAATAAACATACTGCGCCTTAGACTTAATTTCGCGCATTTTGAAATAGTTCCAGGATTACCAGATAACCATACAAATACGTGTTTAACCTTTAGTTAATATTTTATACAAATACTTTACTAATTTTACATTTAAGCTGAGCTTAATTTTTTTTTTCTCGAATGCTGCAAAGGTAAATGATATCAGGGATTACAGTAAAATATATTTTAATAATAAATAAAACGTAGTTTGAACAGATTTTTCGAATGTCATTCAGACATTATTAATTAACTAACAATTTATTATGAAAACATGAAATTTGATTTCAATTTTAGGCCAAATGAAAATTATTAAATGAAATAAATATTGCTCGTTTAAAAAAAGGCAACAAAAATATTTACTGCATTAAATGTATTCAATAAATGGCCAAACGACAAAATTTATTTTACAGATGCAATGTGGCTTCAGGCAGCTTGCATTTAGACCCAAACAAGAAACTAAAGATTACTTCTTAAACAATCAGATATTTTGTTTCTCTGGGCAATCAAAATGCCAAATATGTCAAATTCTCAAACAAACAATTATATAAACTGTTCGGCAAATAGTTAAAATAAGTCAAGCTATCAGCCAAGCCAAAAATCAATTTGATGTGAATATTTAAAGAACTGTCTGAGGCTTCAGTTTCGCATTGTAGTTGATGGCATTGCAGTTTTTGATTAAATGTGGCCCGCAGCGAGTTTACAGAATAACCGAGATATGACTAAAGCCTCCCACTCTGTAGTGCTGCACATTATGAAAATGTGGCAGTCTTTCCTGTGCCACGCCACGCCCTCTGCGCCCGTGAGTTGGCTGGCTAAATATATTTTGCCATAAAATAACACCAGAGGGCGCTGTCAGTAGCATAAGCTCAGCATATCCGTTTTTGTTTTAGTTACAACTAACTGCATATGGATATAGTATTCGAGTGTGCGTGTGTGTGTGTGTGTGTGTTGCTGGTATGCATATGGTATGGCATATATATATATATATATATCAAAACATTTATGTAGGAGTATGTAAACCGCATATGTGGACGGTTTTGAGAGCCGGCGCTACGCATTTCCAGGCATTTGCATTCAAATGCATTTAATTAAATCAACTAGAACCAACAGGAAAATGCAGCAACATCAGCAACGAGCTCAGCTCAACCCAACAAATGACCTTTTCTCATACATACATACACACACACCCCGGGCGCTCAATATGAGCCTCATAACATTTAAAACAAAATTTATTTTGTGCAAATTTTGCCAGGTTCGTTAGTTTTAATTGTGTTTAGTTTTCATTTTCAGTGCAAGTTCGCACAGTGGCACAATTACACAAATGATCCAGCAAAAACCTGAACAAATACAAAGGAAGCTTAAATCAGAAATTATATAAAGAAGCTATATATATTCGTGAATGGGAAAACTGAGAGACAGAGACAACACTTAATGTCATAATATTATAAGTCGCTATAATTAAAAATTAATGAAATATTAAATATATAATTTGGATGGCACAGATTCGCTCCATAAAAAAAGATTTTGGTTCTCCACGATTTCATAGATCTTGGAAAGTTGGCATTAAAATTTAAAGAATTATCTAGATATATTGTAATATTTTATTTACATTTTTCTACCAGTGTACTTGGCCTTTGTTTGGCTTCACAACAATTTTTGCTATGCTTACAATTAACTTCTCGAAAAGTGTATATTTTTTTTGGTCGACTGTTGATGCTTTTTCTGCCAATTTGACAGTTTTGGGATTGCGGTTTTTAAAAACAAGTGAGGCCATTAAATAAAACACAAGAGCAGCAAAAGCGGGATCGAGAGTGCTGTCGACCTGTCTGATTGCCTGCCTGCCTGCCTGCCAGGCAGCCCGGCCGACTATGCTGAGGCCAATCCCACTGTCAATTAGCAATTGGCTGAAACAGCGTACCCGCATCAAGCTGTCAAAAAGTTAAATGTGAAAAACTCATTCGTATCATTTATAATATTATCGCTAATTGAAGACAAGGCTGAAGGTAATGCCCAATGGCCTCAGATAAAAGCGCCATCTTCCCAGGTTGCAGCTCAGAGCCCAGCCCTTCCCTGCCCCTGCACCAATTCACAATTGAAATCAAATCAAGACTGTAATGAACCAATGATAACTTGACCTAGGAAAAAAGGGTATAAAACAGAAGATTGTATTCATGTTTATTAACACTCGAATGCATTTTCTTTGTGGCAATTTGTTTTTCTTCCTTGCTGTTTCAGTTCCTCGAATCAACTTGACAGTGGGTTCCAGCACAATGGGCTAAAGTTTTGAATTCATTTCATTTTTGTTCATATTGTATTCTTTTTCAAAAGGACATTCTGCACGACTACACTGATTTATTTAGGCCTCGGACGGAACAGGCAGAATTTATTTAAATAAATGCCGAAATAATCTACAAGGGTTGATATGAACAGTTTTAAAGAATACTGGATCTAATATGTTCAGCAAATAGTTAAATAAACATATTAACTATAGGTTGTTTGTATATATTATAACATATATGTATGTATATATAGGAGCATATTAGGGCATATTTACTCCAAGCCAGAACTTTCTAAGCACACCTCGTCTTGTTGTATCATAATTATCGTCATATATGCGCCAACATTTTAGGAGCTTATTTAATTAATTGAAATGCCGTCTTGGCAGACTATGCCCACGACGACTGAACATCAGACACTCTGCTTGGGAGAACTCTCGCCCCCCACTTATAACATCCATTAGTGGGGACAGCGAGGCATAATTGTGCCAACATTTAGCATCATTATTTTTGCGCATTATCTTTGATCTTAATAGTTTGCTTTGACAACGTTTTTACTTTTTGGGGCTAGCCCGCAAAGCATTTAATGTGATTAATTAATTTAAAGTCCCCAGGGATAAGTAGGGAGCAAAATCATCTGCTTTCACAATGTTAAAAGATACAGCAAAACATTTCTACCCAATTCCTCTAATTGCCTTCAATCAAACATGAACCTTTCATAAGACGCGTTGACAGTGACATTTGAAAAATGTGGCGGGGGGGGCAAAAAAACAAAAGAAAACTAACGAAATTTTAATGCTGCCTACCGCAAGGTGCTTTTGAAAAATGAATGTGAAATTAAGAGCCTGAATGCTGCTGCCCCAGCTCAGGTGGGAGTTGGTGTGCAACCCTTTGATAACTGACACCAGGTGAGCAGTGCCGGACGCCCGTTTTGATGGACACGCCGCACAGGTACAGTCCGGACAAAAGCGCCAACACACAGCCATTTATCAACACGCCGCGGCGCCATTTTAACTTAATAAACAATAATCAGGCTGTAATTATATGATGGTAATGGCATAATGAGAGCCCAGACAATACGTCAACGTCCTTGTTTGGCTTGATAATTGAAAATGTTTGTAATTTTCGCCTGGCTTGCCTTTTTTGTTGTCTTGCTTTCCCTCAAACTTTGCACTTTTATCTGTTGCAAAACTTTTGTTGGCCTTTTTTCTTTTTTATTTTCCTTTTCCTTTTTTTTTTGCTGTTGCTATTTTTGTTGTTGTTGTTGGTTGCTGCTGCCACAAAAGTTTTGCGACAGTTTAGGGATTAGCAGTCCCGAAGTAGGCAACGCAAAAAAAGAGAGAGAAAAGAAAAGTTTCGGGCCATGTACAAATTTAAGTGCTAAAAAATTTGCTGGATTATGCGGCAGTTGATAAAGTTCTTGCGCGGGGAATTAAATGTCAATGTTTGGACCTTGTTCTTATTGCTCCTTCAGAGTAATTCACTAATAGATTTCTCTACTAAATATTGGTATTCGACGATGACACTAATGTTAAACTCAAGCAAACATACGTGGGTCAGGCAAACAAAACTTTTGATTATTACTGGCAGCCCACGCACGGAAAACTTAAGACAAACACAGCTGACGATGGCTGTGGCCTAGAGAGGGGAGAGCTGGCTGGGCGGCTGGAAGGTTTTGCGGCCTATCAAGCTTATTTTAGGCGCATTTTACGCCCGCTTATTAATTTAAGCCCAGGCAAAGTTGAACTTTTAGCGCGAAACTAACCAAAAAGAAGCAACAACATTTTTGGCAAATAGGGAAAGGTAACACACACAAAGGAATGATTATCTTTACCAAGCACAGACTAGTTAAATACTCTTTTATGTCGGGGCAAGTTGAATTTTTGCTAAATTTTGAATGCCTTTTATTCCTATTCTATTCTATAACTATCTAATATATTTACATATTATTATTATTATTTGAATTATATGAAAAATATAAATAAATTAATTATTTTTTTCAATAAATTCTTGGTTTATTTTAACAACTAAATCAGGCTAGTTTAATAGCATAAGACTTTTGTTTTTATATTTTAATACATTAAAAAAAAGAGTATTAATGCACTTAACACTCTGCTACTAAGAATAGTGAATCTAGCAAACAGAACTATATAAAATCTCATCATTCTGCTTATCAGGATTATCTACGAAATGAATAAGTTATTAAATGTTGAAGGGTATGAAAAGTCGATGATTAGGAGAAGCGGACGGAGGATGAAGTCCCAGCGCAGCTGACGTACAAATAATGTTCGGTACATGCCAGACATAAGCCCGAAGCTGTTGCTTTGCCAACGACTTCGAAGTTTAAACAGAGTACGAGGCAGGCAAATAGGGATATTATGGGTGGATAGGTTGGGGGAAATGGCACTGAAACTTTTCACTAAGATGCTTGTACTTGTATGCGCTTCAGCTGGCCGCTTGCGCAATTTAACTAAAAGCTCAATCAATCATCTCACATAGACGGCGCCTCCATGGCAATGCTTAATTTCTGCTTTAGTTCCTGCCGCGCAGCTGGCGATGCCTTTGTCAATGTTGTCATAGAGTTTCGTTTCGGCCAAGGACCGTTTCGCCTGAAGAAGTTTTAAGCCGCTTTTCAAGGCGCTTTTTGAAGTTTATCTGCTCGGTTGGCAGGTTGGCCAGCCAGGCAAAAGCCCCATGGCGCTACCTGGCCAAAATGTGTGCTCTGCATGCATTTAGGCAACCGCTAGCAAACATATTTGTTCAGCTGCAAAAGGGTTGATTATTAGGCGCTGTGGCTAGCTCTATTCCCCGAAAATTGTTGCGGCTAATGCGCCCAAAGGCGGCTTAACGATTAAGTCTGCAACGTGACGAGGCCTTAAAGTAATTGCTTGGAAATGAGCCCAGCTTTTCATGTACATGCTGTGCAATTAAAATGAAAAGCCTTTAAGTAGGCTACAGAAAAGAAATCTTTCGATCAAAAGGTGTGAGCGACCTCTACATGCCCTAGAAAAAGTACAGGCATTAAATATATACATACTAACAATTACCAGCCATCTTACGAACAGAAACTATAAAACGCCTGCATGTTACATAGCTTTGGCCTCAGCAAATATGCCCAGTTTAGCTATACTATGGCTGGAGTTGAAAGCACAAAAAACTATGCTTTATAAACTTACAGCTCGAGGCTGATGCTAAGTCGCACTCTCAGTCCCAGACGACGACAATGATGATGATGAGCGACATAAAAAAAAAACAGTAGAATGCAGGCAACGCAAACAAGAACAACGACAACAACGACAACAATAAGAATAAGAATATAATTATGTCTGCTTTTTGCAATTATTTCAATTATAAACACAAGCTGTTGCATTTGGCAGTGTGCCACATCAACAACAATAACAACAACAATAACAACAACAGCAACAACAAACAATATAAAGTTGCCGCCAGGCAAGAGGTGCAGCAGTGGGTGGCGTTGGGTGGCGGGCTGATGCTCGCATAAAAATCCCTTTGCACAGTTTCCAGCTTGCAGCGTGCAACGTGCAGCAAGGGAGACGCTTGCATAAAATGAGCACATTAGCCTAAAAGCAGGCAGCATAAACTGTGCAAAACTCCGCCAGCTCTGGGAGCAGAAGGTGTTAGACTGAGCAAAGATATAAATAAAATATTATCGGTGTGCCGAAGTCGAAATACCCTTGCAAACAAAAGGCAGATATGCAAAATGTTTTTCCTATACCCAACGAAAATGTGGACAAATATGTATTGGAAAATGTGGGCCAAATATGAGAATATCTTAAACACCAAAAGGTATTTTTGTAAAGCAATACAAATTTCTACACTTAGTTTTATTTGACAGCTATATATTATATATGATCAATTCGACAGAGTTCGGTGTTCACATCTACCGCTGGCAGTAAAAACTATGATCCATGCAAAGCATCATCAAAATTGCTTTAATACTGATAGATGAGTTCATCCTGGCACAGACAGTCGGGCGAATGATACGAGGAAATCAAAATATATACATATATTCATATGAATCGCAGTTGCTTCACGTTGGCTGTAACACACATAAGCACAAATTTATAATACCCTTCTCACTCTATTTTTAATGGGTACTGAGAATAAACACAAAGACGCCCCAGTGCATGCAGCAGTTTTTTTATGTAACTGCCACTGCTACTGCTGCTGCTGTTACTGCTGCTACTGCTGCTGCTGCTGCTGCTGCTGCTGCAGCTTGTTGCATATGCATGCCTAGGCGCAATGCGTGAAGTCTGGACAGCACAACAGCAACAACAACAACAACAACAACATAATTACTATATAAACTGAACAAGCTTTTGCCTGACTTTTGACTGTGTGCCTCTGTCCCTGTCTCTGTCTGTTGTGTTTATATTATTTTTGGCATGTGCCGGGAATTGTTTTTGGCTCACGTTTGCAGCACCAGCAACAGCAAAAACAACTCGTGCTCATAATAAAACTTTTACTATGACAGTAAAATTTTAATGAAATCACTGCAAAACTACAAAACACTTGTGCTACGAAACGTACCAAGGCATTCAGACCAGACCAGACCAGACCAGACCAGACCAGACCCGACCCAGACCCGACCAGACCTGGGAGTACCAACAGGAATGTTGACTGGGGGACCAAGACTTACGAGTACAGTGCACTATTATTGTTGTTGCTTTTGCTGAGGGACGTGTAAAGTGCATCGCAGGCAATTGAAGACAGCAGGACGTGAAAAAAAAAGAACTTTGTTTGTTTATTGTCGCAATTTGTAACACATTTAAAATATTTATAAGGAGTAAGCGCAATGTGACTGAAATATATCATTAGATGGAAATTGTAGTGTTGAGGTTACAATGACACTATTCAATTTATATTGCCTTTAAAAATGACACTCACAAAAGAGTAAGCCCAATCGGAAGATAATCAGTATGAAGGGACAGCAAATGTGCTTTTTCTTACTTCAGCATAACTCTATGAAATATTGTCTCTTAAACGTTAATATCCCCCGGATTTAAATCATTATTAAATAGGCTCATACTCTAAACCTTAGCATTGATAACATATAGAAACCTTGACAACAAACACCACATTTTTCGAGCGAAGATAAATATTTGTGTCTCGATTTAGCTCAGTTTATTAATAAAACAATGTATTTTAAAATGTTCGTTTGTATTTGACTTTGGAATCTTATCAATTGATTTGATTGACGAATGGTGCCCACGCTGCCGGTGTAGCTTGCCGGACCAGTACCTCATATTTGCTGATCTGTCTCATAGGGAAATTCTCGTACCGGATGAAACACACCTTTTGCGAGAGATACAGGGTGCCAATAAAAATACCGCCATCAGTTCTGGCGCGGCACACATAAACGCGCTCGCTCAGAGCGCTTGTGCCCACAGAAACAGCATTCCTTTCCCTAAAGCCATCGTAACTGCGCACCCAGTGATAGCTGACGGTCTCATTGGCAACCAGCAATTCGTAGGAGGTCGCCTGATTAGCGAGTGTGTCGGTGTTGTAGGTAGTGTACCCAGTTTCGGACCTGACACGGGCTGGCAGAATCGAGCTTGAATAAACGACGCGTCCCACGTAGTTTTCGTAGCCGTATGAATCGATGCCGCCGAGCACTGCGTTTTCGGGGAAGTTCTGCGTCTTATCGGAGACGACCCAGCGATCCGTATTATCGTACACTCCGCAATAAATGGTGCCCAGTAGCTGGGCAAAAATCAGCGTACAAGCAATAAGTTTCGTCGGGGAATACATTGTTTTAACTGTCTGGTAACTGATCAAAGACTGATGTGTTGATTGTCGAAAGGTTTGGTGTTTATATATGCTACTGATGGTTGTCTGAGGGAATCACTTGCTGATAAGCGCGGGGTAACCCTTTATAGTAAATAGTGATAAGATATGCCAAATTTAGTATTTGAAATCGTAATACTCTTAATGACACTTCATCTAATCATTTCTTCAGAATCTCAAATTTTATATATATTAGTAATTAGTAATGTTTGTATGATAAGTTTTGATTGTTGTTCCCCAATCAAATTCAAACGGTAGCTCTAAGACTGTTGTGAAACATTTATTTGTATCTCAGACTTTTAAGTAAATTAACAAATTTTGGTAAATCGGACGCAATCATAACATTCGAGCTATACACATTGATTTCTCAGCGACAACATATAAATCTGAGGGCCCTTTACGCCTCCTGTACACTCCTTTAACTACGTACAGCTTGTACATCTCTCATATAAATCAAATAAGCAGGCGAATCTCTGCCACGCCCACCTCAAAAAATATATAAATCAAATCACAGCCATAAACCTAACCCAACAAACAAAAAGCTACAAAGGAAAATTGCCGCCCAAATGATAAACCCAAAAAAAAAACCGAAAAAAGGAAACGCTTGAATTAATTTGCATTATTAAATGGTTCGCATAAATCGCAGAGCAGCAGCAACAAATACAATAATGGAATAACAAAAAAATATATACAATACGATAATTAAAACATCCCCAAGGAGCTTGGAACTAATTGCCGCAGCCCTTTGGCAGTCGGCAGCGAGTGTTATAAATAAATAAATGAAAACCAAACCGAACCGAACCGAACTGAACCAAAGTCAACGCCATGCATAAATTATAAGCAAGTGTGGCGCTAGCGCTAATTTATGCTTTAAAATTTTATATTAATAACGCACAGCATGAAAATTGGCTCAGAGACAAACTGAAGCAGCCACAAGAGAGAACGAGAGAAAGCGGGAAGAGAAGAGAACCAGAGAAATTTGTTGCAAACGCACTAATTCAATAATTTATGCACATTTTTTAACACATGAACGCATTTGGGCAACTGCAAGGATTCCCGAATCCTTTTTCTGGCAGTTTTAATTAAAATTAAGTAAACGCCAATACAAACTGGTCAATTTGTATATACCCTCTAATTATGATAATTTTCCATCGTTATAAAAAGTTGTGCTAAATAAATCAATCCAAAAGAATATGAATAGAAACAAAAAGAAAATGGATGTTGTTTTCAACAAAGACTAATAACTCCTTGAAGAGTCTATATAATATTCAACAAGATTTGCAAAAATATAAAAAGTATATAAAAAATCGCAGAAACTTCATCAAATCCTGTTAATACTTAGTTCTATGCAAGTTGTATACGCTCTTTATACACTTTATTACAGGGTAAAATTCAATCCAGGGCACAGGAAGCATATTGAGAGAGGCACTTTTGGCTTGGCATGCGTTTCAAATTGAGCGGATTAAGTTTAATTACAATTTTTCGCTGATGGTGGGTGGAACAGCAGCAGCACACACACACATACACACACACGCGACACACGCAGGGAAACTATATGCAGGACCTCCTTTGTGCAATGCATTTGTAAGGGTTGTTCCTTTGTCTGGCTCATAAATGAAAAGTAAACCTTTATGCAACACTGCGGGATGCAATGCAATGCAGACCGAGACCAAAAGTAGAACCGCATTTAAAGCCAACCTCCCCAAAGCAACCCCCGAAGCCAAGCACACAAACACACACAAACGCACACAGAAACAGGCGAGCATATCTGTTGAAAATTCGTTACGCACACGTGTTCAATGTTATCCTGTCGCCCAGTGCAGCTCCTGTTGCGCTCAGTGCTTATAATTGGATTTAGTTGTCGTTAAGTTTGGACTGCTGCTTATTGTTTTCCGCCGCTCGTGCATATGTTGGTTGTCATTATTGGCACCCAAAGACGAAAAGGCGACGACGCCGGCAATCTTCTCCAGCTTCTGCAGCGTATGCCAGTATGTGGTTTCTAATGGCTGGCATTGCCTTAACGCATGGCCTTTGGGGTTGCGCATAGCGCCTCAGAGGCATTAAGCATTGAAATTACAGGCTCCATAAAGAAAACTGATTACTTGACAGACATTGGCGACGTGTCAAGAGGGTGCACTGATCCAGGACATTGGCAAGGTTAATTAAATTCAATGTTGAATTTTAATGTGTGTATCAAGCTCATAATGAATATGATTGTGTTGATGCCAAGGGAATGATGCCCAGTCTTGATTTATAGCCAAAAATAAACGCAAATAAGTTGAAATATAGAAGTTGAGTCTGGGGATAGCAAATAAATGTACGAAAGCCAACTTGAGCTTATAATTAAAATAATAATTTGAATTGATGCAAGTGTTGTTTTGATTCAACGTTTATATGTTAATTTAATTACTGTGAAACAAGTTACAATACGGGCGAATTTTTAATTAAGGTGTATCAACTAGTTGCACATTATTCCAAAATTGAATATTATTGGAAAGGAAATATTAAATTAAATTTAATTAAACTATACATTTGGATATATAATAACGAATTTCTCCAAGATTAGATTGAAGTCAACGTCGGCAAAGTTTCCTTCTCCATGCAGACACCTCGTTAATCAATAATTATTTATAAAATTAAGAAAAAATAAATCCATGCTACATTGCTACAATTTAACAAGACATTGCCATAACTACATTCTTATTCGGTCGATTCATACAGCTTATGTGCATTAAAGTTAATATTTTGATAGCCCGTTTCTAATGGCTAATATCACCTTTTAGCTGACACTTCTGGACACGGAACGCATCGAATTATTTACAGAGTAATTACGTTTCATTTCTCCCCATACCAAAGTATGGCGTCTCTGCGGGGTCTTTCGCTGGCCACATGCTCCTCTAATTACTTTCGAAAATTGTGATCAATCACACGATATATATGTATGTATGTGTTTATATATATATATATAAATGCACCCACGCAGCCACACAGACCCTGCATAATGACCAACCCGGCATAGCGACTCGGGCAAACACCTCAAAGCCAAAGCCAGAAGCCAATAGCATGGCTAAAAGCATTTCTGCCTTAATCGTTTCATGTCGCGCGACAAGTTAACCCCCCCTTACACATACACACACACACACACGCATACACGAGTACAGAATGCTGGGGTAAATGGTTCGGTGGAGCAATGGCTGGTGCCACAGCTATAGCAACCGCTACAGCTTTGGGCCGTGGTCAGCTGTGCGTCAGATTTGTGTAGATTAGCTGAACAGTTGGGTCTGGTTTGCCCGGCAGGCGCTCTTAGTAATAATTGCAAACCAATGACAGGGAAATTCAATTCAAAGGCTGCCAGGCGACACCAAGGCAACAACTGAAACAACAGCAACAACAGCAACATCAATAATATTAACAACAACATGAAGGCAGCTTGAAATTTCAATTGGATCGATTTGCGATTGACAAAAAGCGTGCCGAGCCAAATGTTGCCTGACATTTTGGTGGCGGGGGCCAACTCCACGGGATTTGCGTTTAAATGACCAACGCAATTATGGCCAAGCATAATTATAGCTGGGTGTATGTGTGTGTGTGTATGTGACATTGCTTGTGTATCTGTGCGTGTGCGTGTATTGCCATGCCTGTGCCATTCTGTGTTGTATTGGAAAATTTAATTGATTTAATCAAACAATGACAAAGATTAATGCGGTTTATTACCATGGACGGCCTTGGTGAGGGGTTTATAGCTTAATGCAAGTTTCGTATAATTATCAAATTAAATATTTATACAATTAACGAGTTCAAGCATTTTTAAGTTAGATAAAGGTTTTTTCCACTGTTTTTAAGCTGGCAAATTATTACGATAAATATGTAAAAATGTGCTTAATAAATAAATGTTGTTATTAGCGCAAGCAGCTTAAATGTTAAGTATGTATTAAATAACATAAATAGAAAATCTTGAAACATTTATGAAAAAGCCAACATTATTCTCAACATATAAACATAAATAAATCTGAAATCAGTTTTTTCCCGGATCTTTATGTACATGCATTGATTTTTAATCCATCCATTTATGAATATATCTGGCCATCTGACAAAGTTTTGCCCCTGTGCATAAGAAACATATCTTTTTACCTAAATTCACTTTTATATTATTTACCTTACTCTCCCCTTTTCTATTGTCTGTACGTTACCCCACTGATAATTTGCTTGTTTATCTTGCATTTTTGTCGCGCTCAGTGTGTGTGTTTGCTTTGTGTAAGCGAGATAATTGTTTATAAATTCAAAACTATAAATATGCAAAATATATGTATATATGTGTGTGTGTGTGCGTGTATATTCAATAGCTGCATATTTACAAACAATAATACATTAAATGGTAATTGTTTATGGCATATTATGGCCATTATGGTGTATGCCTTCATTTATTTTAATATGCCTTCAATCAACACACACGAACAGGGCAACACACACACACACACACTCGCTCACACACGCGCACACATACAGCTAAAAATTTCAATCAATTGTCATTTGCATAAAATCAACATTAAAACGGCGGCGTCCTCCAACCACAAACAAAACCAAAAAAAAATATATAAATAAATTTCAACCCAGCGAAATTTTAATTAAAAATCAGCTTGCAAAAATGGAAAACAACAACAACAACAACAACAACAACAAAATTGCCGAGAAACATGCAAAAATTGTTTTTGGAAAGCTGGCAAAGTGAAAGTCACTAAATTTGAAAAACGAAAATTGCTGCGCGCGCAGAGAGAACTGTAATAAATTTCAAGTCAAGATCCCAGAGAAAAATACTAAAAAAAAACGCGCATAAATTAAACATAAAACGTTGCCAAGTGCAACGCTGCTCAGAATTGGAGTTTACGGTAGTTAGTTAGTTTTACAGCAGGTGACCTGGGGCGTGGAAGGGGCGCCGGCGGGCACTTAGCTTAGACGCGCAGTCACCCGCGAGCCTCTGGCATTGCAGTGAAAGTAGTTAAAGTGAAAGCCCTCGAATGCAGGGCGATTTGCATAAATGCAAATTTATAGCGAATTGTGTGAGAGTCACCGTTAAGAACCCAGGCACATCACTCAAACTGACGTCGACGCACTAATGAAGCAACAAAATGGGCGTGGCAGTAGCTAGAAAAAAAAATGAAGGCGTTGCTTTTAAGCAGCGTGCACTGATTTGATATAACGCCCACCCTATAAAGGTAATGGTTTAGCAGTCCAAAGGCATAAAAAGCATATAAACAAACAACAGAAATTTATGCGTATTTTGTTAACATACACGATTTACATTTAAAGCTTTACATGAAAAAGTTTTTCGCATTTTTACAATAAATATATTAACATTTTTTTATATACTTAGTATAGTTCTTTGCTTTTCAGCTAGTTAAAGCCTTCTGTAAGCTCGAATTCCTACAAAATACTGTTTCGATTAAACAATCATTTTCAATTTAGCAAACAAACTTTTAAAAGAAATCTAAAAGACAATATTTCTGACATTTATTTCGTTCGAATGGAAACTAACCCTTTGCTCGAGAAAAACCGAGATCGAAGAAAATTTTATCTAGCACTGTGGTTTTTCGTTTGCTAAGTTCAAGAATAATAAAATCCCAAAAGTATGCTACACAAGCTAAGCCCATAAGACACTTCTATATTGTATTAGAATTCTCAACTAGTTTCATCTCAGACCATTTCTGGGCTTAAGATGAAAGTTTACCAAAGGGGTCTGCTAAGTCAACAAAATTACGATTGTTTGTTTTAATAAGTAAATGAACAGATCTAGTTGACTTCAACTTTCCCCATGTTTGGCCAGCTGGGTGCAGATGCATATTAAAAAGTTACTGCTGATCAAGAACGTATGTTTTGATTTACTTCAAATGTCATTTCCTATGCATAACACACTGTGCAGGTGTGTAATTATGTAATCTGCCAATTTATATTCAAATTCCGTTTCTCCTTTTCACCTACATATATCCAATTTTACACTCACTCAACTCATTAGCCTTGCAAAGTCGAATCAAAAACTTTTTGACTTTTGTTGGCCAACTTTGATTCCATTTATGGGCCCCATTCGACAGACATCGAGTTGCATTCAAAGTCAATCAATACGTTTGGATATAGCAACTACTTCCGCCTGGGTGCACATTATTTCCTGCCCGGCGCAGCCAGTGTTTCACAGTCAGAGTCTCCCCAAGTGTCCGCCAGTGTCATGACAACGTCAGCAGCATTTCCAGGTTCAGCAACAACAACAGCAACAACAGCAACAACAACAACAACTCCATTTCATTTTATTTGCACGCATCGCGTTGTCAAGGGTTAAATGCATATAGCCCCCGATCCCGCCCTATTTGACCCTTATTGGCAATGGCAACCATTTGCTTCCACCTGATCACATTTCACACGGTTTGCTGCAGAGTCACCCTGCGTCCCTCCCCTATCTTCTTTTTCCCCGCTGGTAACAATTTTTGCATGCGTTGACATGTGAAATTGTTGCGCAAGTCTCCAGGCGACGTTTTGCTGCTGTTTCTGCTTGTCTTGTATTTGTTGCTGTTGTTGTTTTTGTTGTTACCTTGTTTGGGGAGGATGGTGTTGATGTTTTAATTAATGGCCATATGTCAACTGCATGCAAATAGGTTAAAAGGCTGCCAATTTCCGTGTAAATACAGCCCAACAGCACTCGAAAAGATATTGCTTTAAATTGTGGCTATCTGTGAGGTTGATCTGGCTATTAAAGCAGAGTGACATAGGTTTAGGAAAATCAATTCCTAAAAAAGGTTAGCTACAAAGATCCCTAAACCGTATTTGAACTCATGAGAATCTCATAGAAGAGCGATATTGAACAGTGGGAGGGAGACAGAAAGATATATTGCGAGTGAGTGGGGGAGCGGAAGTTACTCACCCAATTTTTCACTGAGCCGTTCTCTCCTTAGACTCTCCCACTCTAACCATAATAAATATTGATGATCTTTAGGTTCAACTTAAAGTAAGACCCTTCCATTGAGTTGGTTCTACATAACCCACACAACTGTTTTGCTTGTAGCTTTAAGCAAACTAAATCAAAGTTCAGACTGTTTAGGAAAAATCAATCATGCAATGCAAAAAAATCATAAATGCAAAATAAGGCCAAGTCGTGCCCTTTAACCATCAATGCTGGGGCATAACTCTTCACCGTAATCATTAGCATACATTACGGCTTGACCCTCAAGTGCTGTCCAAATGGCCTATTATGTGCTTGTAGCTGGTTGCTCCATTGGCTTCCCAGCTCATTTTTTTTTTTTTTTGTTGTGTTGCTTTTAGCCGTTGTCAATGGCAAAGGTCCCTTCGGCAAGCGCTCGTGGTTATATGTGGGTCTCTGTGCGTGTGTGACCAGAGCAAACGATAATAGTTGTTGGCTACACACACACACAATGGATGCGAAGCGGGAACATAGACTGATGCTGTCCAAGTGATAAAAAAAAGCTCAGTTCAGCTCGTGTGTTGTATTGTATTGTTGTTATTTCGCTGGCGTCCTTCATTCATGGGTTCATTCATTCAAGCGTTTCAATTGAGTGGAAAGCTAAGGCTGCGCGCGGTCCACTCCAGTGCGGAACGCTGTCCCGTTTCCTCCATAAGCTTATAAGCTCGTTTGGTCCCGAACAACCATGTATTTCCTTCTCATAGTTTCGTTTTGGTTTGGTTTTTTTCAATTTAACATCCGTTTTTGTGGCTACAGCTTGTGTTATTATGTTGATGATGTCCTTTGACAATATGTTCTAGCCTTCGCAACGACCAGTAATGGTTATGTCCAGAGTTTGGCGTTTGTCCGTTCTCGTACACTGCGCATTGATATCAAGGATAGTCGAGAGCTGGTGCTTTGGTTTGTTTTTCGAACTGATTGCAGTTGCTTTGTGGCCTTGCTTTTTTCTGTTGTATAATAAACAAGCAACACAAAAGGAGGCGGCACGCAACGAAAACTGTGTCAATGGATCATTTAAATACGTTTTTTAAAATGTGTTTTAGGGCAACCAACTTTGGTGTAAATAAAGCACAAATAATTTGTAGAGTGTAAAAACGATTTAAAAATTTAAAAACTCTCAGAACCATATAGAGAGTCTCAAAACGGAAGCTATATATTTAAAGTAATGCACTCCTTTCTTGACTTTTCTAAAGGTAAATTATTAATATAATTAATAGTTATGATATATTTTCCGAGGTTTCGCACACGGATTAGAGTATACAATTGGATTGAAATTGGAATCTATTCGCAAGAACTGATACTTTGTGTTAGGACATGCTAGTTAAATGAAAAATAAAGAGAAATACGTACTTAAAGCTGGCCACAATAAAAATGGGAGAGTATATAACTAATACAATGACCCATATAAGCCTGATACCTCTTATTTGCCGGAGCTCAACCGCTGCATTAACTTTTTCAATCGATTTCAAGCAGTACTTCCATATGCTCTCGGACAACGCCTAACGGCATTTGACTTTATTGGTGGTTGATTGTGAGACCCGTTTGTGTTGCCCCACTCGGGGCACCCTTTGACCTCAACCACTCATCAGACTTGAGTTTAATTGTTTGTTTTCTTAGTTTATTGAACTGACGGGCGGCAGACGTTCTGACTGACAACTGGTCAGTGGGCACTTTAGTTGATGCACTTAATGTCCATGGCGTGTTTTTAATGGCCATCATTTTGTCTGGGACTTTAATTAACTCGCTTTAAGCCCAGTGGCCGGGCACATGGTGCTGTTTTTCTAATTTATAACCAACTGGCAAGACGCGTTTGCCGCCTTCGCGTCCAATGCCAAAGCAAATCCCAAAGTCGTTTATTTGTCCTTGCTGCCAGCTATTTTATTTATTTTGCTCGCATCGCGTCGCGTCTTGTGGCAAATACAGGCCAGTACGCTGCTACACAGCTATGTATGGTGTATCGTGGCCTGTGGATGGGCCGTGTGTGGTGCGGGGTGTGGGTTGCCTTGCCCGGGTTCTGGGCAACTAAAAACCCATAACTATATGTTTTTCTGACACATTTTAAAAGTGCGCCGCAAGTCGCATGCAATTTATTGTTATTGCGTTTCGTACTCGTTATTCTTGTTTTTTTTTTTTTTTTTGCTCGCTGTTGTTATTTTTTTTCTCTCTCTCTCTCTTTTTATCTCTCCGTTGCTTTTTTATTGTCGCAAATCCAAGGACATTTTGTTGTGCATTTGTGTTAACCTAATATGCTTGTAATTGCCAGCTAAAAATGAAAAAAAATAAAATAAAAACTGAACCAAAAACTGGAACAATATATGGTTTGTTGTTGTTGTTTTTGCTGTTGCTGTTTCTGTTTCTGGCACACAGCTTGTTAGTGAAAGTTGCGAAAACAAGGACCCGAACTAGCCACTCCATTGTCCATTGTCTGCCATTCTGTTGTAAAAATAATATACTAGCCAAAAATGGGGTATATTTACTTTGTAAAGACGCAACTTTGATACGACGCCTTAAGCCAAATTCTTTAAACATTCAAAATAACAATATTATGAATAGATTTAAGTATATTAATAAAAAACAAAATATTAACTCAACACAGAAGTTATAAATAAGACTAAATGTTAATTTAAATATAAATTGACTAAAATCTGACATCGGGAAAATTACTAAAAAAATTAACTTATTTCTGCTAAAATTTTTGGCACAAGCTCCTAAAAAAATCAATAAAATAAAACTATAAACTTAAAATAAATATCAATTTGTACACTTTTGTGCCGGCAAAATTTGTATCCATATAACTAATTTAAATTGTAAACGTATTTAAATTAAATTTAATTCAGTTTATTTTATTTATTTTAACTTATTTAAATTTATGGGAATTTCTTTTAATTTATTTAATATTTAAAGTAAGGCAATTAGTTCTTGCCAAATCAAATTAATTTAAATACTTTTATGCAGAGTATATATTCGTCGTACTATTGCACGCGTAAAAAGTCTCCAATTTGTGTCTTGTTTTATTTTAGGAGCTCTTCCACCATTTGGCCGCTTAAATTTGTTGGCCAGCTTACAAATTTTTATGGCGCAGTTTAATTGACGCTGATTCTGCGCCACTTTCCACATGGCACATGGCAGCGTTTTATTTTACGGAATAATTTTCTTAACCAAATTTATGGTCGAGCTGTATGTGTGTGTGCATTTAATTGGGTTAATAGCGCGGTCTCTAGCATCTTTTTTTTGTTTAAGGCCAATGGTCGCATTTTAATCATATTAAAGTCCGATATATACGTTTAACCACAATCCACTTTAAAATAAAGACAGCTAATGGCAACACTCGTCATCAATCGGCCAATTTGAAGACATCAAGCAGATACTTCTTATATAAGATGGAGACAAGGATCTGGGGGCAGCTTCTGTTTTAACCCTCGGCAAAACCTCGACACGTGTCAGTGTCGCTGTCAATAGATGTCAAGAGCATTGAAATGGAAATCCTAGCCCGTACATAAACTGCCTAGACAAGCCTACTTAACTAGTCACTCAACAAGCGACACTCGATCCATGTTGCAACTGCGTCATAGACCACATTCATATCTCGCTCCTTTCTGCCCCGCATCGCATGTCAGCTGAAAATTAAACCTTTCACTCAACTCAAATTCAATTGTTGTTGGTTTTGGCAAAGCGCGTCTTCAAAATCGAAATCTATAACGCACGAAATCAGAAACTGTCGGCCAAAGAGGGTGGTTCTAACTCCAGCTAACGTGTGTGTGGCTGTGGTGCGTTGTGGTTTGAGATTTGGGCTAAACGCATTACATGACGAACAGCAACGAGACACGAGCTTGACGATGGCGCACTTGAGGCAGACATTTTATTTGTAATATGACAGCACTTCATATCCTTTTTCATTGATATTAAGAGGCAGGCGAACAACAGGAAATTATGCACGTCAGACCTGTCTGCTTATGTGTAATATCCATGCCCAGTTTTCGTCAAATCGATGTGGCGTGGTGTGGGTGCAGTTCATTTTGCCCGCTGGCCCTTCGTCAGTTATTTGGTTAGCCCCCCGTTATGTTTGTCAGGTTTTGCAGGGTCTTTGCATACTTGATTGCATTTCCGTTAATGAATTGTTGTTCTTGATGATGAAACAGATGTGCGATAGTCTCGATAACGATAACTGACAAGAGCAGTGGCCCTTAAATATATATTGTTCATTCGATGTGAGACAAGTAAAGTTCTATAGGGACTCCAATATTCTAACATCAATATTATATTTTTGGTAATCTTTTAATCCTGGCTAATCTATAACAAACTTTCATCTTCTAACTATTCCTCTTTGAGCTGCATTCTGTTAATATTCCCGCATTACCTCGATATTTGATATCGTATATCCTTTCATTAGTATTTTATTTTATATTCGTAATCATTACTGAAACTACATTGTTATGACATTGTTCTCTTTCCAAATCCAGTGCAAAATGAAAAGTATGACAATTATTGTGCTCATTAAAAATCCCTTTATCAAGAATTTCAACATATTTTCTGCTTTTGCTGACATTCCCAGTTGAACATTTGTCGCATTCGCATATTTTCAACTTCTCAATTGTCCTCTAAGGTATGTCATCAGTCATAACCTCAACTGTCGCCGTATTTACTTAACTTTGGCACACTCCGTTTTGCTCAATATCAAATGTTGATTGTGTTTACCATTTCATGGTTTCATTTACGGCACTTCCCCTGCGCTGGCCAAACCCCAGGCCAACCCAATCTACTCGGTCCTTCAACTTCACTCCGCTTATATTGTCATTTTCAGTCATGCTTCAACGTTTGTTGATCCCCCAGTTTTTGTTATACTGCCTCAGACTCATCTCTTTCTGCTTCCTGTTTGGATAGATGGGGTTGCGACTGAAACAATAATACAAAAATATAAAGCTTCCAACCGATTCTGCTGCTCCTGCCGTTGCCCTCGGGCGCTCAGCACTCAGCGGACTGACCACTTGCCAGCTTCCAAACGTAACGTAAAATCTGTTTTGCACCGGCAATGCCCTCAAGCAACAGAAAACAATAGCTATGAGCAAAACCGAATCGTAAATACCCTTTAAGGTCTTAGCAAGCGCTCAACTCTTTGAAGGTTCAATTAAGCTTTCATTCAATAACAATATTGCAATAATAAATGTTATATAATTACATTCTAATCAGATCTTTTCTTAATAAATTTGAAATATTCAGCTTAATAATTTATAAAATTCCAAAAAAAAACTTTGACGACAAATAAGTTTGGAGCAATCGTAAAGATCGTTAAGTACAGACTCCCAAGCAATACATTCCAGGAATCGATATTTCAATATTAGAGACATATATTTTTTAATAATTTAGGAAGTACTTGTTAAGCATCTGAAAGAATTAAAGTGAAAACTTATTATTATCTTAAAAGTCATATATTCGAATGCTTGTAAGAAAGAAGTATGATTTAATTACACATTCTTCTTTAACATTTGAACATATATCCAAAGCCCTGCTTAGCCAGATATCTGCAGCTTAAGTGTTGCGAACTCCTTGAACAAGTTGCAAATACCTTTTTAAATGTTAGAAGCAACAACAATAACTACACATGCAACCCCTTCAAGTAAAGCACACAGCAGGCAATGGCAAAATGTCCGTGGGTGGAGCGGAGCATATGACGGGGGAGTTTGTTTGACAGCGGAGCTCATTTGAAATGCATGCGACGACATGGCTGGGAATGGGCATGTGGTGGCACGAAAATGTGGAAAGGACGACGACGATGAAGCAATCAGCTCGTGTCAGCAAGGAGCATATCCTGACTGAGGCTGACGCTGACTCTGGTTGCCTTTTTAGCCTGCGGAAGTGTTTGTTTATTTAATTTCTGGTATTTTTAATTGAATTTTCAATACTGCCACAGATTTCTGTTGCCAAATCTCCAGCTAAACTCTCTATTTTTAATCTCTATTGCAGAAGTTGCATCATTGGACCCGAGCTGAGCGTCAAGGTCTGTTCCATTGGCACTGTGATAAACCGTTCGGCCTATGCGTCGGACTATTGCCAGCTGGAGGGCACCACGGGCCGACAGACGCAGCCAATGCCCATACGCTGGATGGCCTGGGAGAGTGTCCTGCTGGTAAGTTCAATCCCTTCTGCTTCAACCATGTTTCAGTCCAACAAATGCACCTTGTTCAGAATTGTTTATTCTCATTTTTGCTTTGCTCATTTACTGCATGAATTGTGCACTGTGGCACAAGTTTATAATTATAAATTAATGAACAGTGTTCACTCTCTTTTCCCTCTGTCTTTTTGCCACTTACCCTGCGTCCTCAAACTCCCTCTGGTTTATTCCAAGGAGTTCCAAGAGCTAGGCAGTGGGGTAGCCGATCCTTCAAGCAGCTTGACAGCAAAATGAGTTGTAATTGTGTTAATTATTTTTAATTTGCTTTTTCTGCTGCCTCTTTAAGCTGGCGATTTATGTCAGTTACCTTTTCCGGTCTTGAAGTTCTGCGAGCCACATTATAATAAGTCTTTTACGGCAGCATGAATAAGCGCAAAAAGCGCTTATATTTTAAAAATAACTTTTCATATTTTACTTTAGCCGGGTAATTTCAAAGAACTGCTAGTCTACATACAAACGGTTAATGTAGAGGATATAAAGCCCATATAGTGTTTTTTAGAGAATAATTATCTTAATCGGCTTAGTTTACGATTCGGTATGGCATTCCATTACTCTCTTATCCATATTAAATAAGGATCGGAAATATTGCATTACTTTTTGATAAAACCCCATTTAAATATGTAACTATAATTAATTATAATTATTCGTTTTCAGCCTTTCAATGAATATGTCTAAAAAAAAAAAAAAGAAGCTTTTTCTAGGCATACAAAGTTTTCATTTTAATTAACTGACATGCCAGAGCTCGCCGCTCATCTGAACGGGGGAAGCAGCACTTTAATTTGCGCTAAAAATGGCATAGAGTACAAATTTTTTGCCGAATAAACAACTAAAAAGAGAAAAATTAAAAGTAGAAAATAAAAAATAAAAACGAAAATACAACCGAAACGGAGGAAAATATTTTATAAATCCCCGAGCGAAAAACCGCACTAAATAAATTAATTAACTACATGAAAAACGGCGCAGACAGCCGCACAGACAAAAGGACATGTATGAAGTTTTCTGCGCAAAGTGGGAAGGGGGGCATAAAATGGCAAGGATAAAACCCATGGATATGCCCACGCATATATAGCACTAGATCTAGACCATGAAGCGTGCTTGTTGTTGTTATTATTGTTGTTGTTTATGTATGTGTGTGTGTGTGTGTGTGTGTGTGTGTGTGTGTGTGTGGTGTGTTTTAGACAACGTTCTACAAGCAGCTTTTAGAGTTGTGCCATTGCCTTTGGGGCAAATGAACGGCAACAACAGTGGCAAAAGGGCAAAGAGCAAAGGGATGGCAGATGGTTTTGAGATGCTCTTTGGTATTTATACATATGTTTATTAAAAAGCGCAAAAGTTGCCTTAAAGGATATGTATGCACATGAATGGCTTTTGTGTCGACGCGCAACAACGGCAACCGCAAAATCCTTAAGCCAAAAGCCATGCAAACAAAAATAAACGAAATGCCTTTTGGCCATATCCGACGTTTTATATTATTATATAAAAAAAAAACACCATTTAATTGCAGGCCAAATTCAGCACCAAATCGGATGTTTGGTCCTTTGCCGTTACCCTTTGGGAGATATTGACATTCGCCCGAGAGCAGCCCTATGAGCACATGACAGATGCGAATGTTATTGAAAACATTGGACATATCTATCAGGACGATAAAATGCATGTGAGTAGCAAAGCTAACTCTCGGCTTGAGTGCCATATATGTATATACATACATATATATCATCTATATTATATAAACATGTGTATTTGCAGGAACTGTTGCCAATGCCACTCAACTGTCCGCGCGAAATTTACGATCTCATGTGCGAATGCTGGCAACGCAACGAATCAAGTCGCCCCAATTTCCGGGAGATACATTTGTTTTTGCAGCGCAAGAATTTAGGTTTTAAGCCCAACACCCAAACACTGATGTATTAAAAATGTAAAAAAAAAAGAATACACAGAAAATAAGAAATTCACGCGATTTTAGCAAACATTTGAAATACATATATATCAAATATTATATGGTACATTTAAATTGAAACTACACGACAAAAAATAAATAAAATAAAACAATGCGAATTTAATGTATTTAAATGAAAAATGCATTTTAAAATTAAATGATATGCATGCAAAAATTCGGCTAGTCGTATTTCAGAGTGCTCTAACCAAAAGAAACCCAATGAAAACTCATATAGAGTCGAAAATTATGAATAATGTTCCACAATACAAATTTTTATTAAAAGAAAAAACTTACCTGTTGAAATCCTCAATCCTTAACAAATACAATTTGAGTTTTCTCGCTTGTCTCAGTAATGTATGCAATTAAAAACAATTGGAAACTGTTCCAAACGCTCTAAAAATAAATATGAATCGTTTATTAGACAGTATTTTTACTGAAATTGTATATTTTGGCGATTTTGGAATGAGATCAAAACAGAAAGAAGGGATTTTGGACTAAACCCTGGTAAAAACCTACTATTAATATACATTAATTCCTTAACCAACACTAATTCCAACATTAATTCCTTAACCAACACTAATTCCAACATTAACTCCCTTAACCAACACTGCAAAAAATGTTAAGTTTTTTGGAGATCCTTTATATAACGGAATTAACGAAGCCCTGGCAAAAAAGTACTGTCTAATAAACTTGTATTAATTTAAATATCAATTCCATACTGAAAAAGTTTAATCTATATCTCTTAGTTGGAATACAATCATTCTTGTCTGATCCTCCATTTCAAGCGATTTTTAATAGCATACTTACGGGACTCTAAGGGATTTCATAAAAGATTCAAATTAGACATCTTAGCAACTTCAGTTGGACTTAGACTTCAAAAGCTGTTTTCTGAATATATAGGAAGACCCCCGATCTAATAGAAAATGTACTTTTGGTTAGGGCACCATGCACTTTATCGTACTATAATATCTATAAGTGATTTATTGGTCAAACACAGGAGATGCTTAGAATTAGCTAGCTTTAAGTTCATTTTCAAGTCAATAGCTTAAGTTTTTTGCATTCAACATATTGAATATAGTATTGTAAATATATATTTTAACCGATCATACACAATTGTTTCGACATATGATAGGCATAAGTAATTGTAGTACTGTACGCGTATTCTATGAAATAGAATCTAAAATGTAAACATTGACATATGTGTGTACCTATCGCTCCTCCACCTGAACGCTCTCTATCTAATAATTTTGCTTTAAATGTATATACCTATAGAAAGAACTCTATATATTTATATAAACGTAGTTCTATGCAATCCCCTCCTCTCTATCAACTACAACTCAAAATTGAATTTTGATGGATTAAGAAAATGAAGAAGAAAATCCAAAACCTGCGTATAATTTTGACAATAAATGTTTGAGCAACTGAATAATAGAATTTCAATTTATGCAAAAGGCTTCTAGAACAGTCTACTAGAGAAGTATTCTATATAAAATCCATATGCTAAGCGTAAATATTCACAGCTAAGATACAATTTTAATTTCAAGTCAAAGCTCGAACTTCGAATCATGACAAAGTCAATTAGACGCATATCAAAATATTTCTTTAATTCAGGCTTTAACATAATTATCTATCATACATTTTGTTTTCAAACTAAAATAAAAAACATTTTACTGTGCCTTTTCCTCGCTTTGATTTCATATATCAACTTTTAAATGGAAACTAAATTAATTGCTAATTTGGCAGTTTGTGTTTTATGCATAAGCTTTAAAAAGGTTTCGCTGTAGCAAGAAAATACTTGAAAATATATACTTAAAACCATAGATAAAACATATTTCGAGTTCGGCAGGCCGAATCTCAAATGGCTTTCCAAGCGATTAAAACTTCTCCAAATTGTAAAGAATATCTTGGAGAGCGCATTTTGAAAACATTTGTAATTGTGCAATTGATTTAATTAAAAACTTGTTTCGTAGAAAACTTCAATCATAAATGCTGATTTTGCATTGTAGACTTACATACTGCAATTAAAACTATTATTAAGCGAATGCATATTAAATAAAGCATTATTTGAAAAAGAAAAAAAAACTATCAAAAATAAAAACCAGTTTCAATTGCAACGAATCAACACACAGTTAATTATATTCACAAATTAATTTCAAGGCATTACAAAAAAATTAAATAAAAAGAAAGGATTAAAAAAATGTAGAAGAAAAAAAAACAAAGAAAAACGTTGAGCACAATCATGTTGAATAAAAGTTTTAAAATTTAAGTGCATTGCAAATGGCAAAAATGAAAAGCATCAAACAAAAAACAAGAAAATTGTAGAGAAATTACAAATATGTAGCTTAAGCCAAACTGCAGCTAATAACAAAAACATAATGACATACAAATCCTAAGTACACAAAATGCGAGAATAAAATGAAAATACGAATAAAAATAAAAATATCTTGCGAGCACATTTTTCGGTCGCATTTCCCAGCAGCAAGGGGCGGAAGAGCGGAGCATACAAAGCCAAATGGCAAAACTAAATGATACTTTGAGCCGCTGCGTGCAGGCCAAACAGCTGAGTCTTGGCCCTGATACTTGGCCCCACAGAAACACGGGCAGCGACTGGCAAATTAAATAACATAAAATACAAATCCGCTGCAAATCCGAAGGCCAACTAGAATATAATAAACTTATTAATTCAAATTGCACGACGGAACGCAGCCAGCAGCGACCTGCACAGACTTTGGGCCAGCAGCTAGCGGCCGGCTCATCTTTGTCGCATTGTTAAATCCTGAAAACATCTGTGACTCTCGGAGCTCAATTACAGACAGATTTTCCTGTCTGCCATGCCCAGCGCCTTTGGTTTTCCGGTTGCTGTTGCTAGTTGGAGGTGTACATTAACTAGGGATGAGCGCGTGAGCGCAGTGAAATCACGTGAGTCACGAACTTTGATGTGAATTAACCATGCTTTAGGCTATTATTTATATTTCTTATTTTTAAGTCAATTCTTAGAAGTCTACATACTAAATTTGTTGCTAGTTGGAGGTGTACATAAGATAGGGATGAGCACGTGAGTGTGGCGAAGTCACGTGATTCACGAACTTTGATGTGAATTAACTGTAATTTAGGCTATTATTTATATTTTTTATTTTTTAGTCAATTCTTAGAAGTCTACATACTAAATTTGTTGCCAGTTGGAGGTGTACATAAGATAGAGATGAGCACGTGAGTGTGGCGAAGTCACGTGATTCACGAACTTTGATGTGAATTAACTATACTTTCGGTTTTTTTTTTTTTTTAATAATGTTAGCCGATTCTTGCAGGTCCTTAGAAGTATACATGTTAAAATGAGTAACTCTAGCTTTAAAGCTCTGGGAGATATAATTTTAAGCAGCCGTTAACACTTTGCCTGACGCGGATATAAACGAATAAATCTTTTAAGTTTTTTGTCTCTAGCTTCGTAGGGAAAAAAATGCGCACCTACAGACAGACAGCAAGACGGACTTAAAAAAATGTGCATAAAAAATTTTAAGAATTATAATAGAAAATGATAGAAAGAGAAGTAAAAACAAATTGAACGCGGAAAAGTCAAAGTACAAGATACGAATGCCCATCTCTAGCTCCCACACGCTGATCCTAACGGAACTTACCGAGATTTTTATCACACCTTTTTTGCTCAGCTTCTCCAAATGCGCTCGGGCATTGTTATTGCTTGTTTGTTCTGTATGTGTGCGTGTGTGTGCGTGTCTCCCCCACTGAGCTTGGCAGGTTACGTAATTATTGTTGCGGTTTTGCAGCACTTTGTGCGGAAATTAAGATTTGGTGAATTCGGCTGCTAATTGGAAAATATGGGCGCAGCAAAACTGCTGAGATAAAGTCCAGAAGTGCTACTTTAATTTAAAGTAACATTTCCAATGCAATCGGAATCAATAAGTTATTATTTGAAGCAGGCCCTCGGGCTCAACTCACTTTTGCTGGCGTCTCACGGGGCTAAGGCTGGGGGGACTGGGACTCGGGTTGGCCGGGCTGCGCTGCCGCTTATTTGAGTTGGTTTTCTTTTAAGGCTTGCGAAAACAAAATCCCAGACGCAATCTTTGATTTTATTGTAAGCAAACGAAAACAAAGCACACGCAAAAAGAACAAATAGCATCAGTGCCATTGCCATTGCCGGCAGCAACAAATGCGCTCAGAGATTTTCGTTAGGTTAGAAAAGCAAAAACAACAACAAGCCAAAAGCCTCAGGGCGAACGAATGAAAGGAGGAAAGCAAAAGAGGCAAAAGTGTCGGCGGGAGCCCCACTGCAAATTGGCAAAGTGCGTAAAGCATTTTAAATAGGCTGTGCATTCCAGCATATGTTTTAGTTTGATTAATATTGATACACTGTCATATTTAACTATGTTTTTACACTTTTGCGACACTAAATTTAAACTAAAACTACACCACACACTAAAAATAAAATGAAAATTGTCAATTCGTTCTTTATTTTGGCGGGCTCCGATAACTTCGCGAGTGCGATCTACACAGAGCCAAAAATTATCGATTAAAACGATATTAGTCGCCTATCGATATCCGTTTTACATTCCTGAAACGTTTGACTGAATCAAAGCATAAATGTATAATTAAACGAGCACAAATAAAAGCAGCATAATTTAGCAGAAAATCAAACATTTTGAATTTTACCATCTTGAGACACATCAAATTCAAATTTAATATGTTTAAAACCCATAACCCCGCGATATACAGTGCAAGCCATAAAAGTGCAGACGATGTCAGTGGGTAACGTTAAAGCCATTGCACAGCCTGCCGCACACCTTGGGGACATGAAGTCATCAGCTAGGACGCCGCCACTCCTCAGCCCCCTGCCCTTACTAGAACACTCCGGCTTGAGCCGGCTGTGCCTGCTTTCTTGTGGGTGCTGATCAGGAAAAAATAGCCCACTGCACCTTAAGGATTTGCTTTTTATGTTTATTATTTTCTTTGCCCTGCCTGTATATCTGTGTGTATGTGTTTGTGTGCGTGTGTGGAGTCGGCCACGTGGCTGGCACCCTTCGCCAATTCGACGTGCTAGTTTTACACCCTTGTGCCTCACCCCTTCAGAAGGGCATAAGCAAGCCGCAAACGAAACATGTTGCGTTTTTTATGTGGCCTACTAGATCCCGGGGTTAGAGGTTGGGTTGGCTGCTGTCTTGGGTCATCAATAATGGCGCAAACATGCATTAAAGACGCTTGCTTTGCATTAAGACGAGGCGGCTTATTGAAATTGGTACACAACCTGAGCCCTTTTCTCCCTTTTTATTGTTGCTGAGAGAGGGGACTTGAGCTCTCTGGGGACTCACTACTTTCAATGAAAGTTGTTTGTATATTGTGGACCGTCTTTTTTTCTGTGTGGAGCAGACTTATCCTATTTTGCTAATATAAATAGACGGAGGTTGTATTTTTTGTGCACTGTCATTTTGAATGTAAGTATGCCGCTGCAGTTGACAGTGCTAACGCAACTTGGAGACTGTTAACGCACTGCGCACTCTGTTAACATAATTATCGATTTGCCACCACACCGCAGTCAATCGAAAAATTATTTACTGGGGCAACACTGGTGTGACGAGACCCATTGTGCATTTTTTCTAAATTAAAATGGCATATGCAGGCCAAAAATTTGTTAAATAAAGTGCTATACGGTGTACAAAAGTGATTGCAGATATGCTGCAAACAAATTAAAGAACAGAAACTGCGTTTTTCAAGCATCAACGTAGCAGGTTTTCTGCATGAAAAACTATGCGCGTGTGAGTGAAATTCCAACAATGCGCAGGGAACAAGCTGGCTAAAATTTCTTTATGCAAAGCGTACGCAACAAAAAAGAAGCTACCGATCAAGCAACGCGCAGGCCAGCAAAAAATTATACCTGGTTGCATGTTGTGTATGTGTGTGGCGGCAGCTATAAAAATAAAAAAGTGCGTATAATTAGCGAGTGCAGCAACAAGCGCTGTACATACATACATATACATATAATTTTAAGACAGCCCACATCAAATCATTGAACTGTACAAGCACGCCCATATTTAGTGTGTGTGTGTGAAACACCAGATTTGCTTGCGTGTATGAGTGCCAGTGTATGCGTTGGACAGTGTTTATTTGTTACACTTTGATTTTGCAATAAGTTGCTCTTGTTGCTGTAATGGGCGCTTATCCAGCGAACGGAAGTCGTCGCCTACAATTTTCGTGTTTTCATTTTATTATGTTACACATACACACACACAAAAAACAATCAAACGCGACACATACATACACATGCATATATACCCACACGCTTTTACAGTTGCCGTCGGCGGCGGCGTCGGCGTCAGCAGCGCAGACTCAATTGCATGAGAATTTTTTTTATATCTCTTCGTGTTTTTGTTTTACATTTTGTTTTGTGGTCGTCGGCGCGCAGCGTTGACTTAATTTATTGGCAGCATTGTTGCTGCTGCGCCTGCTGAAAATGAAAGTGTGTTAGTATGTATGTGTGCATGTATATGTACTGCAAATTGCGAGCCCAGCTTAACAAAAGCAAAAAACAAACAAACAAACAAAATTAACCAATAAAATCTCACAGCCGTTTTTTTTATTTTTATGAGATTTAAGAGATTTCATTTTTTGTTGCTTAATTAGGTGAATTTTGGTCAAAACAGAAAGGCTTGTGCTTTTTTGTAAGAGTTACAATATTACAAAAAAAGTAATAATATTTTAAAATATGCCTGGGTAAAAACTTATTTTCTCTAAAAATTATTACAAAAACAGTTTATAACATTTATATTTATGGTTCTATATAATAACTAGTTTACATTAATTATTTTAGCTCAACTTTTCGCTGAGTTGACTCGAGCAAATTACACTGGTGTCCGCGTAATACAGTGGTGTCTACACAAATAGGACAGCACACTTTTTTGTGCAAAAATTAATTAAATATGTATAATAGTTTTTATGGATAAAATCAATTAAATTTGTGTATATATATAAATAATAGCTAATATATTAATAATGCTTTAAAAATATCAAATTCAAGAATTTGTGAATATTTTTAATTGAATTTCTATACTATTTAATCACGTCAAATGCCAGCTTTGCTACGCCCCCGCGCCCTTTCGCGCCCCACAACGTAAAATGTATAGAAACATATTAAAACCGTAGTTAATTTTAATGTTTATTTTTGCTTTTCAGCTTAATCACAAGGTCTAAAGTTCAGCACATATCACCCAACTGATTGGCATGCCGTAGCTGCAGTAGCAGCAGCAGCAGCAGCAGCATTAGCAGCGCCTTAATGGATCCATATCATCATATCAGACATCATGTGAGTGTCATCTTGTATCTTGTATAGTGCATTGTGTGTCTATTAAGAACTTCCTTTTGATCGTCTGCCTCGTCTGTCTGCCTCTTTCCTTGCAGTATCCACCCACTAGCACAGCCAGCCAGTCAACGGTGGTTGGCAGCGGCACCACCGGCTCAATAAATCGACCAGAATTGCATCAAAAATGCAATCGCGGCTCGCACTCGAGTGACACAAGTTCAGCGTACAGCGGCAGCGATACAATGGCCTCTGTCTATGGATCATCGCTGGAGGCCGAGGAGATTGATCTCTCCGGCCTCGTTGAGTCTGTGGTGGACTCCGATGAGGAGGATCTGGCCGAGAGCATGGATGTGAGTTGGTCATATCGAACAAAATAAAATTAGCCTTAAATGAATCTGAAATCGATTTGCTAATTTTGTGCCCTGTCTCCACAGAGCCTCAATGTGCGTGATGCCGTACGAGATTGTCTCGAGAAGGATCCGTCGGAGCGCAGCGAAGATGATGTGGAAATACTGCTGGAGTTCACGCAGGGCCTCAAGGCATTCACAAACATAACGCTGGCGGTGCGACGCGCCCTCTGCTCGGTGATGGTGTTCGCTGTGGTCGACAAGGCCGGCACAGTGGTCATGTCCGATGGCGAGGAGCTGGATTCCTGGTCGGTGCTAATCAATGGCGCCGTGGAAATCGAGCATGCGAATGGCACACGCGAAGAGCTCCAAATGGGCGATTCCTTTGGCATATTGCCCACGATGGATAAGTTATATCATCGCGGCGTGATGCGCACCAAATGCGATGATTGTCAATTTGTGTGCATCACACAAACCGATTACTATCGCATACAGCATCAGGGCGAGGAGAATACGCGCCGGCACGAGGACGAACAGGGACGCATTGTAATGGTCACCGAACTGCGCTCCATTGGCGGCAGCGGTGCGGAGAGCGCAACCACAACAGGCAGCGGCTCGGCAGCCACTGCTCATTTAAATACAAAGCGCGGTCATGTGGTAATCAGAGGCACGCCTGAGCGGCTGCTGCAGCAGCTTGTCGAGGAGAACTCGATGACGGATCCGACATATGTGGAGGATTTCCTGCTAACGCATCGCATTTTCATACACAACCAGCAAGAGGTGACCCGAAAGCTATTGCACTGGTTCGATCTGGAGCAGCTGGATTCGCACAAAACCCAAGAGTTGCGCGATCGTGTTACTCGCGTCGTGCTGCTCTGGGTGAACAATCATTTCACAGATTTTGAGGCTGACCACGAAATGATGGAGTTCCTGGAGATCTTTGAGGCTGGCCTGGAAAGCAAAAAGCTGCTCAGTCAGCTCCGTTTGCTGCACATCGCGTGTGCAGCCAAAGCGCGCATGCGCAGCTGCATTTTAACGCGCTCTTCACGCGACGAACCACTAAATTTCCAAATCATTGGCGGCTACGAGCTGCGCGGCGTGGCCGCAGCCACGGGCAATGCCTCGGTAGGCATTTACATATCGCACGTAGAGCCAGGCTCGAAGGCTCAGGATGTGGGCCTCAAGCGTGGCGATCAGATACACGAGGTTAATGGCCAGTCGTTGGATCATGTGACCAGCAAGCGTGCGCTGGAACTACTCACGGGCACCACGCATTTGAGCATTCAGGTGAAAAGCAATTTGCTGGGCTTCAAGGAAATTATGCAGGCACTGGAGCATGGCAGCGGCAGCAGCTCTGCAGGCGGTGGCATCAGCTCCACCGGCAGCGGCAACGGCAGCTTTAAAAGCTTGCGCAGTCCACGGCGCATTTGCGCCAACGATATTGCCAAGCTGCATGGTCGCAGCGACAGCACCACCGAGGAGCTAACCAATCGTGCGCACATGGTGCGCCTGAGTTCCGTGGACATGCTACTGGATCAGCCGGACTGTGCGCCACCTCAGACGCCGCCGGTGAGTGCGGGCAGCGGCAATATGGCCTCGAATTTTATGCAACAATTGCTGCAAAGCGTCAATTCGAATTCGGCCAAAAAGTGCAGCGCTGAGGACAGCAAACCAGGAGGCTTCATGACGCTGGCGCCCAAGCGGCGACTGCAGAAAGCCTTAGCCAAAATGAATCTACTCAACAAACAGCAGCAGCCGCACGTGGGCGGCAGCCTCAACGACAGCTCCGACACGCTGCTCAATGAGCCGCAGTCCAAGGCAAAGCTATCGGCCGCCAGTTCGGGCAGCAGCAGCTGCCATTCCACAAATGGTGTCTGCACCACCTCCGGACGCCTCTATCAATCGCAATCCAATCCGGATCTGAGCAGTCTCAATTATGACAATAGCGGCGAGCCGAGCGCCACGCTGCAAGTCAACTATTTGCAGGCGCACTTGCATCGCCCCTCCGCTGCCAGCACACTCACGAGCAGCTCAATGCTGCCGCCCGACTATCCGGAGCATGTGCTCAAGGTGTACAAATCGGATCAGACATGCAAATACGTGCTCATCTACAAGGAGACGACGGCGCACGAGGTGGTCATGTTGACGCTCCAGGAGTTTGGCATACACGATCCCAGCTCGAACTTCTCGCTGTGTGAGGTGAGCGTCGGGGAAGGCGGCATGGTAAAGCAGCGTCGTTTGCCCGATCAGCTGCAAAATCTGGCGGAGCGCATCAGCTTTGCGGCACGCTATTATCTCAAGCTAAACGACAGCACCGAGCCGCTTGTGCCGGACGAACTGGCCTTGGAGCTGGTGCGCGAGTCGGGCGTGCATTTCCTGCAGCTCAATGCCTACGAGCTGGCCATACAGTTGACGCTACAGGATTTTGCCAACTTTCGCCAAATCGAATCGACGGAATACATTGATGAGCTGTTCGAGCTGCAGTCCAAATACGGTGTGCCCATGCTGAGCAAGTTCTCCGAGCTGGTGAATCGCGAAATGTTTTGGGTGGTCAGCGAAATCTGTGCCGAGCACAATATCGTGCGTCGCATGAAGATCGTGAAGCAGTTCATCAAGATAGCGCGCCACTGCAAGGAGTGCCGCAATTTCAACTCCATGTTTGCCATCATTTCGGGTCTGGGCCATGGCGCCGTGTCGCGCCTGCGCCTGACCTGGGAGAAGCTGCCCTCGAAGTACCAGCGCTTGTTCAATGATCTGCAGGACCTGATGGATCCGTCGCGCAACATGTCCAAATACAGGCAGCTGGTCTCCGCCGAGCTGCTCGCCCAGCATCCCATCATACCCTTCTATCCGATTGTCAAAAAGGATCTAACCTTCATACATCTGGGCAATGATACGCGAGTGGATGGTTTGATTAATTTCGAGAAACTGCGCATGCTGTCCAAGGAGGTGCGCCTGCTGACGCACATGTGCAGCTCACCATATGATTTGCTGGCCATATTGGAGCTGAAGGGTCAAACGCCCTCCAATGCGCTCTTCTCGCTCAATCAGATGTCCGCCTCGCAGAGCAATGCAGCTGCCGGCACGGTAATTGCTGCCAACGCTGGACAGGCTACGATCAAGCGGCGCAAGAAATCGACGGCGGCTCCGAATCCCAAGAAAATGTTCGAGGAGGCGCAAATGGTGCGCCGCGTCAAGGCCTATTTGAACAGTCTCAAAATACTAAGTGATGAGGATCTGCTGCACCGGCTCTCGCTCGAATGTGAGCCACCGCATGGCTCCACCTATTCGGGCAGCATTTCGCATGGCAACAGCTCGCATCGCAGCGCAGGCAGCGGCAGCATTGGTGGCACCGGCGGCGGCGGCGGCGCTGGCACCGGCAGCATCAATGCCGGCGGCGATCAGCTGAGCATTTACTCGCACACCAGCTCCAGTTCGGCGCCAAATTCATCGCTGTCGCTGCGCAAGCGACATCCCAGCTCCCCGACGCTCTCCACAACCAGCTCGACGAGCTCCACCAGCGATCATCAGCGCCAGCGCCAGCAGCTGCACAATAATGGACCCAAATTTGGTACTGCCTCGCCGCAGGCGGTCAAAAAAATGCTCTCCCTGTCCGAATCCTCAAAGATACGCCCGCATCAGCCATTCGTGCCGCGTCATAGCTCCGCGCTGCCTGGCGTCATCCCGCCGCTGCATCATTTGCATGCAGCGCATGGCTTCAGCACGCCGGCCGTCAGTGGCGCAGGCGTGGTTGCGGCTGCTGCTGTCTCAGCGGGCGTGGCCAATGCACAGTGTACGCCCAGTCCCAGTCCGTGTGCCCATCGACGCTTGGCATCTGGAGGTAAGCATACGACAAATATCAATTACCTAATCCACGGCCTGGTGGATTAGCGTTCCGGGAAAGTGCTGACAGATTGAAAAAGAAAATCCGTGATGCATATACAGCGAGTTCTTAGGAAAAACAATCGACTGGTTTTAAAAAGAAAATATAATAAAATAGGCTCTCAGTATTTAAACGAAAAATCACGCTCATTAGAATGAAGTTAGGCTCTGAAATAATTTGGGCATGTTTTTCTGTAAAACAAAAAAAAATTTAAATGGTTCGTGTAATTAAATCTATCCCGCTTTTCGACATCTGTGAGACAGTTCGTGCGTCATTAATCAATTCATTAATTTTCTTCTATTTTGTTTCTCAGGCAACATAATGCCGACACGTGCGATACACGAGCGCTCCCATTCGGATACGCCCGCCCCGCCGCCGCCTTTGCCCTCCGTGGATCTGTCGCTGGAGAGCAGCAGTGTGACGACATTTCGTGACTTGCCGCTGCGCAAATCCGTGACTTCCGGTAAGTGGAACGAGTGAAGCTCTTTGATATTGGCTCGCCCACGTCATAAACTAAACGCTTAGCGCTGCCTACTAAAACCTAGGTTCCATTCTAGCTCATAGTTAATAATAGTGCTTAATTGTAGCTTAATTTTAGTTAGCCTCTAGCTAAAAATCGTTAGTTGCGCCTAAGTATACCCCGCTCCTTGCTTGCAATTTGCCGATTTTTTATATATGTATATTTATATACAATGGTGGTTGGTTATCGCTGCTTCGGCATTTGGTTGTTGGTCTCTCACATTGCTTTATACACACACACACACACACGCTAAAACACACCCACACGCAAAACACAACCACACACAGACTGTGGCACACTTTTAGCTACTTTTACTCTACTCTCATCGCCACAAACAAACACCCAACAGGTTCAGTTTCATCGTGCGACAGCGGACATGGCTCCTACGCCCAGCAGCAGCAGCAGCAACAGCCGCACCATCAACAACACCACTTGACATACCAACAGCAACAACAACAGCAGCAACAAATAGCACACAATGAACCGTCGCCACCCGTTTACACGGCTGCTGACTGCCGCCTCTTGCAGCAAATTTCAAACAATGCCGTCACGCGGAACTTGAATAGTCCCTGCCAGAGCACCAGCACACCACCCAGCACACCCACACCACCACCACCAACACTACAGCAACAACAACAGCAACAACTAGCACCACCACCGCCACCAACAGCTGCTTCCATACAGCCACCACAGCTTCCAGCACCGCCAGCGCCCTATTTGCATATGCGCAGCCACCAGCAACTGCAGCAAATACAACAACAATTGGCCATGCCGCCGCCACCGCCACCGGTCTACACCAGCAGCCTATACAATCATCATCATAGCAATGCCACAAGCAGACACCTGAACCACATGCATGGTAAGTCGAGTCGAGCCGAGCTGAGCTGAGCAGAGACTGGAAACGCTGACCACCAAAGCAGCGGCAAATGCAACGCAAGAGCAACTGGGGCATGAGATTTAGGATACGATTCGATAGGATATATATAGAAGGCCTGGGTGAAGGACATGCCTTGCATCTATCTATATATCGCACCCTCTCTCTCTATATATATATAGATGAGAGTTAAATATGAGAGTCATTTATGTGCGCACTCAATTGTTGGCCCATAAGAAAATATTGATATTGAGCTATTAAAAAAATAAGAAACGGATAGGCAGTTAAATGGATACATTATGTTAAAAAACATAAACTTGGGCAATTACATAAGATCAGATATATATATAATAAGTAATATAAAAATGTCAACAAGTTAAAACATTTTTCTACATTAATCTGTAATACGTGATTCTCCCATATATGCATTTATTAAACTTGATCAAGCAATTCTCAAAATTAATTTTCATTTAATATTGTTCTTCTGCAGGTGGTCCGCCAAATTTTATGGATAGCACCAAGTGTACCATATGCCCCATGCCACCCATGAATCAATAAAAATCAAACTGTGCTGTTTTAACTACTAAATGTTAATTTAATTAGTTGTGAGTACAATAACAATTCAAGCCCAAATGCAAATACTAACTAACAAGTACTCTCTATCTTGCAGCATATATAAATATATATACGCCAAAATTTGTTAATGGTTGTGGTTTCCATGTCACCAGCAAGAAACGCAAATTCTTCACACATTACATGATATATATTAACATGCACACGCATCTATATACGATTGTGGCACGCCCATTGATGAGATGAATTGCCCCCAAAAAAGCGCACACACAAACATGTGCGTATTCCATTTATAATTTCTATCCGTTAACGTTCGAATACCCAGATGTCACGTATTCTTAGATTAGACGCCTAAAGTTTAGTTATGCTTTATGTTTTAAGTGGCTTACGATTAATTTTAATTTAGCACAATTCTTTGTAAACATTTTCCTCAAAAAAAAAAAAAAAAAAAAAAAATGAATAAGGAATCATCCACAAGTTGTTGCCTTCTCATCATGCATCAAAAGAAACACGTCTGCAGGCAGACCAAACCAGCAGACCTAATCAAAAACATTTGCAATCAAAAAACTCTTTTGAAGACTTTCAGTCGGCATTAAAAAACAAAATATTAATAAATTTGCCCAGCACAACCATAATAATAATAATAATATTAATAATGCTAATGATAATGCTAATGCTAATGATAATAATGTAAAGAAAGAGACGCGGCCGACTCAATCTATTGTATTCCATTTATGTATACCTTAGCTCTATATATATATATACATATATACAAGTTAGTTTTATCTATACATAAACATACGTATACATATGCAAAGTAATGATAAAACCTTCGCTCCGATTCCAAATATTTAGTTTGTAAGCCGAGAGATTTTTTCGAATATTTTTCAAGCGTTGTATTTACTATTATTTACTCTACACACAAAAGACAAATGCAACTTGTGTAAAAACAAAAAAACAAAGCAAAAAAAACAACCCAAGAACAAGAAAAGACAAACCTAGACAAGAAATATGAAAGTACAAGCAAATCGAAACCAACCAGAAACAAGAACAAGTAAACAAAAACCTGAGACTTGAACATCCACATAATATACATGTAATAATAATATTAAACTAACTTTTTTTGTAAACATATTCTTCTCGCACGTTAAGGACTCCAATATTTTTGTGTGTGTGTATATATATATGCGATTGCCTGTTATATACATAAATATACATAATATAATACGACTATATACAAGAAATCTCTACATATATATTTATATATATATATACAAACCTGAACAAAGTGCAGCCCAACTAGCTTAATTATTGTTGTGCAGCATCAAATTAAGTTTCGCTTCTAGAAATTTAACAAAACAAAAAGGAAGAAAAAAACAAACCAATCAAAGCTCTAAATGTTTAATGTATACTTGTGCTCTTTTATGTTTAAGTTAAGATTAACCGAAAAAACTTTGCTTTTTATGGCTTAAAAGAAAATTAAATGCAAAGAAACAAAATGTTTGTGCTTATTCGCTCGAATTCTAAATTAAATTAAAGTAAAAATCTCTTTAAATGTTACTGCGCCCAAACGCGAATTTGAATGCTCTTTTCTAAAGTTGGGAAGATCTAAAAGTTGATCAAAAAGCACAAAAAAAAAAAATACGTTTCATTATTTCCAATCGATCTAATAGCTAAAATATATCAAAATGAGAATTACTTCTGACAATTTTACTCAATTAATATTTAAATTTCTTTCGAATCTTTTTAAATCACATTAGCAAATTTATAATTTTGATAATTTCCAACTTTAGAAAAGGGCAAAAGCCTGAAGAAACCCGAAACACAAAAATTGCGCAATAAATTAAAATGTAAGATTAACTTGCTTCTAAATAAAATATTTACAAATCATTTTAATTAAAAACTTTATGTAATTCATTTAAGCTTCAAAATGCATGTGTATTATATATATATATATAGTCATATATATGTATAATATATTCAAAATTACTTTGGAAAAACAAAAAAAAAATACATACAGTATTTAAAAACTAAAAAGAAAACACCGAATTTTTGATTGAAATTGTATAATTTTTTATTGCTTTGCGTTGCGTTATGCATATCAATTGGTTCATTAAAAAGAATGTATAAATAATTTGGCTTTAAACCTAAGCACTATGATTAATACAAAATTTGTTTTGCATTGGGTGGAGCGCTTCGATTTTGGTAACAAATTCTGAATCTTAAGCATACAAATTTAGGATCACAAAGTTATTTGACAAAATGATCATAGTATAATGGTTTATAGCTGCCCCATATTGGAAAAATCGTGTTACCTATTATTAGATGAATAACATGAAACCAAGTCTTTGTGGTTACCCAAAAGTTGTTCGTTTTCTTTTCTCTCTCGCTATTCATAAGGTTAGGCTTAAATGAGAAATACTATTGGAGCAAGTGATTCAGTTTAGATTAACCGCGTGCGCTTCAGATAGGTAATGAGCAGATTATATATAAACTTATATTGCGCTAGCGATGGTATAATGCTGTCCCGCTGATGTCGCAGCTGTCCAATGACTCGCGGTATGTCCAAGTCCTGCACGAGATGAAACATGAATTACTTTCCACTTATTTCTCAAAATATATTTGGTGCTCACCTCATTGTGATCCAGCGTATAGAGCAATAGATCAGCCGTCAGTGTAACACCCGAACGTCCGCCACCTTCCAGGCAGTGTATGAGCACCGGCGGATTTGTGTTATGTCCCGGTGGCACCTCGTGCGTGGATGCCAATCTAACCGAATTGAGTTCCTCAAGAAAGTCGAGAAAGTGATTGACATCACGTGGACAATTCTGTTCCGCCCAGTCAGCATATTGCAGATGCCACACGGAGCGATAGCGACGCGATGGTGCATGATACAAACGCAATTTGCTGGTGGTGCAGCGATCTGTGGTTTGTGAGAATTCCTGATATACCTGGAACTGCAAGCAAAAATCAATTTGGTGAGTTCTTCACAGCTGCTGCATTTGCTGGGCTACTTACATGTCCAAACTCCATGCCCTCCTGACTGCTGAGCGGTATGTAGCTGATATCCTCCGTCAACTGCACCACCAGGTAGACATCCGCCTCCCACACGCATTGCCAGAAGATGCGCATCGTTTGCGACTCCTGCGGTGATTGGGCTACAATATAAAATCGCTGCTTCGTGCCGACGGTGGCCTGCAAAAATAAAGCTTGGTTAAGTAATCGTTAAGATCTTATTGAACAAAATGAAAAAACACACCGATATATATGAGGCATTCACATAGCCATGGCGATTGTCCATTGATGGCGTCAGACGCACGCGGTTATCATCATATGGCAGAAAGTTGGGATCATGATTCTTAAGTTCGTTCTCCTCCAGCAGCGCGCAGTCGTATTGCGCGTGCTCCCGTCTCTTCGGTATGCGCTCGAACTCCATGAAGAGCTGTGCATCCTGCAGCTTATCGTTTAATATCTGGCACTGGAAGATGAATACAAATATCATATTAATTTCTACAATATTAGGAATCCTTCTCGGTATGTTTACCAATTTATCCTTTGAATACTGGCCCGATATGGGCTGCGGCTTGCTAACACCCGTCGACCAACGATGCGGCAGATTGAGATCGTCCTGGGCCAGCTTCATTTTCGTGGCCAGCTTGGCATGTTGGGCGGCTGTGCTGGCCTTCTCTCTGCCGAGCGTGGCAGACTTTTGTTTATCGGGCGTTTTGCTGCGCGACAAAATGTTCCAGCGCCGGCGACGCTTCACATCCTTGCTGGCCGACGATGAGCCGGTGGTGTCCAGCGTCGAATTGAACATGGAAGACGTGGACGCAGATGTATTGGCAGACAGATTCATGGCACTGAATTGCTGATGCAACAACGAGTCGCCCGCCGGCGATATCACATCCACCGTGGACTTGTTCAGGCTGGCCGACGAGCGATGCTGACGCGGCGGCGCCGTGGCACCAATTGCTGGCGCTGCGCTGGCGGCGCGTGCCGCACGCTGCGGTGCCTGTGGCTCCAGGAACTGCAGCTCCGTGCTGGCCGCACGATCGGCGCCGTATTTCTTAATATTCCTGGTAATCTCATCGTCCGCCTGAGCATTGACAGTCAGCGTAACCACATTATTGTTGTTGTTGTTGTTCTTCTTATTGGAGTTGGCATGCCGTGCAGCGGGCACGGGCGCCACGCCCGGTGGCGCTGATTGTATGGAGGAGGCCCGTTGCCGCATGGCATCCGCATTGGCATTGCCGCCGCTGCCACCGCTGGCACGTTGCGGCAGCGGCACATTCTCATAGATGGGCTCAATGGAGCCATTCATGGCGCTGCGCTGCAAAGGCGTCGGCGTCGTAGCCGCCGGCTGTGGACTGCTCGCCGGCGGTGGCGCCGAACTGCGATAGCCGCTGGGCGGCAGAGTGGGTGAGCTGCAAGAGGAAGGGCCAATAAATAATTGAATTGAATGAGAGAATGGCTGTGAATTACCTCTGGACAGCTGCTGCTGCGGCGGCGGCCTGACTCATCGCCGACTGACGCAGCTGGGACATAATGGACGGCTGCTCCTCGATCATGTTGAGGTTCTCGAAGGTGCCATGTGGCGGCAGATACGGTTGCGAGTGGCCCATGTGGCCAATGTACGGATACTGATGCAGCATTGTGGCGCCCGAGGATGTGGGCACATTGCCGCCGCCGCCATGGACACCGCCGGCAGCGCCGGCCAAGGCCACAAACTGACCGCCGTTGAGCAGATTGCGATTGGACACCAGATCGGGCGATGAGCCGGACACATAATTGCGATAGCCCTGCAGCGAACGCGGCGTCGCCACAGCCAAATCCGGCGTCGACGAGGAGCTCAGCCGATTCACCGGATACGGCGGCGGCGCCTTGTGCCGCATCATGTGCATGCGCTGCGACAACTCCAAATAGGCAGCCGGCTGCTGCTGCTGTTGCTGTGTCTGGTAGAAATTGAGATGATGATGATGGGCATGCAATGCAGCCGCCGGCTGCGCCACATCCGGATAACGATGCGCCGCCGTCAAATGATGCCCAAACAGCAGGCTCTCGCCATAGACGGTCGGATTGTGTACGTCGGGCTGGGAGCCCGCATAGTAGGCGGCCGCATTGCCGGGCGTCGCCAGTGCCAGGGCCACATTGTGCAGATCGGCGGAGGGCGTGCGATATTTGAGCTGTACGGCCGTCTCGTAGTCCGGCGCGGGTCGATAGGTGGGCAGCATGGCCTTGAGGCGCTCCCGTTCGTGTGTATCCGTGCTGCTGTTGTTGTTGTTGCTGCCGTTGCCGTTGTTGTTGTTGTTGTGATGCAACATGCTGTTGCTGCTGTGCAAATTGTTGTTGCTCAGATCCAAACAGCTGCTGCTCTGGCCCAGCAGCTGGCTGTGACTGGCCGCCAGCGAAATGTTCGACGAGAGCAGCTGCTGTTGCTGTTGTTGCTGCAACTGTTGCTGCTGCTGCTGCTGTTGTTGTTGCAACTGTTGCTGCTGCTGCTGCTGCAGCTGTTGCTGCTCAGCGGCCGCCACGTAATCATACTCCACATAGCCCACGCTATCGCCACCCAGTGTGTGTCCATTGCTGCTCTCCATGTCGGCGCCAACGCTGCTGCCCAAGCTGGAGGGCGTGTCCGTGTCTATGTAACGCTTGAAGAACTTGTGCTGCATGATGCACAGCTTCCAGAAATAGCGTGCAATGTCCGCCTCGCTGAAGATGAAGCTGCCCACAATGCTGCCGTCGCCGTCGAGCTTGTTCTGCTCGATTTTGATGGTGCGCTTGTCAATGGTCACCGTGTGGAACTCCTTCCAGGGGAAATACTGCCTGCCGTTGTCCGCATTCACGACCATCCCATTGATGGCCAGGCCGAGCAGCAGATCATTGCCCAGCGTATCCTTGGCCGGGAAGCGCTCCTCGCCATAGCCGTCCAGCTGCTGGCAGCATTGTATGTACATCTCCTCCGCCTGGCTCTGGTTCAGATGCGCCAGGCCCGCATGCTGCTGCAGCACCTCCATGATGAGGCCGTCGAGCATGCTGTCGTCGTTGGCCAGGCCCTGCATGTTGCGCGGCAGCACCAGCGATTTCTTCAGATAGTCCTTGGACTGCTTGTCGCCCTGATAGCTGTCATACTCCGCCTGGCGGCAGTAGAGCGCCAGCAGGATGGCCGTGCGTATGTCGCAGGCGATGCGCCCCTCGTATATGTCGCTCTTTAGCTGGAGGAAGTAATAGAAGCGTGTCGCCTCGTCGTTCAGATGCCGCACACCCGTCGTCACATAATGGCGCACACGCAAATACATCTTGTTGTCCGCTCCATATTTGACCAGCTGGCGGCTGAGCGAACGCTCCAAGTCCAGCCATTTGTATTCGTCCTCCTTGTCCTTGACCAAGTAGCGCAGGCCAAAGAACTCCGGCTGCTGGATATACAGACGCTGGCACACATTGTCCAGGCACTCCTGGCCCTTGCTCTCCGAGCTGATGGTGCAGTCGACGGTGCTCGAGGTATCTGGCAAGCAAGAGACGCACATACATAACTATATAATGGATAAAACGTGCGCAGATAAGCCCCGAGACCATAACGGCGGCAACAACAACGCTTGGCAACACAGCACGCGCAAATATGCTAATGTACACACAGATATTTTTTGTTGTCTAATCGTTTTTTTTTTTTGGGTTTTGTTTTTTTTCGGATTGCCCTAAACGTTTTTATTGAGCCACAGCGGAAATCGTTGGGGTATCTGTTTTGTTTACAGCGCGCACACTGTTAGTTAACAGCGCGCGCCTGTTGACAACATGACACTTGCCTAAAGTGGGGGCTTGCAGGGTTTGATTAATCTGATGCGTTCAACATATATAAATCAGTTACTGGAATAGCCTAGCATATGCTATATACAGAAATGTATTATAATTAAACTTTTACTCAAGTTGTCACTTTAAGCGCATGTCATTTTAGCACAAGGCAAATAGCTGTCAACTGTTAACAGGCGGCGCCTGTTAACTGCCTAACAGTGGCGCAACAAGTCAAATAGAAAGAAAAAAAATGCCGTATTTGTTGTTGCTATCGTTGATTTGTTTTGACAAAAAGCGAATTCCAAAAAACTGGTCATAACGAAAGCCGTCGCCGTCGCCGTTGCTGTTGCCAAGATAAACGCACAGCTTATCTGCCGTTGTTGGCCTTATAAAAATAACACACACAATTATGTGTTTCCAATTAAAAACGCGAAAATGAGTAAATAAATCAACAAGTGTAAAAAGCCTGACGGCAGCTGCTTTTTTCTTGTTGCTGTTAACGGCGACTCATAGACTCGTGCAATTGAAAACTCTTGCACTTGTGTTTGAGGGGTGCCGTTATTGTTATTGATACTCTTCTTCTTTCCCTTGTTCTTGTTGCTGTTGTACTGATACGCCCCCACACGCGTATACGCACACACACACACACACACACAGACGCACACGCACACTCACCTAGCAAATGATGCACATTTATAACAAATAAATTTTTGGACGTCACATTATATTGTCGACACTTTTTAAAGAATTTCAAAGGCATTTCCGTGCCGTTGTGTGTTTGGAACTAAACGCAAGACACGCTGCTGCTGCTGCTGCTGTGGGCTTTGGCTGAGGTGTTGCTGTTGCTGTTGTTGGCCAGCAGGTACCAACGACATTTGCATGTAAATTACACAATTGGATTTGGTTGGTTGTTGATTTGTTCAAGCTGTTTGTGTACAGCTTGTAAGGCACTTTGATTCGAACACAGTTGTGTACACGTTAGGCATTAAAATTAAATAATTAAAGCTTATTTAAAGTCGTTGCAAAAAATAAATAAAAAAGAGTTAACAGAAAAACTAAAACGAAAGAGTAGTTTGGTAGTGGTATCGAAAATGCGAGTGAGTACAATGCCTTGCAGTTAGAGATGTGCGATATTGTCCATTTTAACAGCTAGCTGTTAAGCTTGCGTGAGTATTATCCGTGTTAGCCGTGAATGGCAGTGTAAGCAAATCAATAAAGATGTACTATTCATTTAAATAGATTAAATGTTTTCAGCCTAAATTATTAATTGACATTTATGAATAATATCATTTAATAAGCGTTTTAGTGAATATGCTAACAGCACACCTGTTACTTTAATTTTACTCTAACAGAATAGTTAATCCACAAGCATCAGCGTTTTGCTCGTTCTCTTACGATCTGCATACTCAGCTTAGCTGAGTAAGTTTCGTTAAGTGTGCTCACTGAACGATTGTCCAGCGATGAACGACAGCAGAACCACTTGAGTAACAATAACAACAGTATCGCTTTGTTCAGGCTGCCGATCGGACGTGGTTTATTTTGCCTATTACTGCACCGAATCAAGCACCAGCTATTCATCAATTAATTTCATTACAATCAGTTTAACTTTAACCACACACCGATACGGGCCTACTTTACGAGCAACAGCTGGTCGAACACGTAGGCGCGTTATACAGGGATTAGCCAAACACGCACACATATAGTCAATTGCATGCATACATATGTGCATGTGTATGTGTAGGTGCGCTTCGCCGTTGTTGTTGTTGTTGTTGTTGTCACTGCCTCTGCTGCAGTCGCTGTAGTCGTCGTCGTCGTCGTCCGCGTCGTCGTGGCTTCCACTTTAACTAAATAAAACAAATTAAGCGCTCGCGCAACGTCAACGCTAAACGTGTACAAAAAAAAAAAAACGAAGAGGAAACTCGAAATAAAAAAAGTAGAAACCAACAGTCAAAAATCTGTAGAAAAGGCGCATGCACAAACGACTGAACGGGCAGCCACATTCGAATTAACAACGCACAAAGTGTAAGTTCTACGCATTTCAGATACATACACACATTTATTTTTTTAATATCTTGAACCAATTGATCGTTTCGTTTTCGTATGCGGCATTTGATGGTCAAGGTTACAGCAACAACAAGAGAGATCAATACATACATATAAAATACACACGCATGCATAAACATGCGCGCGTGTGTGTGTGTGTGTGTGTATTTGTATGTACACACGGGCTGCGTGCCTGCCTACGTGTGTGCGAGCGAGACAAACTACTGTTACTGGCGAAGTGTAAAGTTCATTACCTGTTGCTGTTGCTGTTGCTGCTGTTTCTTTTGAGTCTGGCTTCGTTTTTCCTTTATGGGTTTCTATTAAACAGGTTGCATGCTCGCTAAATTTGAGGTTACATTTGACTAGTCCGTCTCGCTCGCACGCCCTAGAATCGCTATCAGCAAATTAATTCAATGAATGTTCTCTCATTTCAAAATGAGTTAATGAATTGATCTTTTGTTTTTTTTTTTTAGTATCTGATGCAATCTGTTAAGTTTCTGTTGCTTGATTGGCCTAAGCACCGTTTGTTGCTTTGTTGTTGTGCTTCTCAGCTGTTTTGTGCCGTTCTTATCAGCTGCTACAGCTGACTTTCAATACCGTTATAACTGCTCAATTGACAGAGTTAGCTTCTGTTAATACCCTATCGTCTGTTATTTGTCTAAAAAACTAGTTTATTTTAACAATTCCCAATTGGAGATATTGAATAACAAATCATTGAATATTCAAAAGTTGCTTGACTTTTTTTTAGTTTTTTTTTTTTTACAAGTTTTGCTGTCTACCCGCGTATTAAAAAGTTTAAACTTTGCACGTTTCGCGTCATTGAGCAAAGCAAAATAATAATAATAATAATAAAAAAATAGTAAAAAATATTTGCCTTTGACATTGAACCAAATAAAAGCGATTGGGTTTCTTTTTGGCAAGGTTGTCTTTAAACTAGGCTTCCCCTTAATTTATTGATCTGCGCTAGTCTCAAACGCGTACAGAGCGAACCCCTTGAGTTTGCCCAGTTTTAAAATGACAACGACTTTTCGCAGCGATAACAGATACTCAAACACACACACACACACACAAGCAAACAACAATTTTTGCTCATTCATGCTTACTTTTTGGTTTAGCGACTAACTATGCACGTTCATGCTATCTAAGCGCTCTGTTTTTCGCTCCAACTAACTAGCGAGATCGGATCTAGGAGTCTAGAAGCAGCCCTCGCCAACGGACCCCAAATATGCCTACTAGGCATTCGCGTGCAAATACAACACACACACACATGTACCCAAATATTTCGTGTGATTTGCAAGGTTTTTGTTTTGACTGAAAGTATGGATCGATTATAGAAATCTATCTGAATGTGCTTTGAAGTACCCCAGAAATAGCTGTCATATTAAAGAAAATTCTCAGAAAGTTTATAAATTCAATGTGTCAAAGGTTTTCATATACATATATGTATTCCTCTTAGAGGTGAGTCTTTGTCAGTAAATAATTTAAATAATATATCTGAAACATGCATTTGCTTAATTTTTGAGCTTAAAAAATATCCATTGTTCTTATTTTTCAAGCATTTTTGTATACCCTGTATACAGTGGGTAAAAAGGGTATATTGTATTTTAAATATATTTCTTTCGTCCTATCGTTAGCTGGCTTTTTTCTGCGCCAATCTAATCGCGCTGTTCACTTAAATTTTCTGTGTTTGAGTAATTTTATTGTGCATTTAAACTTTATTGTGCTTGGAACAACATGATCTCAGGTACAAAAGTAATACATGTCTTCATGAGATATGATTTTAAATGGGATTTTGTTTGGTTATGGCAACAAAATATGTTAAAGACCTAAGTTAGATACAAAATGCGAGGCAACGAGAGTAGTTGGAATGTGTTCAGAACTAAAAGCTAACGAAAAAGTAAGGATATCTTCGGCACGCCGACGATTAAATACCCTTGTAGACAATGCCCTTTTGCAGATATATATGTGCGCATAGTGGAGCTCAAAAATTCGGAGTTTTGTTAAAAATATCTTTGAAAACAGATTTTTTTCATTGAAAATCCGACTATTCCACCGATCTTTACAATAGCAGGTTTATGATATAGTTGTTCGAAGTTAATAGGATTTTTGATATATATGAGGATCATAATTGAGCTAATAGATCCCGAGTTTGGCCGAGTTATCTTAATCTAAAAAAAAAGTTTCCATATCGGAACAAACTTTTCGACCGATCGTTCCTATGACAGCTTTATGTTATAGTAGTCCGATATTGATAAGATTTTGCGATGCAAAGCTTCAAGATGAAAGCTTTAATACTGAGAGACTAGTTCGCATAGAACTATGTAGATATTGAGTTAATGAGAGTATAAAAGTTACTTTCAAGTAATTTTCTAAGAGATTTAAGATGTTGAATACCTTGTCAATTTGCAGAATTGGCTCAAAGCTTTCCACCTGCATTTAGTACAATAACCTATTAACTATTTAGTTAGTCCAAATTCCGAACCCGATGGCGTCAAACACCCTGCCAGCTCTGACCTACAAAAGTTGAGCAGATTTTCCGCTTTTGCCACTTGTCGAAGTCGCCATCGTCGTTGTCGTCGTCGTCTGTGATCGCATTTGTTTTATTTGCACCTCACTCAATTGACCATTGAGCACCTTTCCTAATGGCAGCTCGTGGATGAGGCGGCATTACGGCTGGGTTCGATTTGCATACGCGTCGTTGTCGACTCTGGCAAATGTTTAATATTTATTTTTTTGCCTTTTGCTGACCACAGCAACAAGAACTAAATATTGCACGAGTATTTTCTATGCGAAAATACAAACGCACGTAGTCGAAACACATTAGACATTAAAAAACCTGCTCAAAATTCAAGGTGCAACCTCAACGTGTTTTTTATGATTGACTGTTCCCTTTTTCTGTTTTGATTTTTCTTTTATATATATTTTACTCAAAATATGTCTGGGGCAGAGATCAACGTTTCAGATACAAATTGAGCAACTGATAAGTTTTATTACTTGTTTTTACAATGGCAATAAATTTAGTTTAAAAAAAAAAAAAAAAAACAATAATAAACCATAATTAAAAGAAATTTTTTTAATTTTCTCAAAATTGTTTACGTAGTAGAAAATAGAACTTTTCTACAATTTGGAAAAATCTCTCGAAATATTACTCTCCGATTTTTACGCTGCAGATTTATTTCATGAACCATTCAAGCAAAATTCAAATATATTCAATAATGCTCAAAAAATAGAACAAATATTTAAATAATTCAAAGAATCTAGAGTTTTTTATGCACGTCGACAAATGCATTCTACTTCCTACAAGGTTACAAACGTTTCATTTTTCGAACTTTCTATTGACAGAAAATTTTTTAATAACATTTGCCATTTGAGTTTTCTTATTTGATATAATGTTATAAAAAACGGTTAATTAAATTTAAATTTATTGCAATTATCTAAACGCTACCCTTAACACTCTTTAACAAGTTGTTCAAAAAAAAAACCATGCGCATGTCAAATTGAAATCAGCTTGTAAAAATAGAAAAAGTACAAACCTAAGGTGATTGAGCTCTGGAGTCGAGCGAGAGACCACATTCAATATCTGTGTGTACAAAGCCTACATATATGTACGTATGTACATATGTATATGTAAATTTGTTCGACAGATACACATCGTCGCGAAATATCGTGACGTAATGAATGCCGTCATGCTGAATGTGTATGTGCATGTGTGGGGGGTAAACACAATGTAAACAAAAACGTAAATATAACTCGACAATTTGAAATAGAATTCAAGTAACATTCTTTTGTTTACGCCCAAGATTGGGTTGCCGAAAGTAAATTGATATTTTCGTCATTTCCAATGAATGCGCGCTCTAATCTCGCACGTATTTTTGAAGTGAGCCTCATTTATTGTTGCTGTGCAGTAAATAATCGCAAATGCTTTTTTTTTGATAAGCAGCGATGCGTTTTCGCATAAAAAGTGTTCGCCACAATGGGTACAACTGTTAGTTAACAGCGCGCTGTTAAAACGAACAGACCAAGGTGAGCCGCGGGCAATGCGCGTTGAGTTAACCGTTAACTCGTTTCGCAGCTGTGAATCAATTAATTGAAATATTAATTAGCGTAAGTAAGGGGAGCGTGTGTCTCAATAGATAGATAGACAGGGCAACAACAATTTAAAGCGCATTTTATAGTGTCAATGTCAACGAGCGCGCGTGCGTTAGAGCGAGACAGATTCTCAATACGTAAGCGCACGTTTACCGTTAGAACAAGTGCGGAAGCGCGTTTGCCGTTAGGCGCCTCAGTCGCATGCAAAATAGTTTCGTTTCAAACTGTACTCGCATTAGAGAGTTCTATTCTAATTTGTGGCTTGGTGTGTGCGTCCCTGTGTGTGTGTGATGTGTGTGTGTGTGTGGCATACGTGGCATACATTAGGTGCGTGCTCAAAGTGCGATATGCAAAATTGTATAGATCCCTCCTTACCCGCCGGCCCCATAGGCTGCTCGTGCTCGTGTAAAGTGTATGCAAAATCGAAACTAACATTTCCCCCTCTGCTTCCAGTCAGACTTTAAACCATGGCCAGTGAGCAGCCACCAATTGATGGAGTAGCAGCAGCCGCCGCTGCCGCTGTCGCTGCCGGCGGCGATGAGCCATTCCTGGGCCTGCTGGACGTCGCGCTGCTGGCGGTGCTGATCGGCGGCGCGGCCTTTTACTTTTTGCGCAGCCGCAAGAAGGAGGAGGAGCCCGCGCGCAGCTACTCCATACAGTGAGTACCCCCCACTAAAGAAAGTCTATTGCAAATGACTTCCTAATCTCGTTGCCCCGCAGGCCCACCACAGTGAGCACCACCACGGCGACGGATAACTCGTTTATCAAGAAACTGAAGACCTCCGGTCGCAGTCTGGTCGTCTTTTATGGGTCTCAGACGGGCACCGGCGAGGAGTTCGCCGGACGTTTGGCCAAAGAAGGTATCAGGTATCGGCTCAAGGGCATGGTGGCCGATCCCGAGGAATGCGATATGGAGGAACTGCTGCAGCTCAAGGATATTGAGAACTCATTGGCCGTCTTTTGTTTGGCCACCTACGGCGAGGGCGATCCCACCGATAACGCCATGGAGTTCTACGAATGGATCACCAATGGCGACGTTGACCTAACGGGTCTAAACTATGCGGTAAGTGTATTATCACAGCACGCTTAATTGTTACGATAAGGCGTCTGTCTGCGCCTGGCTGTCCCTATCTAATCGCCGATTACATGAATCTCATGGTCGTCCAAATTGTTCTTCTTATCAATCATTGGCATATGCAGATAGCTTAACTTATCTATTTACTATACTCTTGTACGAGCCTTGTAATAAGCGGAACACTGTTTATTTGTATACATATGTATATATATTATATATATGTAGCTAGATTTTACTATTAGTATTGTGAGCGAAATTCATTTGTCGTTTACTTTGCGGGAAGTGAAATATGTCAACCCCATCAAATTTGCTCACTCGTGCTTGGAGAGCAATTATAATAGATTATCAAGGCAATTAATGATATTTTTGAGAAAGAGGTTAAAGTGGGAGAGTGAGAGAGAGAGAGAGAGTAACGAGCTAGCCGAGACTTAAAGTGAGCGCTGAGACTCAATTAAAAAATATGTACATATGTATGTATTTTACTTAATACGATACTACTGTGCATATAATTTTCTGGACACGTATTTAATTGGCAGATCAACTTGAATTTATAGAATTGATTTAAAGTTTAAAAAACACATTGCAAATATTAAGAAACCCGTCTGCTTGTGACGTCACAGCGGTTTCCTGTTAAGTCTCGTTTACCTTGCGCTGGCCACTCTGTTAAGTGCGTAGCAGTTTCTGTCTGTCATGTTAGTTGGTCACACTGTCACGTAACAGCTGTTAGTAAAACGTGGACTCGCTCGCACAACTGTTGCGCAATTTTGTTTACGATTTGTGATGCGAAACAATTACAATAATTCGTTTTTGCTGAATGAAAACTATTGCCATGTGAAACATATGCGATTGCGGCTGCTGCGGAACACATAACTGGGCGGGAGCTAAATAATGTTAAACACGTTCGCCGGCGCCGGCAGCGCTGTTGCCCTTGGCACGCGTCGCTGCCAGTGGAAGGGGCGCACTTTGGTCTGGCTATTAAATAATTTATATAATAGGGCTACGACACGCGTAGACAGACAAACCCAGCACGGGGTAATAGAGCATTATGTGGATAATTACGGTTGTAACAATTCGTATTGCTTGTATTCTCAACAGGTTTTCGGCCTAGGCAACAAAACCTACGAGCACTACAACAAAGTGGCCATCTATGTGGACAAGCGTCTAGAGGAGCTTGGCGCCAACCGCGTCTTCGAGCTGGGACTGGGCGACGACGATGCCAAGTGAGTCTTTCATAAAGTCTAAAGTCAACTTGTACTTACGTCTCAATTAACTTGCTAGCATTGAGGATGACTTCATCACGTGGAAGGATCGCTTCTGGCCCGCCGTCTGTGATCACTTTGGCATTGAGGGCAGCGGTGAGGAGGTGCTGATACGCCAGTATCGCTTGCTCGAACAGCCCGATGTGCAGCCGGATCGCATTTACACCGGCGAAATTGCGCGTCTGCATTCCATGGAAAATCAGCGGCCACCGTTTGATGCTAAAAATCCATTCCTGGCCCCCATACGCGTCAATCGTGAGCTGCACAAGGGTGGCGGTCGCTCGTGCATGCACATCGAGCTAAACATTGAGGGCTCCAAGATGCGCTACGATGCCGGCGACCATGTGGCCATGTATCCCATCAATGACAAGTCGCTCGTGGAGAAACTCGGCCAGTTGTGTAACGCTGACTTGGACACGGTGTTCTCGTTGATCAACACCGATACGGACAGCAGCAAGAAGCATCCATTCCCTTGCCCCACCACCTATCGCACTGCGCTGACTCACTATTTGGAAATAACTGCTATTCCGCGCACGCACATACTCAAGGAGCTGGCCGAGTACTGCACCGACGAGTCCGAGAAGCAGATGCTGCGCAGCATGGCCTCTCTGACGCCGGAGGGCAAGGAGAAGTATCAGAGCTGGATACAGGATGCCTGTCGCAATGTGGTGCACATACTGGAAGATATCAAGTCCTGTCGGCCGCCTCTGGATCATGTGTGTGAGCTGTTGCCACGCCTACAGCCTCGTTACTATTCCATTTCGTCGTCGTCCAAGCTGCATCCAACTGATGTGCATGTAACTGCTGTGCTGGTCGAATATAAGACGCCTACGGGTCGTGTTAATAAGGGCGTGGCCACCACGTATCTAAAGCACAAACAGCCCAAGGACGGCGCCGAGGAGGTCAAGGTGCCGGTGTTCATACGCAAATCACAGTTCCGACTGCCCACAAAGCCGGAGACGCCCATCATTATGGTGGGTCCGGGCACCGGTTTGGCGCCCTTCCGCGGCTTCATCCAGGAGCGTCAGCATCTGCGTGATGAGGGCAAAACGGTGGGCGAGTCGGTGCTTTACTTTGGCTGCCGCAAGCGCAGCGAAGATTACATCTATGAGGCCGAGCTCGAGGAGTGGGCCAAAAAGGGCACGCTCACCCTGAAGACGGCCTTCTCTCGCGACCAGGCGAAGAAGATTTATGTGCAGCACATGCTGGAACAGGACGCGGATCTAATATGGGATGTGATTGGTGAAAAGAAGGGACACTTTTACATCTGCGGGTGAGTTTAAATGCCTCCACATATCAGCCCAAACTCTTATGCTCGCCTCTTTTGTCTTGTAGCGATGCCAAGAACATGGCCGTGGACGTTAGAAATATTCTAACGAAAATTCTGTCCACAAAGGGCAACATGAGTGAGGCGGATGCTGTCCAGTATCTGAAAAAGATGGAGGCCCAGAAACGCTACTCGGCCGATGTGTGGAGCTAATCGCCGCGCGAATAGCACTCGCCCCTCTCTAGCTCTAGATGAGTCACAGTCGCGGATCAAAGCAAAGAAAGTAATGAAAACAAGAAAGAACAACTAAAAGCCACACATTAACTAACGTAAGCGAAAAGTCGTTGTAGTTAATTAAGCTATATGAATTAATTATATATGAAATTGGTTTGGGAACTTCAGCTGCGGTTCAACAAACGGCGTTCAAGTAACGTTTATGCCTAATTTTAGTGTTAAATTGATTGATTATATAAACATATATATATATAAATGTATTTATATATAAAATGCCCTTTTTTATTGTTGTGCAAATCGATTTGATGATGATGTTAATTATGATAATGATGATTGTAATTGTACTTTAAGTAGTTTTTGTATGTACGCAATTAATTGAAATGTTCTAACACCACATTTTCATTTAGTTTGTGTTCTTTTTATTGGTGATTTCATAAAACAAATGAAATAATTTGTGCAATTGTACAACAAAATAAAAAATTGTATTTCATTTTCTATGCGTAAACGAAAAATAAAAGCAAAAAAATTGCACATGCCTAAGCTGACTAGCAAATAACCTTAATTGTTTGTATATAATCCTAAATTCATCTAACAGTGTATCTGGTAGTCGGATACACCTAAAAGAACGTTTTTGGTTCATTCAGCTGCCCACATATTAAACATGTATGTTAATTAAATGAAAATGTTAATGTTAACTTTGCTTGCGTAATTAACAAAGTGCTCCTCATGCTCAGAGTATTCGGACAGTCTGGCAACGCTGCATTGCAACGGTTAATGCGAAAGTAAAGCAACAAATCAGCGAAAAGTGCGCGTAATTCTTTATAAACTTTATTTTAATGTGTAAATATATGTGCAATATCTGTAAACTAAGCTAAAACACGTGTCCAGGTGAGTGCCCCGCCTATTACTGTTAATATTTAATCAAAAACACCCGCTCGCTCAAAATGCGGCAAAGTATAACGCAGCGTCTCTGCCAAGCGGGTTGACGCAAACATTTGTTCGGTTTTTTGCTTGGTAAAATCGGCGTCTGTGAAGTTCTCCAGGTTATTGTCGGACGTTTCGGCCTTGTCCTGGCTAACGGTGGGCAGTATGCCGTAATTGGCAAAAAAGCCATAGCTCTCGCGGCGATGCACCTCGGCCAGCAGCTGCTCGTAGCTGGGCACAGGCACGCCCAGGTCCAGATTGAGCAGCGTCTCCGACAGGCGATTGTGATAGATTTTCAGGAGCTGCGGCCGCTTGTGCTTCAGCACATCCAAGCTGAGGCTGGTGTAGAAAAAGTAGTTCAGATCGATGCCGGGACTGCCCCAAATGCTTAGCTGAAAGTCTATGAAGATCACATCCTGCAGCTGCTGCGCTCCATTGTATTTGAACAGCATGTTGTTCACCCAAAGATCACCATGATTCAGCACTTTGATCTCCTTATCGACTGGCGCCTGGGCACGCACCAAGTGCGTGCGCTGTTGCTTCAAATATTTGCCTATCTTGCCCGCTATCCGCTCGTAGCCCGACCAGCTGTTGACCAGTTTGTGCAGCTGTTCTCCGTTGCCGGCAAAGAAGCGCATCAGCAGGCCGTCGTCCTTGGCCAGGCCTTCCGGTGACAGCATGCCATCGCCATAGGCTTCAAAAATTTCGGGATCCTGAGAAATGAACACAATTGTGCAATTAGAGCAAACGAGAATTTTTGGGTGTGGAACTTGAATCCTAGACCTATTTATTCTTCTACGTGATATAAGGATTCGGTTCTCGGGCACCATGCATACATATTCTTGATCAGTACGCCTGTCTGTGTGTCTGTCTGTCTGTCTGTCTGTCTTATCTAAGGCAAACTATGCCCTTTGTCTTAGAGTTTAGCATAAGTCCGTTTTTCTGTTGCAGGGACTACATATGTCGGAACCGGGTGGATCGGGACAATATATCATATATCTGCCATAGAAGAGTCCCTTCGAATATTAAGTTTTTGAACAACATCAAGCACTATATCAACATATCTTAAGAGAGTTTTACTTATTTCCTAACATATCTTCAAACTGACTTTCAAATCGGGTTATTATATAATTTGGGTCTTATAGATAGAAGGAATACTAAGCTTTTTTGGGTTTTCTTCTGCTCGACACTTAATTGGATTTCAAGATAAATAACGATAACAAGTAAGAGGATCTAGTCGGGAGCTCCCGACTAGGGAATACCCTGAAACCTCTTTGAGTTGGTAGCATGGAGGTGGCGATAGCTATAAAATAAAAGATACTTGACATATATATAATATTCTAGAAGCAACATATCAAGTTTGGTGACTCTAGCTCATAATATTTACCCAATTTGCTCAAAAAACAGGATTTTGATATCGATTTTTATCGATTACTTGGAAACGGAGTAAGTTATCGAATATCGGAATCAAACTCGATCTGCGATCAAGTCTCTAGCTCTTGTAGGTTCTGAGATCCTTGCGTTCATAGACGGACGGACGGACAGACAGACGGACATGGCTAGATCGACTCGGCTATTGATGCTGATCAAAAATATACTTTATGGGGTCGGAGATGCTTCCTTCTGCCTGTTACATACATTTACATTTTGCATAAATACAATCACCCATTTTTAATGGGTTCAGGGTATAAAAATGTAGCGACTCGTTTAAATAAATTAAAAGCGGTTTAAACACGAATAAAAGCATAAAATAATGCGAAGTAGTTTTTAATAAACTTGAATTCAGTTACGATTAATTGAAAGCTGTTTAAACACGAAAGAAAGCATAAATTTTAATGCGAAGTTGGATTAATAATACACAAACTAAATTATATTGAAACAAAAAAGGGAAATTTGCTTGAATAGTTTTCAAATGCTAAGTCTTTGCTTCCTTATCAACAAGTCTCGGCTCACTTTCTGTGTTATCTGTAGAGGGCCCATTTTATATTTGACTTACCAGCGTTGCGAGCACCATTGAGGCGGCATGAAATTCGGCGAGTCGTTCCATAACCAGGCGACAATGTGTCTCGTCTAGGCCCGTTTCGCGAGAGCCCATAACATAGCCAAGTTGGCCAAGATCTTCAAAGACCAGCGTGTTCTGCGGCTGCTTCATGCACTGATAGAGTCTGAAAACGGATCTTTATGGCAAATCTGATTGCTGCGACTAGACAATATTATCTCACTTGGGTCCGAAGCGCCGTTTGCATTGCGTCAGCAGTTCCAGGCGTGGCAGCAGCTCGTAGTACGTGATCTTCTCCTTTAAGTACACCTGCAAGTCCTCAAGGAACTCCACAGAGTCAATGCGCGGTATGCTCTTCACAATGACCGCCATTTGCTCATCCTTCTGTGAAGCTTTGCCATTTTGTTGCCTGTAATTCAATTTGACACGATAGATTTGACTGCAGTAGTTCTCGCCGGTGCTGCTGCCCATGCTGCAGTGAATCCCTGTCAGCCGAATACGGGATGTGCGCAGTGCCGTCTCCAACACCTCGGTGAAGAAGGGCACATCCAAATGCTTGGGCGGCGAGGCTTGTAGCTCCTGATCGTACACAATGCTGCACATGTTGTGATCGCAAGTAGTTTGAAAAGCTTGAACGCAGCGTCAGGCATTTTATACGCACAGCCGAACAAAGCTTAGATTGTTGTTGGTTTTAATTAGCGTGATTAATAATATATATAAATATGCCCATACATATACATGCATATAATTTCACTTAATAGGCGACAACAGCGTCTAATTGTCCACTTTATCAATATAAACAAACACGCGACCTTTTTACAAATTTTATATAAATTCTATGTATATCTGAAAACCAGTTATTTTATTTTCACAAGTTTCTTCTGCTCTCTTCCAAAAGCGTTACGTTGACTTGTTTGACTGTCTGACAGGCAGTCCGACACTCGGAAATTATCTTATCACGGCCCACCCACTTTTCAGATTATGTCCGTGATTATTTAATCATCTTTATCTATCTAACGTTCTACTAGTTTCTCAGGCGAGAGCATCGCCCAGACTCAACAGATCGAAGCTTTGTATTTCTCTCACGTATTTCCTCTCTGTATTCTCTCTGTATTTCCTCTCGCGCTCTCATCTTATATTTCTGTGTTTCACGATTTACTGATTAGTGCGCAAAATCTCAGCTAATCTTTCTTTTTTAATACTTTTGGACCTCAAGATTTTATTTTTTGCTGTCACAATTTCATTTCACATTCACATTTTTATTTTCCAACATTTCAACTTATAATCTCTCGCAATTATTAAAATTTGTTTTTGCAATTATAAATTATTTTATAAATTTTAATGAAGCTATTTATGACATAATTAGGCAGTCCAAATGACACTTTAATTTGTCTAGAAAATTATATTTCCAGTTCTATAAGACGTATATTTCAAATGTGATTATTTTTTGTTTTTGTGCAAAGTGAGGAAATGTTCAAAAATGTGAAATATTCTTGGACTTGACAAATGTGCTGGCTGTAGTATTTATATTCTCCATATCAGAAATGTGATCATCTTTAGGTTTAAAAGTATTTATTGTCGCATTTGGTGCGTCAAGTTCGTAAGGCAGAGGGACAAACCTGATTATGATTATATTTACTTTTTGGGGCTTGAAAATGCTTCCTTCTGCCTCTAATATTTACTAGCGACACTTTGTTATACGCTTTAAAGTATTAGTTATCTTTTTACGACTGTAATGGCTACATTTCTAGCTTGTATCTTATGATTATCATAACACCAAATCACCTCCAAAGCCGTCTTCATCCCAGTCGCGTTGCCTTCGAAAGATGTCACAAGATTTAAAAGATATTCAGTCATGCAATACTGAAAGCCATAAAGAAATTGCACTATTTGTTTCTGGGGCCTTAAATGGTTAATTTACAAAATAATAAAATAACAATGTATTCAATTAGGGGGCAATCAAAAATTATGCAATATTTATTCTGTATGAACCGTTAGAGCAACAATGTGCAATTGTTTCCCACTGCCTTCAATCGAATAGTTGCAAGTCATCCAAACGCTTCAGCGTGAACTTGAGACTCTCGAGAGTGCGTGCATTGCCTTCGAACATGAGCTGCACCTTTTGTCTGGCGAATTCCTCGTCATGAAAGTTCTTCAGCGAGTTGTCCTCCGAATCGATGCCAATCATGCTCATCAGCGGAAAGAAACCAAAGGCCACAAAAAATCCATAGGCCTCCCGGGCGCGAATCTCAGCCATGACATCCTCGTGAGTGGGCAGCGGCTTGGCCCAGGGCAGCTGCCGCAGACAGCCCAACAGCGCCTCGTAGTATCCATCTATTAGCTGCTGGCGCTGCGTCTTAAGCACATCCAGCTCCAGGCTGGTATTGAGAAAGTAATTGACATCAAAGCCCAGGCTGCCATAGAAGCATAGCTGAAAGTCAATCTGCCAGAAACTTGCATATGTCAGACCATGTCTTTGAGACTAGAGGCCAAGCACTTACAATCTTCGCTTGCTGCACCTTGTGGTGTTCATCGTACTTGAAGAATATATTGTTCACCCACAGATCGCCGTGGTTCATAACATTCAAATCTCCACGCAGTGGATAAACCGATTTTAGCACACGCTCCGTGAAATGCTCGTGATAGCGATAAAGTTTCCGTGTTATCGAACCAAATCCTTCGCAGTCATTGGTCAATGCCGCCAATTTTAGCAGCTGAGTGCCAAAAAGCAGCTTAAAAGGCTCCGATTTAATGGCATCCATGTGCAGCAGTCCGAACGGATAACGATCTATTATCGTTTGAGGTTCATGCTCGGCCATGACCATGGTCAGGGCATGGTATTCGGCCAACTTGCGCATCACCAGCCTCGCATGCTCAGCATCCAGGCCCAGCTGTCGGCATTTCAGCTGATAACCCTCACAGCAGAGATCCCCAAAGACAATGGTCTGCTCCGGCTGCGTAGTTGAATAGTAGTGCCTGAACAGGGATTGGGGATAATTGGCTCTCATTTGCAGAGTTTTTTTCCGCTCACCTGGCTCCCAGTGTCCAGGGCTCTTCGCCCGCATGTGCCCTCCACATCAGCGCCTCCAGCTTCGGCTTGATGTACAGATAGAAGAAAGTCTCCTTGTTGTAGATATGGAGACGAGCCAGTATGGCCTGCTTCTCGGCCGGCATACACTTGACTATGAGCGAGGTCTCCACCAATTTTCGGTCCGCTGTCTGGTACCTGACATGCGCACGATAAATATTACTGCAGTAGTTCTCGCCGCCACGGGTCAGATCCGTCAGCTGCACATCCAGCACTTTGAGATCCTGCTGTTGCAGGCCGTGCTCCAGGGTACGTCTGAAGAACTGTGGCGTTAAGTAAAGCGGCAGCGTCTCCGTTTTGTCCGACATTGTGTATGGCTATGAATCGGTTCGACATCGTGACTGAACGTCTTATATGGAAAATCAAAGTCATTGCTGGTTGGGTCTCAATTGACCCCAATGGAACATCTTTGGGTGCATCTGTTTGCGACTTAATTGACTCAATGGAAATGCATTCCCAGTCTCGACTTTGGATTATCGGTGGCTGCTTTTGATGCGCACTCTACATACTTGCTTTAGAGGATGCGCCAAATTTTAATGCTGAACTATCGATTTTGCGAATTCGGTCTTTTAATTTAAATATAAATATATTGACATTTATATAATCAAATATTATTCAAAATTAACGTGAGAATAGTAAAGATTACTGGTACTTAAACGATCCATTTAGAGAAATTAGTAACGTCTAAAATAATATCTTCCATTAAATTTTATAAACAAAAACGTATTTCAAGCTTTCTACGAGCTTGGCGGTGGATTCTGTAAAATCAGCGAGAGTTTGATGTAAAAAAGGAGGACTGAAAACGCCTTTCATGAATTTACAGAACGATTTGTGAGAAATTTCAATGCTTGCCTGTAAATTGTATAAAATTATATTCCCGATTTGTGAGAAATTTCAATTCATGCCCTTAAATTGTATAAAATTATATTCTCGTTTTTAGTAAAACAATTTCAAAAATTGTTTAAATACCTTGTTTCACTGTGCACTTACAGACGACACAATGCAGTTTGGTTGTGTCTTTCTCTTATCAAGCGATAAAAAAATGTATATATTTAGAAATTGGTATAGCAACGACTTAAAGTAGAAATATTGAGCAGACACAAGTTTCATAATAGACCTGAGAGATTGAAGAGAGAGATTGTTTCCTAATGAGCGAGTATATGAAAGTCATTAGGCGTTATTTTTTTTAGAAATAAAGATTATGAACTCCTACAGTTATCGTATGCAATCAATTTAATCAGTTTTTTGTTTCCTTATTCATTTCTTTATCAGTTGCATAATCAAACGCCGGCCCGACTTGCTTTGTTTTTTTCTTGCTTTATCGCTTTTGTGTAGAAATCGCTTAAAGTACGCCACCCAATTAAAAAGTCCATTAGATTCATTCAAGAACCGCAGCTACGTTAGATCATTTTAATTGAACTCTGGTCTATAAAAAGCTAAATCAAGTATGACATAAGAATTAGCGCTCATCATGCAGCTGTAAAGCTGTCCGTCTTTGTCTGTGTGCGCCTCTTTTAGCCGTTCGTGTTTGCCATTCAGGTTGATGAACCCATAAGCCCATAACTGGAGCTTCTGTCTAGTAATCGCCAAAGACACCCAGTTCCTCGGCGCGCTTCAGAGCCCATTTGTGATAGTCGTTGAGAAACTTTTGCGAATAGATGGCTTCCATATGCCTTTGTTTAAAGCTCTCATCCTGCATATTCTCAATGCTATTGTCCTTTGACAGCTCGTGCGGCATGGTTATCACGGGCAGAAATGCGAATAAACCAAATAATCCATAAGTCTCACGGCTGCGCAGCTCCCAAAGTAGATCCTCATAGCTGGGTATTTTCTCGAAGCGTGCATACTCCAAGGCATCTCGGAATGCTTTGTAATACACTTTAATCAGCTCCTCTCGACGCTTCTGCAGCAGCTCCAACTTGACGCTCGTATTCAAAAAGAAGTTCAGATCGCAGCCAGGGCTGCCATAGAAGCTAAGCTGAAAGTCCACAAATATGGCGCGTGTTGGCACCTCGGGCTGAGCTTTATCGTCGTAGGCATACATAAAGTTGTTGGTCCACAAATCGCCATGATTGAGTACCACATAACGATCATTCGGCTTTGGTTTGGCAGCCGCTACACAAACTTGTTTAAAATCATCCGAAAAACGTTGCAGATTTTTGGTAATCTTCTCGTAACCAGGCCATTTGCCTGAGACTTGGATAAGGCCTTTAAGAAAGCCGCCAAACATATTCTCAAAGGTATCACTTTTTACTAAAGTTTCCTCACTCAGCATGCCGCGTTGGTATTGCTTAACGATTTCCGGATCCTGCGTAGAGTACGGAATTGGTTATTTGTGTGCACTTGAACTTTACATTGCCCGCTTGTTACCTTTTTGGCCAGCACCATGGACGTAGCATGAAGCTTGCCCAGCTGTTTTAGGATCAGCGTGGAGTGCGCCCAGTCCAAACAATTTTCGCGTGAGGCCAATCTAAATCCATCGACCTTTAGATCATCGAAGACAATCGTCTGCACGGGCGCCTTTACGGAATGGTAATATCTATAAAAAGTTTTCAATTAGCACTCGGTCGACACTTTTTCTCAGACAACTCACTTGGCACCAAATCTATCGCCATTGGTTAGAATGTCTAAGCGTGGCAAGATATCTGTATAGGTTTGCTTCTCCTTGATGAACACCCTGACATCTTCTAGAAACCTTGTTTCCTCTGTGATTGGAATAGTTTTCACAATGAGCGACAGCTGCTCACTTTTTGAAGATTCTTTGCCATCGTCCCATCGCGTAAACTTCACGAGCACTCGATAAATGGCCGAGCAGTAGTTGTCACCCGGATTGCTGCCCCATTCGAAATTGATCTCGTGCAGGGTTATTTTTGTTTCCCGCAAGCCCTCCTCAATTGTTTCCACAAAGAATCCTTCGTTTAGAAACTCTGGCACAGATATATTTTGCACATTCTTTATAATCACCATATTGCCGAATCGAAATATTTAGAGGGGTCTTGCCACGCGACGTGTTAACTTTCGGACTGCGACTGATTTTATTTTTGTTAGAGTCTTGACATTATATACTGATTAGTTTGTTGGGCTATTTCGTGCTTTTAGTCGCGCTTTTTGCGACAATTTGGCTCTCACCAGTTGTGGTGTCATCGTGAATACCAACAAAGCGTTGAAGTGCACAGTGGCGCAAAAGATAGTGTAAATCAAATGGTAAAAAAAATGTAATGAAATAGATAAAATTGACAAATACAAAAAAAATTTAGTATATTTAGCTTTTATTTACTTTTTTAGCATATTTATCATTTCTGATTGATTTATTTTTAATTTTAAGTCATAATTCTGAACTCTACATTAGTGCTAAAAAAAATAAATATATTAAAAATGTTAATCAGAGAATATTTTATTGTTATCAGCTGATTTGATACCAATTTAAATCTTTACTTTATAAATACATTAAACGAAAATAGGAAATTGTTTAAATTTCACACGGTTTTTACATAATTTGGGACAATGTGCTTCAATGACGTCACAAACAGGTTGTCGGCTAGTTTGAGTGTATTATCAATTAAGATTTTGGCCCAGTCATTGTCTATTTACATACCCTTTCATTGGACGTTATAATTTTGTCGCAAAATTTGCCGTCGCGTAATTTTAAACTATATAAATAAGCAGCAGAATTTAACTGAGACGATATAAATTATATCTAAAGTCTGCCTCTCAGTTTTTATGTTAATTTGTTTTCACGTTAAGGCTGATAAAACTTGGTACGAGTCGTACCATGCTTAGAAATTTATGATTTCTAGTAAAGGTAGCTTTCTGTTTATATCTAAGTTGTTTTAATTTTTGGTTATTTACAAATTTGTTTTGAAAGGGTATTTAATATTTGGCATGCCGCAAATTGGACTTTCTTCTGGTTATTAATTTAAACAGAACAAAGTTGCGCGAGCGGGAACGCTTCACGGCTGGAGCACCGCCTGTCAATGGGTCAGAAAGGCATTCATAACTAGTTGTACCTATGTGATTAGCAGCTTCGTGATATTTACTATTCCACAAGTGTATATAAATAAATATTTACTCAGTGTGTACATATGTGATACGCATACCACGAGCACATTATAATATTAGTTTTGCGTTTGCCACGACGGGAGCGTTATACACGCTCAAAAACAAAGAGCATTGAAATATTGGGTGTATATCAAAGCAATCTCGTAGAACTATGCGTTGAGCAAGATAAACTTTTGTCTTGCGCGTGTTTAAGCACAAAAAATATCATTAGTTTCTTATCGCTTTATCTCTGTGACAAAGCAAAGTCATATTTGGTAATAAAGAATATCTTGATTGTTCCCGAGTGTGTACCATTTGATATGTTTCTAGTGTTTGTCAAATTTTGCGATTGATTACGAGGTATATCAGAGTACACCATTAGTTTGGAGTGTAGCCGATACGCAATACAGATTCAATCGAATGGGGAAAGCCCAGATAATAATTATTACTGTAGCAAAAATAATAAAACATGCGAATCGGATAATCGTTTGAAATATATGACTCAATAGTCTTTAGACCTTGCCCTTTTTTATTTATCGTTTATCTTTTTCGATTTGATGATTTTTATTATAAAATAAAATCCCAGCTTGTTCAGCTACTACATAAACCTGGTTTTTCATTGGAGATACCAATACTTAACAAGTATCTCAGCGGAATGAAATGACTAAAATCCTGTTTTATTTGTGATTAGGGTTTCTGACTTGGCTAGACATTTACTGGTGCAATTCTTTGCTTAGGTTTGCCCAGGATATACCAGTAATTTTTCAACCACCCGGCACAACAAATATGGGTTCTGTTTTCACCCTTATTACGTTGCTTTCGGAGTTTCTCATTTTGTGGTTCTTTATGCCAAAATGTGAACATTGGGAAATATTTAATGGCCGCGCTTGCCAGGGAATAATACTGGTGCACTTGGATTGAAAAATATGTCTCTGATAAATGCAGGGTAATGTTTGGTATATGTGCTAAAAGAAAATTTGCAATTTGCGAGGCTTCTGCTTGTGTATCTAACGTTCCGCATTGCTTATCAGATGGAATTCACTTCGTACGACGTATTCAATAGTCGAGTCAAGTAGAAAACTTGCTAAATAAACGTATTGCTTTGAGCATTAGCTTTTTTCATCTGATATCTTTCTTATATGCAAATGAAAGTCGCTACTTTCTTCTCATCAAATTATAATCGCCCCTCTATGCGATTTTCATGATCTCAAGCAAGTGAGTTAGTTGCACTTCACTCTCAAATCAGAATCGCCCCTCTATGTGATTTTCATGATCTCAAGTAAGTGAGTCCTTTCGGACATTTTAAAAGGTTTTTGAAAACTTTGGAGTTATTCTTTTGGAGTTCTTTCGAATGGTTCTAAATTCTTAGGGGAAAAACGTTTCATTCTAATTATATATCCATATTCACATTCAGACAACTTGACTGTTCCGCAATTTCCTAGTCTTGGCTTTTGTGTATATGAATGTGGTTCTCTATCGAGATGCTCTTGGCGTCATATTAAACGTATTTGCGGTGCTTTTGGAAAAAATAGGAAAAGCAGCAACAACAACATAACAAGTTGTGAGTGCTTGGCCCTGCTTTCGAGCATTGCATTTTTTTTCCAGCTGTGCCTTACGATACGCATCACCAGTTGCTTTTTTGCCTCGGTCAGCCAGGCGGGGCTGGAGAGGGGCACATGAAAGGCCAGTTCGCCATGTTTGCTATGTTTGGCGTTTTGCCTTTGAGTTGCTAGCGGGCAAACACATACACACACACAGCCACACACACAGCCAACACACACAGCCACTCACATTTCTGTGCATGTCACGTGTTTTTGCAGTTCATGACGGCTTAATTAAGTCGCATGTTAGTTTTTCTTTTTGTTTATTTTTTTCGTGCTCGTTTGATGCTTCCCAGATTTTCGCAGTGCTGCGTCGAGCTTTTCGTTAGTTTTTCGTAGCATAAATTTTGCATTACACGTTAAACGAAATGCATTAATAAACAACAGCGTTTAAATGCGCGATTGCACACAAATTAGGGACGAAGCCACGGTTGTCTGGCCACGCCAGCAGCCATATCCACCTCCGCCCCGAACCCTTAAGCTAACCCGTCGAAAAAGCGACCACAGTAGAGACTGTCACACCGTCGCCCCCTTGGCGGCCTTTGAGCAGCGCTGATGTATGCGATTTTAATCGTACGCTCAGACACAAACACGATGCGAGCCCCAATGAATGCCCAAAAACCAAAATCCATGGCAACCCCCTGACGGGACAAAAGATAATAGGGTGCGATGGTTTTGGTGGGTTGAGGGCTGCGCACTCCAAAAAGTAGACACAACAACCAAATTGGGCTGCAGACAGTGCTGAATAAATGACCATAATCAAACACTTTACGCCTGAAAGCATGCCGGGCATGCCATTCTCTTGCCGCTAAAGAAAGCAGCTGCCTAAGCTGCATGCGGCTAGGTTTTAGATTCAGTCGCCCTATCAGTGTGCATCAAAGTAGCTGTCGCCGGTGGCCAAATTTAATTAGTACCCTCCAATGGAGTCCCTAGTTAGGCACCAATTTCCAAGAGGCATCTTAATTTTGCAATGTTGTTTGTAACCAAAAGTGGGCATCCCTTTCTTTATTACAATGTAACCGAAATGCAGTCTGAACATTAAAAAAAAAAATAATACCTGAATTTGTATAATTTTTATATTTAAATCAACCTCATATTGATTCACAACAAACCAAGTAATGTAAACAGAAATTCTTTGCTTACTCATATAGAATATTATTTATACAGCTTCCACTTGAAAAGCACATGAAAGCTCTAGGCTTCGCGAATTTATGCATATAGTGCAAAAAACCAAAAAGAGGCTTGAAAGCTTGCAGAGAAGTATAACTTTTCAACTCACACTTAATTCGTTCCTTCACCATTCGCAAATTCTTAAAGCTTTTAGACCCCACAACAAAACGCAAGCATAATAGCCTTAAGCTTTACATAGCTTTTCTATTTTACTTAAAGCTCATCTAAATTAACGAAAACCTTATGCATATTCATTTAATTATTAACGAACGCTTTATGGATATTCATATTCATCTCATTATATTCTTTATTATAAGTCCAGTTTTGCAGAGTATGCAGCTCACGCTGTGTGTTAACTGATTGAGATGCTTTTGTTGTTTGGCTACTGTTAAATTAAACTTCATTTGCACGTAACGGCGGGGCTGCAGCATTCCCCCGCTACCCGCTGAATGGCCACCCGCCTGCTGCCCTTTAATCACAGTTGGCGCAAATCAAACACAAACAAATGCCATCATCGTAGGCAATGGGCTCGTGTTTGGGATGCCTTGCAGCGGGAGGAGGTCGAGGAGGTGGAGGCGGTTCAATGGTTTGGCGCTGGTTTTCATTTGTCTGTTAGCAGTTGGAAAAACTGTTGCATACCGTTGGGCGGCGGCGTTGGACTGTCGCATGCCTAGCATACTTTTTAGCTGCGTGGCCAAGCGCATGAATAATTGATTTCCATTGCCCAAATGCTGTGTCGCCTACGCTCTCGCTCGCTCTTTAATCCACTGTATGTGTGTGTCTGTCTCTTTCTCTCAGCTGCTCACACCGCTGCCGTCTCGCATTCATTTGTCAGTTGTTTCCCCCGCACTCAGAAATGCGCTTCAGTTTATTTGTCTGTCTGTTTGCTTATTTGTTTGTTGGTTGGGCTGGTTGTTTATTTGTTTGTCGCTGTCGTCGCATGCAACATATTTTCGCTCGGCACTTGCATAATTCGCCACCCCGCCGACCAAAAAGTCGCATTGTTTTTTCAGCCAGTCGCTTATCAGTTTATTTTTGTTCATACCATTTGCGTGCTACTGTCGCTGATCCGTCGCTACCGAGCTGCCCCTCCGCCGGATATTTTATTGGCATATGTTTTGGTCTGGTCGCGTGTCCGGCTTTAATCCCAGCCAACGCATTACGTTGCCATGACTCGCACGGCCCGGCTTAACTTGAGGCCACACAATTTTTGCTCATTTATGGCTAACATTTTTGTTTGTTCAAATCGCAGCTTATTTCCCATATATATGCTACTATATTATTATTATGGGTACTATTCGTGCTGTCCACTTAGCACTGTGATTATTAGTGCTTGAACTGTAATATATTTGCATTCAGCTCTTAGCTCATTCAGCTCTTGCCCCGCCTTAATGAAAATGTAATTTTTACTGATTGCTGACAGTCTTGTTAATAAGCAGTTGTCATGTTAATTTCTTGAATAAATAACAACTTTCCCATAGCTACCGAAAAGTTTATGCATTGACGTAGATTGAATTTCCAGAGTAAAACTCGTATACTACATTTCTATATGCCTGAATTTATATTTTGTGCATGGCAAATACCAAAAAGGTCCCTTTCTTTCATATTCATGTGCCCAATTTAGCCTTTTTATGAACAGATCTGTGACTTAGCCGGAAAAAATATCAAACATCCCCCATCCGGAAATCTTTTCTTTTTAGTTTTTATTTATCTATTTATTTATTAATATGCCTTCGACCACTTTACCACACTTCTCTAACGAACTACTTGAATTTTACGTGCTTTATACTAGAGTTTTCCGTTCTAAATTTCAATCTTGTTTCGCTGTTTCTGCCAGTGACAAGCAAGTTATCGGAACAGATTTGTTTGGTGCTTCGCATCAATGTCTGGACTAACCAACTCACCGGCTTGTTTGGTCGTGATATATGCGCGAACATTGGCTGTCTGTGCTCCTGCAGAGGAGAGCATGATGCCTGCGCCTGAACGACACGCTGGACGGCAATAAATGTCAGATGGCAATTAAGCCAAGGTGTGCATGAGAGGAACATGAAGCAGCCCCCTCGCACAAACAGGGGTAGCAAAAATATCCCAAATGACGTAGACAATCGGAGGGGTGTTTACATTTTACTGATACCCCAAGCGTTCCAGTTGCCTTTCCAGTGAGCGTTGGTATTTGTTCTCGCAAATGTTTTCCATTTGTTTTGGGATATTTTTTGTTGCGCTTTGGCGGCAAATACTGTGGAGTTAGTCAGCCCACAGGGGTTCCTCATGGTTGCGGCCAGCACAAAACTCGAGACGTTGTCAGGTGCACGTATGCGTGTGATTGTATGTGTGTGTGTGTGTGTGTGTGAGCTGTGTGCGGCGCTGGCTTAATGGAAACTGAAACACCAGTTGATTGCCTGGCGGTGTTGCATTTCAGGTTGTCCTGCTGCCTGCCTTTTGACTGCTAGTATATTGCATGTGGTTTCTGTGGCAAGCACAAAAGAGTTAGAGAGGCGTCTGAGAGAGCTGCATTGGGCAGCTTGTTGCAAATGGTTTCTAGTTTCTTATGGCTAACAGTTGTGACAAGCCAATATTAATGTGTAACCCTATATGAGGGCAGTAGATGCAGCATTCCGTGGCATAGCTTAGTGTGATACACGCTGCGCGGCTTTGTTGTTTCTTTTTTCCTACCCCTTGCTGTTGCCTCATGTGGCGCGTGCGTGCGTGTAAGGCCCGCTCGGGGCCAAAATGTAATTAACATGCGATTTCCCTATTGCATTTCAAGGTGTCATAAATCAGCGCATTGTGAACACGACTGTCCAATGTTTTCTATTCCTTTGAGTTCGTATAGTTGTTGTTTTGGTATTTATTTGCAATCGAAAGGAGAATTATAGAATAAAAGTAGTTACAAAAGTGAGAACGAGCTACTGTGTTTAAAATATATAACAATCATTTTCAATTGATGAAAGAATTTCCAAAAGTAAAATATTAATTTATACTATTCCTGAACGTACATACCAAAATTGGAGCGTTTAGCTCTTATTATCTCTTATCCGGCAGTTATACAGACAGACAAGGTCAAAATAATAATAAACCTTTAACATCCCTTTGTGGGCGTTACGTTTAAAAAAGGGAGAGGTTTATAATTAACCAGGTTCATGCGATTTCCACAAATCAGATTTGGACGTTACGCAGAAAAAGTCGGGCTTAAATTCATACGGGCGGCATTTAAATTGAATTTCGTGCCCATGACACGGGCAAACAAATACAAATAAACACAGAGAGAAGCGCTTCCGTATGATGCTTGCCATTTCCGTTTCCGGCACGACGCGTGCTTGTGTAATGTAAGCCCTGATTTTGACTGCTCATGGTACGGGAAGCTTAGGTTGAAAAAAAAAACAACTATACCCAGATGGAATAAAAAATGTAAGGCTGGTGCGAACAAAATAAGAAATAACAAAAGAAAAATTAGTTGTCGTCGACTCGCCGAAGAGTAGATACCCTTACACACAGATGCTAACTATACCACATGATTTTCTGTTTTCATAGACACCCAATTAAAATTTGTATTCATATTAGGAGCATAAGTAAAAAGCAAACTGGTAAATAAGTCTCGGCACTGCTGTTCATGATGTATGGGGTCGGATATGTCTTTGTAATACCCTTAGCAAATGTAAACAAAAAAGACATCAATTCGCCTTGAAAATTAACGGGACACCAACAGCGTCCATAGACTATAGTCTATTCAAGGCGGATAATCCCGCACCCCCTCATAGGCGACGCCCTCACTTAGCATAAGATCAAAGGCAACGAAGCATTAGTTCGTGTCATTTTGTCCTCTTGTTTTGCATAAATTAAATGGCCCAGACGTCAGTGAGCCTAATGTAACTACCAAAAAAAGTGTCTGGGCCACTTTAAGGCAGCTTAAAGTTACACTGCTTGAAATGGCTTAGAGTCTTTATGGCATATTCATGTGGCTTTCTAGCCACAAAAACCAACACAGTGATAGAGAAAGGGAGAGAGAGGGAATGGCCACCTGGAGCCGTGTGTTGTGGTACGACTTATGGTTTTGACTTTTGCTTGACAGTTGACCGGCTACAATGGCTTCCACCTGCTCACCTGTCAACTGGCAGCTGTTTTGTGTGAGTTTTTGAGCCATTTTCAGCATGCATCGCAGCACATTCAACAAATGTTTATGACACATTTTACACATGTGGTTGGGCACGAACAAAGGAACTTGAAGCAGGGGCTGCGTTGTCTTCAACCGACGCGCTTACTTGAAAGTTTCAATGAATATTCATTACTCTGCTCAAGCGCAACTAATTGCCAAAAGTTTTGCCAATTGCTTTCGTCAAAATATCATCAAGTGTTGAAAAGTCCAAAACGTTTTACTTTGCTTTAGTGTGATCGACAATTCCTCAATAAAGTGGACATTGGGATGCGGACGATATTGGGGTTCCCCATACAGAAGGAACGAAAAAGAAGAAACTAAAATACATTTTGTATTTATATTTTTAGATTCCACTTGGAATTTTCTCTTAACAACACAATACTAATAGTTCTTATCAATTCCGTGAAACGTGCGGTATTCTGATGAAGAGTTTAGTGAAAACACATAAAAATTTGTCAAAACCAAACGTTTATTTTGGCATATCTAATCAATGGTCAGTTCAAAGGGTTACCCCCTCGTTACACAAAGATTTATAACATTCGCGCTTATCAGTAAGTGATTCCCTGCCCCACGAGCTAGCCGCATATATAAGCACCACCCTCTTCAACAATCTTCACAACAGTCTTTGATTAGTAACCGAAAAGTTAAAGAAATGTATTCAAAACTCATTATCTGTGCACTGATTTTTGCCCAGCTCTTGGGCACCATCTATTGCGGGGTATACGATAGTACAGATCGCTGGATCCTGTCCGACAAGTCGAAGAATTTCCCCGAAAACGCAGTTCTCGGCGGCATCGATTCTTACGGCTATGACAACTACGTGGGACGCGTCATTTATACAACCTCGATTCTGCCAGCCCGCGTTAGATCCGAAACTGGGTACACTACCTACAACACCGACGAACTCGCTAATCAGGCGACCTCCTACGAGTTGCTGGTCGCCAATGAGACCGTCAGCTATCACTGGGTGCGCAGCTACGATGGCTTCAGGGAAAGGAATGCCGTTTCTGTGGGTACAAATGGCCAGAACGAACGCGTTTACGTGTGCCGCGCCAGAACCGATGGCGGTATTTTCATTGGCACCCTGTATCTTGCGCAAAAGGTGTGTTTCATCCGGTACGAGAATTTCCCTATGAGACAGATCAGTAAATACGAGGTACTGGTCCGACAATTTACGCCGGCAGCTTGGATGCCATTTGACAATCAAATTAACTGATAAATATCGAAACTTAAAAAGATTGCAATATATTTAACATTTGTTTTAATCAATAGAATAGAATAGAAAGAAGATTTATCTTGAGAGCACCGAAGATTTGCTAACCTTACTGGCATAAAGCATTTCTGTGGTATATTTATATACTATTTCAAAATATCGTCACGATGGCTTTTAGCAGGTATATATGTTGCGTATCTTAAGATAACGCTCTATTAAAACCTTTTTAATGAACTGGAGATGGGAGAAAAGTTTTAATAAAAATTAACACCCAACTTGTTAAACAATGGCAGCGGGAAACGAACGAGTTTTCTGTTTTTGACTTTTATTTTATCTGCACACTCGCTTTTTTTTCGCAGTAAGCTAACACAACTAATTAAAAGCACTTTGTAGACTTGCCGGCAGACACATTTATTAGTGAGACGCAGCTGCAAAAGGCTCTTATAAGGCGGGGCGAGCTGCGAAAGTTGAGCCTTTTGGCAAATGCCGACCGCTAAAGATGTGGGCGCGGCTGTGGGCGTATAGAAACAAAAAGCCGCAGCGCCAAACTTCATTAAAAATGCACACGGAAGCAGCTAAAAAGCCGCCAACTTCATTTGAATAAAGTTACGTCGCTTGCGTGTGTGTGCGTGTGTGTGCGTGTGTGTGCGTGTGTCGTGTGCTGGCTTTAATTTATGAAGTCATTAGATGCAATTTTCGAGCACCTGAGCAGCCGTATCACAGGCAGGCAATTTGGCAACCGTTCAACACTGCTGCAGTTGTCCCAATGCCAAACATTTAACTGGCGACCCTAGAAAATCGAGGCCAGTCGGTTTGACAGCTGCCAGACGATTACATCCCGGCCAGGCCAAGGCAAACGTTTTCTAATTTTCCACGCCATTAAATCAGGGATTTCTAGCCAGACGCATGCGATTCCAACTGCCACTGGCATCGTGACATGCAATGTCGCAATGTCTGAAGGGCGGCCAAGTTGAAGCTGCAGTTGCAGCTTCGACTAACGCTGTCCAAGGGCGAACTTAAGTCCCAAGCCAGCAACCAAAATAAATGTCAAACAAAATTGGTAGCAAGTTAAATGTTAAATAAGTTGCATTAAAATGCGATCAAGGCGGAATTGAGACTATATTCTTTTCTGTTAAAAATAGAAAGAATTATACCTAAAGAATTTATTTAGTTTTTGTGTAAGTCGTTGATCACAATAAAAAGTGTTCAGGCGTTAAGGAATTAGCTTAAGATCTTAGCGTCTTACCTGTTTACATAAATCCCATTTTAACTCTATAAACATAACCATTTCAAACCATATTCCACCTTGAAGGAAGTTCATTGTTTAGCACTAAAAACTCTGCTCAGCAACCACAACATAAAAAAATAGAATACCGCCCTGTCGGTAAAGTTTAAATTTATCGCACTCTGCGTTAGAGCAGCCGGGGGGAAAACTGACCTGGTCTTAGAGCGAGCGGGCGCATTCAAAAACCAAGAAACCAAATACAAAAAGATAATTTCGGAGCAAAGCATAAAGAGAAACAAGTTTTCGTGGAAAGTTTTCGCGCCGGGCAACAACGTGACAGGCAAAGAAAACTTGTGAAAAACAACTTTGAACACGTTTCAGTTACCTGCCACGCCTCCAAGCCCACAATGGCACGCCCGCTCATTATGTGACTGAAATGAATGCAATGCAATTAATTGTGAACAACGCATCCTGAAAGTATTTACAGCTTCGGCATTGGCTTTGATTGCAGCATAAATTTAATTGAAAAACTTGTTTCCAAAGATCGAAATGCGTTTGCAATGCACGTGTATTGTAATTACAGTCAGGTGTACTCGCATATTGCCGTTGGCCTTGGCAGTTGCATCATCGATAAAAATTGCAACAATGTCAGCCTAATAGTTAGAAACTGTGAACTGTTGCGAACTGTGAGCCACTAACTGGAGCTGGAGTTGCACCTGGATAACTTTACCTGCGCTTCTTACCAAAGTGCAATTCAGCGTCGTCAACTTGAACTTTGTGTTTTGTAACGTGCTCCTGAACTTTGTTTGGCTCCTGGGAAGCGTTACTTTTGACTTGGTCATGTCTTTTGCAACGCAATGAAAGAGCTTAAAATATCACTGTGATTCAAAAGAAAAATCCGTTTGCATTGATAAATGCTTAACAAGTATTTTAGGTAAATACTAAAATTATAAATAGCATGTTGCTTGGAGCTAAGGTCTTAATGGTCAACGCGATAAATGAATGAAATTCTTTAGTGGAGAAGCAATATCCTTTTCTACTTTCATATTTTTAGTTGGACTTAAAGAATTAATGTGCTTATATCAAATAGTTCGATGCAACGGATGCATTTATGATATATCTCAGAAGCTTAGATCATACAAGTTTCGTTGTTATAAAATTAGTTTTTTTTTCAGGCGAGTTGTTGCTGCTGTAATTGGTATGCCAGTGAGCGTTGTTGTTGTTGTATTTAAAAGTTAGACGATGGCGACGACGTCGTCTACAGGTGTAGCCTGCCGCCATATTATTTACAAGTGGCAGAAGGAGCAGCAAGGCAGCAGGGTGCAGCGCCTGGCTTTCACCCACGAGGCACCTATAATTTAGCGCTGTTTATTTGTAAATGTCTGTCGCGGCACGGGATCGAGTTGCAGGGTCGCAGTCCTTGTTCTCGTCACGCTTCATGTCAACAGCGGCAACTCCATTGTCTGCCCTGGGCTCCAGCTCCCTACTGCTGTTCCACAGCGCCTCAGCTGCTGCCCTGTTCTATTGGGCTGTTGGTGGGGGGTTAGACGAATACGTGTGTGTGTCACTGACATTAAGTGCAGTCGGTTGCTGGGCTGTTGGGTTGTCGGTTTGTCGATTCGCAGAAAAACGTTTTGCAATTTATTAACTGACATTTGAAGTGGTTGTTGCCACGGGGCAAGTGGCACGCTGGCAACCTGTGCTTCGGATAAGCAAAACCTATGACACTTATTACTGAAGCAGCTGTGCGGTATGGTAAACAATATGAAACTCCATTGCATGCATATTTGATTAAGCTGCCTCTAGGTAGGCAATGATATTTGCAAGCCAAACTTTGCAGACAAACGCGCCCGCGGGCCCTGACACACACACACACAAGTACCTATTCTAGCATAAGGGTTAAGGCCAACAACAATAATGCGTAAGTTTTTGGACCAAACAAAAGTTGCAAACGTTTCGAATTTGGGTTGAGAGCAAGCGTGCACAGACAAAATGGCCGGAAGCGGAAACTGTTTTGTACATTGGCAAATTTGATATGTAAGCGTGCAGAAGGGCAAAGAGATAGGAAACTAAGCCCCGACAGGTAGACAGACATTTCTCAGTTCCGTGTGGTTATTAAACACATATTAAGTCGGCAGCTGGAAAAGGTTGACCATGCAAAAGAGCATAACAAAAAGCTTGTTCAGTTGGGAAAAAAAGGCGAAAGAACTTCACAAGTTTAGACGATTAGCAAAGGTTTAGGCCAAGGGACAGTTAGTGGTTCCTAATAGCTGTCTGTGAATCCACACAAATGTTACTCGCTGGGTGGTGCCTAATTGATTATTTATGAAGTGGGCAATCGAGGCACCTGGAAGTGTAGTAAGCCTCTGGCATTGGTTGAAGCTTATGACCGGTGGAGAAGATTGGGGTTGAAAAAGTTCCCGGCAGCTTAATAAAGTCTGTTCAATATTTGAGTATTCTTTAGCTTGATTGAAAAGTGTTAAATATGTCCCAGCTAGTATATAGGTAAATTAAATGATATGTGGAGAGACCCTTAAACAGTTACTTGGTAAATAGAACTAAAGGTTGCTCTGAAAGATTGATTGATCGTATAATCGCTTGTTTGATGTAGTATAATTAAGCTGTAATCATTTTCTAGTATATTTATCTATAATTAAACTGCTTGAAATGTAGAGATGCCTTCTCTGTGCTTGTGATTAAATGATTGAATTAGCTAGCAGTATTTGGTGGATTTGAACTTGTTTGAATGTAATTGATGGGATTTGATTAAAAATATACAAATTGATTTTTGTATACACCACCGTAGGCATACATAAAAAGCTATTGCTATGGAAATTTAACCTTCAGCCCAATAAGTAAATTGTTTCTAGCGCAGATTGAAATACTTTTGGTTTGTTTAACTGTCCTTTACATAGTACTGGCATGGCTTATAACTAAAATCCATGAAAATCAGCTTTAACCTGTGAGTCTCCAATAACTCGACCACAAACAACTGCCTACGTTTGCTATTAAAGCCACATTACATTACGCAAGTACATGTGCCTGCCCCGCTGCCGAGCTCATTTCGGTCAATCTCAGGTGTCATATTCCAGATGTAATGATGTAGACTCACTCAAAAGCGACCCTTAAATGAGAGGGTGGCTTCATTCATTTGATATGCATAGCACAACCGAAAAAAAAGCAAAAATAAACATTCCGGCAAATGCCATTTAACACTTTAATGTGCACACGCGCACACATGTGTCTGGGTGTGTGTAAAAACTTCAATTAAAATGCCAGCGTAACAATGCTCAATGGAGATGACACCCACCCCCAACTCCCATATTTGGTTAGGCCCTTTTCCCTTTAGCATTTCATTTGCAATTTAATGCAAAATAGCCGTAAAGCCACAAAAAGGCCAAGCGGCCAAGTCTGGTAAAGCAGCGAAACAACGAAACAGTCGAAACGAAACGCTTGGCAATCCTCACAATAGCATAAAACGCAATGGAGCCCTTAACTGCCAACAACAAAATGGCTCTGCTGAGTGACGATGGCGCTGACAATTGTTTCCGCTTGCCCCAGAGAGAGAGAGAGAGAGAGAGAGAGAGAGAGAGAGAGAGAAAGAGAATCGTTAAGAGAGAGATACAGAGAGTGGCACACAGCGAGAAGGTAATTTTGTTCAAGCACATTCTAGTTATTATTTCTACCTGTAGCTTGCGAATAAAGTGTACTTTACGTTTCTTAATTTGAGTTCCTACGTATTTTGTAATTTAGAAAAATATAAATATATTAGGAATATTATCTCGAAATTCAAAGAATTGGTGTAACAATTAAAAGAGATAAGAAAATTGTTGAATACTTCATTAACCCAATACTAACTCATTATGAACCAATATAAAGAAAATTTAAACCTAATTTTGACTCACTTTCAAATGCTATGAGTCTATTGATTTAAATTCTTAACATTTCTAATTATTATAAATAGCGCATAGATCTACATTTAATTTAAAAGGGCAACAAAAAATTCGTTATCAGAGTATATGATTTTCAGCACTGGCCCGCTGGCATTGTTTTCCTTTGCATTTTGAACACGGCGAAAAAGATGCTATAAAAATTTACAGTCAAGTGATTTTGTAGCAATTTGCAGTTTGTTGGCATTACAAGAGCAGGTGAGTTGGACAGAAAGTGGAGCCAAGTGGCGGTTGTATGGTGCCGGCCGCACTCGTAAATTCTCGGCAAATGTTTGCCAAGTGCGAGCCCAGGTCGTGCCAGGTCCAGGCCAGGTCTTCCTGGCAGGTTTGTTGCTGCGAATCTGTCAGTAAATTCAATTTATTTAAAAGCTTGTCAACAATAAGTCAAATGAAATGCTCGGCTCAGCTGTAAATATGGCTGGCCCAGTAATAAAGCTGATTTATTTGCGCTGTTGAGATTTACAATTTCCCATAATTGCCCAGCGTATGAAATTGTGTCTAAACTAAATACAACTGACAATAAATTGAAATGGAATAAAATGAAATGCTTGTGGTTATTGTGGCAATATATTCAAATATAACTCGAAAGATATCCGTAGCGCCCTTTTTTGGCAACTCCTGCTACAAAATGTTTATACAAATACATATATGCATGCACAGATAGATGGGCATGCTGTTTTCTAATAGTAGTTCCGTTTCGCACAGTAAATAAATCTTGTCAGTGTTGGTGTGGGATTGGGTAAGGCTATAGATAAGCCCAATACAGTTAGCACTACACAATGGACACAGCAATTGGCTGCAGGACAAGCGGCTGCTGCTGCTGCTGCTGCACAGGACACATCAGTTCAACTTAAACGGCTGCTAAAGTGCAACATAGTGCGGCAGGCCTAGGGCGGGGGGTAGCAGGGCAATGCCACATTTGGCAAACAATATTAAGTGTGTCTGTTTTTTAACATTTGAAGCACAAATAAAACAATGCAATCCTGGGGGCTACAAGCTGGGCGAGCATGCATACAATTATCAATAGCTGTCAGATAAGCGAGGGCGGCAAGAGAACTATTTAGAAATCTGGCAAGGAAACTTTAACAAAGATTATAATAATAATAATGTTTTATTTACTTAAAGTATTTTGACTGTTATTAATTCCCTTTCTTTATTTATGGTAAGTTTGTGGTTTTCTTTTTTCCTATCTTAAATTTAACCTATTATTTTTTATTTTAAAAATATTCATTAACTTTATTCTCCTTTTATTTATTTTCAGCTTTCATTGTGATTAAACTAAGAAACATCAAAACATACACTGTGATGCGGCTTTATTTCTTATGTGGAAATTTTTCTGGTAAGTTTGTACACTTTTATATTTAAAGTTTATATTAATACGTTAATGAATTGAAATATTTATTTCACCAACTTTGTTCGCAACCCACGTAAAATTATCAACATAACAATGGAGTTTTTATATTCATATATATAAGTGCATTGTAAATGTATGTGTATATGTGTAACTGTTTGACTGCGAAACATAAGTGTGTGCAGATAAAAATGCCGTTAGTGAAGTTTAAACAATGTTATTGACTGAACAAAATTCTGGGCTCTGCCTTGCTGTTGCTGCTGCTATTTCTGCTGTGGACTTGGCTCATAAATCTATACAAGTGTTGTTGACTGACTGCTACTCTGTCTCTGTGTGTGTGTGTGTGTTGTGCAGCCTAGTGCAATTGCTTAAATTATTGATTATTCTGAAACTTGGCCAGAGTTCAACAGCTCTAGGTTTCGCTCGGAAGTTTTTCATTTCCGTTTGCCCCTGGTGTCCGTTTTATGTACATTAATCAGTGCACTTCATTAAAAGCAACAGCAACAACTACAACAAGCACTACAGCAAATGACTTTTGGCAGTAATTTAAAAACAAAATAAATATAAAAAAAAAAAAAAACTAAAAAAACAACAACTAACATGTGGCATGTACTTGTCTAATGGTCAGAGCTACTGAGCTTCCCCGGCCCAACTCGGTGGGGACACCACCGTCGTCCGTCCAAGTCCCCTGACATGTGCGCTGTGCAGGAATATACGTATTCCATTTACAGAGTTTTTTGTGCTGTCATAACAAACAAATTCCCAGCATGTGTGCGGCGTTGGCGTCCGCCTCGGACGAGGGCATGACCCGGGGCGGACGTTGTTCGCTTGGTCAGCTTTGGTGAGCTCCAAGAATTTAATTATACTTTTGATTTTAATGAAAATACAAGCGCACGCGTTTGCCGACTCCGGCCGCACTCCGTCTCTTATGCTCTATCATATAAAAAGTATATCGGATTTCTGGTCAAGAAAGTATGCGAAAAATATTCTTCAGCTCCTTAATTGTTTTTACAACGAACGGTTCTGATATTCTCTTAGCAGTTGTGCTTAGTATAAAAACTTAAAAAAAAAATATGAATATAATTTAAGAAAATCAGAACAAGTTCGTGACAGAAAAATCATGCTGCAAAATACTTTGTAATCTTCAATGTGTTTTACGATTGTTTTGTATTAAGTTTTAAAATTCAAGTTTCTATCCGCAATCAGATGTTTAAGTAATTCTCTTTTAAAACTCACTAACTTTAGTGAAGTTCACCCTCGGTGAGTTCACGCTCAGTACTTGTGACTTTGTCTCGGTTAAGGTCGTCGTAGACATCAACGCCAGCTCACTTCTGCATTTGGGGAGTTAATTTTAGTAAATGTCAACGGAGTCGTCAGTGGAAAATTGCTGTTTAATTACTGTTTTTAAACATTTTAACTTGCCTTTGAATGTCCTTGTAAATGGACGGCATTAAATGAAATTGGTCTGTGGAGTTAAGGCAGGCACATAATGAGTTTGCAGGAATATGTTGCGAATGAATGCTGAAAATGAAATGAATTGTGAATGGATTGTCAATCAAAATTTTAAAAAATAATCATATGTGGAATATTTGTACGTGGATCATTTCAATTGTGTAGATCGTTACGGATCGGTTGTTAAACTAGACATTGATGCATCTATAATTGCTTGTCTAGTATGGAAGATGTTCATATGCAGATACGTGTAATCCATCTAGATTTCCTGTGAATTCGTAATGCCGAACCACAAGTAGATCGTATGCGAATTTATTTATGTGTAATTCTTGTACATTCCATGTGCGTGTCCATTATATTTCGCTTTATGTTCGAGGCCTTGGTAAACATTAAACAAATCCCCAACATTTGTGCATTCTGACCGCATTTTGAGCCGCACTTGAGTTGCAACTCCCGCTGCCTTCCTCCATTCATTTGTGAATATGCACATTTAATATGCAGCACATGCCCTGACAGGCTTCGTCAGGACTACGACTACGGCTGCGTCCAACTCCAGCTGCCTCTGCGGCCGGTCACTTGCCATGAAGCATGCACAACATGCACTCGCAATCAAACATGTCCGCCGAGCGCCCGCCATTTGCAACATTCGCTGTGGATGATGTGGGTGACGTGGGCTCTGCAGCTTAAGACAGTGGCAACAGTCGACAACGATGCTTCCAGGAGTCGGAGTACGCCACACAGCTGCCGACTTGCTGCCTATTTGCATACAACACTTTGACGCATTGTTCTCGCAAGCCAGCGGGACAGATGGCAGCGCATGCTGTGCCAAATGCTGCTGCTCTTGCCGCTGTTTCACTCCCTCTCGACTTGAGCACTAATTAAAAGCAAATTTAAGCATACTTGTACTCCGAACTACAGGCCACAATCCAAAGGGACTTACGTACAAATTTGCCAAATCATTAAGCTCACAAACGGCCGCTGGGGCGTATGAGCTACGTAGACTTTGGTAAAACCGCCATTGCCAATGCAGTGTCTTTGATTGGAAAGCGCTTCGTTCAGCAGCCAAATGAGTGTTAATTAATACGATTTTGAGCAGCAGACAATCGAACAAGGCTTCAGTACTTCGAGTGCCGCCTGGCAGCCATCATTAACCCATTTAAGGTGCAAATCCAATTAGGCAAAGACGTTTATCCAAGTTTTAAGCCGCACATTGGCAAATTGAAATTCGTTGGGAGTGTGCCTGAGGCAAGCGTTAATTAAATTTGTTTTAATTGTCTGTGCCAGCACAGATATTTCGTGTGACAACGAAAGTTGTCTAATTTTTAGGCTTTACATACATAATATTAACCGATATAGAGTTTTATGCAAGGAGAACATACGATCGTATACCCCGAAGCATATAAAATAATTAAAATAAAGAGAATAGAATTTTTTGTCTAAAGAACGTACGTTACTTTATACAGATCACGTCTTCGGAAATTTAGTAAAATAAGGTACCAAAAACGTTTTCGGGGTCCTTATTTAAAGCTTACCCAATTCGAGCATGACTTTTTTATGCAATTATTTTGATTAGATATACTATTTTAGACCAACTGACGAAACGGTCTGGAGCTAATCTTTGTATTAAAATCTATTCACAGCCAGCCATAAATCATTTGGCGCTCTAAAAGCTGCCGCAGGCGGTTGGTCTAAGTGAAAATCTTTTAAGAGCACCCAAGTAATGCACATAAATAATAAATACAACGCGAAATTAACTTTCCGGCGACAGTCGTGCTCCACGTGCCAGCTCGGTGTGCCCGGTCCCCCCCTTGACTAGACCAAAAAACCAACACAGCAAGCCGCGCTTTTTTTTTTTTTAATATTCTGTTCTCATGAGAAGAAAGAGTATATAGGCGTAATCCTTACCCAGATGGACTGTTCAAATTTTTGTATTTTCAATATCTTTTTATCCTTTAAAAGGATCTATCTTTAAATTTAAATTTAAATATCTGCTTATCAAACATATATTTTAACCAAGCCAAGAAATATGAGCTAAATATAGTTTCTCTGCCTCAAAGGCTCATAGATTAAAAGTTGTGAATTTTTAAAATTTCATTGTTAATTAACATTCTGAGCAACAATTACAGGGTATTGCTTATTCTTGATCTAGCGATAACGAGTTGTTTTTTTTTCGGTGTTTTACCTGGACTGTCGTCAACTATTTAGAAATGCAAAGCACATTGAAAGTTGAAAGCGTGCAACGTTGGTTTTGGTTTTGGTTACGGTTTTTGCTTTTAAGGTGCCAAAAGCAAACAAAAAATGGCTGAAAAATGGGCGGAAACCTAGAAGAAACTGTCAACGCACGCGTTAAGTTGACAGGCGTGGCTGTCGTGGTAAAGGGGAGGGGGCTGCGAGGTGAGCTGAAGTAGGCGAAATCTCAGTGCGCCAGCTATAAAAATCATAAATTTTATTATGTATTAACGTCGGTGGGGCCGTAACGGACGGTAACGTTGACACTTTATTTTTTGGTGGCAGAATACATATATTTATGAATTATTCAAAAGCTTAGCATACTTTTCTGCGCGCTCAAGTTTAAGGTCAAAACCAGCGACCACATTATGCTTTAAGGCAAACTAGAAGTGAAAAGGCGGACGTCTAAGACTGTGCGTGCATATTTGACAATTTTATTAGATTAAATTTCATATAAATGTGTTGATAATGCCAGCCAGACATTGTCTAGACAAAGCGCACATATAGCTGACATTTGAGAGCAGAGTGAAAGGTGGCAACAGTAGACTTAAAGAGGGGATCAGGTAGACGGCGCATAACTTCATTGCATGCCCGTCACAAATGCCACAAAATCCGCACGAATGCAGCAATGCAAAATTAATAGCTGTTGCATTCGACTACTTCTACTTCTGAGTGGATCAAAGTTTGTCTGGCTGCCAGGCACGCTCACAGAATGTTAGCGACTGTCTTCGACTGGGTTGCCTACATCATCATCATTTAGCAAAAATGTCAAGGGCAACGGGCGCTTAGTAATAAAAAAAAAAAAGAAAAAATAGAAAACACTTTTGCTGACGTAGGTGTTTGATTTATGCAAGGGAAATCGTATTTGAATTTTATCATTTTGCCATGGCATTGAAGTGCTCTAAGCCTTTAATCGCTGTCCGGCTAAAAAGTTAAGAAAAATTGTTGCAGGAAATTGTTGCTGGTGCACAGTTTTCTTTATGCGTGACATTTGCAAAATACAGGGTGATACAACTGGAAATTGTGAATGTTTTAAGATATTTGGAAAAAATATTTAAAAAACAATTAATTATAATCTACAAAAGTCTATTTTCTTCCAGAACTAGCATTTGGTTATTTTTATAGAAAGTGCCATTTCACGATAATTTGAATAAAGTCGCCAGCTTTCGGTTCTACTATGCTCCTCATATATTAGATATCTATCTCTGCCATATAAACGATAAGTCGAAAATTGAGTTCATGTATGAAAAATATTTCATTTTCACCAAACATTTATTAGTTTTTCAATGCCCCTTCCATTTATCTTATCCTATCTTATTAACATCGGACAACTTAGTTCTTGTATGAGCAACTTTTTAGTTTATCAAGATAGATGTCTTTTAAAAATGTAGAATCTGTCTAAAAAGAGTTTTGGTCTGATAAAAAAATGATCAAGAAATATTCATTTATTGAATGAACCAAAAGCTTTGCTGTACTCACTAGTAATAAATGTGTGGTATTAAAATATTAATTCTATTTCGCATTGATTCTCTCCTGTAGAAACTCAACTTAGTTTTAAACCAGATTCAACCAGCAGAGTAACCCTGTTTTTTATTTGCCATAAGAAACATTCAAAGTGACATTTGCATTTTATTGTTGAATGCCGGGCATTACAACGCCAACTTTCCGCTCTTTGGCTTATTGTGCAATTTCCTAGCTGCTGCTGCTGCTGCTGCTGCTTTCTTACATCCTCTTTTCATGCTCTTCCACTTTCTTGCCTGAGTGTGTCTGCATGAAATAAGAGTTAATCTTGCGTCCACTGGGAGTACACACCCAAACAAACACACACACATGCGAAGTTGATTCGCCAGCATCTCTTTCGTCTCTGTAACAGATGTCCTTGATATTTCATTTGATGGCAGCACTGCTTGCGATATTTCAAAGGCAAATGCCGTCTGCCTTAGATTTGGCTGCAATTTTCTTTTGTGCGACATCAAAGTGCAGCTTCATCAAGTAAATCTTTTGCCCCAAAGCCGATAAGGCAGCGAAAGTGCCTGCTCATAAGCCAAATATGCCACAAAGTATGCAATAATATTGTAACAATCGAATTGTCAACGCGACAGCGCCCTTCTTTATGCTTTTAATAATATTTTAATAGAAGCAGCAAGGAGCACATATTTCCTGGACTACTTTGCGACCGGTGGTTGCTTTTGATGTCGCTGGTTCTCGAGCAGCTAGAGACATTTTGATGGATGGATAGAAGTACATAAGCATAAGTAAAGTTGTTTTCATCCAAACTTACATATCATAAATCATGTGTGCTTGTTAGTAGGGCGTAGTCAGAAGGTAAACCAGCTGCGACAGAAGCCTTGGTGTGCCTCTAGGCACGGTAATACAGGATATTAAGATTGGGTATTTTGAGTGCGGCCTTTATTTTTGCACTGCACATATTACGTCTTTCTTGTAGCATAATTATTCATGACACTCGTGACAAGACACACAACTTGTTTCCGTTTCCATAGATACCCTCATCGTCCGGTGTCGTGTGGCTTATTAAATGTTGCGGCTGTGCGTGAAGCTATTTTCAGCTCCAGTGAAACAAAATAATTGGGCCACGTTGCCCAGGTACCGAGTGGGGCTTATATACGCTATCATTGCTAAGGTCAAATGCACGTTGCCCCGTCTTTGGCTTGTTAGTCCGCAGTTGAAGCAATGCGTCTCACTCGGCTTGGACAAAAGCTATTGATTTTGGCTATTCAATACCTTGGGGAAAATACGCTTTTATTGCAAATATATCATACATATTTGGGGACATTTTTAATTAAAAGTTTCCATCAGATGACTCGGCCAAAAGATGCGACAAGATTTGGGCATAATAAGTTGCCTGGCCATGAGTCAGCCAGAATTTAAGCTGTTACCTTTTGTTGGCTTGTCAGACTTTTACTTCATTTTTTACCTGTCTGCCTGCTGCTTTAATTCCCTTTTCCCAAGGTAATTAACTCCCATCTGTCTGCTCCAAAAACGAGACCATTAACATTGACCTCTGGTGCGCGTCAACGCGTTGGCTGACAACTTTTGGTCAACATTTTTTAAATTCCGATTTTTCAAAATGGCTGCTGGGCCAACAAAGGACCATTAGTTGGTCATTTAACAGCGTCGCTTTTTGGTTTATTGCGCTGCCTTTAAACCTCGTTTGATTCTTGGGACCTGTCAATGCATTAGACGGACGATGCATACATTTCCAGCCATGCTATACTTTTTTAAGAGAACGGCAATTAACTGAATTTCCAACGCAACAACTAAGCTGAAGTTTTTCCTCTTTACAAAAATATAATTTGTTTGATTTGGAGAGAGTTATAAAATTAACATTTAATATATTAATAATAATTATTTTATAAATTGACATCGAGCAATCCCAAAAGCATTAATGAATAGCGTAAATATAGATATATTTCTTCATGTATTTAAAAGATTATTTAGACTCCCTAGCATTTATTCCCACCATAGTCGTTAGCACATGCGCCTGCTTGCATGCAACAGAAAGCTGTTTGCCTATTTTCTGGGCTCGCATTAAAATTTTTATATTGTCTGGCAATGGGTAAAGTTTAAATTGCGAAATCTGTCGCGCTCGATTAACGTTCAGATGGGAGACACATATGAGAGTCAGTGGCTGCAAAACTTTCAATGGACAAGCGGGGCTTATTTGCATTTTTAATTAACTAACAAGTGCTTGCAATTATGGGCGGCCCAAGTCCAGAGGCGGCGCATTTCCATATTCATATGTGCATGTGCGTAATGACAGCTGTGTGCCCGGCGCTGGCTGCTTGCTGTAAATCAATTAGGCGTAAATGTGTTTTGGGGAAACTGTACTTGGCATAAATTACCAGCTTACCAAACTCTTGACTGGCCCCCTAGACTTGTCTGTTTGTCATATTCGCATGTAACATGTTTCATATTTTAATTACTTTAATTACTAAACATTAGCGCACATTTTTATCAAATTAAGACCCATCCGTCATGGGTAGACTGTCAGAAGTTCTGCTGCAGTCAACATCTGCGTCATGCTTTGTGGCACATGTGTTGCCTTCCTGTCAGATTATGTCATGAATATGTTAAACGCTTGCCACTTTGACAGCCGCCGTTGGCGTGAAGCCAACTTGAATTCACTTTTGGCATTTATTAGGCGGCCTCAGGCGAAATTCTTCTTCATCTTCTTGTCCTGGTGCCATCGCGTTGCATTCCCCTCAATTGCAGCCAACACAATTTGACAAGTTAAGCGTAACTATGCCAAATAACGACTGACAGCGCAAATATTTTAACAACTTCGAATTACCTCGCCAACTGACTAACTGGCTGGCTGACGGGGAGACACTTTTGGCTTACCTGGCTGGCAGCTGACTTCAGTATTTTCCTTTGTTGTCATTGGGTAAAGTTTGCTTCGATGACATAAATCAAATGTGATAATATTTTATAGTACATATTCAAGATTTGTTGGCCATATTTTTCATGTTTGATTTTTGACTGCTCGTGCGCAACTAATTTGGTAATCAATTACAGTTATTTTCACATATACACAGACATTGAATTTCAATAGGTCTGATGTGGTTACATTTTTTTTATCCACATTTTTATTTTTTTGCTTGATCGCACAGCGAAAATGATGTGACTTGTTATTGGGTATGGAGGCAACACACATTACGGGGCGTATGTGCAATATTTATGAGTACCCTATAAAGTTTGGGCATTTCAGTTTGTAACAATTGTAAAAAAAGAAACACAAAATATAATAGTCAATATTTATTTACGAGGATTTAATAAAAATTTCTTTTAAATTAAGCGTATTTCAGACAAGATCAAGTATTTGAAATTATTTTAATTGAGTTCACAATAATGTTATGCACTATTTATTATTATAAGCATATATTTCATTTACAATTGATTCAATATAATTCAAAGCAGCTAGGCTAAAGATCATATTATTATTTAAGTATTTGAAAGCTTGTGTTAATTTAACTTATAAGTAAATCGAATTCTATTTGCTTGCATTCTTGCCTTGCTCAATGTAATCTGTGCTTACAGAGTATCTGTGCAACGTGCAATCTTTACCAAATATTTGAATATGCACGCTATTCTGTAGCTCGAAGTATCGCAAATATGCGTCAAACAGTTCACTTACTTCCCACACTCCCGGAAAAAACTCCTGCGTAGCATATAATAATGCCGTCGCGACATTCAAATGAAAAATGATTGCCTGCTGTGCCTTTTTGGGCGCACAATTCACAATTCATGTGGTGTATATATTTAAAGTGCGCGTGGTTGAATTCGCAGTATAAATAAAATTACGCATACGCCCCCGTTGACATACAACAAACTAAATAATGTGAACTTAAAGCGAAGCGTTGTCGCAAGTACCCCATGGACTAGCCCTCATGACTGCCTGACCTACCGCAACTGCCGCAGACAACAACAACAACTACCGCAAACAAACAAACCTCTCAGAAAGTCAAGTAAATGTCTCAATAAACTGCAAAAGTTGGCCAGGCGCACCGCTTGGGAGCACGACTTAACCTCAATTTTGATTAACAATGTCTGGCAATGAAGCTGTCAACGTGCGGCTAGCAGGAACCCCCGGCACCGGCACCGACACCGAAACCAACCTCAACCTTAACCCCCTACCCGCCCTGGGCAACGTCAAGACAGTCGGCCAGGTCGTCCTGGGGCTGTCGTGTCTGTGCAGGCACACTGCGAGCCTGAAAAATGAGCACAATTTGTTTAGTTGGCTTGCCAGCTGCGGCTGCTGGCAGCCACTTGGGCAGACCGGGGGTGTCGAACTCTCACCAGTTAAGCGCAAATATATATTTTATTTGTGCACATTATTCATTTGCTAATAACATGTTTATGGGCAAACGTTTGGCGTTGCCACTTCTGAAATTGAGCTGTTGCCTTCTGCGGCGCCTGCTCCACCTTTAGCTGCATTATGTATTGCTCCAGCTGACTGGGCACATTCTGACGCAGATTCAATGTGGGCGTGGCAGCCACCGTGTCTATGCCACGCCTGGCGCGCAAACGCTGACGCAGCTCCCTCATGCCAAACGCGGGCACTTCGATGCACAGAAAATAGGCCAGCTCCATGCCGCTAATGAGCGAACAGCCCAAAAAAAGTCCAGCAATGCCACCGAAACTGACTATAAGATAATGGAATAAACCAGAGACAAGGTCAATGTTAGAAAGTTAACTGCGAATTTAATAAAATGAAAAACTTAATTGCAGCAATTAAATTGGGGGTATAGTTGATTAAAAATATTTAAATAACAAATTTAAATATTATTAACCTTTCTTTAATACTTATAGTAAAAAAAGGATAAACATTAGGTAAAATTATGAATGAAATGAAAAACTTGGAAGCACGTTCTAATTTAATAGCCAGCCAAAGATTGAAATTGCAAGAGTAATATGAAGTGGATCATTGAACGAGTGACTTTCGAGTGTACTTGCATTGTGTCCTTTGACATTTACTAACCCATTAAGTCGACCCAGCCAAATACCAAACTGGTGCGATAGACCATCATGGTCTCAAAGCGGAAATGCACATCCAGATCCACATATGATGAATTGCCAAGCACTTCCGGCGGCAGAAAAGATGGACGCACATCGTTGATGTAGTTGAGCGAGTAACAGTTGCGAAAGCATTTGCAGACCATGCCCTCATAATTGTTGCGCACAAAACGCTCCTCTCCCGGCTGATATGAATAGAGCAGTCTATCTGTGTGTGTGTGTGTGTGTGTGTAAGTGTGTGAGTGTGTGGCGCAAGCGTTTAGAAGTGGCCCTCGCCACAGAAATAGTCTGTCATGTTTGCTACGCACCATTGTTTTTCGCCAGGCAGTCCAAGTCCGGAGCGCGGCACGAGCGGTACTGGCCTGCAATTGAAGCAAAATTTCAAGTCGGTTTTGCGGTTAAGCCGTACGTGCTTACCCGGCGGAAAAAGCAGATCCATTGTGCAATTACAGTAGCGCACCAAGTACTCCTGATGGCACTCCGATTGGCAATTCTCAATCATATAAATGTAGCCCAGCAATGACTTGAAGTCGCGGCTATTGCGCTCGTCCTGCAGGCAGATCGGTCAGTGGAAATAAATATTTTCAATTACAAGTAACTTTTGAATGAGACTATTCAAAGTTAATCGTTAAGATTTGACTAAATGTTGATATATATCAAGTAGAAATAATAGATTAAAACTTATGGGAAATAATACTAAAAGGTGCCAAAAATTAAACTAAATGCACAGAAATAGTTTAGCTGCAATTGATTATGAGTCCTCTGGCCGAGAGTGACCGACTAGGAGCTACCCTGAATTACGTACTGCAATCATAAAACATTGAAAACTAACATCAAACACACATTCACGCTGATCGGAGCTCACGGAACGTGTATCGTTATCGTAGAAGTAAATTGTGGGTTCGATCTCGAGGGTAGTTTGCGTATCGGCGGGTATGTGGAACGGATCCTTGTGCCAGACATACGGTTCTGTGACCATCACATCGATGCCCTTTTCGTTGCGTCGCTCCGGCCAGTGTTTGTCCGGTTGCATGAGCACACGCACAAATAGGCCGCTCATAGGACCGGCAGAGCCGGTGCGCCAGGGCCATAGTGGATCCAGCAGCTGCATGCGTTTGCCCTCGACGGTTTCCAGAGAATTGAAGGCCCAGCACAAGCCGTTCTTGCTGCGTCGTTTCGAGAAGATCTCACAGCAATTGTGAGGGAATTGACGCCACTTGCAATCGGTCAACATTTCGTCACAGGTCCAGGTCATAAAGTCGACGACCAGACTGAAGTTGATATGGCTCAGCTGCTGTGTTGGCTCGTTACGCAGCTGCTCAAAGCTCTTAAAGTGGGCAAAGGACATGCTATCGTAGCTGCTTATAATACGCTCAAACAACTTTAGCTGCGCGGCATCGCTCACATTGGCCATGAAACGGGCTTTAGCCTGAGCCAAACGCTGCCAGTTGAGGCGATTGTGATTGCATATGGTGATGACCGGAAATGCAATGCGGTAAACCGGAAAACGCGTGCTATCGACCACAGTCTGAAATTTGCCATCGTTGTAGCGCTGCGACAGTATAAGGCACACATAGACAGCTCCCAGAAAGGCACAGATAAACGTGCACAGCCAGATGAAGCGCTCCCAGCTACTGGAACGTGCGGCAAGCAGCTTGTCCAGACCATGGATCGTTGTCCGCTTGCCGAAGCGCATGGCCAGCTGCCAGGCAGCCTGACCCAGTTGACGAAGCGATGCATAGCGGCGCGGTAATGTCCGCGACTGATGCAAGTGCAGTGAACGCGCCGGCGGATAATATGCAAGCGTCATGGTTGGCGAGCAACTGAATTAGTTGCAAACCCATTTTGGTACTTTTATAGCGCAACTGCGTGCCGGAATGTTTTGGATAATTAGATACTTAGCAATAGCCGGGGCACTAACGTGTTTAACGCCTATTAAACTCGTTGTCGACAACTTGCCGCATAGGTCAAGTTGTCAGACACAATCGATGACAAAGCGTTTGCCACCCGCCCAGGGGACTTGAGTTGTACCCTATATCCGTCCATATATATGTCAAGCTAATTGGACAAACTGTTTGTCAAGCCAATTGAATACAATCAATGCCAAATGATTTGCAAACAGCGATAAGCGGGAAATGTATTAATCTCAAAAAGTCGAATTTACGCATGCTCTTTTAGAAAAGCATTAAACGAGTTTTCGCTATAAGCTAAGAAAAACTAACAAATATTATAATCTAATAGTTTTATAGTGTAAAAGTAGTAAGTGTTAAGTATCAACAAAACATACCATTTTTCTCTGACCATATATTTTAATCCAAAATAATGGGCTTCCAATCGTTCCTTGTTGCACATTCAATAACTTTGAGTACACGCCAAGCTGACAATCCAAACGCCATAACCTTGATGTTATACCCTTACTCACGAGTACATACTGTTCCGAATCCGAGAGGTACGATATAAAAGGCGTGACCTACACTTTTGGCGAACACAAAATGCATATCCGGCAACTGAGGAAAGTGAAACGGCATCGACAGCTGACCGTAGCATGGCAACAGTACCCGCAGTCGAGCTGTGAGACCGCCTGGATGCACTTGCTCAGCCGCTACACCAGTGGTTCGCATATCCATGGATTCTATCAGCTGCTTTGGCCCACGATGCGACTTCGCATGCGGTGAGCGAAATGAGATAGCTCTATTCTTGATCCGAAATACTGATCTGTTCCGATAACATGAACAGTTTACTGTGGACGCTGGCGCTACTCTGTGCCTTTGTAGTGCTCATCTTTATCACCTATCTGCTGGCAGAGCGACATCAGCAGAAGCATTTCCAAACAGTCATCTCGGACTCGCGTTGGCCCATTCGACATATTGCATTTCCGGTCATCTTCGTGTGCAATAAGAACCGCTTGAACTGGTCTCGTCTGCCCGAGATAGGTGAGCGCTACAACATCAGCGAAGCCCAACAACCTCTGCTGGAGCGTGTGCTCACCGCCTATGATGCACTCAGCGTTTCACATTTGGATGTCTTTGAGGCGCTGCAAGACCAGCCTTTGGAAACGCTCAATCATCTAAATTTTACTCAGATTGTGAGCGAGATGGCCTGGCGCTGCGAGGAGCTGCTCAGCGAATGCCGCTGGCAGACGCAGTCTCGCAATTGCTGTGAACTCTTTCGACAACGACGTCAGCAGCAGGGCGTTTGCCTCGCCTTCAACGAGATGGAGCAACGTTCCAGTGCAGAGACGGCCAGTGGTACGGGCATTGTTGTTCGCCTGCTGCTAAATGAGGCACTACATGCGCCTGGCAATCGGGAGCCCAAGGGTTTTGTGGTGCGTATAAGTGCGTAGTTGCCTTTCTGATAGTGTGTGTATCTGTGGATCCTTCAATCGAATAGCTGGACGTTGTGGAGCCAGGTGTTTGGTTTGGACTGCCCATAAGTTTGGTGCCTGATGCGGACACTAACGTTGGCATCAGGGCCGTATATCATTTCTACGATGAGGCCACCTATAGTCTGCCGAGCGTGCAACGTAAGTGCCTGCTGGACTACGAGCAGAAGAGCGATCACTTCCAGACCCTACTGGGCTTCAAGTATATGCTGGAGAACTGCTTGGCCGAATGTCAGCAGCTTTATATGCTGCGCTATTGCAACTGCACATTAGATCTATTCTTTCCGCCCTCCAATCATGTCGGCTGCAAGTTAAAGGATCTGCCCTGCCTTGCGGCCCACAATCATCTGCTAAAGAACTTCGAGAATCCCGAGGAGCATTCATATGTGGCCCAGAATGAATCGGGACTTATTTGCGATTGCCTGCACAACTGCAAGTCGCTGACGCTGTTAACCGATGTGCATAAAACTGCTCGACGTAGGCATGTTGAAAATGCCCGGACCAAGGGTTTCTCGCACGGAACTAACCGTTCAATCTTGCTCAATGTCTACTACGCCAAAAATGTTATTCTGGTCTATAGGACAAGCCTAATATATAGCTGGCTGGACTTGATTGGTATGTGGACTTTGTTATCAATTTATTCCTTATGGAAAAGCTTTAAATATTTGAATTTGAAAATTTCTAAGATAATAATACCACAATTTGTAGACATCATCTAAGATTAAGACGTGGGACTTTTTGGGATTGTTAGCATAGAAATTATACCAAAATGGTTTTGGAGGACTTTTTAAGTTTGAAGCTTTTGGCAGGGAACCAGGCACACTCTTGATATTCTTTATTTGAACAAACCCGTACATTTAAAAAATTTATGATCCCACCGTCCTTACCTTCATACGGCGATATATTTTTTTACGTTCAAGATATTATTTCTGAAGTAAAAGAGACTCCCTCCAGATGAGGTATGCCTAAGAAACCTAATTTGTAAGAAACCAATTTCAATTCGTATCTTTTAAAATTATTTTGATTTTGCTTTCAGTTTCCTTCGGCGCTATTTGTCAGCTTTGTCTAGGCTGTTCAATTATTAGTCTACTTGAGCTTTGCTATTTTGGTCTGTTCGATGTACCTCGCTTTTGCTGGTCGCGCTATTCGTTGAGGCGACTTTGTTAAGATATTCAATAAAAAATGCCATTTGGTGCTCTTATATATGCAATGCATTTTATTTTTGTTTATTGCATGCCGTTTATGGTCTGGTGCATACTGTAGAGCTCTGGACTTGGCTTGACATATGCAAAGCATTTGCTGGTAAATGTCTTTTGTTCTTTCACTCTATTCTCTGGGGCAGAATTTGTATTTGCTGTAAGTCCTTATATATTTTAAATGAGGGTTCGAAAAGTAACTCAAAGCTTTGTAAAAGCTATTATAAGAATATATATTCTGCAAGCTTAAAGCACATTCATGCAGTGCAAAGTGAAAGCAGTGCAAGGACGAGCTGAATGAGTAGAAGCAATATGGAATGAAACATCGAAATAATAACATAGAAAATGGTAAAACGTGGAACATAAAACGGGAAGACGTTGAACATAGAACATGGTTAAACGTAGAACATAGAAAATGGGAAAACGTAGAACATAGAACATGAAAATATGTAGAAAATGGAATATAGAATATGGAGAATATAGAACGTAGAACATAGGACATGTAACATCGAATATAGAACATAGGAAATAGCACATTGAATATAAAACATTGAACATAAAAACATTGCACGTTGCTTACCTTCGATTATAGGAAAACATGGAAAATTCATTTATTTGAAGCAGTTCAAATACAATATTGAGTTCCTCTACTCACCGCTTGATGGCAAGAGTGAGCAAAGCACCCACCTCATTTTCTCAAACTGCATCTGTAGCCTTTCCATGGTAAAATTATCGCCAAAGCATACCCATCTTCATAGCTCCTATGATTGAGGCTGTGATTAATCATAAATCGTTCGTTCAGTCAGCACAAATCGTTCCGTTTGTAATCTTTTCCTTGGGTCTTAAATTATTCTTCTCTTGACAACTATAAAAATCATACAAGCGTTACTGATAGTTATCAATGTTTATTATTGATTGTGTGACGTTTTAATCAAACGATTAGTCAGTAATGAAAACTTTACAAACAGGTATTATGCCATATCTAATCAATAATTAGCTAAAATGTTAACCCCCAGTTTTCCAAAGATTTATAACATTTGTGTTTATCAGCAAGTGATTCCCTGCCACACGTATCAACAGCATATATAAGCCACAACCTCAGCCACAATCTTCACAGCAGTCTTTGATCGGTTACCGGACAGTTAAAACAATGTATTCTCCAACGAAACTTATTGCTTGTGCGCTGATTTTTGCCCAGTTGTTGGGTTCAATTCATTGTGGAGTATACGACACTACGGATAACTGGGTCTTTTCTGACAAGACCGCCAGTTTCCCCGAAAACGCTGTTCTGGGCGGCATTGATTCATACGGATATGATAACTACGTGGGACGCGTCGTATATTCAAGCTCGATTCTGCCAGCCCGTGTTAGGGCCGAGACTGGATACGCCACTTTCAACACCGAAGCAGTTGCTAATCAGGCAGCCTCCTACGATTTGCTGGTTGCCAATGAGACCGTCAGCTATCACTGGGTGCGCAGCTACGATGGCTTCAGGGAAAAGAATGCTGTTTCTGTGGGCACAAGCGCCTTGAACGAACGTGTTTATGTCTGCCGCGCCAGAACTGATGGCGGTATTTTCATTGGTACCCTGTATCTTGCGCAAAAGGCTTGCATCATCCGGTACGAGAACTTGCCTCTGAGAGAGATTACTAAATATGAGGTACTAGTGCGAAAAGTTACTCTGGCAGCGTGGGCACCATTCGACAATCAAATCAATTGATAAGATTGCGAAATTTAATTAAATATTCAAATACGAGCATATATTAGAAAATTGTATTATTTAATAATTAGAATATTAACTTAATAAAACCTTTTTATATGGAAGTGTAGAAAAGCTCAATATACCCTTGAAAGGGTATTATAATTTAGTCATACAATTTGTAACTAGTAGAAGGAAACATCTCCTACCCCACAAAGTACATACAGTCTAGTCGGTACGTTCATAGAGTCCTCTTTTTGTTGCAACTGTGATCGGTGAAAGATTAAGTTTTGGTATGATATTTTTTCATTATGTGCCTTAAATCATGTATGAGCTATATAGTATAGGAACAAACGGTCGGAATTGAAGGTATTGTCCAAAAGAACCTTCAAGCCATATTTCTACAAGAATGTTTAATCGTTTAGCTTTCTTTTCTAGTTACTAGTTACTTTTCAAATATGCTATTTGCTAGATTTCACTGGTGTTATATATATATATATATATATATATACTAAAGGCATTAAGTTAATGCCCTGTACTTTGCAGTAGATTAGCAAAGCCTGCCCAAATATAGATATCCTTACTGTCTTTCAAGTTGTTTTTTAACGGTTTATTGACTGGCCGCGGGCTGTGACTTAACTGCTGCAATGTCGTCCTAACAAGCAGCATCCGGACACAGTTACGTGGGTCCTGGGGGGAATTTTGGTGTTCTACACATAAATACAGACGTACATACGTATATACATATAGACAGCTACAGCTGCTCTGGTGGCCGGGTGCCTTGTCGAAATTACGCTCATAAACGTGACTTGACATAATAATCTCTGACTGGCGCTCCGAGTGCGGCCGCTGGCTTTGTCTTTTGGCTTCTGCTTTTTCTGCCCACGAACATGCATATACATATTTTTATAAATATTTTTTTTGTCAAAGGTGGCGTTAATTTTTCGCCGCCTTTTGTTGTATTTTCTTTTAATTTTTGCTTTTGTTGCCATTGCGGGTTCAAGTTTTCTATTTGGTTTCTTGCTGTCTTTTGCGGGTCAGCAGCCGGTTGGCTAATATTGCAAAAATTTCATTAGTTTTACAAACAAGCAAACAAACAAAGCAAGAAACAAATATTTGTGCTTGCATTTTTTAGCAGTTTAGTGGCAGTTGTTGCTGTTCAGTTTGTTATTGTTGCTGTTGTCGCTGTTGGCGAGTGCTACGTTTTTATCTTAAATAAAAAAAAAAGCAACGCCAGCTGGGGTTATGGGTAGGTTCAGGTGAAGCCAACGGTCGCCTGGGATCTAGCGTAAATAAATAAATGGCAAAGCACAGAGCTAAAACTAATATCAAAGCATCGAATCCGACATACACTTAACGAAGTGTTCCACATAAATAATTAAATGCTGACTTGCATATAAAATAATTTAAAATTATTTCCATTTTAATTTTCTGATGTATTTTTTTAAATATTTGGTTTTTAAGATTTTTAATGAAAAGTTAGCTATAGAGCATACGGATTAATATAAATTCATGGTTGAAATATTATCTAAAAAAAGAAAATGAAAAGAAAAATAAAATATAGAATTTACCCCTATTTACTTATGTTTTAAAACTTAGCCAAAATTAAATGAACAAAAATAACGTTTTTAAAAGTTTATTAGGAATCAATCATTTATTGACTTTATTGAATTACATTATTCCCAAACTAAATACAGTATTGTATGTCGAACTTTGCCAACATTGCCCAACAGTTCATATACCCTGTTTTAAAGCGCAGGGATACAAATGGCGCGTGCGCTTTATTAAAATTGCTTTGGCTTTTTTAATTGAAAACTGTAATGGAGCGGGTGTTAAAGCAAGGCATATATATAGTGTCGTGAAAGCGCGTTAAATTATATTCATGCATACGCACAAACTAAAACACACACACATATATATTTCATATGCACTCACACACTCGTATATCATATTTGGTCGCCTTGCTAATTTGGTAGTTTAAAATGCATAGCATCCATCCATGTGTGCCGTATGGTTACTTTTTTTCTTCTTCATCTTGTTGACCCATGTGTGTGAAATGCTCTCATGACTTCACAATAACTAAACAGACGACCCGTTTCGGGGTAATTAGTTGTCTCTGTTGTCCTTTGCCGCCACATGCCCCCAAGCTAAAGGAAATGGCGCAGAGCTTCTTGTGTAGGGGTTTCTCATTGTGGCTTGCTCATTTTGTATACCCCTCACATCTTAAATTGCTAACAGAGGATATCATGGTATCGTTTAGATAATTAATATGGGCATATATGGTGCTTTGGGAACGTCGAAGTTAAATACTAGGAAATCTGAAGAAAATATGAGTAGTCATATTTAGTTTCTTAAGGTTACTTCGACTTGCTTTCAGTGGTTCCTCGAAAACCCTAAAATATTAGTATTTCTGGAAATACAATTATTTGGGGCTTAGATGTGTTTCCTTTACCAGTAGCAAAAGAATTACAATTCAAAGTTCAAAAGCAGAGTATTTTTTAGTCGTGTCGGCTATTTGTCAGCTATTTTTTTTTCTTTTGTTTTTATGATTTTTTTTATTGCTGTGAGTGAAGGTAAGCATCAGACGATCAGGGCGTTTTGATTATGTATCCACGTTTGTCAGATAAGGGTATATATCAAATAAAACTAGTTTGATAATAGTTTGGTACACAGATATTACAGATTTGTAAATCTAATGTGTTAAATAAAATAGATACAACTACATAAATGTTGTTGAGAAATACTTAAATCTCAAATATGAAGCTTATAAATGAAGTGGTTTTTACTCAATTATATAAATAATCTTAAAGCTATAATACATTTGTATATTTCTCGTGACGTAGATATTGAACATTGTCTTAAATAAATGTTTCATTGATTGAACCGACTGAAACACACAGTTGGCCTTTAATTATTTTAAACAAATCTTGTTCAATTGTTGTAGAGCATTGCGAGAGTGTTCAGAGCTGGTCAAGCGACGGCGCCCATTTGCCCCTTATCACCTAGGTACATAAATTATGACGATGAGGTTACTTTGTAATCAGCAAATTAAGTTTATAGCCGGCAGCATATTATATATATATAAACATGGCAGCCCCGAAATGAAAAGTAAACTTGATGCCGACATTTTTTTCCCACTTGTTTGTTGTTTCTTTTCTTTGCAAAACGAGCACGAAATGTGGGCAAATTTAAAGCATTTCATTTTGAACTGACTGCATGGCAAACAATACACAAATCAGTCATTAAATTGTGCTGCCATTTTGCTTTGGATAATCGAAATTTTAATGCCACGCCCGCGATATTTGTTTGCTCTGGGCCAAAATGGGCAACATAACTCAGATGCCCGCCCCTGCCGTGTCCGCCCACATTGGGTTGTCGGCGCCGTCTAAATTTGCGGCCTGTCGCGGTTTCGCCGGCATTGTTTTTGGCACACACCGAGCAGCGGGTAAAAAATAAAGGGAGAGTGTGAGGGTGCGAGAATTTGGGCTAAAACTGCTGTAGACGCTGTGTGCCCGCAGCCGGTAACCGACACATGCGGTAATTTACCTAATTTTCGGGCGTTACGCCCACAGCCTCTTTGTTGCTGGCTGTGCCGATAGAGCTGATTGGATTTCCGAGTTTGCTTCTGTGACTCTTGTGCGTAACACGCGATTTAATCGCATGCGCCTTTCAGTATGTTAACGCATTTTAATATCAAACATTGCCGGCCTCCGCCTCCCAGTCCCCGCTGATTGCCCGCCGTGTCTATGTGGCGTGCTCGACTCTCTGCCACTAATTTCAGGGCATAACGCAAGTTTGCCAAAACTTGACAGCGATTCGCTTTGAGTACGCAAGTTTTCATTATGCATTTTGTATGAGAGCTCGCAACAGCAGCTTAGCATATTTGTTAATGATGTTCCTTTGAGGTTTTCAACTTGTTTGGGCTACATTAAATTCTTTGCGCAAGCCTGCCCGTGAAAATTGCGATTTGTGGTGGTAGATTATTAGGTCTGAAAAGTGTGATGGGATTTTGCAGATAACCCGCTGGCTTATTAACATGTTCGCTTGCATACTTAAAGGTCACTCCTCTGTGCGTTGATAGCTGCGTTTGATAGTTTAATAGGCTTATTTGGTGACCCTTATCAGTTTTTGAGCCTCCTTAATCTTTGCGTTGCCAAAAGTATTGGCAAGAATCGAGCATGTTACATTCTGAATCAAGCTTGTCCTGTTTACAGATAAATTGTATTCTAGATAAGGGATAAGTAATTCAAATTGCTATTATATTCGTGACAAAATTTGTATACCCTTTGTCGTGGTAAAATAAAAAATAATGAATATAGAATTTTATTTAGTAGCCAAATATAAAAAGGGTTAACAATTAAATTAAAAAATATGTTCGAAAGATTAAATTTATTTATCCTATTCATATTTTATGTTCGCAATTATTTGACCAAGTAAACAATATATGCTATGAAGAACTGGACTCATTAAACAGTTAGGGTATTTAATATTATTCTTGACTTTACCTTATAAATTATACTGATTTCTTACTTCTTTCAATATATGCACGTCAGAAATAGCCTGTTCAATTAATAAACTGAAAAAAAGGGCAGTTCTGGCCAGAGATTCAAACGGCTGTCAAAATGTCACAGCAACTGATTTTCATTTGGTTTTGGGTCAATTCGGGTCTGCTCACCCATTATAGACATACATACGTACATATATGTATGGTGGGAATATGTGAGCTGCAACATATGATGGCGGGGCGCACCTGCCAAACCCAAATCCGTGCTTGCTGACACGCTTGCCAGAACCGTTTTAATAAGACACGGATTATCGCCTGGCATTATTTCAATCACATACCAAGTGTCGAGTATTTAGCAGACAACAAACACGCGCCGGGCTGTTCTACTCGTTCATGCTACTTCTTGTTCTGTCCCCGTGCCACGTCTTCGTGCCACTGTCAGGCGGTAGAGCTGCTAAAAAGCCAATAAAAATACTTTGTTTGACAAATAAAAGCCGCAGTGAGAGCTTTGGCGATAAAATTTTGTAGATAGCGCCCAGTTGGTTGCAAAGGGGGCATCGGGACAGCTGTTGGCTGGCGAATGCCTTCTTTACTGACTGTCACATAAAGCCACATGTGTAGGTGTGCGGGTGGATGTGTGTGTGTGTGTGTCTACATGTGTATGTGTGTGTGCCTGTCGAGCAGCTTCTTCGCATCGTTTGAGTTTACGAGCCGAAGCCAGTGCAAATGTCCTGACCATCTTGTCTGTTTGAGTCCCCGTTTACACTCTACAGCTGTTGGGCATTTTCGTTTAGTAATCTATTTCAATTGATTATCATTTATTTAATTAATACTACAGCTTATTGTATTTAGTTTAATTACATTATTATGTTATAAACTATTTTTGAACAATTCTTCCCACTTAGAAAGAAATATATATGTACAAACAAAAAGCGAAATGTGCATATAGTCCCAGCTTTTCAAATAAGATTGGACCATAAATTTAAAAAAAAAACGTAGGGTATTTCAAGAACTACTTCATTCTGTTGTGATAGCTCTGCTAGTTTTCTATTTGGTTTTCTTAATATTGACTTTCACAGAACGATCGTTGTTGTTAAAATGCTGGATGACAACGACAGCCAGGATAACAAAAACAAGAACTGCCCCGGTATGCTGTTCCACATGCTTTCTTCGGTCAATGTTTGACAATAATCAACGCCGGCGCTGACGACGCGATGTCGCTTCTCATATGTTTGCGAAAATGAGCGAACATCAGTTATATGTGTATCCTTATAGATATATGTTTATTCTTGAATTGTTGTTGCCTTAACCTGAATTTAAAGTCAAATGATGGTGACATCTTTCCATCATCATCATCGTCATCATAGTCATGATAAACATGCTCAGCCCGTCTGCGTGACTCGGCGTTGCGCTGTCAGATTTTCATTTCGATGGAAGAAGGCATTGCAAAAACTAATTAAAATTGTATGCCGAGATATTTTTGGTCGGCCCTGTAAATATGGAAACGCGGCAAAACGCTTGCCTACTTTTTGGCGCAGTTTGCATATTGCAATTAAAGATGGCATCAAGCATTTCCACTTTTGCTCTCGAGCACGTTTCGGGCCTCAAAAGCTCGTTACGCATTGCGTGCAGCCGCTGTTTGTTCATATGTTGCAATTATGTCAACATGTGCACACAACACACAGACACACACACACACACACACACGCATACATTTGGCAGCATTATTAATCAACTGACCAGCGCATATGAAGCCAGCGAAACTAGCGGTGTTTATGTCGCCATCATCATTAAATGCCCTGCCAGCCGTTTGACTCGTATTTAATTGCACAAACAGACACACACACACATCAACCCTAAAATACACACACACACAGGCATGCCGTCTGCCTTCCATTACCAACTTCCGGAACCTAGCTATTGCACCAGCAGCTGCCGCTTGAGTTGCCGGCACTTCAATAAATTATTTCGTATTTTTATATGCACAAATATTTGCCAGAATTTGAACATATTTTTGTTGGTGTGTTTGTTTGCTTGATTGCCTGTTTTTTATATCACTGCAAAGGAATTTTAACTTTGGACTGAAAAAAATAAAGGGAAACTGTTCGATACCATAAGTTATATTCCATGGGGATATGTGGATACATACCAGGATGGTAAAACATCAGTAAATCTACTCTATCTTTTAAGCTCTAAAACAGTAAACACAGACTTAAGAAATTTTACCTTTTTGGATACCTTCGCCAAAAATATTTTAAAAGAAATATTTTAAAAAAAAATATAGTCGGCTGTTTTAAAGCCAGCTACAGGGCATCGTCAGGGCAGGCATTTAATTCCAGAGCACTTTATTGTTTTAATGAATTTGTATCGGATTATAAAGCATTTAATTTGTACAAAGAGCGCGTGCTTTACAATTTTGCGACATTGGCAAATTGTTAACACTTGAAATTGTTGAGTATTCGAAGTTATGGTTTCTGGTTTCAAATTTCTGTCAACTAGTGTAATTATTTAGCTTATAATCTCCCACATGAAGATTGCATGTGTTTTGCAGACCTTAGACCTGAACTCAACAGCTCACTCGGTTGGTGTCACGTGATGTTCTTATCTATACACATACATACATATAAGCTTTAGTCAAAATTCATTCTGTTTAACAATTATAAACATGTTCGTGAATTTTAATTAGCTTTATGCACTTTATGTTTATTTACAAAATAACTTTTCAAGTGGACTGTGAAATTCGGCACGTGTTTCAGTTTGTATTTGTTTATGGGAATTTGAACAAACGTGTGGTCATTCTTTTAGAGGCATAACAATGAAGCCGCTTACAATAACAGACAATCACTCGGACAGCTGCTGGCAGTTAGGTAAACAAATCAACAACAATAACAGCAGAAACAATTCGAGTCGCTGCAAACATCAAAACATTTACAAACACCGTGGCAAACCACAAAAATGTGTGTGGCTGTTGACTTTTTGGCTCTGCGGTATTTTCTTTTTTTTTTCTTTTTGGCAATAACGAAATCGTTGTTTAATAAACACGCAAGTTTCCTGCTAGAGTTAGAGCTGGAACTGTATCTAAATCTGAGTGCTGAGGCAAACAGCGTCAAGCATTTGGACAGCGGACGATGTCGCCGCTGTCACTGACACTCGGAACGTGCGAATTTAGCCGCAGATTTTGTTGGTTTCGTTGGCGGTTGCCGCTGTTGTCGGTTTTTTTGGCGCATTTCATTTGGAAACATAGCGACCACAGCTTGTGGGCGAAATGGAAGGAATAGAACAGAATGGCAACTGTGGGTAAATTATGAGACTAGGTTGTCGCGGTGCACCCTTGATGGATTGCACTTGTGCCATTGTGAAATATATTTAGAGACTGAAGTCATAATTAGCATACATTATTATTTTTGTCTGTTTCGCATGAGAATGTCTAAAGGGGCGGTTGGGTGATCAACCCACTGCCAAAGCGTAGTAGCTAGGAAGCTAGTATCCAAGTTGTTCCTTATATCGATACAAACACAAAACTGTTAAGAATTTGCAAATTTAAATAAAGCAAATTTATTCATTTTAAATATGCGACTATTTTACGTATTTGTATATAAGAATATGACCCTGCATACTTATAAATATTTTATTGTCTACTTGTCACAACTTTATGGTCTAATTTCAAGTGTATATAAAGAAGAAATATTTTTTGCAAAAATAACCGCAAATTCTCTAAATTTTGTTAGTATACATTTTTTCTAAAACTTATTAAAATAAGGTGAGAAACTTGTTGAAGGTTTTTCTTGTCTTATCTGTACAGACCGCTTGGAATGTTTTGGCAGATCTCTCATAAAGTTGAGGTAAAAACTTATAATCATTTTAGCTACTGAAAAATTAGGGAATTAAATCGATTTGCCTCCGACCGGCATCAGATAGGCGTGCCAGGGAAAATCGTACCATACAAATTTCCGGATAGAATCAATCATTTAAGTCGGCGTGCAGCGCGCTCATTGGCGGTGCCCACTTGGGTCAGCGACTGCAACTGGGCAGCACCCACTGGAAGGCTACACGCAATCCAGTGCCTCGATTGCGTCACTCGAACACGTGAAATGCGCTCTAAGCAGTTTAAAATTAAACTTAATTATTAAACAATTCAGAAAGGCAGCGAAACTAATTTGACTTACATGAATGAATGAAATTTCTCACTGATAAGTCGCACAAATACAAATACACAAACGCAAGCTCAGAGGCAGAACCACAGCCCCGGGCAGCGGGCAGCGGGCAAGTCGCACATTGAATATCAATTTGTGTGGTCGCGCGAGTCGGCGGCGGGTCGAGGAAATCGCAAGCTCAGCAAGCTGACGATTCGATCCGGCGGCGGCACAAACTGCCGACTTAGCATATACAATATATAGCCAAGACAGCCAGACAATCTGAGCCAGTCACATAAATGCGCATAAACCGTGTGAAGCCGCCAATTAGTGGGCACATCAATTATATAATGATGTTTGCAATGCGTTCAAATTGCCAAAACGAAACTTCTTCTTATTATATTACTACTATATCTATGTTTTTGTAATTGTTTAATTCTATTATGACTTTATATTGGTTCAAATTGTGGCAATACCCGACTAAGTTCAACAGTTGCTAATAAGATGAAGCCTTGTCAAATTTTGAAATCAATATTTATACGTTTTAATCAGCTTTCAAATGAAATTCAATAGCATATTCAATTTATCTTTAATGCCTGAAGAGCATGTTGTTCTCGGCGTTTCTCTAGCTTCTTGCTTAATTAACAATTGAGGCGTTTGCCCCAAGTCCTGCAGCCGGTTTTCATTGGGCAGCGGTTTTGGTTTTGGTTTCGGGTTCGATTTTGATATTTGTCAGGCCGATCACGTGCGCATGTTCTGGGATGGGTGGCTTGTTAATGGTCTATTAATGTGGGCGCCAAATGCGGTTGCCAGGTGACTTGCGGCCCATGCGGCGTATGAGTAATATGCCAAAACGACCTTCAACAAGTTGCCAAGAGAAAATCGCCGGCGCGTTGTTGTCGGTTGCCGCGCAGCTCAAGCTTCGGCTGCGGCACAGGAAGCGCGTTAATTAGCAAATAAATAAAAAGCGTGCCGGCAAACAAGACACGCACATTGCGCATATGTGACTGTACGTGTACATCTCTGTGTATCTGTGTATCTGTGTGTGTGTGTGCGCGCGTCTGTGTGTCTGTGCTGTGCTCCGGTCTGTTGATATAGAGGCGTATCTGTGCCTCAGCATTTAAGCATCGCTGCCGCTGCTGTTGATGTTGCTGTTGCTGTGCCACAAGCTGCTGATTTCAATGCATGACGATGCCAACGAGAAAATTCTTAATGCTGCCTCTGCATTTCATATTTCCCATTTGTAGTTTTTCTTTCATATGCACTGCAAGTTTGTTAAGTTATTGTCCATGCACAACGGCAGGCCACATGTGCTGCATAGTTTTTGTATTAGCTGCAAACCTATTTGATACAATTTTCAATAGAAAGTAAATTAAACGTTATTTATATTCGATTTTTTAAATTCACCTAAATTAATTATATTGCGTACCTTACAAATTACCAAGTTGATTTCTAATGTGACGCAAATTTTAACACAGTTTTCGCAAGTCACGGATAGGCACAAAATATATATATATATATATATATAGTTGTAGACGAAAGCCAAAAGTTAGTCGGGGGATTGTTGCCTATGAAACATACATTATATTGTATATTAAGCATATGCACATATATTCACATATATATTTATATACACAAATATACATATACTCAGCTCATTTAAAACTTAATTTTCTACTCGTTAAACTTTGCTCAGTTGAAACACACAAAACTGATGCAACACCTATTTAAAGCTGACGAAACATACTTACATACTTACAATTCAAAACAATTTTTGATATTGCATTTTCATGGAATTCCAAATTACAAATATAGCAAATTAGAAATCTATAAACATTTGTGAAGGAAATAATGAAGGAATCATTTGTTCTGCACACAAATACAAATATATAATTAAGCTAACTTCTGTCATGTGGGAAATACATACTTCCCTTATTTTTGTTTAAAAAAGCTGCACTGTAAGTAAATTAATTTGTAAGAAAACCTTCATCTGCCTGCATTTATGTATTTTGTCTTTGGCGTCTCTTTTGATCAGGTCATTTGCAAGTTCATGTGGCCTACTGCCTTACCAGCTGCTAGGCTGCATCATTTTTCGCTTGCCTCAGTTGTAGGCGCAGTCGCGTATGCTGTTGGCTTTCGACTTTTGCCCGGCTCGCACGTTGTGCACGTAATTGAAAATTAACTTGTCTCGCTGGCTGCAAGTTACCTTTCCCCGCCAAATCCTGCTGCTTGTGGTTTGCCGCGAGACTGTCAAGGATTTCTGTGGGCATATGTGTGCCGCATATTGATGTGCCTCATATGGCTACAGGAGAGAAGATAGAGCGAAAGAAAGGGAGCGAAAGCAGTTACTTAAGCATATTTTTATTTACAATACTTGATGGCTTAACTAGTTAAAGCTACACAGCAGTTGCGATTGTATACACTATATATTCACTCTATATTTTTGATGCTACCAGAATCGGCAGCGCTGCACGGGATTCATGGGCGAGCCCTGGGCGCACTGGAAAACCTCTGCGAATTCGGGCATTTGCGCCAGCGCATAGTTTAAGCGCTTGCTGCCCGTATCATGAAATATGTCCGCCTCCTCGCCGCAAAAGAATTGCGAGAATTGCAGAAAGTACAAGCGCCCATTGTTGCGCCTCTCCGCCGGCTGTTGCATGTAGGTCTGCAGCGCCAGGCGAGTGCCGCTGATGTCCGCGGCACGTTCATTCAGCATGAAGACCTCGCTGTCATTGAGACAGTTCACCGCATCCACGTAGTGGTCGTTCAGCAGCAACTGGTCACTGTAGTCGCGCATAACACCCTGGGCATCGTAGTCCACGAAGTAGGTGTCAAAGGCGTGCAGCATCTCGTGGCCCAGTGTGTTGGCCAAATCGCCGTAAAGCAGAGCTGGCCAAAACTGGGCGTCGTAGAAGGGCAGCTGCACGTAGGCATAGGGCATAATGATGATGCTACCCAGACAGTAGAAATACGGTGTGGCATCAATATTATCGGTCAGCCCGGGTCCATGATGATTAAAGCTGTACCACAGCTGACGCATACTGGCATTCGCACTGCGCTCCAGCTCCGCCAGATGTGCATAGTAGTGCAGCAGGCTCTGCAAATGATTCTCATAGAAGTCACTGCCCACCCGCCAGTGCTGCGCGCAATCCACATAAAACTGAGCGTTCGCGTTGTGCGGCATGTTGCCCAGGTTGAGTCGCAAACCGTGCACCTTAGCCAGCAGCGCCTGGAGCAGCGGGGCCTCCAGGCCAAACTCATTGCGTCGCAGCTGCTGGGCGAACTGTGATTTCAGCTCATCGAAGACGCCAAAGATGACGCGCTCGTCCGCGGCACGCTGCCGTCCATAATAGCTGTGCTCGTATACAAAATTCATGGGCAGGTAGAGCGTTTTGCGCATGTGCTGCACACAACTCGACCTGGAGCTGGAGTGGCTGTTGCTCAGCGGATTGTGGGGTAGCTGCATCAGATGCTGCAGGAAACGCGCCCAGCTGTACAACTGCAGCAGCCGCGCATCGGATCGGTTGAGAAATGCGATCAGTTGCCGCAGCGCCGGCAAATCATCCACCAGCAGCTGATGGCTGCCTGGATACGTGGCGCCCAATTGCAGCTGCAATGCATGCGTCCAGTTCAGTTGCGGCAGCTCTTGCTGCAGTTCCTCCAGTGTATAGTTGTGCAGCGTCTCCTCCTCGCTGATGCTGTTGGCCGGCCTCGCCATTTGCTGCAGTGTTGCCTCCAGTTGCCCGAATCGTTCGCGTAACTGCGTCAAATTGGGCAGCAGGCCGTGCGTGTGTCGCCTTAGAGCTTTGTAGATAATCATGCTGAGATTCAGGCTGAGATTGTAGTTATGCGGCTGCACGACCAGCATATGCTGTGTGGCATTATGCTGGCTTACCTCGATCTTGACATAGTGCTCGTGATAGCCATAGCGTCCCAGCAGCGCCAACAGCTCTGCCCAATGATTGCTGGCCGTGTGCGGCAGCTGCTCCAAATAGCGGCGCAGGCGCGGCTTACCCAATGCCCTGCAGCTCTGATAGTAGCGCAACAGCTTCGTATACATGGGCAGCTCGTGCTCCGGCGCTTGTGGCTCAACCAGCAGACGCTCGAACAGCTCCACATAGCGTTGATCGATGCGTGCGCCGCTCAGCGACATGGCCGATACGCCGGCTTCATGCACCGACCGCCAATTGCCGCAGGCGTACTTATAAAAGTCCTGGCACGCATCCAGCTCGGGCAGCATATATTGCTCCAGCAATTGGATGTGCCTCAAATTGATGTCCGTGCTGCAGGGTGTCTCTGTGGATGTATCGGCCGCTGTAAGGCGGCAGCTTTTGTTGAGCTGATTGGTGGGCAGCGCCTTGGCGCTGGCCAGCAGCAAGCAGAGCGCCCAAAGGCGTGGCATTTTCACTTGAGCTTAGCTTTTCTTTTTTGCTTAACACTTTTGATGAAACTTCTTGTTTTCTTAACAGATTTGTTTCGTTTTAGTTTTTTATGCTGTGCACTGCAGTTCGGAGCAGCAATTGTTGTTGTTGTTGTTGATGTATTTGGTTTCTTTTAGGCGCACACATGTCAGAAAGGTGTTACAAAAATATTTCTTTGTTTATTTTTGAGTATTTCACAATTTCCGTTTTAATTTGCAGAAGGTTTCGTTGCGCGTTCGCCGCTTGCTAAAAATCAACTAAAAACTCGTTTCACGCGTTTTCAATTTTTATGTATTCGTATTTAATTCATTCGACACATACACATTTATGTATTTACTGAGTGTGGGTATGTGTGTGTGTGTGACGAGTGCTTGTGTGTTAAATTCTTGCAGCGCGCTTTTTACAATTTTTTTTTGCTTGACTTGCTTATCAACGTTTAAATACGTCTTTTCTTTTAGTTAGTGTGCGACGGGCTTATCTATGATACACTGCAAGAAATGTAAGTGATTTACAAATATATTAAACAAATATTTTCCCATTCAAAAATTTGGTTACTTGAGTTGAAATATGTAAGCAACTGCTTGATAAATTAACTGATATACAATTGAAAATCTGGCAAGCTTTAATTTTCATTTTGTGTAAAGTAATATAATAATTTATTTATATCAATGCTTCCTTAATTAAAGAGCTCATTATATTATTATAAAATATAGAAATTGTTCAGGTAACTTTCAAAACTATATGTGAATAATATTACTTAATTGAATTTTAATTCATAATCTTGCTGAACAATTCGACTCAATCGTTTAGCATAGTTTTTGCCTCTGTAATTCGCCTTTTACCCTACTGCAGCTAATGCTCAGTCTATTCGATTTGAAAAAATATACATATGCAAATTTTCGTTTGGTAAGGTGGTTAGTTTTTTTTTTTTTTTTTGATCAGGAATCACACATTTATTTATGTCAGTGCAGCGCGGCTCGGCTCGAATTACAATTCGAAAATTGTTTCAATTCATGATTTAGTTATTAATTGTCATCAGCGTCGCCATCGTTCGGCTGCCGCGCCTGATAAGGCATTGAATTAACGGATGACGCAATTTGGCGTTGCAATTAATGAGTAACCCCAAGCACGAGAGGTTCGCACGGGGGTCAGAGAACCGGCAACCGCTGCGATATGCTGCCCATCGCTTATGCATTTGGTAAACATTAACTCGAGCCGAGACTTCTTTGTCGTGTGGAGAGGGGGCCCGGCCAGTGGCCACTGCGCATTGGACTCTTGACTCCCCAACTGCCAGCAGCGAGTCGCGAGTGGCGAGTGTCAAGTTGCGAGAGATGAGTTTGATGGCAATCGTTTCCTTTGTGCCGTCGTCGACTTGTGACGTTTGTAGCACTCGCCGGCTTATCAGGCCCATTAGTGAACCCATAGAGCACAATTTGTCGTTGACTGATTGTTTCAGCACCATTTGTGCTTCTTGCGCTAGTATTTGTTAGTTTCCATGTGAAGAAATCAATTTCAAATAACAATTCAAATTTGAGCAAAACCTCTTGGCTTTATCATAATTTAAACTTTTTTAACCAAATGCTGTCTTAGTCTAATGCGTATTTTCATGGATATTTAAATGATATTTATTTCAAAAGTTTAACGGACCATTCACGTTCTATATTGGACTGACCGAATCATTGGCTATGGATATTGTTATTACCTAGTTGGAGACCTCAGCTGACTGTGCGATTAGAAAAATAGATTAGTCGTATGTCGTATCTCCATATGCAGCTTTATGATGCAATATGCATATTCATGATCAGCAATATTTGGCGAGTAAATTTATCACATAAACATTTTCTATAGCTACGAAAGCTCATCGATTTCAGAGATAATTAAAGCTTGATAAATTGAATTAGTTGTGTGCTCCATCAACAAACTGTGCTTGAATTTTTATTTAGCGATTTTTTTAAATGTATTTTCTGACACTATTTATGGCCTAATCATTAAAGCATATGCTTGATTTGCTTTTAATTGATTGCATTTTAATTAAATCGCAATTTGTGCCATTCGCACACACACACATCCAAAGGCCAGGTCAGCAAAATTGACAGCGCGTGAATTAATAAAAAATTTTTAAGCACGCCATATTTTTAATGAACATTAATTCTTTGTCAAAGACAGTTAGTACCGAAATAGTATGCGAAATATTTGCAACTACTTAATGTATATATATATATTTGATAAGCTGCAAAAACGATATACAAGTACATATGCCTTTGTGTGCACACGGTGTATGACAAAGTGAAAGCTATACAACAATTATTTATATTAAAAATTTTACTTTTTCGTCACATATTTCAATATGTGCTGGTGTAAAGCAAAGTGGCAAAGAGTAAAGCGATTTTGAGCGCTGTAAAGCAAAATTTCATTTTAATTTATTAAATTATTAACACGAGGAAAACGTGAAAATTAATCTCCACATAGCGGCTATATCTCTCAGCCGTGAGTGTGCATGTGCATGTGTGTGTGTTGTGTGTGTGTGTGTGTGTGTGTGTGTGTGTGTGTGTGCATCCATGAAAGTGCAAGCATGTTTAAAATGCTGTTAACGGTTCAATGGTAGCCCAACCCATGCCCATGCCCATGTCCCTTTTCATGTCCTTGCCGAGTTGCCTGCATCAATGCATCGGCAGCTGCGGCTGGCAACGCCGCCTTGTCGAAGCGCGATTTTCATAATTCAATTACGCTTGGCAAGTCACGAAAGGGATGGCTCTACGAAATGCTGATCATCGCCTATCATATCCCAGTTGTGCTTGCAGTAAAGCGAAGATCTCGCCAATTTAACTCAGCTATAATGAGTATCACAGCCATTAAGTCTAGATATTCAGATGCGTTTTCAAAAACTCCAATCTGTATGCATAGCCGGAAAGAGGCTCTTTATCAAAAAGCATTCCTGGGTAGATAAGGCTATGCAAAAAGTCAAGGCGTTCTGGTTAGCTAAAGCTGCGTATGGGAAAGGGTATACAAAGTTGTGCCTCACGATTCAACGAGCAGCGCATAAAAAGCAAAAGTAACTTGCAATTGGGCTGAGTTCGGGCCGCGCAAACTGTTTGCCTTGTTAAATGCTCACTTACGCATGCACTCGGCATACGCCCCCCTCTTCCCCTCATCACATTTCCATCCGTTAACCCTGGTTCCAAAATAAGTTGTAACCTCCATGCACTTTTTGCGATGGGCGCAAAGGGGAGCACTAAATGCTTGCGGTTGGCTCTGCATCTTAAAGTCAATGAATAACCGCGCTTATAATCCAAGCCCCACCTTATTTGTTTGGCTTGCTTTTATTTTTTTTGGCTCTCAAGTTACTCAAGTAATTCAATTTCCGGCGTCTGTGCGCAATAGAAATGATATTAAAGTTATTGAAAGCGAGGCAAGCAAAAAAAAAAAACAAACAAACAAACAAACAGACAGACAGTCAGACAAAGAAGCGGTACAGCAGAGGGAGAAAAAAATAATGTAAAAAACGTGAAAAACCTTTTACCCATTGGGTTTTGTTTGGCAAATTTGTTGTCTAGACTAGATTCACTGGATGCAACTTTCCATGCGTGGAAATATGCCACGTGGCTATTAGCAAATTGAAATGGTCGAATTTAAAGCCCAAACTCAGTCGCAGATGATGATGCAGTCAAATGCGCTGCCACCAACTCACAAATGTCATCATCAGCATTCAGCAGCAATTCCTAAACTTAGCACCTGCTGAATCTCCTCTCGTTTACAGCTTTGGCGCCGATTTGCATAAGGCGCCAAATGGCGATGCCAACAAAGTTTCAGCTCTTGCGGCGACATTGCCAGCTGTCCCAAATCCAATGAAATCAAAGCTCAACCCAAGTGCTTCGCCCAGCGACAAGTTAAAATTTTCGTATGTGATTTTTATTGTCGCTCACAGCTCTCTGGGGTCTAGTTAGTACTCGCATTTTGTGGTGACTCCTGTCAGCTCTTCGCAAGCTCTTTGGGAGCTCTTTGGCACTGGCATAAAGCATTCATCGTTGCATACTTTTGGGCACATGTTGTATACCAAATATTTTCTATAATATTTTCATACTTAAATACGCAAAGCCGTTTACTTAGTTAATCTCCTGAGCTTAAAAATTATTTCCTCGAAGCTTCTGTATCTGCGAGCTAAAGACTTTTTTTAATTTTACATATAAGATGACATAAAATATTATATAAAATAAATGTGTCCACGTGTAGAACTTAACTTTGATTATATTTTGCTGTGTGGCAACAATTATAATTCTTGTTAAGGATCGGATGCCTGCTTTTGTAACTGTCGCAATGCTTGTCATTATTCCGTTCCTAAAACACTCATAAACTGGCATCTTTGTTCATCCTTAAAATACTGTCCCTTTTATTATCAATATTTTAACACAGCCCAAATTGCCGTGCTCATGTGGCAAGTCAACGAGCGCAGTCCCTTAACTTGATTAACGTATTGCCGATGGACACTTCTAGATGATATTCCACTTACCTGTTACCTTTTCCACAGCCATCCACAGGTCAGCGAATTAGAGGCTTCCTGGAAGGTACCCGCCGCTAATGAAATCTTGTGAAAACCCAGCACCGCAGCTGTGTCTCGATTAGAAGATCCTGAGCTGGCCGGATTAGCGGGTGTAATAAAATTTGCATGCCGCTTACCTGTGGCCGGTTAAAAGGCGCCGCACCAGCGTCGCCGCTCACAGTTACAAACTGCAACGTCTAACGTGAACAACGCAAACAACAAAAAAATAAATAAAATAATACTAAAAATACTTCAATATGGTGCTAAGCAATTCCACACCCAACAATAATCACAAGCAGAACGAGCTCATCATGGACACGGCGACCATGAACAGCGCCGATCTGAGCGAGCTGCTCCAACTGAATGCAGAGATTGAGGAGCGACGGTCACGCCACGCCCACTGCGATGTCAGCGATGGGCGCGGACTGTTGCGGGCCACAATGACGCGCGAGGAGCTCTTTGAGGTCTCCTCACTGGACGATGACCGCTTCCTGACCGCCTTGGAGCACCAAAACTCATACGTGACACCCTCACGCCTACAAGTCACCGACTTGGACTTGTCCAGCATTGAGAACCTCATGAAGTACTTTGATGAAGAGGTGCCCGTAACGCCTAGCAAAGATGTCATCACAACGACTGCCCCCTGCTCTGGCAAAGTAGCCAGCGCCATTGCCAAACTGGCCAGCCAACCCGTGCCGCTGCCCAAGCAGAAAGTGGACAGTTGCAAGCAGAAGATCAACGAGTTGAAACAAAAATACGAACAGCCGCAACTGGCAACACCACAGGCGGTACGTGGCGCCAACAACAAGACCAGCGGCAAACTGCCCATGAAGGTCAAGGAGATAGCCCAATTATTCAACTCGAAGTTCAATCAGGTAATGCGGCGCGCCGAACCACCGCAATACGCCACGCTGCACAATGAGTTATCCCTTTCACCGGAGCCCAGGCCACAGCCCAGACCGCAGCAGCATCTGCAGCAGCAGCAGCATGAGCAGCAGCAGCAGCATGAGCAGCAGCAGCAGCAGCATGAGCAGCAGCAGCAGCATGAGCAGCAGGAGTCTGTTGTTCAAGGGCCCTGCCTGGTGGCCGAGGATGTGTTCCGAGAGCTGAGCGTCAGGGATAAGGTTTTGCTCTTCAATAAGTTTGTCAGCGACATTGCCGCTAAGCATCCCAAATTCAATGAGCATGCGGCCGATCTTAAAGCGCAGGTCAAAAAGCAAATGGCACGCGGCGAGGTGGTGGCCGAGCAGCAGGCCAGCGTCAAGCATTTGGCCCAGGAACTGGAGGCCAAGTGCGTGCTAGAGTCCACGCCACCACGACCGGCAACAACGCCGGCCAAGTCACCATCACCTTCGCTGCATGTGAGCACGCTGACTGTGGTAATCAAGCCCAGTCCGGAGCGACATGTGATTGCCATGCCGGGTGGTCGTCTGTTGCACGAGCGCGAGCAGTGCGCCTCGCAGAAGCGCAATTTGTCAGCCATACGCAGCGTTCTGCCGACGGAGGCGTATGCGCCGCCCAAGAAGATACGACGCACACGTCAGGAGCGCGCCGGGAATGATAGTCTTCCGTTTTTTCAAAACGAGCCGCTGGAGAGTCTTTTCTACAGCTGGCTAACTACCGAGAATGGCGTGCTTTTCGACATAACCAGCGTATCCAACAGCGATCAGACCATTGAGATTGCCAGTAGCGACGAGCAGCCGGCCCAGATCACGGCCAGCTCAATTGGCGACATGAGCCAGAAGTCTGCTGTGGAACGTTTGCTCGAGGAGGCTATTGCCAAGCTCGAGCTGGAGAGCAAAACTAAGGAATCGAGCCATGTGGACGAAAAGGACGTGGACACGGCAACAACCCCAACGGCCGTCACGCCCACGCCGCGCAAAATCAAACGTCAAGCGCCGCCTGTACCTGCGCCTCGTCCAAGTCTGGGCCAGACGCAATCCACCTGCATAACATCGAGCAGCTCATCGAGTTGCAAGCAATCAGATGCTGAGGAAAGTGAGTCTGGATTGTCTACATTACCAAAGGTGAGTGCACTACAATTTTTAGCGGTTTTCTAACTGAAAGCTGAAATCGAGAATATTATGTTATTGATATCTTGAACAAAATATAGCGCAATATTTTCAATCGAATTAGATTTCTACACCAACAAAAAGTCAGACTCTTTTAAACACTTCATGATTAGTTTCATTCTTGCCTATCAATTGCTCTATAATCTAAGTCGTAGTATTTTATTCACTCACGAATCTATTTAAATTTAATTCGAATTTATTTCAATTGTCTGCACAGATAACCAGCGATGAATCCCAGCCAGAAATGCCAGCAACACCAGAAGAAGCTACAGACTTTGACTTTGCGAAGCCCGTACGGCCGCCGCGTAAGAAGAAAATGCGCCGCACGCTCACCTGGAAGAAGGAGAACTCCATTGTAGAAGCGACTGCCAATGCTGTGACCAGCACCGACTCTGACTCCGACTACAAGCCAGCGGCATTGCAAGCCAAGAAGAAACCATCAAGTGCAGCACCAGCACCAGCTCAAGCTGCTGCACCGCCGCTGGTGCCGGAGCAGAGTTACATTGAACTGGACAAGTCGCTGATGCGTCAGGTGAACTCGCCCAGAAAGATCAAGTCCGCGTATACGTTGACGGTGATGTCCTCGCCATCGCCCAATGCGGACAGCGATCAGTCGCCGTCGCAGACGCCGCGCCAATCATTGGATCAGCAGCTCCGCGACAGCTTTATAGATCAGGGCTTTGAGACGTGCTCCAATGATGCCTTGGATAACAGTCCGTTGCGGCGCTCCTCGCTTGGCATGGCCCAAACAAAGCCCTCGGGCTTTTCTACCCCGGTGAAGGCACACAACTATTCGAGTGCCGCGCATCAGCAGCTCTTCAGTCCCATTGGTGCAACTGGGCAGCAGCTGGACAAGTCGCGTCGCAGCTCCTTGGCTATGCAAGTGATACGAGAGGATCATCCACTGGACTTGGCTAGCTCGTCCGATGCGCCAACAACGCCGACCTGCAGTGAGCGCGAGTTCTTTGCCAATGCACCCACTGTCGAAATGAGCTCATCCCAGCTGGAGGAGCTGCCACCAAGCAAGCCGCAGTCCAAGTTTTGGATCAGCGCCGGAGATTTTACGGTCGCATTGGATATTGTGCACAATACGCCGGAGCGACTGCGTCTGCTCTACGAGATCTTCACCCAAAAAACCTGGGAAACACGTGAGCTGACTTTCGGCATTGATGGACACAAGTTTTGCAGGTCAACTGCCGGCCTGCAGGAGGCAAAGACCAAAGAACTGCCTGAGCGACCGCCTAGCGTCAAGGGCTTCTCGCATTATTGGTTCGCCAGCGGCGATCTGGCCGTGCCCTTTAGCGGCAAGCACATGCCCAGCGAGAAGATTGAACGTCTGTTTCATTTCCTCGACACGGAGCTGAGCACAAGTCCCGATTGCGAGCTGCGCTTTGGCGTCGATCATTTTGAGTTCAGCTGCGTGCCCGAGTTCTGGCACACAATGCCCAAGTTCTCCATTGAGAGCAGCTACAGCATGCTGGTGGGCCTGCAGACGGGCAACAGCAACGGACTGGAGGGACGCAGCAAGTACGCTTGGCCCAGTAACCATTACAACAGCTCCAACAATGCCATCAAGACCAGCGATCTGGACCAGACCGAATTTGAATCGGACAGCTTCAGCAATAACAGCGGTCGACTCTCGTTCTCTCCGGACCTCTTTAGCCAGGACTATGAGGCTGTGCCGTTGGATGAGCTCTTCGACAAAACATTGCCCGTTATCCGTTCAAAGCCCATGAGCATGCCACAAATGCTGCGTGTCCTGCAGCAGCAACAAACGAAGCTGAAAAGCGTCGAGCAGCGCATACGCAACTACGAGCTGCCCTCAAAATTAACCGAGGCCACGTTAAAGCATTGCCGCAGCAAGCCCGAATATGCCCACAAGCTGCGCACCATTGATAATATCGCACGCAGCAGCGGATTCCGCGCCTGCTCCATGGAGGAGCTGGAGAGTTTCATGCAGTTTCTTGTCGAGTACGCGGACACCTGTCTGGGCAGTTGCAGTGAGCACATCGAGAAGATCATCGACACGCTGCTGGACCAACGGGCCGTAGCGGTTTAATCTTAACAACTTCCAATCAACAATAATTATTTTTAGTTAGTAGCATATAAGCACAAACATATAATGTTACAAATATTTTATTCCTTATCAACTTTTTTAAAAGTTAACACCTGCCAGAGTATATAGTTAATTATGAACTTCATTTATTAACACCTTTATGCATGATTAAAAATAGGAAATAGGAAGCACCTGTAAAAGATATATACATAAAATAATTAAGCTAACAATTGTTTATAAGCTCCTGGCCCTGGCAATTTTCCTAATATCCTAATATCAATTCCTAATACAATTTAATTTCTTTTATCTTTCAAAACGTTTGAAATAAAAGCTGAGAATAATTTATAATTATGACAAATTGGAAAATGGGAATTCTTATTACCAAGTTGCCAAAAACTATATGAAATGATTATTAACTTTTTAATATGTTATTTGTGTGTGCAAATTGTCAAATCTATAAATTGAAGCATAATTCTGAGAATCGGGTTTTTGTTTATACTTTGCCCATTTTAATATTGTCACGGAGTGCTAAATCAGTGCTCAATGATAACCTTCGGATTCACAGAATTTTTTTGAATTCTTTTCGCAAAACCTTTTATAATCAAAGCATATTGAATCTGTAGCTGGGTTTGTTGACCAGCCAAAGTGTTGCCATTGAAAGTGCTACAACCTGCAGTTGAATTGGCCAATTCAGCATTAGTTGTCAAGTAGAATGCTGAATGCATCATCAGCGTCTTTAGCACATTTGCTCTTTTGAGTTTGCATTGGGCATACGCCACGTAGTACAAGTAGCATCACGTTGCTCTTGCCGCCGCTTGGCAAAATATTTGCTTGAGGTTTTTGCGGGGAACAAACAAGACTTTTGAAGAGCTTAGCTATGCAGCAACAATGTCCTCCGCCAGCTGTAAGCATTTGCTGATGTGAAATGTGCAGTCGGCAGCCAAGTGGGTAACGCCCCCGGACTCAATAACAATTTCACGTTCTAGTACCCAAAGTGCTGCACAAACATGAAATCAAATAAAATCAAATATCGACGGACTATAAAACTGTGCCATGCTTTTAAATATGGATTGGTCAGCCATGGTTGTCTGTCCAAATCCGATTTTTATTAACTATAATAACAGTGCATATTATTCAGACAGGGTAGGGTAGTTTATAGTATATACTTATATATATATATAGTTCTATACAAATGGTATTCCGCTTTCAATTGACAGATTAAAAGAGGAATTAAATGATGACAATTCTACTGAACTGAAACCAAAATGTCCCTGCTCTTGCGCAAGTTAAATGGACACCTTAGCATAGCAATAATAATGGATATAAATGAACAAAAATTTCTTCGATTCTATGTATATTATATCTTGTTGGCAAAGAAAAAAAAGTATGTTTGCATAACCATTTTAATTAACAACAACAATATTAAGTTTTCATATAAAAATATGCCGAAAATTAAATAGAATTGTTGCTCACAATTTGCAAACATGACAGAAGTGATACTATAGTGATAGTGATACTAGCACCTATCTAGTTTGGTGAAGATATCTTGAAAAACAAAAATTTGTTTTGTAGCCTGCAAATATAACAGAAGCATTACGAATGCCTAGGATGCGCGGGTGAAGTGGCGGGTTTAAATGAATACGAGATATAAATGAGACTTCGCATCTCAACCATGTGCGGTTGCTTGTTTTAAAGGCCGCCAAAATTTAACCAAATTACCAGGCGAACAACAATGCTAGCAGGTAGCCGAAAGCCCGCGATACCACAATTTAAACAAATTGTGCGCCGGCGCGCCATTGGTTAAATATACGTATAATACACCGTGCAATTACTGTAACTATCCTTTTGTTTTGGTTCCTAAGCACATTCGTCAATACATATCTATTGTTTGCATTGTTGTTTTCTCAAAATTTCAAAAATTGGCAATTTATAATTAAATACTCCGAAATTATTCTTTATTAGCACCTCGATTTTAATTCATTAAATCATGAAATATATGTATGCGTGTAGATCAATATGAATTTTTAATTAAGAATGGTTGCGAAGCATATCTAATATAGTCGGACATGCCTCCTGCTGCTTTTTATACCCTGAACCCATTAAAAATGGGTAAAAGGGGTATAATGTTTTTGTGCAAAATGTAAATGTATGTAACAGGCAGAAGGAAGCATCTCCGACCCCATAAAGTATATATATTCTTGATCAGCATCAATAGCCGAGTCGATCTAGCCATGCCCGTCTGTCCGTCCGTATGTATGAACGCAAGGATCTCAGAACCTATAAGAGCTAGAGACTTGAAATTTTAGCTGTAGGTTCTCCTAGGGCCTACGCAGATCGAGTTCGTTTCCGACAATCGATAACTTACTCCGTTTCAGATCAATCGATAAAAATCGATATCGGCATCCTGTTTTTTAAGAAATTTTGGTATATAAGAGCAATTTTAAGCAATTTTGGTATATAAGAGTCACCAAACTTGGCATGTAGCTTCTAGAATAGTATATATATTTGCATTTGGTGTTGGAAGAAGAGGGTACCCCCTAGTCGGGAGCTCCCGACTAGAACCTCTTACTTGTTATATGTATTCATTTGCTTAAAACCAATATACCCTTTTTAAGCATTTTTTATGATAACAGGGTATAACGGCATGTGTATACAGAAGTGATGCCAGGCTAATGCGATTGAATGTGGTGGATTAAGCTGAATAACTTAGAATCCGCCGCAACTAGCTAGCTATTTATTTCGATAAACGGCACCATGTTGAGTAAATTCAGCTCGATCTGGTTAAAAAGGATGTTGTGTTTTTTACTTACTGTGCTGAGAACAAATGTGAGAATAATTAAAACTGATAATATTATTTGTAAGTAAAATACCTTTTAAATAAATTATATTAATATTTTTTATTTATATTCGTGTTTGAATTTAAAGCAATCTCATAATGCTGTCCATGCCGATGTCTCCTGCTGCTTAATGCGGATTAAGTTCTTTAAATGTACATTATCACTCTTATCAATTAAAAACACAAACTAAAGCCTATGATATATTTATGAATGTATACATATATATATATATATTTATATATATATATATATATATAGTTTAGGTCTTAATTAGGCTGTCATTTGAATATGTGAGCATAGTTAAGGATATATATAAATATGTTTAATTTCCTTGGAAATGACTTGATCAATTATTAATTTCATTGCGCTTTCATTGCCTACAAGTCAACTTAGATTTTCCATCATTTTGATTAATGCGATTCCATTGGGCGGGCTGCTCCACGGGCCGATCTTTGGGGATTTGTGGTTAAGAGTACGGTTATCTGTCGGGCCTGATAAGCCGAGTGCTGTCTTAGTCCTTTCAAATTAAAGCGCAGTTCATGCATTGCTTATAACGAGTACATAATTTACAATTGTTTATGTATGTCTAATTATTTACATTTTTTATTTTCGCAGTAATTTTCATGTGTGTGTGTGTGTGTGTTTTTTCTTCTTTTTTTTAACAATTTGTCAACAATTCAAACGTGTTTATTATTTTTGTTATCATTTTTAATTCTGTTCATATGGATTGATTTATGCCTTGGCTTATTTCAATATTTGTTTGGCAACATAATTTTGGTGCACTTTACTGCAAGGCCTTGCGAAGGCGCCTTTATTAAACAGTTTTCGAGTAAAGTGTAAATATTTGTTGAAATTCAGGAATAATTATAGAAAGTATTACACGATAATAATTTAAGCCGGCACAGCAAAAGTGAAGTAGTTACACCTTATGAAACCGAACCAAATGAAACTAAATTGAAACTAAATATGAGAAATACATACACACATACATAAATACATGAATTCGTTGCAAAAGAGATAGTGAATTATCTGATATAATAGGCAAACGAATGTAAGGGGAAAGAGCATGTGCCTATCGGGTTTGCCTTTATCTCGTTCAATTGATTAATTTACTGCCTCAAACTGTTTGAATTTTCAGGCTATTTAGATTTGGGAATGGGCTGGGCAGGGCAGACAGAAACTTAACCGCATAGCACTTGGCTAATTGCTTAATCAAGTATTTGTTTTTCTCTTTTGTTTTTTGTTGCAATGTGTGCGGCATGTTGTTAGCTTTGCTTAGCTGTGTTTTGTTCTTTTGGTTTTTCTTTAAATTTTCTGTTTTCGGTTTTTTTAATGGCACTTTAAAATACAGTTTGCTTTACTTTTTAATGATGCGAATGCATTGCCAGCAGCGAGAGAAGCGTCAGCAGCCAACAACAAACAGAGCGCGCGCTTAGCCCAGCACTGGCCTTGCCCTTTGACCAGTCATAGCCTTCCTGATTGCTACCCATTAGCTTCTGTTCGGATTTGCCGATCTCATTTAAATTCGACTGGTACTTAATGCCCACTGTAAGTTTAGATCAGAGTATAGAATATAAAATTCAGTTGCAATATAATAAAACTGACAGCCAAATGCTTTTGCTACTCACATTTATCAATCACAATCACCGAGTTCGTGGGCACATCCCCACCGAAGCCATTGAAGGGCGTATTTCCATCATAGGGAAAGTTGATCGTTGTTGTTGTTGTTGTCGGCAACGTGGTTGTTGTGGGCGGCGGTTGTGTGGTTGGCGGACTGGACACTGTAACGAATTAACAAAATTGTGCAATTAGTGTTAGGTATCAGATCAGAAAACAGTTTTGCAAGCATATGAAAAACGTTTAGAAAGTGTTAGGTGTGTGGGAAATAATATCTCTAAAGTAAATTGTATGTAACTGTTATCTTATGCATTCATTCGTGAAGGATTTAAATAATTACATATTTATCAGAATCGTATTAGATATAGCACTAGCTCTGCTAAATTGTCTTACAGCTCACGTATTTCTATAAATAACAAATTAAGACAAGGAGTTTATCTAACGAGTACACAGTATAATATGGTCCTAGTTTATTAAAAAGAATTTTCCACTTCTTTAGTACTTGCTTCAAACTTTCATTCATCCAATTCTATGCTCGACTCGTAGTCCATGCAGCTTTTCAGCAGTCGTAAATAGCAGCCATTGGCTCGCTTTTCTTTTTCAATTTCTTTCTTTCGTTCAGGGAATGTTCTTTGGTGCCATATCATTATTGACGGCAATTTGTTGAGTAAATTTATGAGGCTGGGCACTTGGCGATTGCCCTTGCCACGCCTTGACTCCTTATCGGGCGCAATGCCAAAGGATGCTACAAACTTTCATAGCCATGCTGACCACTTAATGACATTGTCACAGGTTCATTGTTCTCATTGTATTGTGTGTTGCCATTATTGCCGCCCTCTTATTATCAGCTGCTGTGGCTGTTCTTTGTTACCTTTAATTGGTTGATCGTTGCCAGCACCAGCCCCCCCTGCCGCATTGGCTGGCATTGTTGTTGCTGCTGGCGGCGCGTCAGACTCAAAGTTGGCTGCGTTTTTATCGCCTGCGCGCCCAAAAATAAATTAACTTGTCGCATTTTCACATTGACAATTTCTGGCCGCTATTGGCCATGGCCTTTTGCCGGCGCCCTCTTTTTATTGTCGCGCAACGAACGAAACGAACGGATATTTTATATTGTTTTATGAACTTTTGTGACCGGAATTGCGAGTTACGTACTTTCTGATACACCCTATATATATTTTGCAGCCGGCTGCTTTAATGGCCCACCAACTGGGACTGATTTAGCAAATTGACAGATTATTGGCATTTTATTGGGCTCATGTCCAACGTAACAATAAAATCATAAAATTGTCGCGTATACGCCGTGTTAGCTGTCTATATGTTATTTTCACATTCTTTGACAAAACTGTCATATCGATTAACAATTATTTACAATCGAGGCAACAAGACTTTAAAACAAAGCCATTTGCCCAGTTCAACATTTGTGCATTTACATTTATTTTAATACAAAAGGGCACACAAATGTTTGCGAAATGAATTTAAAAGGTCACAAAGCTTAGTTGATTCAGTCATTTATGGATATGTCTATCAAAAGTATCTATAAAGAGCGTAAGAAATATACCTCTTACAGAATCTATTATCCTTTATATTTTAGATTATAGATACTTTTGTAGTCAACAAAATATTTTCTGGATGCTACACATACTTTTAATCTTAACACCTTTATTTGTTTCCCATATATGCTTTCCTATATCTCCATTTAATTTTGAATTGGCTATTAAAGATTCTTTTCTTTCTAACTGATACTTTCAAGGGTCTCTTGAATTTATTTCTCTAACAATAATGAAATGCTTTTTCCATAATCTAGCTATCAAAAGATACTATGAAGTGCGTCAGTATCTGCAAGCGTATACGAATTGAAGGAGTATACCTCTAACAGAATCTTTTGTCCCGTAGATACTTTTATATATCTTAGATTATTACTTTTGTAGTCGACAAATTTTGTTTGGATGTTACAAATACTTTTAAGCTTGACACCTTTATTTGTTTCCCATAGATACCTTTTAAAATCTCGATTTAATTTTGATTAGGTATTAGAGATTATTTTCTTTCTAACTGAAACTTTCGGGGGTCTCTTGAATTGAATTCATTAACAATAATATTAAATGCCTTTTCCACAATCTAGCTGTTTTACCATGCACACATATACAATATATCTAAAACTAACGACCGCATAATCTGGCTGGAATTCCATCTAGCGCACATTTACACACACGCCTGTCAGGCGCCATCCAATCAAGTACACACATTTGGCCGCCATAATTAAAGCCACAAATGGTGTAGTTTTGAAATGCGCCGTGTCCAAAAAATAAGTGCGCACACATTTGGGCCAACACTTGTTATTTATCGCACTTTATGTCTGTGCTGTGCCGCACTTCGGTCTGCGTATTGTGGGCCAATATTAAAAAGTATAAATAACACATTGCGGATACTTACTGTAGAGCTTTATGTTGCCATCCATGTCGCCACGAGGATTTTTGGCGACACATTTGTAGTTGCCATAATCACTGCCCTGCACATTGGTAATCGTCAGCCGCATTGTCGCCTTGTACGATGGATTGCCCGGAATCGTTTCGGTTCTGCAATGAGGCAAACAAGCACAACAAAATTCATAATAATTTTAATAATAGAATCTAGTAAGCGCAAAGCAGTTGAATAATCGGCGTAATTTGTCCAAGTTCAATGACAGCAATTGCGTCGTGCGCCGTTCTACATAGGTCAGTGGCGACTGGCGCAGCTTCAATCAGCGTCAATCAGAGGAATCAAGGCCAAGGTGAAACTGATAAGCGTGGTCGGAACAATGCGCACAGTGGTTAAAAAGCAACAACAAAACAGGGTGTCACAAATGTACATAGTTTCTTATTCAAATTCATAATCTTTCACAAAAATATTTGTAAATTTCTACCTTTCTGCTAAGCTTTCAGTTTCAGACTGAAACTGTGAACTTTAGAAAATTGATATTTTAAATTATTATACTAAAAATAACAACCTAATAATAGTCTACGCTATTCATATTAAAAATATACGAACGAGCATATTTTGTTATAATTAATTTGATCAAAAATTATATATTTTACTAAGGGAAATAAAATAAATTAATATTTATGAAAAATGTATGTAGAAAATTTGATTCATTTTGAAATGTATATCGTCAATTCGAGTCACTGAACTTTTTTACAAGGACTTAACATCATGAAACTATTTGTAATTGTGTTGGTTTTTCCCGGATATGGTACCAGTGTGCCGCACTGCGATGAAGACTGACAGGCAGTCGGCGTTGCTTGCCGCCGGCTAGGCTGCCAACCAGCTGGTGGATCAAAGCTCTAGCCAGTTATAGTTGATCGCATCAACATGCTGAAGCTCAGCCTGATTGCCTGGCTGCTGTGCTCGCTGGCTTGGCGTACCACGCCCACCAGCTGCCGCCAGACGCGGCCAGCGCCGAGTATACAGGAGCTGCTCGCCAATCAACTGCAAAGCTATATGGACACCAAGGCGCGTCCGTGTGAGAATTTCTATCAGTATGCCTGCGGCAATTGGCAGCTGCAGCAGGAGGAGCACACACAGCACACACAGCACAAGGCGCAACAACAACAACAGCAACAACAACAACAAAACTACCAGCAAAAAGCGCACAGGGAGCAGCACGAGCAGCTACAGCCGAGCGACACTTTGGCTGTGCTGGATTATGCATTGAACCGTCAGCTCGAACTGTTGCTGAGACGTGGTGTCGCCAATGAAACCAGCGGCGAGGAGCAGCTGCTGGCAGTCCATGAGAAAATGCGTAATTATTATCGCGCCTGCAAGCGCCTGAAGCCGTATAATCTGAAAAAGTATCTGCAGTTGCTGCAGCCTGGCAATGGCACAAACTGGCCGCTGCTTAGTCGCAGCTGGCAGCCGGAAAAGTTTAACTGGCTGGCGACAATTGGACGACTGCGATTGTTCGGTCTGAATGGAGTGCTGCTCAAGGAGCAGGTGCTGCCGCGCTGGGATGACTCCAGCAGCTACAGCATTTACCTGGATAAGCCCAGCTTGACGGAGACAATGCCCATGGGCGAGGGCGCCATGATAGAGCTGCTTCTGGATATTGGCCAGACGAAACGAGTGGCCAATGAGCTGGCCCGCCAGGTGGATGCCTTTGAGCGGCAACTGCATCGGCTTCAGGAGCTGGAGGACGAAGAGGGAGCCAAGGAAATGCAACTGGGTTACTTGGCAGAGTATATGCCGCAGTTGCAATGGCTGGCCTACATGCAACAGTTGCGTGCAACCGCAGCCGGCTACGAATTGGACCTGCTCTCCACGCTCATCATACAAAATCTGCCCTACATGCGTGCCTTGGACGAGTTGCTGCAGCACCATAAGCCGGAAACAATTTGCAACTACATTATGCTAAAGCTGCTCGCATTCCTCAAGCAGCAGGGACCTGCAGAGATTTCGCGTGTCGAATGCATGGCCAGTTTAAGGCGCGCCATGCCGCTGGCTGCCAGTTTGTTGATTGGACAGCGATTCCACGAGTCCAGCTCGGAGCCGCTGGTGAGTCAGATATTCAGCAGGCTGAAGCTGCGCTTTGGGCAGCTGCTCAGCGAGAATCGTCTGCAACTTCAGCGGCCAATTGTCCAGGTGTTGCACGAGAAGTTGCAGGCAATGCGTTTGCAGCTGGGCTTTGTTCAACTCAATGATTCCGGCTTTGTTGAGGAATACTACGAGCGTGTGGAGCTGAATGCGCATAGCTTCTATGGCAATCAGTTGGCATTGCTGCGTCTGCGCGTTGAGCAGAATCATGAGCTGCTTCTGGGCAGCGCCCAGTCGGATGCCAACAATGTGAGCTACCTCACGGAGCACTGGCTGAGCAGCAGCTCCTCACCCTTCTATGTGAAGCCCAGGAATCTGGTATTGGTGCCCTTTGGCCTGCTGCAACTGCCCGTTTGGCATCGCAATATGAGCGAGCTGCAGCAACATGCGGTGCTGGGCTTTACGCTCGCTCACGAGATAATCCATGGTTTTGATAGCTCCGGCATTGACTATGACAGCGTGGGCAACATCATGGGCCCCAGCGAGGAGATATCGGCCAATCCAGGCTTTGTCCAGGGCCTCAACTGCATGCAGCAGCAGCTGGCCACCGGCTCAAGATCGCTTAACGAAAAGCTGGCCGACTACGAGGCACTGCGTCTGGTCTATGAAACTTTTTTTGGCGCCGACATGCTGATAGATCGCAGAGAGCCGCGTGATCCCCTTCTGCCACAGTTCAGCCAGCGCCAACGCTTCTTCATCAGCTTTGCACAGTTCTTTTGCGGCAAACTGCAAAGTCTCAGTTTGCATGCGCAACATCTGGAGCACGCTGTGGATGAGCTGCGGGTGCTACAAACGTTGGCCAACTTTGAGGAATTCTCCCGAGAGTTCGGCTGCGAAAGACGCACCAAGATGCAAGCCACAGAAAAGTGCAGAGTATGGTAAAGTCTTACACTTGCCCAATTAGGATTAGGTTAAAGAGTAAAATACCAAAGCGAACATCATCTAATTTAAGAAACTGTTATAATTAAATAATTTCCTGATGTCATTTTGTGCCAAGATTGTACATTACCATCAAGTGTGCATTCAAATAGAGATATATTAAATCTAAAATTTAAACGTTAACTTTAATGAATAACTTGCCGTAGAGTTTGTTTTAAAATATGAGGAATTAGAAAAACTTTAAGCAACTAAATAATAATAATGAAATCTTCTTAATTTCTGACAATTACCACAGTCGACACTTTTGTGCCGGGTGCATATTGTCACGATCTTCGCGGCAACCGTGCGCCTCAGCAAAGGCTGAGAAATTGATCAGCATTTGCTTTAAACGCAACTCATCCGTATCGTGATCCGTAAAATCATTTGGTGCCGTATTGCCACAGAAGAACTGCGCCACATTTAGGAAGAACAGCTGCTTCAGCGAGAGATTCGTGAAACTGGGCTGCGTCAGATTGAATTTGGAGCCAGGATCAAAGTAAACTTCATATGCCAGGCGTATCCCCGCAATATCCGCCTCGCGTTCTTCAAGATAATCGGTTTCGTTGAGGTTGAGGCAGCTAATGCCCGATGAATACTCACTTTCCAGTATGATTCGATTGCCCAGTTCATTGTAGTTACCTCTGAAATCTAAAACTAAGCCAGCAGAGACAAAGCCGTGCATTAGCTCGTGACTCAACATGAAGCCCAGCAGGCTGACTTTAAATACATCATGTGCGTCGCGGTAGAAAATTGGCTCCTGAAGTATGCCATAGGGCACAATGATTATGTTTTGCCGCAGCAAATAGTACGGTGTTGAGCTCATGCCTGTCTGCGAATCGGATATAAAGAAGAAATTGCTCGCATTAAGGGCTCCATCCAACTGCTCAAACCAGCGACGCGTACGGAACTCCAATAGGCGCAGATGATTCAGGGCATAGTTACGATCCTCAGCCAGGTGCAAATCTGCATAGAATCGCTTCACAAAGCTGGTACGATCTGCAGTGTTGGGCATATTCCCAATGTTGATGGTCATGTTGAGCATCTTTGCTCTCAGCATTTCCACCTCGCTCGCCAACAGCTGCAGAACATTGGCGTCCAGCTTCTTGAGGAACTGTTTGCGCAGCAGCTCAAAGAGATCCAATACGTCGGCCTGATGCTGTCGCAGCTTGTCCGAGCCAATAAAGCGCTGCTCGTAGAGCAGGTTTGTGGCCAGCTCCATGTTGCGGCGCACATCCTGAACGCATTCGATGGGCTCGTCACTATCCATGGTCTCCTTGTGCACATATGAGACAAAGCGCAACATTATATAAGTGGCCACCACCTCACGATTCCAGCCATTGACCAAATGCACGAGCGCGGTTAAACAAGCCGAATTTTCTACTTGAAGAACATAGTCAGCGGGCACGTTGCGGCCTAGCAAAGTCTCCAAATACTTTCGCCATTGACCGCCAGTCTGCAGTTCCAGCTGTTGCAGGTTCAGCTCTTCGTAGAACTCCGACTTTTCCTCATACTCCATTTCGACCAGTTCACGTACCGCAGACTCAAAATGCTCGACTTTCCGCGCTAAAGTCAACGCGTTTTTATTTTTGATGCCCCACGTGCGTAGTGTCAGCATGGTCAGCAGGATGCCTCTAAGCCGTTGATCCTCATTCTCAAAATAGGGCCTTCCAATGCTTACGGTGTACTTGCTGCTGTTCTTCAAATCCGGCTTCACTTCGAGCTTGAAAATGACATTGGTCAGGCCATAGCGTCGCAGGCGTGCCAATGTTTCCATCCACTGAAACTTTGTGCTGCCCCAGTGATCTGAGCGGCGCTCCAACTGCGGCCAAGGTATTTGCTCATTTGGCGGAACTAGCTCAAGATAACGTTTACTCGAGCGTGTTGATTGCGATGCCTGCCGACAGGTCTGATAGAAGTTCAAGACCTTGTCCTCCACACTGCCGGGCTCCAGCGGACGCTGCTGCAGCTCATCCATGAGCACGATGAGGTTCTCGTTTACCTTATGATCAATAAGTCCAGTAATCTCCGTAAAGCTATCATTCTCATGTTTTTCGCTCCACTTGCCACACGCGTATTTATAATAATCATTGCACGCTGCAACACTCTCGTTCACATAGCCGAGTATCTGATTCACCAGCTCTGTATTGGGGTTAGACGCGGGAGGATAACCTGCCTGGCCACTTGCTGATAGCCACAGCAAAATAAATAGCAACTCACAAATGCAACAAGTCGATGTTCGTGTCGACATCGTCTTTGGTGAACTGTTTTCGCCGCTCAGCTGTACGGCAGATTTAAGCTAGGCGCTGCTGTTCAATCGGCACATACTATATACTACAAAAATATTCTCTTCATCCGTATTATTTTCGCGCAGTTAAAACGAATGGGGAATTTTCTAAGAAACGGCGGACTGCTACATAATCAAAATCGATGAAAGACCTTCAACAAGTTAAAAAAGGTTTGGATAGGGTAACTTATGTTTTGTTTTAGTACAAAACGCAATTCTTTGGAAATGTGGCTGCTTTGTGTCTGATTTTTGTTTTTGCGATTTTATTCTTATCTGATTAATTCGCACTTTCATAGTATAAAATAATATACGCGCTCTTTTAAGTAAACAAAACAATTAAGAGCGCACTGATCAGGAGTATTCGAAAATAATAAAAGCTGAAAGCACACATATTCAAATATTTCAGTATATAATATTATATTCTCTCTCTCTCTCTCTCTCTCTCTCTCTCGACTGATCTTCTCTTTAACTTTCTCTTCTTTCAAGCACCTAACCCAAGTAATTTTGGTGATTTTTGCTTTCAATACTTATTTTTAAATAGCCAAACATTCACTTTAACTCGACCTCTGCAGCAAAAAATGAAACAATCTTAGCTAAAGTGAGAATCAACTTATTCGCAAACTTATAAATATTTAAAAACTTACTTGTACTTGGACGACTCGGTGATCATTTGTTCATTCTCGCGCGTCCAATAATTGAGCGATGTGGGATTGGCCTCAATGAAGCACTCCAACGTAACATTGAAGCCCATGGGAATGCCCACCAGCTGATGCGGTATCCAGACCATGGGCGAAACTGTGAAATGACATTTCCCAGAATTTGGTTATATGCAAATAGTCGATTGATTCAATGACAAACTTACAGTCGACGCTGACTTTGATGCGCTTCGAGACGCTGGGCGGCACACCATTTGAGGCAATGCAGAGATAAGCGCCCATGTGGAGGCGAGAGATGCGTTCCAGTTCCAAGGAGTCTGTCTCCAGGTCGTTCACTGCAACCAAGCCAAGAGCATGCAATGGAGTCCATGATTTGATGCGATTCTTGATTTCGTGGCAGTTGGACTTACCTTCGAGCGTCTTGTTGATGACTATTTTATGGTTGTCATCTCGTTTCCATTTGATGGATGGCTCGGGGCTGCCTTTCGCCTTGCAGCGCAGGGTGACATTGTCGCCCTCGCGCACAATAACATCACTGGAGGTCAGCGCATCGTCAATGTTTGGCGGCACTGCAAATAGCATGGCGGGGTAAGGAAATGGGTATTATTATTCCTGCCAGCTAAACATAAACTCAAAGCGAACGCCACTTGATTTAAATGCAAAAACTTTTGCATTTTGGCAAACAGCGTTGCCAAGAAAGTGGAAATAAAGCCAAGGAAGTCAAACATAGCATGAAACCAACGAATCATATATACACTTGTAGAATAACAAAAAAATAGCACTCCTCTCACTTTTCTTTATTGAAGACTGTATGAAAATATACCTATAGTTTTTCATATTTCTTAACATAATATAATATGACTGGCTTAGTTAACCGAACTTCATTTATAGTACTACAATAAATTGGGCTTCCCTTCCTTTAAAGTATACCAATCAATAACTTCTCAGAGTCTTTAATTGCTCTTGCTCCCTTAAGATAATCGAAGCTTTAATGAGAAACTAAGTTAAGCGAAAATTGTATTCAAGAATCATAGCAAACAATACGACAAAGTTTGCTTGCATTTCGGACAGTGTAGAAAAAAGCATTTCACGCGTTGTTGACTTTGACGCGCTGATTCAACTTTGTCCCAAGAGATATTTTAGTTTAAGCCTAATTAGCTTTGCGACAAGACTTTGGCCTGGCTAACTTTTGGGGCGAGTCTGTTAATTTAAAAATCGATGCAAGAACCTTCATCAAATTGTCATCAGCCTTGGGGGACACCGTGGCGCTCTGGATTTCAATTGCTGGCTGAGCGGCTCTGTCAAACCCTTTTTTTTTTGGCGTTTCTTTGCCTTTGCCCTTCAAGCTGAAAATCTGTAATGAAAAATCTATGCAAATCAAAGCGCACAAAGCTAGAAGCTAAGGATTTGGTTGGACCCAGAGCCAGACAAGCGGACAGTCAGACAGACATACAGACGACTAGCTGGACATATGGACCTGAACTGTCGTACTCGCTGACAGCCGCTGCAGTTTGTCTCATTTCATATTCAGAGCGGCGCCTGTAATCAAAAGATATCGCATGCAATTTTTTCATTTGGGCTAAAGCCTGGACAAGTCCTGTAAGTCACGTGCCCGACGCGTTTAGTTGTCGTCTGACGTTGACGCCTCATCTACTATCTCGTGGCCTGACCCCAAGCAAATCAATAATGCGAACATTATGCCATGAAAATTTCAATAAATACTTAAATGCGTAACTTTATCAATTCGCCAATCGCTTGATGGTTAAATACAGATTGGCAAAAATAATTATATCGACAACAAATTCATAGTTCAATCAGAGTTTGTTTTGTATTTATGCTGAATTTATATTGTATGAAGAATTCCCTTGTGCATTGTGTTAACAAATACAATTTTCTATTATTAAGTATATTTTCAATAAACATTTGAATTATTTTCGAATTAGTTTTTGCCGGGTTAGTTATGAACGCTTCTCGTCAAATACCGATTACATTTTCCATTTCCATTTGCATTTCCACTTTATTATAGAATTATTAAATTTTGGCCCAAGGCTTGTTTAAGAGCGTACCGTTTGGTTAAATCTTTACCTTTTGGTCGGTCACATCCCCGTTGGGGGACATGGCGCATAAAACCAAACTGTAATTAAAAGTTGCAATTACTTGAACTTTTTCTATGCGCTGTAAACTTTTGTCTCTGGCTCCTTCATTTCCCCTGTCTCATAATGCGAGAACGTTTATGAGCCAAAAGCGAGAAAAAGGAAAACTTTGTTCGAACCGTTTGCTGTGCTATTAATAAACGCTTGATGTGCTAATCGCCGAGCTGACCATAAGCGCACCGAAACCGAATGGCTCCTCGGGCAGCTGTTGGCCCCTATGTTTTGTCGCCCTCGCCCGCCCATTTGACATATTAGTTTCTTTATTGATATTTAGCAGCTGGCGACAAGAAAAAATCTAGCAAAGTTTTAGACACAGACGTGCTAGTGGTATTCGTGGTCGTATATTGTTTTCAGGCTAAACTTTTCACATACAAGCTGCAAATTTAATTACCCAAAGTTTGCTTTTGAGGCTGTCAGGATATGTGCCACATAAACTCATCATTGCCTTTATTCAATTTATAACTTAAGCTTACGCTACACAAAGGGTATTCATCGAGTCGACATATTGTGCCAGAAATATTTAATTGTCGTCTCCATTCCCTATATATTTTCGGCGCGCTGATAACAACGTGACCATCTAACCGGCCAACTATTTAACGAGCGGCAATTAGTCTTCATATCCTTAATTCGCACACACACACACACACACACACACGCAACGCTAGGCAAGTTTAGTTTAATCAGAGTTTATCAGGCCAGGTGAAAAATGTCGATTGATCATAAAATTGAGCGTTATAAATTTCATTCGACTACTACAAATGTAATGTTTGCGAGTAAGCCTTAATCAAGCTCTAGTAAGAAGCGCTCGTTGCGTTCATAAAGCTGGGCAGGCCGATGTACAGATATTGCTTAATCAAGCCTGGGTTTAAGGCTTATCAAAAAACAATATATATATATAATTTATTCTATTATATATTTGTAAAAATGAAAAATAATCAATAGCAAAATGTATTCGGATTTATTTAGTGTCAAATATTTAACTGCAGCTTAACTGCGTTTCAGGTTTTATTTTTTTAGTATTGAACGAGCTTTCGGGGCTCGCTGAAATTTTCTGGACCAAGCTTTAACATTAGAAGAAAGTAATTTAGAAGCACGTGTGAGTTAGGTTTATCCTCATGGCAATGCTCTGGCCATTAACTGCTCGCCCCTTTGCCAGCGAGTGTCAACGTTGTAATTGAATTTAATAAATTGCCTCATTATGTGAGTAGAAATTAAAAATTATGCGCCAACAGAGTCAACATTGTGCCGAGCTCGTTATTATTGTTGGATGTTGGTTGTTGGTTGTTGTTTGCCTTGTTGCATGTTGTTGCACTTGTTTTGCATTTTGTGCGGTCATTTGGTCGACTTTTGAGCTGGGAATTTTCCCTCGACCCACCCAATTGCGGACCAGCCGCTCCCCGGGGCGCCGCAAAGCATGCAGCACAACGGCTGTTGCCAGTTGGAGCCGCCGCATTTAAATGCATTTTGTGTGCGTGGCTCATAAATTCAAACGCGTTTAATGTTTGTTTTTACCGTCCCGCCATTTTATAATTTCGTGCTTTGGGCTCGTGTTCATTTTATTTCTGCTCATTCGCCTCGTTTCGAATTTGGCGCTTTCTGTTTGGCTCAGCAAATTAAATTCACAAATGTTGCGAGCTTCGAAATTTATTTATTTATTTACTCGTTTGTCCAACATTATTTCGAATGCTTTTTGTCTCCCTTTATTTAGACGGCAAATGCAACGTTTTAATTTCATTACATTTATAGCACAATGTAATTATCATTTTTTTTTTTACCACTTAAATTGTTAAATTGAGTGCCTAGCTGTGGGCAGTGGGGCGTAGGACATGGTGGTGGCCCATGTGATTTCTCCTCTCCTAACATAGGCGAGGTGTTTTTTTTTTTTTTTTTTTTTTGTGTAAACATTGCGCGTCATTTAATTTTGTTGATTTTAATTGGATTTGGTATGTTAATTAAATGCATTTCATTTGACTCGGGTTTGCTACATTTGACATTTTCAAATTTATGTTTACAGTCGCACCTTTTCTATATACCCTAATATGCCTACAAGAAAGGTACTTAAAGTAGGGTGAAATTAATTGCGAAAATACACTGCTTCAACCCAACTGGAAGTACAAGCACGTTCCTTTGATTTGGCTGATTTTGACATAAAAGCTAGAGAAGTTGTACCCTATCATTTTATTTTTAAATTTTCGACAAACCAACAACAACTGCAACTAACCATCATCAGGAAGCTAGAGACTAGAACATCTGAGTACATATGTATATGTTTTTTTATAGGGTATTTGCCGGGCAGGTAAAGTATCCAAACTTACTTTTGATCTCTTGTGTAACGAAATAGAGCGAATTTTCGTATTTGATTTTAAAATTGGTTGTAATAATATAGACAACAAATCTATACAACACAAAAAATGGAAGCCTTCAGATTGAATAAATAAAGAAAATGAGAAACTCCAACAATTAATTGTAGGGCCATTGGGCAATTAACAGTTTACATTGCCAATGGTTGAGATATTTTGGCCGACTATTAAAGGACGGCTGGCAATTGGTCCGAGTTGTTGCGGTACTTCCGGTATTCGCAAAGTTAACCAATAAATCTAATAAAAATGCAAGCAAGTTTTCAATGTCGTGCGGAATGCAAGAATTTCGCACGAGATCCGCTTTTCAAGTTGACAAATCAACATCATCCGGCGGACAAACATGTAGCGCACTGGACAAAAATGGGGCGGCCGGCCGAGAGGTGGGTGGATGTGGGCAACAGACGTTTTGCGGCAGTCACATAAATCAGTTTTTGTGGCAAAACTTGAAAAATATGTGCGCAAACAAATGGCAGCCAAGCGGAGAAGGCTGCAAAACTGAAAACTGCGCCATGCAACAGTTAGAGCATGGACATGGCAACAGGAACCAGAGCCACAGAGGCAGAGGTGGAGGCGGGGGCAGAGACAGACAGAGACTGCCTCGCACACATGCAAATGCGCGAGGACATAGCGACAAGGACACATATGCTGCACGTAGCAGGATTTTAGTTTAGGCTGGCATAAAAAGAGAGCAAAAAAAAAAAACAGGCCAGCGTATAGTTAAAAAACAAAAAGGGCTATTACGACCGAATTATAGGAATCGACCCAATCTAAAAATATTTATGTAAGCTAATTTATATGTTCCTCCTATTCCACAGTTAGCCAACGACTAATAATGTTATATTTAAGATATATTTTTATTTGTCAGTCTGTTGCCAGCCTTTAAGTCCCAGCTGATATACCCCATTGTGCCGTGAGAGCGGCTAAAAAATGCCTGTGGCATATTTAAATTTTTCTTTTATTTTTTTCGTTTATATTTTTTGCGATTTTGTGTTTTTTGCCTGCTGACCAGCGACCAAAGTTGTCGCACTTCTATTTTTTGTACTGGTAAATTTGCCTTTTTCAGGACTTTTGCCACATCAGCGTGTGTGTGTGTGTGTGTGCATGTGTGTGCATATATGTGAGATAAGTGTAACCATTGTCTGTATGTTTGTGACAAAAAAATAGAGGATATTTTCACAGAAAAAAGAAAAACAGTCACGAGATTGCAGAAAATTTCGTGAAGCGGCTGCCGCCGTTTTGGTCACGCCACGTCAAATTGCCAGAACACGCGTGTGGTGCGTGTGAGGCGTGTTATTTGAGCATTTTACAACACTGAAGCGTGCTTAACGGCTTTTTGAAAGTGCTATCAGAGAGCGTAGCACAAACAAAACAAAAAACGCTGCACGCAAAAAAAGACGAAAAACAACAAAAAATTTGTAGAGTCAGGCATACTGCAACGCTACGTAAACATGAAACGCTTAGGCATACACACATGTGCACTTAAATGTGCACTATGTAATGGAATCTATGGGTATTACATATGGAACAGGAGACAGGTGGGGCGGGTCATGCAAATTGCTAGAATACACTTTGCCAACTGCTGTTACCCACAGATACCGAATCATATTCTGGGGCTCGGGCTTAAAACAAACAAAAGGTACTTAACTTTAAGAATTTTTGACGCCCTCTACGGGAACTATGTTATTTCCACACAATTTATATATGTACATATTTTAAAAATAAACAAATTTTGAGAGTTTTAATTATGACATATGTCTGTATCAAAGTATCCCATTTTTTATAAATTGGCTAGAAGTCAAACGCAATAGAAGTAATGCCAATACCTGGCCAGACTTTAACTAAAGTTAAGCTTCAATAAGTTGATTGATTTTCAATATCTGCAATCGACGAATATTGACCATCGTTTAGTAACTCACATAGGAATTCAGTTTCACGCTGATATGAGACAATATTTATCTACTATATATCTGCAGTCTGAAATCTTCGGGATGCCGATGCATGCCACATATCGCTGACAAAAATGCCAGCAGAAGCGACGACATTTGCACTGCCGTACATTTTCCAGCGAGCCAGGCTCATGCTGTGGACCGCCTATGGTCAGCACCATGGGGATAGACTGAGGAGAGGCACAGGCGCACACACAAATGCCATTGCTCATGCTAAAATGTCAAATGGGTGAGTGTGTGTGTGGGTGGGAGTGCGATTGTCCGAGGTGTGAGTTGAAATACATTTTTTAAAGCATAGTTTTATGGGCAGGCAGCCAGGCAAGCTGGCAAGCTGGCTAGCTGGCAAGCAGGCAGTTCTGAGCGAGTCCAATGTTTGTTTGCCTTAATAAAGTGCTTTGTGGGGAATTTAATTGTATGTTTGTTTGCCTTGCTGACTAAAACAAGGCCTAAACAGCTTTGTCCGGTTCCGGGGGGGATTGCCTCTACTAATACCTGGCAACAGTTTGCCTGGCAAATGAAATGAAATATGCAAGGGACACGTGTCCAAGTTGCGATGAGTTGTTCATGATACGAGAGACACACGCCACAACAAATATTTCAATGTCAGCTAAGCTGACAAAGTTCACACGCACACACAGCCACACGCACGCACACACATATTATTCACTTACCGACAACTTTGACAAAGCCATATTGGGTTTTGGCTGTCACCGTGTTGATTTGGCACATATACCGTCCCATGTCCTCCTCCTGCACATTGTTAATGTGCAGAAACCAGGTGCGATGCTTGTCGTGCTTATCGTGCGTTACGCTAATCCTCGGATTGCGCGTTATCACATGATTATGCACCGTCAAAATGGCCGACTGCTCAAAGTGCATCCACGCGACCTGCAACAGAGACAGAAACAAAAACAAGGTCAGGTTATAGTATAACAAAATTATCAAACACAATTAGCATACTTAGAGCCCTTTATCGGGCCAAAGTATCAAATGTTCATTTATAAGCAGCTGACAAATATGTCAGCCTTCTTTATTGGCAAACTTCGGTGCCATCATCATCAATTTTTATGAAGGATTAACGAGAACCGATGTTGTCCGGGTCCGTTGGTCAAATTGCCAAAGTTCGCGTCACACATGACAGCAGCTGTTGTCGCAAACTTTGCTGCCTTCGTGCGTCATCAGGATGCGCATCCTGGACGCCAGCGCCAGCGCCAGCTCCTTTGCTACTGCTTATGCAATAGTTTCACATAAAACAACAACAATTTATGCAAATTTAAGCGTTCACAACATTGGTAAGACGTGCTAAATGTAAAAAACATACAACGCTTCCTTGATGCCATTTCAATGATAAATTTAAGCACACATCCTGCCACCAAAGCGACTGCGGCAACTCAACAATAACATCAATAAGAAGTGAATAAAGAGGCAGCCAATGATCGAAATAGTGAGTACGTGGAGTTAGTTGAACCTTCGCATAGCAGAGGCGTTGCAAAGGGATCTTATCTTCTGATAATATGATATATACTGGTATGTACTATTTATTTTCAAATTTATATTTAAGATAAAAGATAGCCGTTAGGGGATCTCCTTAAAAATATAATAATTATTTATTTGGTCACAATCGATGCTTCATCTGTTATGATTGATATGCCGTGGTTACAACGCGCAAGGGGCCCAGTCGACATTCCACTAGCACTTTACTTGATGGCTTGCAGTCCATGTTAAAATGTTGGAAACTTTCATCAGTTTCTACCCATTATCTGCGTTCGCCATGCTGCCTTTTAGTGTCCTGTTCGGGGACACCTCTGCTGCGGCGGCGCGTTTTTATATGTGAGATTGTGGAGGTGGAGCTGCTCCAAGGGTATATCTGCTGCGAGCTGCTTACAGCAGAGTGTCAGGCAACATAGACAGATATCGGTTAATTTTTCAATGTCTGCAATGAAAACGTGCGACAAGCCAGACGAGACAAGGAACAATGCCACTCGCCCTCGCCCTCGCCCTCGCACTCTCGTCTTGGCGCACTATTTGCCGTTTATTTACATTGGTTCCTTGGCTGACGCTTTGGCAGCTCTAGTTGAATAAAAATCAAGCAGCTGTAGTTTGCTTAAGTAGTTCGCAGCCAGCGCTACCCACGACCAAGTCCCTATGCCAACAACAAAGTCAAATATTAATGAAGCCACGTTTATCAGTCGGGAGTCGAGGGTAAAGAGCTCAAAGTGGCAGCCGGGACAAGCGCCATGTAAAATCAATAAAACTGCATTAGCGTCCAACTTGCTGAAACGCTTAAAGCCAAAAGCTAAAAATGTGCACACACTCGCCGTGTCCGACATTTTAAAGTGTTGCCCGCAAAATTTTGTGAAAATTCGCTGCATTTGCATTTCGTATTTTAGTAGTTTTTGAGGTCATTTGAATGAAATTAATTAGGCTCATGTAACGCCAGCGAAAAAGTTGAAAAGCCAAACAAAATGGGCACCCTCTACTTCTACCCACCAGGCCCCTGGCCAGCCGCAAAGCTGTCCTGAATTTTGGACAGTGAATGCGTTGCTGTGGTTTGAGTGTGTGACATTTGGCTTAATAATTTTCGGTTGCAAAATGTCAGCGAAAGTCAAGGCAAAGTTGACTTCGCAATGTGTGTGGCTGTGACTTTTTAATAGGCTTTCCATCTGCTATTAAAATTTTACGCATATTTAAGCCCATTTACAGCTGCAACGCCCTATCCAAGGATTAGCAAGAGCCCAGCACAGTAGCTAGACGACATCAACCAGACACTCGAGCTCATCTTGTGGACGCCTCTGCTGCTCCGCCTGGGCAATGCCCAATTTAACTTATGTCAATGGACTCACGGGGCCTACAATTATGAGTACAAATTGCTCGTTAGCTAAGTATGCAGAGCAAAAGTCGGTTGAAGCTCAGGTTTAACCTTTGTAGCGAAAAGCGTTTAACTAAAGGAAAAGTCCAGAAAATATTCGATAAATGTTCACGACAAAATTTTGATCTAAATTCAATGATATTGAGAAGCAAAGTGCAAAATCGTTTTGCTGAACAATCGATTGTTTAAATTAGAGAACTCCTAAATTGTTGAATTGAATTTGTTTAAGCTCTACACATATATTGTAGTTTGACAGTTAGTGCATTCTGCTTTACAAATGTTAAAAGATAAAAGTTAATTAGAATGTCAAAGTTGTAAGCAGCGTAAAGTATAGTGATTCCATATGTTCACCCAAGTGTAAAATTACACAAGTAAAGTTCAGTTTCTTACATTACAAAAAAGAGAGCAGATCACCAATAGTTTTTATTTCAAATATGATAAGCCCAGCTCTTCAACGGCAGATAAGGAATTTCGCCTCCAATAGACGCAGCCATATCATTCTAACACTTTATCTAACAGGGGTATACAAGCGTTTCCGCGTTATAAGTCGCTGACTTCAACATCGCTAAAAAAAATTACGTTCTTAAGAACATAATGTTACACAGACAATGCATTAAACCTTTTACACCTTGCACTTTGCAAATGAGTATAAAAAACACTTTTCGATAGATCTCAGTCATAGAAATGCGAAAAAGAAAGATCAGATGCTCAGAGATACAAATCATAATATTTATATTGATTAATATTTCTGTTAAGGGTTAATAATCATAGTCATCCAAATCTTCGTAGTCATCGAAATCTTTATAGTCGTTGTATTCATCATAGCCATTATATTCATCATATTCATATATGTAGTTTGGGCAATCTGTGTCGTTTTGTCTTAATGCGTCTTCCTTCTGATAGTTTGTCTTGACTAGAGCGAGCTCGAGTGTCTTTTTTTGCTTTAAATAAAACGTTAAGCATTCATATTCCAGTTCGATTGTAAGTTCATTATTGATCTCATCAATGCGCTCTTCAATTTCTTCCTCTAGCTCTAACCGTCGTTTGTTATACGACTTGAATGTTTCATAAGCGTTATATTTGTAGGCAAAATATTCCTTTTTTAGTCCTTTGGCATGAATTAAATATGACAATTCATCCTCATATTCTCTATTTTGATCGTAGTATCCTTCTTTGGAATCGATTAGCTTTTGTATTAATTCATTTATGTGCGTATCCAATTCTGTGAGAGGGCCCTGCAAATAAGACTTTAATGTTAAATGGTGCACACATGACAGCAGCTATTTTCAAACCTCTGTTGTTGTAGACGTAGAAATGATAGTCGAAGTAGAAGTAGCAGTTGACAAAGAAGAAGAAGTTGAAGTCGAAGTAGAAGAAAAAGGAGTTGGTGAAGAAGGAGGAAGAGAAGTAAAAGAAGAACTAGTGTCTTTTAGAGAAGTAGAAGAAGGAGTAGAAGAAGTAGAAGAACTAGAGTCTTTTGGAGAAGTAGAAGAAGTAGAAGAAGAACTGGTGTCTTTTGGAGAAGTAGAAGGGGTAGAAGAAGAACTAGTGTCTTTTGGAGTAGTTGAAGAAGTAGAAGAAGAACTAGTGTCTTTTGGAGAAAAAGAAGGAGTAGAAGAAGAACTAGTGTCTTTTGGAAAAGTTGAAGAAGGAGAAGAAGAAGAACTAGTGTCTTTTGGAGAAGTAGAAGAAGAACTGGTTTCTTCTGGAGAAGTAGAAGGAGTAGAAGAAGAACTAGTGTCTTTTGGAGAGGTAGAAGAAGGAGTAGAAGAAGAACTAGTGTCGTCTGTAGAAGAAGAACTGGTGTCTTTTTGGGTAGTAGAGGAAGAGTTATTCTCTTCTGGAACACTGGCTCCTTCCACAAACGAGGCCAATACCAAAAAGATAATGATACCGTTCACATTCATAATAATTGTACTTTAAACAAGAAATGTCTCAACTGAATATTGTGCACCAAACTAATGGCTTTATATAGAATCGTGCTTGTCGGGGTATTGTCCAAAGCGTAAAGCTAAAGCTAATTAAAAACGTTTTAAGTACTCGGGTTTTCGATAATGAAATTATTACTGTGCACGTTTGTGGAAGTTAGCTAAAAAAGATAATTTGTAGACTACGCAAAGTTTTAGTTGGCTTTTGTAATAACACAAATCTATTTATTTTATGAAGAACAATGAATATGTTCGCGAACTATTCGTCTGTTTGTAAGCTGGGGATTTTAATCAAATTTGTTTTTATATGGGAAACAGCTTTGTTTAGGTGAAAGTTAAAGTTTCATAACTATAATATTGTTTATTTTTTAAGTAGAAGAATTTTTCATTTATACAAATTGACAGAAGGATAGACGTGAAAATTAATTTACAAAAGGCAGGCAACTCCGCAGAATTTGTATATATCAGAAATTCATGAATTTAAATTGTTATTCAAATTGTAAAATTCAAAATATCAATTGTAGGACTCCTTTTTGTTTCGACATAGCTGATAGCGGTCTAAAAATGTTTTTTTACTTTTGTTTAATTGATATAGTCATAGTCCTCATCATCATCATCATCATCGCCATCTTCATCACATCCATCATCTTTGACAGGGTTAGATGGGCATTCCACGATATTTTCTCGTAATATGTCTTCCTTTTTATAGTTTGTCTGATTAAGAGCAGAGGTGAGCGCAATTTTTTGTTTTGAATAAAACTTTTTACATTCATTGCTTTGTGAACTAGAGTCGTTATTGAGCTCTTCTAGACGTTTGTTAATTTTTTCCTCCAGTTCCAATCGGCGGTTGTTATACGATTTAAATGTATCAAAAGCTAATTGTTTCGCTGCATATAAATCTTTTGGATATTTACTAGTTTTATTTAGTGCATCCAATGCATCCGCATACTCCGGATTTTTGTCAAAGTTCCCTTCTTTGGATTCCATTAGCTTGATCATTTTATCAGTTAAATCTTTATCCAAAGCAGTCAGAATTTGCTGAAAATAAGAGTTTAATGTAATTTGCCACACATATGCCATTAGTTATTTTACATCCGAATCGCTTCCAGTATTTGGTGAATTTGGTGGATTTGGTGGTTTTGGTGGATTTGGTGGATTTGGCGGATTTGGTTGATTTTCTGAACCATCGCTGCTTTGAGCTAGTTTTCCTTCGAAAACTATGGCCAATAACAATAAAAAGAGGATCCACTTCCCGTTCATTATAACTTTACTAAAGACAACAAAACGCTGAACTGAAGAATGTGCGCCCGTGTTAAGGCTTTTATAGAATTGTTTTGTGAAGCACATGTCAAGGTATTTTGCAAACCAATAAGCCAAAACTAATTTAAAATGTCGAGAAAGTTAATTTAAAATAATCTAGCTATCGATAAACTAAATATTTCAATACACGTGTACATAGTTCCTTTACCTCAAAATTGAATAATACATATACCATAATCCTATTCAAATGAATGTAAATTAAAGTATATATGTATATATATTCAACTCAACTTAAAATTTAATAGCTATAGATATTTACTAGTCTGGCCATAGTAGTTTTCCATTTAGTGCATTTTAAATCTCTGCATATTTATCTTCGTTCGCATGAATACTGTCAGAGCTGAGGCATATGCCGATGGCAGTCGATAGACGAGACAGAAAATGGCCAATTTGCCATTTGCGCAATATCTGTGCCCGTTGTAGCTCATACTTGGCCAGAAACTACACTTCGACATACCAAATGAAGTCATAACATTTTTTAACAAAAACTAAAATAAAAAATAAAAACGAGAACGAAAACTGCAAAAAAAAAACTTTCAGCCAAAGCAAAAATAAACACACTTTATTATGGCAGAAAATGTTTATGGTTGGTTCCGGCATACACTGATGGCAGCAGCAGCAGCAGCAGAAACAACAACAAACTAAACTTATGCTCATGCTGGGCTTGTTGGTGGTGTGTCTGTCTGGCAGTTTGTGTAGGCGTTGAAAATTGAAATACAAACAAGAACATGACAGCATAAGAGTCGACAGTTTCAGCTCTGGCAAATGGCAAATGGCAGGGCAACGCTCGAAATATTAACAATTTAAGCGCAAACGTGTTAAAGCAGCGTCGAAGAACTACGCGAGTTAATTTACACGCAGCTCAAATATTTGTACGCCAAGAAAAGCAGCAGCAGTTAAAAAGAATTAAGAAACGAAATAAACTATTTTCCAGGTCGAAGCTCGAATACTCTTACCGAGATACTTCATAAAGTCTTGATGCTATTACTACAGATTAATGCAAGGATTAACAAGAATAAAAAAAATACCACCAAAATCGTAGAAAGAATTAACAAAGTACTTCTTTAAAGCTCCCATTTTTATCTATTATTTTTATGAATAGATAATCGGCGCTTAAAAAAAGGGCTTTCATTAATTAGCAAAAGAGCGAAGATAACAAACATGTTCTATAGAAAAGCTAGTTATCCAGACGATCGAGGAATGGAATATAATATACGATCCCATGCAGAAATCATCGAAAATACATGTTTCCCAACTTTGTATGAAAGTTTTTGTACCCAGGGCAAGGATGGCAAAATCAATTCCAATGTAACCTGCCTGCTAGCGGCTACGCAACTATTTTGCATGCAAAGTCACGTTTTATTGCAGCTACGGGTTGTTCTGGCTGCTGTTGTTGTAGTTGCTGTTGCTGGTTAACTTTTGAGCATACCTGCGGCGACGACGGCATTGGTCGCTTGGGGTCCTGCGCATTGTAAGCTGGGGTTGGGGTTGGTGTTGTAGGGGCAATTGCATGCCAAACTTAAGGGCCATAAAAATTATTACGAGCACATAACATGCGCTCGCTGATAAAAGATGAAGCGAATATCTCGTGTCAAATGGAATTTATGCACGTTTCGGCCGACGCACATTATGGAAATTCAATTGAATGCAAATTTAAATTGCCGGGCACTCAAACCCACACATACAAACGCAAACGCCCACAAAGGCATTGAAGCTATGTGTGGCGACACAAAGCAAGTGCTATGAATAGCAATTGCAGCCCAAAAGTATGCAGCACTCAATGCATATTGAGCAGAGAGGTTTGTCAAGTGGATTTTGCATTACCTCCCCACCTGTTTAACGTGCTCGGCATGGCCAAGGCATTTGCGACAGTTTGATTTTTGTGCCCACCATCTGGGCAGACTTTGCGCACAAATTACTTAATTAAAGAGACAGCTCCGCACAGTTGCCCGAATGGGTTGCTCAGCTTTTGGTTGCTGGATGCCACATTGTTTGGCCGTGCGCTGTCAAGCGATGAGCAAAGGGCAAACATGAACTCGCATTGTTACATACTAAGAAAACAAGAACAACAAACACAAAGACCAACAACTATGACTACAACTCATGCCAAACTCAAGTGTAGAGCGAAGCTGAGCAAGTCAACAAGTTCAATGCGTTGCCCTTCGTGTCCAGTCGCCGAGGGGCGCCTGTTGCTACTGCTGGTTCTCTGGACCTTGACTCGGTTTGGTGTTGTTTTTGTTATAGTTGCTGAATGGCCCCTGGACATGTTGATCTTAGACAGCGGCGTATTAGTTTGCTGCAGGGCTTTGTTTCCATCTGTTAAACACATCACTTCAAGTTTGTTAAAGTCGACTTGATCTGATAAAAACTTGATTTCATGTCATACATTTTGTTATTAACAAATAGCTTTTCTATATGACTTGGTATTTCTGCTCAAGCCATATGCATGTCAGCTTTATCAGGGTATTTTCTTTGCACAAAAGCATATTTACATACAGCCTTTATAAGGCCTTCTGCCACAAATATATATATCAGGGTATTTGCCTGTCTGCCCCACACGAGGTCCTCAACTTGCATTTAATTAACTACGTCTAATTAATCAACAATTGTATTTGCTCTTACCTTATACGAGCCCAAATTCTTAACAGAGCAGGCCAATTTGACATTGCGTCCTGCTGGTACTGTTATATTATCAATAACGTCCGTGAACTCGGGATCCTCCTGGATGACTGCAATGACAAATAGAGCACAAGTTATACACGACATTAGTAATTGAGACAGCGACTCAAATTTTCTTTATTTATATTTCCATGCAGACATGTCTATCAGTAGCTAGGCCCCCACATCGCAATCGAAAGCTTATTTTCGTTTAAATAGCTAGAAAGATTTATGGAAGCACTTAAAATTTAATAGCTTAAGAGACGCAAGCCCAGGCGATTAGACCGTTAATGGCTGCATTTTCTAAAGTTTTGACAGCAGTAGAAGAAAACTGTCAATAAAATATGCATCAAGTATTGAGCATTGGTAACTCGTAAAAGTTTTAAGACTGAGGCATTGCCACGCCCTTTCACACATATGCAGACAACCAGCACCCGAGGCTGACAGAACAATAAATCATAATTAAATTTCACGCCATGCGCCCTTTGAGCGCCAATGCCATAAAACACGAAACTAATGTCCGGCGGATCGGTCCCTTCTTCCAGTCCCATCCGAGCCGGGTCCGCTGCTGCAGTTTAGCCTACTGTGAAATTGCATTTCGTTGCATTGTTGTGGCTGTGACTCCTGTTCGTGTTGTTGTTTTTATTATTGCCACTGTAAACGGCACTTGTTATGGCCCTTGCCTTGCCTGCGGCCCCTTTTGGGGCCCAAACGCCCAAAACGGCTTGGCTTTGCCGTTCGCTGCATTAAAGGTGATAAATGTTGTGCAAACGTTTGGCAGTTTGGCAGCTCTGTAAAGTGGGCTTGCTTGAGGCTGAATCGATGGTTTTATTCATGAAACTGCTTGTGTAAAGGTGTTTGCGCAAACAAGTCAAACGTACCATTTGTTTGACTGAACCTGAAGTAATCGCTTCATCTATATACATATTTGAATTTAAAGATTCTCTCAAAAGCAGGCTTTCCCCATAATATACACAATATTAGAAAGCTAACTAACACGATTCGTAGGAGTACATTGCTAAGCCAATCTTTACTTATTGATTAAGGTTTCTTAAAGTTGCTTTGTTCCCTTGGAAGGAAGGTTTTTTAAAAGTAAGTTTTTTGTCTCATTTAATTAATTGACACATTTGACACAAATGTTTTCAATTGCCGACTAAGAGTAAATAATAATCATTATTACTAAATATATATAGCTAATTTGTTTTATTAATCTAAGCAATTTGTAACAATGTGCATGGAATACTGCATCACAATTTAACCGCTTGGTACATTTTATACTATTGCCAGTATACAAGTTTGCAATGAATAAGAACAAAAATCATGCACAAAATTACAAGTTTGATTAGAAAACCAGTAAGAGATTCTAGTCGGGAGCTCCCGACTAGGCGATACCCTGAACCCTCTTCTTCTAACACCGAATGCAAATATATATACTTATCTAGAAGCTACATGTCAAGTTTGGTGACTCTAGCTCTCGCTTAAAAAACAGGATGTCGATATCGATTTTTATCGATTGATTGGAAACAGAGTAAGTTATCGATTATCGGAAACAAACTCGATCTGCGTAGGCCCTAGGAGGACCTATCGCTAAAATTTCAAGTCTCTAGCTCTTATAGGTTCTGAGATCCTTGCGTTCATACATACGGACTGACGGACGGATAGACAGACGGACATGGCTGGATCGACTTGGCTATTGATGCTGATCAAGAATATACATCTTTATGTGGTCGGAGATGCTTCCTTCTGCCTGTTACATACATTTACATTTTGCACAAAAACATTTGACCCCTTTTACCCATTTTTAATGGGTTCAGGGTATAAAAATGTCTAATACCTTAAGAACTTTAGTCGAGCTGCCCGTTTTGATAAATTGCAAGCGAATGTAAATACCAATCAAAAACTGAAGTTAAGTGTACAAGTTTATCAATTAAATTATTTATTTGGCCAAATATTGAAGTAATCAAAACGGAGATTAAAAAGCAGAATTTAAGTTTCTTTGTTGCATTATTTCAATATTTGAATTATCCGAAACTGTGAAGGAGGCACAAATTTTAATTAATAACTGAACATGAACGTGAGGTCCATCAAATCATTCTTATATTCCCGAAACTCGTTATAGTTATTTAAATAGTTCGCTTTGCTGATGTTTGCTCCAATGTAATACACTCAAATGAGTAAAACTCAAACATATTGGATTACTAGCCACAGTAATGCACATTAACTGTCATTTTGTACATAGTCGAAACATGCAGAGCAGCCAGCCAGCCAGCCAGAGAGCTGGACAAAATGACAGCTATACATATTTTGTAAACATTATGGTTGCGTTTTGGGATCGTTTGGCGTTAGTTTCTGGTGCGCTCTGCTGAGGGGCTGACCGCCGCTGCTGCAACTCATTTAAGTTCTAATCACCTGCAACGACGGCAATTAATTAGCTGGCTCGGGCTAGCGAAACGGCAGCAACAGTCATTAGTTTGGCAGCCTGGCCCCGAGCAGTCAGGACCACTAGCCCGGTGGCAGCATCAGATAAACAACCACATCAGCATCAGCATAATGCGGCAAAGGACAACCAGGCCGTGCAGATAGATAGAGAGAGAGAGAGAGAGAAAGAGTGGGAGAGAGTTGGAGTACCTGAAGCGCTATTAAGGCAACATCCGATGCAGCATTCCGGCACCCTGACGGATATTACAAAGTACCAGCAACAGCAGCAACAACATTGCAAAGTAAAATATAATTAAGCTGTGGGACATTTTTTGACATCGCTCAAGTGCATCGCTTCTCAAGCTTGAGTCTGGCCCATTTTTTTTTAACATCGCTCAAGTGCATTGCTTCTGACTCTGGCTCGAGCTCGGTTTATACAGGCTAAATGCTGATTACCTAAATTCATTTATATATTTTCCATATATTTAGGTAATGTACAATTGTTTCATCTATTGCGAATATTATAAACGGCTTTAGTCAAGATCATGTTCAACTTCAAACCCAAAACAACTCTTCAAGCTTCAAGAAATATGACTGGAACCACTTTTGAATCGGTTTTCGGGGTATGATTATAGATTTTAGAGATTATTGTGTATACTTATATAGATGAGTCTCCGTAACGAATACAATGTTATTTGATTACAACAAAAGGTTATATATATTTTATTCCTTAAAGCAATTCCTTGCACTTGGCCTTAATCATATTGAACGTTACGCTGCCCACATTCTGCGCCGCATTGTTGATCATCTCGAATATGTGATGATTTTGCTGACCCTGTTCCACAGTGCGCTCGTGCAGGCGTCTTAATGCCGCCGTGTATGCCTCATACTTGGCGGAGCTCTCTGTATCCAGTTTGAAGGTTTCATAGTGCTGCTGGATGTCATAGAGTTGCCTGCTCGTGTCGTCGTACAGCAAACTGGGCGTTTGTGGCAGCAGCTGCGACCAATGCTCGTGCACCTGCTCCAGAAATTCAAAGTTGCTAAACAGAAAGATGACAAACAGATCCAAGCCCTTGGCCTTTAGCTGCTCCAGCAGCTGTTCGGTTAGGTGCTGCTCGGAGCTAAGGGTCTGGCCCGGCTGCTCGTAATCTAAGTTTATATGACGCTCCAGGAAGGCATAGACACTCTGCCGCTTGTCAAAGAAGTCCGGTATGGCCAGCATTTTGTCCAGCTGCTGAAGCGACCGCTCCAGCTGCGTAATATTTTCAGCCAGATCTGCGTGCTCAGCGTCGAGAATATCCTGCAGAAGACCGCGTAGTATAAACACATAGTTGTCTATGATCTCGGCGCCCGACATCTTCACACGCTCGTACAGCTGTTGCCCAAAATGCGTGAGATCCAGGCTGGTTGTATTTGTTGTGCTGTGCGTGACATTCAGCTGTTCCAGGGCTGCGCCCAAAGTGTGCTCATTGATCAGCCGCTCTCGACGCTGACCAGCGACGGGACGCTCGAACTGCTGACAGAGGTGATGCACGCGCAGTTGACGTATCTCCTGGGCGCTGGCATCTCTTGTAGCACGTAACTGCTGCTTGAGGCGGCTCAGGAACACTAGATTGCGCAGCACGCAGGTGTGCTCCAAGTCAAGCTGGGTATGCTGCTCCGCGTCCAATAGCTGCTTGATGAGCAGCACCTTGGACTGCAGCTTGTGGGAGGCGCGCGCGGCGGCCAGCTGTTCAGTGTAGTTGCCAAAGCTGGCATTGCGCTCCAATTGTTGCAGATAATCGTTTAGGCTCAGCTCGGCGCGCTGCTCCGCTTGGTCGGCCAAGGCGCGCAAAAAGTCCAGCTGATAGTCTTTCGCATTCAGCGGAGATAGTGTGGCTTCCTCAGCCGGAGCCTCAGCCACCAGCCACAGCAATAGACAGCAGAGGAGCAGCGACAAATTGAACATCTTCTCGTGAACACTTTGGTTTGCCAACTAACCGAAGAGGCAGCTGCTGCGGCTCATCGTGGGTCAGTTTCATTGCAGTCGCAATGTAAACAACGTTGTTTTAGTTGCCCGATTAGCAGGCGGCGGTGGCGGAGGCGTTATTGTTGGGGCTCAGTGCTTAGGTCAGTCGGTTCGGCGATAACGCCACCGACAGCGGCAGCGGCAGCAGCGTCTGCTGAATGTACTGAATGAATAGTCTTATCACGAAGGCGGCGACTGCGACTGCACTGAGCGAAATGCTGTGGTTGGCCATGCCGCAACCGCAGTTAACTTCGGCACGCGACTAAACCACAACCAGAAGCCACTTTAAATAAAGCCGCACAATATTTTTAACCAGGCAATTGTGCACATCAAAAGGGCACTCACTAAAAGTTTCTATAGACAAGTAAATCTCGAATACTCTAACTCAACAAGACGAGCACTTAAGCATATGACCTGACGAAGAGTAGCATATGAAGAAGACAATTAGTTAGACTAAGAGTAGACGCTTTAGTTAAAACTGATGCACTCAGACATTTCAATCTTTACAATTTTAATCAACTGATCAATGATCAATATTTAAGAAAAAATATAAAAAAAATGATTCTGAAATAATATAAAATAAATGAAATGCAATGCAAATTAAAGCATTTAATGGTGATTTGAGAGGGAGACCAAAAACCTAGACAGCTTTAAGTTTCTGCATTTAAATCAATACTCAAGATTCAAGAAAATTATTTAAAAAAGGTGATTCTGAAATAATATAAAATAAATTGAACGCAATGCAAATTAAAGCATTTAATGGTGATTCGAAAGGGAGACTAAAAACTTGGATAGCTTTAAGTTTCTACAACAGTTGCAAGCTGCAGTCGAAATCATCAGGACTTACTAAGGACTCGAATGTTAACTGCTGTAAATAGCTAAAACCAACGACCCACTAGACGTTGGTTTACCCATTTACCTTTGCTCTGTCCCTCACTCTGTGAATGTGTGTGTGTATGTGTAGCTCGCTACGTGAGTGCACGTTCTAGACGGCAATTGTTGACCAAGCACAGTTGCTCTGTGGGTCCTGGCTGTGTGTGGAGCCCACTCGCAAGTTAAATAAAAGTTGCAGACGCTTTTCATTCATTGACAAAACTTCAACGGCATCCTAATTGTGCCATGGCGTGACTCGGTTTGTACCTGGTTGAACCTGGACTCGTTCTAGCCAAGTGCTGTGAGCCAGTTTTTACCGCAGCCTGATTGAAATTTGTCAGGTTGATTGAACTCCTTTGGGCAGGCTAGCTGATGAAAGGCTTTTTCGAATACCTTTACCGGCTTTAAATCATTGGAAATGCCAAACAAGTTTAGTTGCAGTTGTCTTTCTTCTTCTTTTATTTTCATTTGGTTCTTTCGTTTATTGCAAGTTGGCAATGTGCCCATCTTGTTCATTAGCTTTAAATATTTGATCAAAGCGACTAATGGCTAAGTACACACACACACATATATATATATATATATATACACAGTCAGAAAAGTTCGCCTCTGTCTTTAGCCAGTTGTTGGCCCGATTCGCGTCCTGCTGCCGCAAGCAACTTCATGATTGCCAACACCTATTAAGACAGCAGCCCACAATGGCCCACAGTGGCCCACAGCCGCCACAGCTCCGGCTGGCCTGGCAGCCGCAACAAACAAAGCTTACGGGCGTTGTGGAAAGTGTAAAAAGTGAGAAACGGCCAGCAAAATAACAAATAAAAGCTACAAAAAGTCACAACGTACAAGTTTTTAGCAAAAGAAATTTTCCAACAATTGCACAATTGGCATGCGCTACGCATGCGGATGAATGGGCTGCCGGGGATTTAAAGACCGAGTTTGGTCGACAACAAAGGCGAACCGTTCAACTCTATTTCTATGTCCGGGTCCAAAACCAAAAGAAGGGGCAGATGCTGTTTAAAATGTGAGCAGCTTCTGATGGACAATTCGTAAATTGTTTAATAGGTTTCCTTTAATTTAAAGAAAAGTATTTAATTGACGATTTAGATTAAATTTATTTATTTTTTCCGGATTCCGCACATTTGCTATAACTTGTATTAAATAAAAAAATTAAGAACTTGATGGTTATTTAAAGAAAAATAAATTTTAGAACAGTCCAAATATCAACTCACACCAACATTAAGCTCTGGTACAGCAATAAGTTAGTATCAAAAATATACGAAGCGAGTCTAAGCTATAAGGATTGATTAGCCCCAATAGATAATCAAAGAATGTGCATTACGAATGCCATTTCCCACTTTGTAGAGAATATTTTCAACTTAAGTTAGCCTGATTTTGCACACTCGTATTATTCTGATAGTTTCACTTTGTGAGTCGCAAAACTTTGCCATTTTTTCATCGCCAGCGAACGAAGCCCGACATTTTTTACAAAACCGAAACAAAACTTTGTATCTCTATGGCTGGCAATCATGAGGCAAAGGGGCGACGATGCCGACTCTGGGCCATCCATAAAGCTCCAGACGAGCAGGAGACATCCTGGTTGGCTGGCGTGAAAAGCGCTAAAAGCGTTTAAATGAATTTAAAAGAGCAAAACTTTTGTTTTTTCAGCGAAGAGAAGAAAAAAAAAATAAAGGAAAGGAAAAAATTGTTGAACTCTTTGGTGAAACATTTCAGTTTTTATGCGTTTCACATTGTTTTCCCACGCTGTGATTTTGTTTAAAGTTATAAAGTTGGTCGCTGGATGGGATTGAGTGGCCTCTGTGTGTGGTTAGGGTAATTTCCATGCAAATGATAAGCTGACTCGCCGGTTACAGACGGAAGCCAATGCCAACTTAATTGATATGCTTTGAAAGAACAACAGAAGCCAGCGACAGTCACTAAAATTTCAGCTTAGCAAACTTTGCACCGCCCTCGCCTCTAACCCGCCCCTCTTTAAGGATGTCACAGTCTATTGCTCGGGCCCAGACACCAAGCTGTAACCCAATTCGCAAGTCGCACAAATTGAGATGTATGGGCCATATAAATGCAACTGAAAATCGCCAGAGCCAAAAGCAAAAGACCAAAAATCAGTTCAGCACCGAAGACGGACACACTTTAAACTAGTCTCTTATTGAGATAGACGCCTATAAATATATTTAAAGCTAAGATGTTTCTATTCACCACAGTGATTGCTGCATATATTATTATTATCGTAACCTAACTAGCAGGAACTACGACTCAATTATGTGCATTCAAATAAAATAACAAGGCTTGCAAATAGCGAGTAAAAGTTGTGTAAACTAATATTGGCTAGAGTATAGAAAGTTTGTCTTGCTCTTGGCTCGCGTTCGGTGCTCTGTGTCGTTGTTTCTAGTTGGCGGATTAAGCGATGAGTTGAGAAGCGGCGAATAAACATACAAAAAACTAGACATATATTCTGCAAGTTTACTTTTCGTTTGCTGCTGCTGCTTCGGCTGTTCGCCTTGTGCTGATGAAAAGTGCACTTTAAATTGTATGCGCCATAAAGTATGCTACAAAAATACATCGGGCTGTTTATGGCCGTCTATGTTTCTGCTTGGACTCGGCCTCGAATGTGGGTCAGGGTTGCCTGCTTATGCATTTAGCAACATATCTCGCCTACTGAGGTAACTCACTGGATTTGCCACTGGTTTCTGGTCTCCGGCCAAGTCCAGGCGGCTGCCAAGCTTTTCGGCTGCTGTCAGCATAGCGCCCGAAAAGACCAAGGCACAATCACACACGAGAACAGCAGCACTTGCAGGAAAACAGGGGGGAATGGAGCGGCGATGGGCAGTGGGGCCTAGTAGAGAGGTAGGGCATAAGTTCAATCAAGCAAATGTAATGCTGCCTCGGCTGCCAATTGCAGGCGAAAGCGCAAAATACAAAGATTGAAACTAGCATTGACAGTTTGACTGAATGAGTGAGTGACATGGCAACAGTGTGTGCGTGTTTGTGTTGCTCTTCTTGTTGTTGTTGTTTTTGCTACTGTCCAGGCAATTGTAAATGCAGGTGGGCCGATTGAACAGTTACAGAAGTCCTATACCTAAATAACATGTGATTTATATGGAGAATAAATATAAATAGTACGCTTTAAAAGATCCATAATTTAAGATATCTGAGTTATTGATGACTAAGTTAAATTTGACAACAACTTGGTAAGTTCTAAAATATAATCCGAAACTCGTAGATTCATGTTTTAAGGATTTAATTTAATTAAATATAATTAAAGAATTTAAACAAGGAAATAAAAAAATTAGTTTCAAGTCTAAGTCAAGAGAATCACAATATTTTTTGTACATTCTTTAATATTTTACTACGAAATGCAAAAACAGCCCTCGCAAATATTTCCACACACACACACACACACACACACACAGTAACGAACATACGTGTGTGTATGTGCACTTTAATGTAAGCAAAGCAAGTCAGGAGTAGAAGCCACTCGAGCGGAAATGCGCATAACTGCATCACAGCCAGGACACACAGACACACGGAAACACAGACGCTCACACACGCACTCTGTGGCACACATTGAGCTCATCTCAGGACTTAAGTAACCGCTCTGCCAGTGGCAATGGCAATGGCAATGGAAGCGTCTCCTGCTTCTATCAAGCCCTAAGTGCTGCTTTATTAACCAGGAGACAACAACAACAACGACAACAACAATGACAACGACTAACCATCGACTACTTTGATGTGGACGATGGCTCCAAACAACAAACAAGCAAACAAAATAAAGCACAGCCAAACAACAGGTCCAGAAGCTGAAGTCGCTTAGTAAAGTTGAGATTGTCCAAGAACCATGAAGGCGGCCCAATTATGCACTTTATCTGGTGCATCCGATTGAATTACAACCAGATCCAAATTACATTACCCGGCTAATGGGCAATTTAATGGCTGTACATGAAGCGAAACACATGTCAAAGCAATATAATTATAGGAACTCATATGCCACAGCAGCGATCAGTTGTATCTGAGCCATGAGCGATTGTTTAGTTAATAAATTGCTGCTGCTGTTTCTGCTGCGACTGGGGGTGGGATCACCGCAGGAGCTAGTTAGTCCCACAGGGTAAGTCGGAAAACAAAATTACTATCGGTTCTTAAATAACTAAAAGAGTATGATCCTGAGATTAACTTGCTTTTCATAAAAATCTTCGTAGCTCGAATTATTCTAGTTTTATCATATTGAAGAACATTACAAAAAAAAAGTGAAAAGCATGTCAAATTTGATTCAGTGTTAGTCACAACTTGGAATGCAACTGTCTGTGACAAAAGGAGAAAACAAATCATTGCAAATCTCCTCACGTGCATAACGAATTTCGATAGTAAATATATTTCTTAGAATAACAATATGGGAACTAATGTATTCTACCGTCGTTGTGGCGATAGTAACTATTTTTTGTCAGCACCTGCTAACCTCTATTCGGGCCGCCCCTATGGAGTTGTTGTGAGCACGTTCAATTACAGATTCCGTACCATTTTTGAGGTTGTCCTATCCGGCCCCAGCATCAATGTGAGCATGCAATTGCTTACAACTGGTAACTTTCCGTCCAGCAAGTACACATTTGATATACCCGAATTGGAGGAAGGCCTTTATTGGCTGAAGATAAAGACCCTCCGAGGACTTCAGGTTGAAAACTCGACGCAATTGACATGGCGTAACTTTAAAGACTTTATTAAAATACAAACGCCTAAAGTGCTGTACCGTCCAGGACAATTGCTGCAGTTTCTTGTCTACTTCCACAATGAGACAATGAAACCAGTGAAACCACGCTCCAAGGCGGCGGTATGGATTGAGGATGCCAAGGGGATTCATGTTAAGGTCTACAACAGTTTGACGGTTGTAAATGGCATATTTCAATCGGAGCTACGCTTGAGCGAACAACCAAATCTCGGCCGCTGGCGAATCTGCGCTCAGAATGGACTTCGTGCCATCGAGGAATGCGCTTATATACAAGTTTTTAATTATGAATTACCGTATTTTGAATTAAATGTGACTGCGCCAGACGATGTTTACATAACAGACCAAAAGTTCGAAGTAGCAGTATGTGCAACCCATATTTCTGGTGGTCCCATCGAGGGAAACCTAACGCTTCAAATTGAAAGCTACACTGAAGGCGAGGTGGATCACATTCCGCAGTTCGTTACGCTAGAAAGTGAACTTCAAAATGGCAAGGCTACGATCGAAGTAAAACTATCGCAGTTCAACGCAAAGAAACTTTTTTATATACCGCTTCTGCTCAGACTAACTGCAAATGTTTCTGAGAAATACACCCATAAAAGAGTTTTTTCCACCACGAAGGTAACTGTGTGGGACCCCAAATCAAAAGAAACACCGCCCATTAAACTTGTACCTGAGACCCGTGCCAAAAAGCGTGTAAATTTGTAAGTATAAACAAAGAATTTAAATAAGAGTTCTCTGGTCGAAAGTGTTGGACTAGGAGCTAGCTTGTATCCGCTTCCGAGCACTCATAATAAACATTCAAAATTATTTTTGTATAAATACATAAACAAAATCTCAACCATAGTCATTGTCCGAAAGAAGGCTAACCCTTTTTAAAAACGTCATCATAACCATTTAAGTGCTTTTTTAATGCATACAGGATACAGGTTATTAATAGAAACTAATTTGGTTTTCATTTCTCATGTATTTTGTTTACCACTGACAAATCTCAACATTTAGAATACAAATAGAGCAGTTTGGTACACCATTGAAAACTCGGGAGACGGTCATGTTTCAGCTCAACCGTACACTCTCAAATGCCGTTTGTGTGGTCATGTTTAACGGTATTATTTTGGGATCGGAAACAGTCTATCCGGATCAATCGACTAACGAATTTGAGATCTTGATACAATTGACTGCAAAAATGTGGCCGCTTGTGCATGTTGTTCTGTATAGCATGGAATCTGATTCAAATGTTTTAGTTATGGCTCGGACAACTATTACACCGACTCGACCTGACCACGAAAATGTGAGTACAGCAAAAAGAAAAAAAAAAAGATGTTAGTCAATTCTGTGTTTTATAGGTTGTCATCGAAGCACCAAGTGAAGTCTCGCCTGGCGATGAGATAACTTTGCGTATAAAGTCAGCACCCAATTCCTATGTGGGACTTGCAGCCGTGGATAGTCGCGTTCTTAACCTCGAAGAGAACTTGTCTAACGATTTCTCCCACAGCTATGTTGATACTATAAAAGCCTTTATGCAAGCGTCGGCATCTGATATGATACACACCGAAAATCATGCGGTCCAGAAGTCGGGCTTAATTTTTTTGACCAATGCAGCCAGAATTTTAGACTTGACAAAAGGCAAATTTATTGATTTTGCTTTATTCACAATTTTTACAATATATTAAATATATTTTTTTAGATCCTAAGAATCCGCGAGAAAATCCAAGGCATCGATTTTCTAGTGAAAAAATAACTATGCGGAACGAACTGATGGACTTCGATGAGAGACATATCGAAGATAATACGTGTTGCGAAGTACCAATTGTCAGAGAAGAATATGACGATGTGTGGATATACAACAGCACACAGAGGTAAAACTAAAATGTGGGATAATTATTACAACAAATTAGACTTTGCTGAATGCGGGAAGAGTCAGATCTAGAGACATCCTGATGAATTGGTATTGAATTATGACATTCATTTTATCATTTTAGTACAATCGCTAACTGGACAACTTGGAAGGTGCGTGTTCCCGATGACATGACCTATTGGAGGCTGAGCGCCTTTTCTGTGGATTCCAATGTCGGACTTATACTGCCAATGCCCGAACCGTATATAAATATAATGAGCAGAAAGCCCTTGTTCATGTCGCTAAGTGTGCCCTATAGCATTCAAGTCGGTGAGTAGAATTTATTTGTGGCAATAAATTTAACTTTTAATAATATTCTTTTATTTCTCTTTTGATCAGATGAAGTCCTGCAATTAGTTCTGTACTGTTATAATTATTATCAGGAGAAACTTAAAGTAAGCTTTCAAATTATGCATGATGATAAGCAATATCAGGTACTTGACAACGATGGAAAGCCTCTGCCTGTAGGTGCAACGCAAGAAGTGGCTATATCCAGTAATAAGACTGGAGAAGTAAAGTTCAATCTACGCGCCCTTCAGCCCGGCACATTAAGTGTGACTATTACAACTATGTCTGACATTGGAACGGATAGCATAGTTCGTAAGATCAAAGTACGCAAAGACCCTCAACTGATGTCAGGACAGGTAACGGCCTATCATAAACTGACGTTGCGCATACCAAAAGGGGAAGGCACACTGGAATTTCCGCACCAACCAACTGCCGAAGGCATCAAGTGCTTTGTGAGTAGTCAATCGATTGCTGCAATGCCGCAAACACTGAACCTCTTCGAACTGACGGATAATGGCGAACAATTGATCAGCAAAATGATGTCTACCTATTTTTTATGGAAATATTTTTTTGATGACAAACTGCTATCTCAAAGCTATAGGCAGTTTTTGGAGGGTCAGCTGACAGATGGTTTTCAGTCGTTGATGCGTCTACGCAGACGTGATGGAGGATATCGCTACAATTTTGGAATCCAACCTGATTGCAGTTCAACCTGGTTAACTGCATATGCCGTGCAATTGTTGTATTTGCTACAGAGCTCCCCAATATCTTTTGAAACTCGTCTGTTGATGCAATCTGAGAAATTTCTGCTTCGTCGTAAAGGAGAAACTGGGCAATTTGAGGAGCCCTGCATAACGCCAGGCCGGCGAAGTATCGAACCAGTGGAGTTGAACATTGAGGTACTAAAGGTTTTGCGATCTTCGAATAGTTTGCTAAATTTCCAAAATGCCGTAGACTGGGTTAACGCGCAAATGAAAGCCGAACCAGACTACTACATGCAGGCTAAGCGCGGACTTAACATAACTGAATGGATACAACCGAAACCTGATACAAATGGCAGCTGGATTGAATATCGCCGTGAACTAGAAACAGCTGGGCGTGTATTATCAGCGGACGTGCGTCGCAAGCGTATAGAACAACAGTTTGATATCTTCAGCTGGCTGTTGGATCAACTCTTCCGAAATGTTAACTACGAAGACTGCTATGAGTGCTCTGTGGCTGAGCAGGCCCTCTACGATTATATACAGACCCAGCCAATAGAAGCACCAAAATTAACATTACTGATTTGGGAAGACCCAAATAAAAAACTGAAGATCAATATCGATGACCAAAATCAATGGCAGGAGAATCTAATGTCGCTCAAGACACAAAGCCAAAACATTAGCTTTCGAGCACTAGGCATAGGACAAGTATTTTTACGCTGCACATATGACTATAAGCTGAACAATTCGGATGTGCAAAAATCAAAACCTATGCGTTATTATCTGACTGTGCGTGTTAGTAAAGAAGAAAAGATCAAAGTTCGATTTTGTATGCAGCGCTTCAGTCGGGATCGTCATGACTTCGTGGGCAGTAATTTGGAGTTGCAGCTACCCTCTGGCTATGTGATGGACCAAGAACATTTAGCTGAAAACATGTCGTCCAACGATTTTGTAAGTACAATAAATATGTTCAACTTTTTAAGTTGATAAACTTAAAGTAAGTATAACCTTCAGTTGACAAATATAACAAGATTAGCCCAACTAAGATCGATTTAACTATGCCAAGATGAAAATTATTCAATTCAATTTGTTCAAATTCATACTTTTAATTGTCATGCGTTAAATATTTAAAGATCTTTTCGTGGGTGTCCACGATTATGGAGCATTGTCAGTTAATATTTTGTATAATTCCGTATTCGTATTTTCTATATACTTTTAAGAGTGCCCCATTAATTTGTATGGGGTACAAGGTGAAGAAACTGCCAAATTTGTATAAGAAAAACATATTTATATACTCATAAATAATTATGTTAATAATAAATGTTTAATTATTTTATAGCAATTCATCATATTGGATGAGTATACTAAACTCTTTGTGATTGTGAAGAAACTCGCAGTGGGAAAATTAATTTGCTTTTCAGCGCTTGCTAGGCTTTACCACAAGATAGAAAATCTGCAGAGCGGAAGGCTGACTGCGTACGATATCAATTTGTGGGAAAAGCGTGAAGTGGTCGCCTACGATTTTTCTCGTACTGGTTTATTTTCCAATCTCCCTAATAATAATAATAATAATAATAATAATAATAATATTGATAATAATAACAATAATAATAATAATAATAATAATAATTATAGTAGTATAAATAAACGAGTGAGGATATAACATTAATTAGGTTGCCTTCTCATTAGCAATGTTACCAAGTTAGCTGACAAAACTTTGGGCCACACAGGTGCCTGAAGCAGGAGCTGGAGTTGTTTGCGTGCCACCCACTCCGGCGGCTGCGAACCTTCTCAGAGAAACCCAAAACGCACGTTGCGGCAGCTGCTTGTAAAGTTCAAAAGCTGCGATGGGGTTGAGTGCGTTCCCGGATTCCTGATTTAATGACTGACGCGTGGCAGTCGCGTATTTGTTTACGCCCCGAAGCGAAAGCAAAACCAAAGCCACGATTTCTGTCTCATATTTTGGCGTTGTGCGCGTGGTACTTAAATGGAATGGAGTCTAGAACAGGAAACGGACCTCTGCTCTGCACACATGTAAGTTCACCAGACTCCTTACTTAAACATTATTGCATATTAATGAACTGACAGATAGGAGTGGGAGATGTTTGTGGAAAGAGGTGCTTGTAAGAGCCATATGCCTCAATAAATATAAAAAAATATTAAAAAGAAATTAAAAGTGTTGCTCGCCATAAATTATGCAAAATAAAACATTGAGAACAATTAAAAGCAAAATAAAATGTGGATGCAACGAGTCAAACACAAAGAAACCGGGGTTAAACGTGAGTTTGTGATGAGTGTCAAATAAAGCAGGAGCTATGAAATTCCAAAATAAAAGAGGCTATTTAAAACTTGACGAGCTCCAAGCCAAAAAGAAATGCTTGCTGCTAAGAAATCAGCTGAATTACATTCAATAGATTACGAAACACGTGAATTGATTGAAGTAGAAAGAAACTGATGAATATATTTCTGAGCCAATCGGAACATTTATAAAAGGAGTTTCTTCTTAAAGATTTAAATTGCTAAATTTATAAAAAATCGTAACTGGGGTTAAAGGTAAGTTTAGGTTGCGAAAACTAAAATGAATAAAATTCTCAAAAAAATTATAAAATATTTTTGTATACAGAAGCTTTATTCCGTATACATAGAATATCTAGAAATTGTAACTACAATTGGGGCCACCATTTTCAACGAACTGCTCCCTTAAATCTTTTGAATATCTTAACTAGCAGAAAATATTTGACGAGTGTTTCGGAGAGCCGTGCTTGACCACAAAAAAAAAAAAAAAATATTTGATGAAACAAATTTGCACAAAAATATGCAGAAAATACACATTTTAATTTGCCTTCAGGTAAGCGAAAAGTGCTGTCTAAGCTGAATTTCAAATTTTCAACAAAATATTCTGGAAAATTGACCTGCCAACAGCTAAGGGAACAATGAATGCTGAGACAAGCAGCCAAAGCTCAGATATATCGCACTTCGATATGCGAAGCTTATGATAATGCCAAAAATGTCCAAGTGCTAATATAAAGCCAAACTCTCAGCCTCCGGGGCAGGGCAACAAAAGGCAAGGTCTTTGCCAATAATGCGGCTGCTGCCGTTGAGTGTTTTGCTTTTTTAGTTGTCCAGCAACATTTTCAATTTCTTTAAAAAATACAAAATGAAAAATTGTGCAAAAATATACATAACGTATGCAAAAATAACAAAAGCCAAATATACAGCAAAGCCAACGGCATGAACATGTTTATGAGTATTTTTCTATGTCTATTCTGAGTGGAGCTGAGTGGCGAGATGGGTTCGAGGCGTTGATGTATGAAATAGCCTCATTTATAGATAGGAAGGGGAAAGGGACAAAAAAATAAAATAAATAAAAGAAAATTCAACATGTGGCAAACTAAACATTTTTCAACTGTCTTCTATTTTAAACCAAAATAAGTTATAACAATTCATTTAAGAATGGCCAAAGATTATGTTTATGAATAAATAAGTTTTTTTCTTCGAAAATTCGAATTCATTCTAAATTGGTTTGGTGCAGGTTTGCGAAATAAATTGTTGTCGACTGTTTGGAAATGGGGCATAAAATCATTATCGAAGACAAATTCGTACTGCGCTGACACTAGGAGGACCTTCTCCAGCTCTTATGTTATAGGTTTTGAGATCCATGCGTTCATACATACGGATAGAAAGACAAACGAACGGACGGACAGACAGACGGACATGGCTAGTTCGCATCGGCTGTTGTCAGAGATGCTTTCTTCTGACTGTTAAATACATTTGCACACATACATTATACCCTTTTTACCCATTATTATTGGGTTCAGGGTATAAGAATCAAGTTAAGTTTCTAACACAAATGTATAGTCATGAATTACTTTGAAAGCATGACTGTCGTAAGTATTTTACGATCTGTTTTGGAACACCAGAAACAGACCTCGCTCATCACATCATCACTCATGCTGCATGCCCATGCTTTACGGCTTTATGCATAAGTAATATCATGTTAGTGTCAATAGTTGTCAACGAAACGTTGTTGACAGACCCCATCTGCTAAGCTGATGACGCCTCCTCACAGAAAAAAAAAAGTACGACCCACTGACAGTGATTGTGTATGTGTATTTTTTTTTTATTTTATTATTATTCTTTCTTTTTTTCTGGGTTATACATTTGTTTCGTGGCACTTCGTTATCGCCATATACGGCGCCCATCTATGCTTTGGCGTCGCGCACGTCTTGCCCCTCAGGGCTAACACATGGTACACATTGTATTATTTTAGATTGGCATTACTTTTGGGGCCATTGGAGATGCCTGTGCTAAATACAACGAAGCTCGTTAGTTTTGCTCTCGGCGTTTGGATTCAGTTTTCCTTCATTTCATTTTTTTTTTCTGCGCTGCGTTGCCAACTTCCGGAGGGGCGCCTCACGTTGCCCATGGCGTGTCCTTCAGCCAACGCCTTGCTAGTTACTATTACGTATACGCACGGCTATGTTGATGTGTGTGTGTGTGTGTGTGAATGCTTGTGAGTTAGTTGGAGGGCCGCATATGTTACTTTATTGGCATTCAATTTGAGTTATCGCTATTTTTTCCTGTTCATATGCGTTTTTTTGCCAGTGAAAATGAATTTTTCTACTTTTCACATTGTCCATTGTTGTTGCTATTTGGCTGCTGTTGTTGTTGTTGTTGTTCCTATTGCTGGTGCTGTGGTAGTTGAAGCTTGAATGCAACCAACAGTCTGAGATTTCAACGCTAGTTTACTTTTGTATCTGGGCACGTTTTTGTGCGCTGGACAGCAGACACAGCACGCGGCACAAACATAACATACTACACACTATTCGTATAATCACATTTTATTTGAACTTTTCTTTCGGTTTATTTGATTTTATTTTTATGCCATTCCCAGTTTGGTTTGCCTTCGAGTTTATTTGGCAGACATTTTTTTGTTTGTTATTGTTGTGTGCCAGGCTAACAGCTTCATTTTTTTTATTTTTATTTTTTCAGTTAGCAAACGCAAAGTTCAAAGTTTATATATATTGATTGGCTTTTCAGGTCATTTGGGTATAGTGTTTGTCTCTGTAACTCTGCTAAAAGTCTCTGCAACGATTTTTGGATTGATGCATATACGAAATCAAAGCATTGCCACTTGGCCGATTTAATTGAAAATTACTGAGCATCAACCTCAATTTGGTATTTTGAGTTCAGGCAGGCAAATGACTGAGACAAGCAATTAAAGCTCTCGGCAACTGTGGGGTCTTTAACTTTCTCATTCGATGTAATTTCAAAATAATTGATATTATTTCTTAGTTTGAGCTATTTGATGAAAGTTTCGTATACGGGTAGCGTCGGCTTGCAACTATTTTACTTGTTCCAATAAATGTAAATATTTCATAAAAATATATTTTAAGCAGAGCCTTCTTCTTAATTAACAAGAGACTTGTTTTCGTTGTTCTTGACACGTTCGTCCCTCAAACTCACTGATTGCTGCTCATTTGGCTACGTTTGGGAGTTTATAAACTTTTTGCGAAGCTCCCAAAGCACAAGCTGGCTGCCACACAGACAAGTGGCCTCTGTAGAGCGCCAATCGTAACGCCCATGAACGCCGCATTTAATTAAATTAACAACACAAATTGTCAAAAGCAGGCGTTGCAAATGTTGCACGAACCTCAGGTATACAAGCCGCAGCAACAACAACAACAGCAACAAAAAGGTAAAAATAAAAAATAAACAACAGGAACAACAACGTGAACAACCTTATTAAAAACGTGTCAAAAACATTTTCATAAATATACCAAATGAACTTTTGCGGCTTGTCAAAGTGCCAGTTCCAAGTGTCAAAGTATTTGCGAAAGGCTGCGAAATCAATAAGCTAAGAAGTTTGTTTCTTGCGCTTGGGCGAAGGATGGGTAAATGTCGATAGGGGTTGCGGGTTTATGTCAATATTATATTGGCATGCAACAAGTTTATAAATGAATATAATATAAAAATACGCTGCCAATAAAAGTGTTAACACGGCCAATGGAAATTTATTGGAGATGAACAAAATAAATAAAGAAGATTACACAAGCTAACAGAAATTTGAATATTGTGCGGCTGAGAAACGCATTTAAACTCCAATTGAGCTCTGATATATTTAAAGCACGAACTTATCCATTTGTTAATAAAAATGTATATGATTACATTTAAGGAAACTATTTTGGGAGAATGTCAGTCACCCTCATAAAACCCAAGTTTGTCGCAATTACGATAAGACGTGCTGTTTTTTTTTTTTTTTTCTATTCTTTGCGCTCGGGTCGATCATACTAGTAAAATAGGAATAACACACGATATCAATAAGCAAGGCAAATAAAATCAATTGTTATGATGCCATAACATATCACGCCCCATCTTCAGGAAGGAAACTCACCACGTTGCAATGTGTGGCAAAGTTTTTCGTTTGCGTTGGCGAAAACTTGGGGCCCCTGAGTGCGGGTGTGTGTTAGGTCTGCGGGGCATGGCATTTTTATTTTTCTTCTTTGTGTGCGACTTGGGATAAACAAAGCCATAATTCAAGCAACGTTTACTCGCTCACAGCCTCGACTTGCATAAACAAATTGTGCTCAACTGCTGTAGTCGCTTTCGGGCATCGGGGTATGGGTTTTGGCCATCTTTCCTGTCTGGGCATCTGAGAATCTGCGGGAGCATGCTCGTCAAGCTCAGCGTAAACATGATAGATTTATAGTTGGCTCTGTTTCTGTGGTCGCCGGCGACAACATTGCACTGACTGCGCAACGTGTAGCATACTTAATGGCGCTCGTCGGGTTGCCGCCAATGTTGCTGAAACCCTGCCCCTGCCCCTGCCCCTGCCTCTGCCCCTGCCTCTGCCACTACTTCTGCCACTACTTCTGCTTAGCTTATCATAGCTCGTAAACACATGGAGTACCCACATAGACAAAGTGCCCACAGAATCGCTGCTGCAATCTCAGCTGTAACCTCGAGTTTGGGTTTCTAGGCACTTGACTTTGTTTTCGTCAATAAATTTTGGGCACTTTTATTTTTTGTTGGTGCCCTGCCCTTTTACGCCTTCTCAGCTGCCATTTGGCAGCCCGGAAAAAACCACATGCTGGGCGCCTGTTGGAATACCACAGTTTTCCGCAATTTTTTTTGCACTCTTTATGCGGCGCCCAAAAGTAGGCAAACGTTGCGCAAATTTGCGTTTAAATGGCGTGTTAACATTTAAATGTTATTTTTACGCCTCATAAAATGGCTCCATAAAAACAAGGCAAAAGTATTAAAAAAATAAATAAAAGTTTTTGAACTGCTTTGATATTTACAAGTTAAAGAAAAGGCGAGACAGTATTTCGCAGCGCTTTTGTGACTCATTTATTTACTTCGATTACTACAGAAGATTTGCAAGACGAGTCCAGAGAAGAATTAAAGAACTTAAGAAATTAATTATGATATTTTAATCGAAAAACAATTCTAACAGGCAACAATACGAACAAGTAAGAGCCTCTAGTCAGGAGTCCCCGACTAGGAGATCCCCTGAACCTCCTTGATTTCGATTTTTGTCGATTACCTAAAAATGGGGCAAGTTATCGATTATGGGAAGCAAACTCGTACTGCACGGGCACTAGGAGGACCAAGGTTTTAAATTTCAAGTCTGCAGCTCTTATAGGTTCTGAGATTCTGGCGTTCATACATACGGACGGACAGAAGGACATGGCTAGATCGACTGAGCTATTGATGCTGATCAAGAATATACATACTTTATGGGGTTTCATACATTTGCACAAATACATTATACCCTTTTTACACATTTTTAATGGATTCAGGGTATAAAAACAGCCAAAAGCCGAGCTGGACTGAAGGAATTAATTAATGTGAATTTTAGGCCTACTAATTATATTAAGCTACAACTATCAATTATAGCTAAAGCTGTGCTTTGAATAGATGTGTTCATAGTAATTGATAAATTTGCATAAACACAACCCTTCGACGCGGTCAAATCACTCAAAAATCTAAATCTGATCACGCACAGTTCCATTTCTTGACGTTTCCGTTTGTGTACGTCAAAAAGTATGTCTGTGTCCGCTTCGTGTATTTGTCCAGAAGTGCGCTTTGTTTTATTGCTTATGCAAATTGCCTGACTAATTTTGTACGGACTCACAGAACAAATCCTTTTGCTTCAGTCGCTTAGTGAACCTTTTCCAACGCCAGCAGGTTTATCTAGTTCGCTTTTCCTTTTGATTTAACACACACACACACACAAACAGCAGAAAAGTTGTTCTTCCTTTTACAAAAAAAAAAAAAAGAAAAAAACTTTATTTTTGCTTAATGCGCTTGAATGAGCTGTGGGTTGCGTTTGTTGTTTTTGGCTTTCTTTCTTTATTGTTTTAACATTTTCTTTGTTTTTCAGAGATTTCTTTACTAAGCATTTGGCAGGTAATTTTGTTTCTGATATCCTCTTAGCCAAAATGCCTTGAGCTTAACTTTGTACATACTTGTTTGCCACAAGTCTGTGCTTTCTTTCGCCTCGGGTTCCAAAATGGCCATGAGACTAGAATGTTGTATAAAATTAAAGTAGTTTTATTTGAATAATGTTTTAGACGTGTCTTGAATAACGAGTTGAATATCTATTACGCAATTTGCCTGTTAATTGTTGTGGTGTACTAATGAAAAACAAAAATATACTATAGAGAGGAAGGGAACTGCTTTGTTCCATATATCAAAAACGTGTGCGAAATCGAAGGGAAAACGAATTGAGGAACACACACACACGTTTTAAATATGCTTGCATTTTAAAGCACCAAAAAGTATGCTGTGCGCCAAGTGCAATGCGGGTGCCTCCTTCTAGTTTTGGTGCCATGGAGCAGAGGCCACGCCTCGCTGCCGCCGAAAGGACTCGACTTGACGCCAAGGTCCTTTATCAAAGCGAAAGTTGTTGCACAGTTGCATGGCCAACAGACGTATACATACGCATGCACACACACACCGCATTCACACACACCCATAGATACTCTAGCACTCGCTCGCTTGCAGGTCAATTATCGCGCTTTGCATCCCACGAACAGCTCACCTCCCCTCCCATCCCTTCCACCAGCTGGTTGTTGTTGTGGCTTGTTGCCGCTGGCGTCTGTGGGTATCTGGTAAAAACCGAAAGCCAAACAAATTTGTAGCTTCAAGTTGGGCCATTGAGTTGGCGTCGTGTCTGTTGCTCTGTTTGTCTGTCTATTTGTCTATCTTGAGGTTTTGTATGACCTGCGGTTAGCTATTGCAATGAAAACTTTTTCTCTGGCGCTAATTAGGCATTACGTATACGCCATGGTTAAGCATTTTGAAGTGCACTAAATTGCGCTAATCATAAAACATGCACAAACCCCTCCCCTCCCCCTAAAACCTATTTCCTTTTAGTTGGTGGCCTTTGTGCCCCTGCAAGTATTCAACGGTTTGTTCCAAGTGTTGCTGTCATGTAAATTATGCCACCAACAGCAGCAACAACAACCACTACAACAATTGCCCAAGAATTGTGGCAATGTGCACTCAGCGTCATTTAGTGCCACACCCACACACACACGCGTACCAACACCAAAGTGACGCTCACATTGTGCGCCATTGTGCGCACTGACGGCGCGTGCAGCGAAGTGAATGCCTGAGTGCAAGAAAGGGTATGTACTTGGCAGTGAATTCAAGTGGGTGTGATTAGAGTGCGTTTGTTTGGGTGGCTGTGAGTACGCACACTCACATACTCACACACACACACACACACGCATGCATAAATGTATGTGAGTGCATGTGGGGCAACATTGCTAGACTCCCGCTTAAGTGGTTCACCATGTTAGTTGGAAGTTGCAGCAATAGTTGTCTATAAATTGGTTTGTTTACTAGAAATGAACAAGCACTCCACACAATTTAAACTTCTTTTTGATTTGAGTGCATAACAAACACGAACCAAAAGCTTAAAGCATGTGCGCGCGCTTAAAGATTTCATTATATGACCGTTGTTTATACCCTGTACTAATATAAATAATAATTAATTCTTATCGAATTGGAGTTTAAATAGTTAAGAAACAAATAGCTGACATTAGACATAGCGTAGGAATGTTTGTGTCCAACAGAGGATACACGAAATTGCCTGATGTGCTTATAAAACGTGCGAGCAATGTTTGTAGTGGGAGAGAGAGAGATGTCTGCTGTGCTGATCGGTCGCAACCTCCGCGTGTGTATAATTGGAAAGTACAAAATTTAAACCAGGTGAGAGACAGAATGAGAGAGAGAGAGAGAATTATGAAGCTATGCTTGAGAGCTGGTGTATAGTATATAAAAGTAATTTAAATAAGAACAGTTCTGAATAAGAAAGCAGTTTTTAACAAAAGCAAAGCCAATGGACCAAAGTTTAGCGGTTCAACGATAGCATACAAGTTTTTTACAATTGTAATTTGATTTAATTAATATTTTACACTTATTCAACCGTCTTGGGGTTTCCAAGACTAAGAGCCGATCAAGCCAAAAAGACCATTGCATAATAAATGTAGCTCTCAGTGTAAATAAAATGTTCCTTATAGGGCAGGAACATAGTGATACTCCTATAAGCCGACAAGAACTTGATTTGCAGACTAACATCCCCACAGCAGCTACATGACATAGTGCTTAGATTTTGAAAAGATTTTGTTTATATGTGGGTAGCATTGTAAAACAAATGAATGCTGAATTTGGTTTAGATATCTTGATAAACAAACCAGTTCTTCAAACAGGAACCAAACATACGTGGTCCGATTTCGACACATATCCAAGGGACATAGATAAATGCCGAGTTTCGTCAGGATATATTGATAAACAAAAAGTTGTTCATACAAGACCCGACCATGGCAGCTTTATGATATAGTGGTCCAATGTTGATACGATTTTGCTTATATCCAAATCGGTCATGTATGTGATTTTCAACATTCTAACTTAATTTTCAAATTCTTTATGATGGGAAGAATTGGATGTTCGTAATACATACAGAAGTGTTTTAATCAATTCAGACCAAGTACAGAATACATCCCAACCAAGTCATTTTGAATAAGGCCTGTTGCATTGGTAACATTTACGATGAATTGATTTCAACATTTAAATTTCTAGCCCATGTTTAATTCAAATAAATGAATACTTTCACTTACGTGCCAACTTTGGGCTTTTCCAACTCGTGGAGCAGCTTCTGCCAGCTGAATCCCATGCGGCCATCGGTCAAGTGTAGCCGACAGCGTTCGGGAATGTGATTGAAAAGAGACCTAAAAGGCGTATAGCGTTCCAAGCAATTGACATCCCCAAGCAAAATTAGTTTGTGTTTGGCACGCGTTATAGCAACGGTCAAACGACGCTGATCCTCTAGGATTTCAGCCTCACGTGACCGTTCCATAGACAGTTCGACAGCTGTGCCGCCTGTTTTTGTACAACTATATATAATGAGGTTTTTGTCGCGGCCCTGATACTGATCCACCGTATTGAACTCCACACCGGTCATGTGCTCGCCCAACTTGCGCAGAAGCTCTACCTGAGCGCGATACGGCGCAATGACTCCAATGCGTGATGCATCGTAATCCGCTTTTAGTAGCTGACGCAGCAAATGCAACACAATGGCCGCCTCGCAGTAGTTGCTATACTTGGGCGCACGCCGAGAGCGACCTGGCTGTGTTTCGGATGGTTGCGTTATTTGCTCCTCGGCTTCGCCATAGTGCTGCTCGATGTTAGCAGGGGTAGTGCCCAGCTGTGTGGAGCATTCTGCATAATCCTGACAGCGTTGTGCGCAGTCGGATGTGTCTAACAGAAACACTGACTGCTCCAAATGGGTTTGCAGCGTACGATGTACCCAAAGACAGGCTTCCGTTGGTGGCTCCAGCTGGAGCTTAGCATTTTCGACATTGTCATTGGCACACTGCAGCGCCTGGCCATAGGTCAGTTGATTTGCCAGGCGTGTAATGGTGCGATTCATGCGATACTGCAGTGTCAGCACCGCCGTGGCTGCCTCGCAGTCCAGACGCTGGAATAGCGTCTCATCAGCGCCGCGCAAACGCGCCTCACGGTTCCGCACTATGGGTGGCAGTTGTTCCGGGTCACCAACAAGTATGAAACGGCTGCAGTGGCTCAACGCTCGCAGAACCGTGGGCTGCAGCACCTGTGTGGCCTCATCCACAATGCAATAGTCAAACTGGCACTGCTGGAACAGTGCGTGGCCGGCGCCGAGACAAGTGACGCCCACAATGCTTGGTTTCTGCAGTGTTTCCGTCAACTGTTCAACGGTTTCGCAAGCCGCCGTCAGATGTGCCTCGCTGATGTCGTGCAATTGCGGATGAACTCTAGCACTATTGCCTAGTCGCAACAGAGGCAAATTATATGGCAGCAGACGCAGCAGCAGATTGTCTACGGCAGAGTGTGTTTGGGCTGCGATTAACACACTGCGCTCCATCAAATGAAGCAAACGGACAATGGCCACCAGTGTCTCGGTTTTACCCGTACCGGGCAGCCCCTTGATCAACAAATGTGTATTTGTGGTGAGGGCACGCAGGGCGGCCATCTGCTGCACCTTGTTCAAGGGACGCAGTATGGACCCACCTTTGCTGCCAATGACGCGAGGCAGCATCTTGTGCTGCTTTGGCGGCGTTTGGGCCACCACGATGGAGCGGAGCTGAGCGGCACGTTCGCTGGGCGCTAGGAGCTGCGCCAGATTGGTGTAATTGAAGCTTGCAAAGCTCTGAGATTCGTGCTTGTCCACAATGAAGCTCTCCAACGGATAACGCTGGCCAAGATCCCGCTCCAATTGTACACACAGGCTGCGCGTCTCAAGTGCAGATATGTATCCGGCGGCGATGGCCAGACGCGACGTGCTGCTGACGATAACATACTCGCCCAGCTCAAACTGGAAAATGAAATGCGGGATAAAATACAGATTATAAATTTTACTCAGTTTCAAACTTACCCCGCAGAGGGTTAAATTGAGTTCCTTATCCGCCTGCGCTGACAGCATTAGCTTCTGTTCATAGCGTCCATCCACTAGGCGTGTCTGTTGACCCTTGGGCAGCTGCAGCTGCTGGATAGCGCGTCCCTGCTTCTGCCGTTTGGCAGGTGTTTCAGTCCAAAGCGCACGCAGCTGATGTGATTGACGTGCTTGCTGCTCCTCTAGAGCCAACAGGCCACACCAATGCAGCACATACTCATAGTCCGACTGACCAAGATGCTCCAGGACTTGCGGCATTAGGCGCCGCAGCGGATGCGATTCGCTCAACTGCAGCTGGGCATCCGTGCTGGCAAAGCTGCAGCATATCGTTGCATAGGCGCAGTTGCCGCAGGCACTATGATGTGAAATGGGTTCGGGCAGCTGAAAAGGCTGCAACAGCTTGCCTGGCTGATCGCTCAACGATATGGATTGCTTAGCAGCTGGCAGCTGGGCTTCGCGTGTTAGATAATGCGCCAGATCGTTGCGCAGCAGCACGAGATCACGTTGCTCGTTGCGACCTTCGGGCACTTCGCGCACAATGCCCTCGCGCAGATACAGCAGCAGGCCGCTGCGCGTCTCCTGGCCTAGAGCCGAGTGCATCAGCTGATAGAGCAGCAGCTGGCCTTTGTGCTCCATTGAAAAACTAGCGCGACCAGTTTTCAGCTCCAATGGAATCGGCAGCTTCTTGTTGCGCACGCGCACCGACACGTCTACCTTGCCTTTAAGCCCCAACTGCGGCACCCACAGATTTTCCTCAATATCGTGTATTTCCTCAATTCGGCCCATATACATTTCCGGCGGCTGCACTGACGGCATTTTGCCCTCCACATACTGCTCAACGAAGGCGACAATTGGTTCTACAAATTTATACAGTTGCAGCTCGATCTCGGCACGGCTAAGCTGGCCAGCGTAGAGCAGCTGGGCGAGTGAAGCGCTGCGCAGCATTTCCTGCAGTGCATCCGTTACCTGTGCCTTGGTCCGCAGCCGTTTTGACAATACCGTCTGCAGTAGCTCGTGCACCAGAGTGCCAATAATCATCTAAGAGTGCTTTTGACATTAAATAATCCGACTGCTGAAAGGCGTAGCACTTACCACCGCGTTGGCTGCATCGACGCCGCGAAAACGATCCTGCAGCACCGCTTTGCGGCGGCAGAAAAGCGAGCCCGTCACAGAAGTGCTCGATATAAGCAGATCAGGGTGTATCACACAGTAGCCGTGCTCCTTGTTAACAACATAGGCACCCAACGCGGGCTGCCACTGCGCCTTAAGTGACAGCAAATCCCCTGGCTGGACTAGGGTCTGGTTCCAAGGTGCCTGCAGATGGCAAACAGTGGTTGCGTTCGCAGTCTCATCCTCTTCGCTGCGCAAGTGCAACAAAAGATCGTGCGTCTTGGACATGCGCTCCACATTGCGTACCACACAGCGCTGCCAGCAGCTCAGGTCAATCTTCTTTGCAGTTATTGCAGCATCCAGTGCACTCACATCGAAGTCGTTGTCGTCGTCCAGCAAAAAGTCATAGTTCTCCTGCTCCGTTGGCAATGCCGGCTGGACGTCCAGAACATTCTGGTTTTTAAACCGTTTGCAGGACTCCGGCACATTTTCAGCTTTGCTGGGTGAAAGCACTCGCTTGGCTGCCTGCATAGTTGTTTTTGTTTCGATATAATGGTTTTTATTTTAATTATCGCACATAATAAATTTCCCGCACATTCTTAATTATCCGCGCCAAAATATGCAAGCCATTTACACACGCGCGGGCTATTTACAAACATATGTTCAATCATGTTGAACCGGATCATAGTTAGTTCGCTCAATAGAACGAACTGAACGAATAATTATCGGTTATCGGTTCATTTGTTCATACATTTAAGTTCCATTCGCCCGCCTCCGTTCGAATTTTCTTCGCTCTGTTCTTTTGAGCACGATCATCGGTTTGTTTGTTTCGATTATTGTTCGCCCTGGTCGTTTGGGTGCGATCACAAATTCGATTGAGCGGGCTTTTTGAATTAGGTAAATTTATTTCTTCTTTTGTTTTATTTCCATAATAAAAATATATACTATATTATAATTATAATGGAGTAAGTTTAGTAATTTAATATTTGTTATAAATAAATTAAAATGTAAGCTAGATATCGAAAATAATTAGTTTCCAATTTGTTTTGTTATTAAGCTCTTAAGCTAAATAAGAAATTAAACGGCGTTTATATGAGATAGTTATAAACGACTACTTTAATGACATGACATTTAATGTATTTAATATATTTAAACGCCGTTTTTTTAGGTATGATAACTCACTAAATGCACATAGTCTTAATTAAAGAGCTCAGCCAACTGAGGCGAAAATAATCTCGTACTATTCACACTATTCAGCATATAACCCTAATGACCGACACACACAATATTCTCTCATTAAACTAGCGACTAATTGGCCAGCAGGATAACAGGACAGCACGCCCAACAGATAAAATGCGCCACAAAACGAACATCTTGCCATTGTCCCAGACGGAGATTTGTCTGTGTTGCCGCAAGTGGGGCGCAAAAACTCGAAATCCTTAACTGCTTGTGGCTGTCAACTAAATTTCATATGCAAATCCTTGGCTCTGACTATCGCTACCTGATAATCTACTTGATTTATGCGGCTGCACACTGGCCGACACTCGGAGACAGCCCATGGGCCTTGGCCACATGCGCAACGCTAATAATGCCCAACGCCTGTGGCATGCCGGGCACATCATTAATCTCGGCCCATGCGGGACATGTCCGACAAGCCCGACGCTGCCCAGATGGCACTTGGCTGTCCATTGGCGACTGCGACTGCGGCTGCCACGTGGCTGACCTTCAGCATAATAATTCAATGTTAGTGCTGCCGGCCGGGATTGTGGCCCAGCCAAAAGACACGTGCTAATTGCTAATCAGAGCAGATAAGGCAACGCCCTCCCAGCCATTAAACGATGATGTGTAGCGGAAGGCATTTTATTTTTATGGCCAGTCAGGCACTTGAGGGCTGTGCCGGCAGCAGGAGGGGCACTTCTTTAAAGTGCCCTACCATTTGGATGCATTGCTTATCGCGTTCAGCTGTCGCTGTTGAGTGTTTTCATAATGGAAAGCACAGATTTCGCTGCCACCCCCATTTTTCCGGCTGCTGACAAATGATCTTTGCTTATGGAAATAACTCACATTGTGTGTGTGTGTGTGCTTGTGTATGTGTGCGTGGGTGTCAGAATGCAGCTCCCTCCACCCAAACACTCTATGCTCTTGTTATAGTTATAACCACTTGACTTTTTCGAGGGCACTTCTTGCTCTGGGCTCTTTTCCAGTTTCATTTCTTTTCACATGTCAACAAAGCCATCAACACATTTCACACGCGCTTCTTTGTTTGAATGTCACATTACATAATGACACTTAACACATGGGCGGAAAATGGGGTGTGTGTGTGTGTGTGTGTACGGGGTGGCCACGCCCAAACGCCTTTTTATGGCTTCCTAACAAAGGAAAACATTTGGAAGGCAGCCTTCGTTGTCGTTGTTGTCGCCACTTAAATGCCAAATTAAGTGTAATTTTTATTGTGTTTACAGCGCCACAGCAACAACAACAACAACAACAACTACAACAAAAACAACGACTTTAACAGTTGACAAATTTGATTTTTCCTGACTGACTTTCCTTCTTCCTGTTCCCGCCTGCTCTCTGGCAACATCCTCTTGGCTGTCATTAGTGTTTGTTGTCGTTGCTTTGTAATTGTTTATATAATTGTTATGCACATGTGTGCGACAGAGACGGGCTGAGCAGCCAAAAGAAGAAGAAGACAACAGTGTGTGACTGGCTGCCAAGGCTAACTCGTTTGGCTGCCACTTAACGGCTGCTAGTTATGAAGGATACACTCAAAACGGGGGCTGACGCGAGAGTCAAACATTTGGCAAGATTGAATCAAAGCGTTTTTATGAGCCGTCCGCAAGTTGGGCAAATGCCCCGCTCTCAAATGGCAAATGAACTGATGGCTAATTGGCTTGACTAACAAGTATTTATGGCAAATCTTGTTAGCCCAATTGAAAGTAGGTAAAAAGTTTTTAACATATTTCGAACAAATCATGAAGCAATCGCTCGCTGACAAACAACGCAAATGATGAACTTTTTGAAAAAGAAATTGGTGCATATATGCTTTGATAAACTTATTTCGGAACCGACAAGAAATGCTTTAAAATATGTTTCTTGCCTGATTTGTGTTTATTTTTGCCTAAATAAATACATACATTAATATTTTTAACAAGCAATTTTGATTGAAAATTGATTTAAAGTTATTTATATGGTAAAGAAAATAATAGTAAAAATTTCAAAATTAGAGCTCTTGGGAAAATGTTTTTTAAATAATAATAATAAAAATAATAATAATAATAATAATAATAATAATAATAATAATAATAATAATAATAATAATAATAATAATAATAGTAATAATAATAATAATAATAATAAAAATAACAACAATAACAATAACAAAAACAATAAAAATACCTTTATTTCATATATGATTGAAAATCAAGTGTACAATCACAAAGTCAAAGACAAAGTCCAATTGGCATGTGAAGTGCATTTACAGCAACTGCAATTGGACTCTGGTTGGTAACTTTACATTTACAGCCCCATCGAGCTGCACACCCACACATAAACACACGCACAAACACACACACACACACACACAAACATTCGGGGCGAAACACTTAAAAGTCATCAAAATCACATAACTAATTCATTAGGAATTTAGAGAAAAAAGTTCATGTGCTCATCGAAATGCCGCTGACCATATGCAAATGAACACACACACAAACACACGCGCGCACGCACACAGTCACGCCCGCACATTCCGCATGCAGTCAGTTTTTGTTGCCTATTTAGCGGCGCAAACATTTGGCTTGTGAGGCCAAAAGCATGCAAGCACGCACACATACAAATTTCGAATGTCTGGTATGGATTTAAGTTAACCCCAGCATATCACTTGGCTTTGCTCACCTCACCAACCGGCCCCCTTCTTGTTCGCCGCGGCACAAACACATTTGCTCATTAGCATTATTGCCAGGCTCCACTGTTTGTTTGTCTCTGACGGTTTCTTTCTGCCCGAGCCCCCCTCGCCGTGGCCAGGCCCCACGGCCGCAACACGCAAATGAGAATTTCATTAACGTTATTAATATTTTCATTGTTGAGCATTTTGCATGCCTTACAGCTCCCAACCACGTCTGCGTCTGCAGTATATATAGATATATACATACATATGTATATATGTGCCAAAGTAATAAGTTGATTATGATGTTGGCTGACTTGGCTCATGTTTTTGTAGCTTATATATATTTTTTTTGTGTTTTACATTTTTCATGGCTTAATAATTGCTCATTTCAGCTGCAGCGGCCTTTTGTTTGTTTTGTGCCTTGTTGTTAACAATTATGAGGCCACTTAAATAAATTTTATTGCCGCCAGCCATTGTCCTGCCCGCCTACAAACAAATTGACAATTATTTCGCTCGTTGCCTGGGCCCAAATGACAAACGAGCGAGCCAGAAAGTTTTCCTACCATTTATTAGCTAGAAAGTTTTACGGGTGTGATTTTGATTTAGCTTCTGGCCAAATTCTGTTAGGTGGCAGTAGCAGCAGCAGCAGCAGCACCAACAGCAACAGCATTTGATGCCGGTCTAATGAAGTTTTCAATGGCCAAGCAGTTGACTTAAGTTTGCCTAACAAGCGTGCGGGAGAGCGTGTTGAAGAAGTGGCCAAAAGTTGGCATTTGAGTTATGAATGGTATATTTATCTTTAGTTACGTTTTAATAGTGAGCATCAACATAAAGTTATAGCTGATAATTTTAATTACTGCAATAGGGAAACTAATGAATCTCAAATTAACCTCAAAGACCCATAAATATAATCGACTAGTAATTTCGCAACAACCTGAGGGGCATTAAATAGATGAACGAGAGAAACAGACAACAGACCCTTGGCTAGTTACGCACAAATTATATATGCGGACTGCTGAACTAGAAATTTCCGTTTCTAACCTTCTAATTATAATCACTGAAACTTTGCTAAGCCAAATGAATTAGTTTTTCTCTAATGAGCATTTATTACTACATTAAAAGTTGATAAAACACGTATTTATAAAGTTAGCTCTTCTATGCGATTCTCATGAATTCAGATAAGGCTTAGGCGTTATTTTATATATTATATATTAGCGAGTTGTGTTGTCTGTGTCGAGTTTTATTTGCTGCAACTTTGTCAACGTTTTTGGTCTTGTGCCCCATTAATTAAGTTAGTTCGCTCGCTTGACATCGATTGAAATGTCATGGTACATGTTTAATAACAAATGCAGTTTTGTAATAATTGTAATACAATTATATAAATAATTAAAATCAATGCGCTGCCGGAAATATTATGAGAAATCCGGAGCTAAATTGTCTATCAGAATGCAATTATGTAATAAAATTATTATAAAATCATTCGACTCACCATTGTTGACCGTGGAGCCGCCAACGCTGCCGACATTGCCATCGCTGCTCAGCGCCAGAGTTGTCAACGTCTCCAATATGAGCAGAGTTGTGAGTATGGCGTAGAATTGATTGAACATGTTGCCAAGAACTTGATGTAACAATGTCTTCCGGCCAATGTGTGTATATATTATGCAGTAAATGTTCTTTATACTTTTCAATTAGCACGCAGTTTTTATCAATGCGTACGGCACTTTTTTTATTACATGTACATGTATACGTTTTTTTTATTAATTGCAAGTTTTAAGCGCTCTGCAATTTATGCTTGGATTTATTTCAATGTTGGGCATTTAATTAATTTAACTTCTCGTTTTTTGTTTTTTTTTTTATGAGTGTGTGCTGCAAATAGAGGGAAAAGGAAATTATGAAATGTCAGGGCATATTTGATCAATGGCGGACATAAATTTGCTATTAAATTAAAGGACACGCTCCAATTTGCTTAAATATTTGTGTACATTTAATACAGCGCCTAAAAGCTATCTTTCCTGATTTATTTGCCAGCCAAACACGCTGCTTTGTCCAAGGACAACAACAACAATAGCAGAAATTGAGGTGGGGAAAATGAAAAAACAGCTCTGCAAATTCTTGATTGAATTTCGCCTGACGTAAGCGGATTAAAAGGAAATTCTATGAAAAACACAAATAATAATAATAAACCGAAGCATAAAACAAAAATAACGTTGAAGTCATAAAAACGCAGCAGACAAATGAAAAGCCACGCGCTTGGCAGGGGCAAAGGACACAGCCCAGCATCAGCTTCACCCAAAGGTTATTCCATGACCCAGGCACTGTCCATTGGCTCAGCATAGCTCCCAGCTACTTCCGACACGCACCCACTGGGCACCGGGCAATTGCTGTAACTAAACTACGGAATCAACACGTGCCCGGCATCTAATGTTGAGTTTTGTAGCGATTTCCAATTAACATGTATTAATTATATCATATTTGTTCTCGAATCTGTCTACCATTAACATTGATATATATATATATTCTTTTTTTTTTCTCACAGGTGGCAGCTAATCAACTTGCCGCCCTATAAAATGCTGATAAATGAAGCACCGTCTGCACATTATGAACTGCCCTTGACAACCCCTGGCCAATAACTCTGCCAGTTGTCCGGCACTTGGATAGCGCTTAATAGCTCACCCCTTTGTAAATGCCATCAACATCATCATCATCATCATCATCATCATCATCAGCAGCATCATCATCAAATCCCTCGTCAGCCTCCCACAGTCCCTTGGCATCATCGTTTGCCCTGCCTCGCTTTTGCATATATGACAGGGGATGCTACACGTTGCCCTAACACACTCACATATACCCTATTTCTGATGACATAATAATAATCCTTTTCAAGTGCTTAAGAGGTGGAAAATACCACATATAAATGGGTAAGAAAATAATTAAATGAAATTGTAATAATTAAGACGCAATTAGCAGGATACAAGAAGTGTTCGAGTACTAATTATAATAAGTTTAGAGGAAAAAATATCATTCCATTTTTTTTTCATATTTAGCAACCATGTCAAGACGGAAAAGATACAAGAAAATGGAATATCGTGCGAGATCACATTTGGAGTAAAAATTGAATTAATGCAATATATATGTAAATAAGGAATAATAAAAACTTAATGCTTATTGGAGAGAGAAAAGTAAAGGGTGGAATATCTAAAAAAAGATCAGTTGGAAATTAAAATATGGTTAACAATTGGCATTTATATCCTATAAATCCTTTGAGCAAAATAAAGAAAACAGAGTTGCATATCACAGTTTTCACCTGTTTTCTCAAACGGAAGGTGAATTGGTAATCTGTGAATCTCAAATTGTATATTGATAGGAAAACACAACAAGATTTCGTTTATCAATTTTCCGTGCATATTCCACACTTTCTCTCTAGCCATAAGTAAGTTTATTTCCCGCTTCACAGGGTAGCTGCTCGTCGAGCAACGTCTGAGGCATGCTTTCGATTTGACATTTTCTTTTAGTCTGTTCGTGTCATAAGCGCAAAGCAATTTGCTCCGTCAGCTGTAGCTCTGGGTCTCGTCCTGCACTGCACTGCACTCCGGTCTACTCCACTATTTTGCCATTCAAGTTTTCGCTCTATTGCAATATGAATGCATTTCAATTAAAATGCTGGCGATGCTTTCTTAACAGCAGCTGTTGTGGTTTACTCGCAGCGTTTGTTTTGTTTTTTGTTTGCCTCTTGTTTGTTTTGTCTTTAGTCTAAGTTATTGAAATCAATTTGTGAACTTAATTGAATTTCGGTGCGGTTGCAAGTCGCTAGCCTTTGAAACACCCCCCTCCCCCTCCCTTTGCAATTTGCCTAAGAGTAGGCAACATATGTGAGTGCAATAGCGAGATGCTTACACGTTTGACATGTCTATTAGCCGCCAGAGTGGGTAAACTATGCCCCGGCTACCGCGGCACTATGCATATTTAAAATACTTGTTCACAGCCCAACGATTTGGTACAAGGCAGGGCCACGCCCCGTTAACCATCTGGCCCACACGCTGGAGCATGCAGCAGGCTTTTTGTATTATTGCCAAAAGTTATTATTCCATGGCATTCCATGAATTTCGCTTTGTGTTGCATACTTTGCGGCTGGCTGAAAGTTGCACCAGTTTCTATCTGGTTGTTGTTGCATGTTCTTTTTTATATTTTGTATTTGCTTGAAGAACTTTAAGCGCGTGATTTTTGCAATTTGGCTAATAGCGAAAAGTCAACGCTGTGCCGTCGGCTTTGAATGGCCGCTGACAGTGAGTAATGGTAGAAAGAGACAGAGAGAGAGAGAGAGAGAGACAGAGAGAGCGAGAGCAGAGCGGCAGCATGCAGCGAGCGTAATGGGCACAGTATTTATCCTCCCCCCCTCCACCCTCTCTCCCTCGCACTTCCACTGAGCGCATTTAAATCAATATTAATAGCAATGTTTACGCCCCCGCAGGCTGGCCAAGAATGCAACTGCCACGCGGCAGCTTCAATTGAAGATTTACCTACTTTTGCCACTTTTTTTTTTTTTGTATATATCTTTTATATTTCTTGTATTCTTTTGGCCAGGAAGCCAGCCAAGCAGTCGGCCGCGGGGCGTTGGGCGTTGCGTGTACAGGGCCCGCCTCCTGCCAAGTCCTGCATTCAGTCGCTTGTGCATAATAAATCAATTTACATTTTCTCTCGCCGCACGCAAAAATGAAATGCAAATAACGGCAACCGACCATGAACGATGCAGCATATACCGGAGTCTGAGCCCCTAGCAGGCACCGAACTGCGCCTCCGCCCAGCCGGAGCATTGAGCAAAGGAATCGACAGAGCAGAAGGCAAGGGCTAAGGAGCTGGAGCTGGCACCACTTTTCACCGCAGAGATTTACGCGCACTTAAATCACAGCCAACAGAATTGATCGCCATCAATGTACAGCAGCATTAAAAAATAAAACATGCCAGTATTGACTAGTGACACCTGCCCGACTAGGACATACCCTGTGCGGCGGGCAGGAGAGATTCGTAACCATTTTCTTCTAGAAAGCAATATTTGAAGAACAAGAGGAGAAATACTTAATACTGTCAATACAAATCTCAACATAACTTCTGCCTGGCATACACGCCTTCTTAACAGCTTACTCCATGTTGGTCAATCATCATTTACAGGGTATAGATTGCAACAGTTCTGCCAGGAAGCTGGCCGCGTTGGCTGGCGGCGCCGACTGTTGGCCTTTTCGGTGAAAGTCGAAGTGTTTGCACTTAATGTGACACTTAATGAGCATGAAATATGTTAAATACCAACAGTTGTTGTTATTGTCCTGTGAGCAGGACAATGCGCGCTTCGAGTATTATGCAAAATCGTTGATGTACACCAACAGTTGCCCGGCCAGATCATGTCTCAATCATGATGATGCTGTATAGTAATTGGATTTTTTGATTAGCCTCAACCTTTGCATAACTAATAAACACATTAAACAAAGTTAAATAGTTGCATAAAATGGTCTGATTTCGAAACCAAAGCATGTCCTTAACTTGCCTTTAATTTCTCGTATCAATTCATAAATATTTTCCTAGCCAACTCAATTGCCAACTATACTAATAATTTGTCTATTTAATTTCCTGTGCGTCTCTGCAAATATTTTCCAAGTTTTCTTTCATCGTTCGATAAAACTGCATTTTCGCAATGCGATTGCAATAATAGTTATTATAACTGCCATTAAACCACAATTGCAAAACATATGCAAGTTATGTGCCACACACACACACACACACACACACACACACACACACACAGAGCACATACTTAATGGCACTCAGCACATGGAGCACTTAACGCCTTGGCTAGTCTAGTGTTAAATTTGCCACATTTGTTAGGGGAGAAGTTGGGATTAAGTTTTCAGGAATGCCGTGCTTGATTTTTCATGCGTAGAGTTTTGCAGATGTACTAAAACTTGCCAAGGAGTTAAATACATCAGCATGCCATGGGCAATGGGGGGGAGGGGGCTTGTGGGGGGCGCTGCAACGGAAGCAGCGCTATAAACAACAAAACGAAGCCAAGGCACAAAAGGCAACATTTTGCAGCGCTTTGGTGCTGCTGCTGCACGCATTAATAAACAAAGCAGACAGCAAAAGTGTTTAATAACTCACTGTGGCAAACGGGGGAGTTCTCTGTGTGTGTGTGTGTGTGTGTGTGGGGAAGGGGGCGTGTTCTTGGTGGACGAGTGAGTGACCGAGCTGGCAGCTGCTTTCAGTCGGAATTACGCGTAATTTTGCCCTTCTATGTTGATTTCTATCAATAGCATTCAGTCAATGAAAGATCGTGGAATTTCGAATACAGCCAAGTCTTAAAAAATATCTTAAGCTAAACACCACATACTGATATTAGAATTTGTTTTGCATAATTCAAGTTGCAAATCGCCAATCTGAAGATCAAACTTTTAAGCCTCTTTAAAGTTATGAAATTTCGATCTATTAGGATCATGCATTAAATATTTTTCAGGACATTTTGCAGTGCTCACGAAGGAATGCACATTTCTACGGCTGTAATTCAAATACCCTATTGCTTCAGTTCTTCGCTCTTGAATGTAAATGTGAATTGACATTTTATTCACTCAAAAAAGCTATCGATATGTAGTAGTCTGTCTGGGCTATTGTGCCTTGACTCCGCCTTTGCAATGCACTGACAGCAATCCTTTAACCGAAGAGAGATATTGCTTTTGTTCAGACATTCAGCTGTTCTTTTCCTGCCATGGCTATCTAAAAATCGTTTGCTCTGAGCTGTTTCTCCGTTTGACTTTTTTGCTTTTTGAGACTATAGTAAACTGTTCTAGCTGGCAGGACATGGTCTGATCACAAGGAATAGCTTAGCACTCAGAAAGGTGTGTTGGCTCACTTTCTCTCGTGTCCTAAAAGCTTACCTTTAAAGCGATATGGCTTTTGATACGGAAATGCCTGCCTAACCATATGTTAACCATATAAATTCTTAGGCAAGTTAACATATTTTGAATTTGCAAGCCTCTAATATGTATTTCAATTTTTCTAACATTTCTAGCACCCCTAACGATCGCTTTAAATCTCTTAAAAAAACGGTATGGATTTCTTAACCCTTAACTTTGTATAGCTAAACAATTTTATGATTTCATCTTTTAAGCATAACGAAACTCTTCAATTTCTGATTTTGAAATAACTCAATACTTCATCTAAAAATTTGTTTATATGGTTCTTGATTTACTTAACAATCATCAAGTTAACTAACTTAGTTTCCATATAACGTGAAGCCACGATCAGTATTGAGTTTTATTTTTAAATTAACATCCTTTCGATCTAGTTGCCTTAGATGATATTTGTTTTGTGTTGAATAGCTTACCGTGTCAATGTTGAAGGGGTGGTGGGTACAGCGGCAGTCAATTTATAAATAAAACAGCGAGACGACAACGCGACGCATTTCCATGTTTGTCGCTGATCTTTTTTGCATCATTTGCACAAGAACTTAATTAGGCAGACGCGATAGAGACGATAGAGGGCAGACGCGCCGACGCCGGCACACACACACGCACACAAATGCACACACACGCACATTTATGGACATAAATATAGATGCAGTAATTGCTTAAAATAACATAATGATTAATTAATAAACAGCAGCTTGCACTTGCAATTATGATATTATGATAACAATTCTCGTTGCCCGCTGCAGATAAACAACAACAAACCAAACACGCTTCTAATAACAGAAGCGAAGCGTTCAGAGCAAAAGCGTCGAACACAGAACAACCGCGCACAACAACAGCCGATTTGGCACTGAAACGAAGCAACAAACGAGCCCAGCATCAGCAGCAGCATTAGCAGCAGCAGCAGCCGAAGGCAAAGCCGAAGTCGAGGACCGTTCATTACGAGACGAAATGCAGACAAAATCCATCGTCGGCCTTCGTCGGTTCGGCAAAGTCATGTTATGGGGCGGCCCATCAAGGTACTTGGTCCCAATACAGTTTTAGAAAATCAGATTGGATAAGCAGATGGCATCGTGATATATTATTCCATTTGATAGGTAATGCACTTATCATATATATATATATATATATATATATGCGTACACATATCAGAAAATATTATGGTCATAATAAGCTTAGAGAAAAGTAAATTGATTTGTGAACCCTTTAGAAACAAAATTTGATATATTTAGTTTTACATGTGAAATAAATTAGTCAGTAAATGTGAACTTGTGGGTCTTTAAAATAAATATATGCACTAATAAATGCAATTTTTCTAGCTTCAATCAAAAATTGTTGCAAATAGCTGATAAAGCATCATACAACTAAAAACTTAAGCAGGAAATTAAATTCAATCCTAGATAGCAATTTGCTAAATTAAATTATATATTTAAATTTGTGTGAGAAATCTTAAAAAAGAAAGTCGCTTAAAACAACTTATGTTTGATTAAATATGCATTTGAAATTTATTCAAAGTTTTAATGACACCAAACACATTCATAACATGTGCTGACAACTTAACTTGAGTTGTTTCAAGTTTGAACAAGACTTTTGAATAATGGATACAAACATGCAACATTTTAAACAAGCAAAATGATCAAACTTTCTAGAAGAAGAAGTTTCTACAACATGTGGACTAAATAAACAATTCGATCTACAAAGCAGACCACCTCTATATAGTCTAGTTTCTAACAGATGGCATTCGAAACTAAAACAAATATTGCGGTTGCAGTGCTTTAACATTTCAGTCTCAACGTTTTACATGCACTTGTTAGTTTTAAGAAATGTTGGGGGTTTTAATGCGTACCAAATCTTAATGTACTTTGAAAGATTCATATCCTAAGCATAATGCTTGTGAGCGTGTTAGATGCATTAAAATGTTGATAGCAAGTCGAAATTTTATGACTCACATGTGAGAAAAATGTGTGAAAAATGTTAGTTTTTAAAAAGCAAGTCGTACATTTGAAAGGGGGTCTGCACATTAGGAAGGAGTGGAAACTTATGTATATTTCTTAAATACATTACGAAAAACCCAATTTTTTTAAAAATAATTTACTCGCTAGAACCGCTTAGTACCAGTACTACAAATTTATGTTAATAAGTTTACAGTTATGATGGCTTAACATTCCTGTTATGATAAAGTCTCTTACACTGTTCTGCTAACCGGGTTACCCCAAGCAAACGTAAGCGAACAGAGTTAATCACATTCAAGTTAAAGCAACAGTGCTATGTTAACTACTCACCCCTCGCAGTCATCGTAAGCCATTACTGTTATCAACTGCTATGTTAAGATATGAGAATTTACCACTATTACCCCCAAAAGCTATGCAGAAGCTTTAACAGTCCGGCTGCTAAGCTTTTAACTTTGCAAGCTCACTGACTTTGGACAGTTAACAAAAGCTTTGGCACTTGACACATCCTTGTTGACTTCAGCAACTGACAGATGCAAAAGCAAACGGTAAAAACAACGAATGCCCGCACAGCTGATTGTCAAAAGTTGACCCACACCCCGCAGCCGACAGCTGGGGCTACAACAGAAAGTTTCTGTCGCTGCGTCTCGACGGTTTCAGTTTACATACGAATGGAAACCAGTAGAAACATGCGGTGCGTCACCAAGTGACGTCCACACTTAGTCAAAACAGTTACGCGCAACTCTGTGTGTGTGCGTGTGTGTGTTTGTTTTTGTGTGTGTGTGTGTGTGTGTGGAGTAGCATTGAAAAACGCGTTGGCCAGACAATTGCCGAAAAAGAAAGGAGCAAGAGAAAAGCAGACAAAGGTCAAGGCTCACCTCAAGCAATGCAAGTGCAATACGAACAACAACAACAACCAGCAGGGAAACCCAAAAGCCAGACAATCTGAAAAGTCAAAAGTGGGTGCAACATGACTCCCACTGCGAGTCAATTAAACCAAACTACAATAGCGTGAAATTTGAGGCGTGTCACAAGGAGCGAAAGCTAAAACATAACAAAAACTGTGGCATACCTTTCGGCCTTGCAGCAGCCGCAGCAGCAGCAGGAACAGCATCAGCTGCCCTGGAGCATGGGTTCATGCCTCAGCAGCTGCGTTGCCGCCACCGCCACGAACTCAGCCACAAACTCGACAGCCTCGTCGTCTTCCTCCTCGGTTAGCTCCACAAGCTGCGTTACGGCCGTCGCCAACAGCTGGCTTCTTTGGTAAGCTGCCCTCTCGAAGGGTCTCGACCCATTCACATAGTGCATAGTGCAGTTAATTAAAAGTGCATTCTGTTTACTTTGTGGCACACAAAAGTATGCTATGCCACGGCAAATCCAATAAGCGTGCTGCTGACTTGGCAATCAATAGAAGCTTAAAGGGGGTGTCGCCGCCCCAAGGGGCCCTAATTAGCGCGATTCGTGTGCGCATTCCGCCATTAAACGACACGCTTTATGCCAGAGTCTTGGCTTTAAATTGCATTGGCAAACAACATTTGCGGACAACATAGCCAACGCTGGCAACGGCGACCCGCGGCAGGGTCAACAGCCTAAAAGTATGCAACGCTCGAGTGCGTGCTGCCTGCCACAAACAATGCCCGGAAGGGGCTTCACTCGCCATGTGCCTCTACATAAACAACACAAAGGAAAAGATTAGACATGGGGACACGCATTTAATACCCTTACGCAATCTATTAAAGACAAGTCGATTTAGAATATTTATATATTTAGAGTTAGCCCAAAAAACAATAAAATAATTCATCCAAACTTAACTTAAAACATGCCAGATTAGCATAAAAAATTCGACCTATAAATCAAGCCAATTAACCTGTTTAAATTTTCTAAAAAAATATTCCTTAAATTGGCCATGTCTATAATTTACATTACATTTTAAATTACCCTAGTATTTCATTTCATGTTTGTAATATATGTTGAGTGCATGTCACATACTGACTGATAAATGCCTAATATACCCCAACTTAGACGTGAAGAGTAGACCTAACAAATTGCATTGTTCTCCTTGCAGGCGTCGTCCCAGGGCGAGAGCCAGAGCTGAAGCTACAGATGAGCCGGAAGCGGAGCTGCTCTCGACGGGCAGTGAGCGCTGCCAGCGACGTGGCCTTGTCTATCGCATACTAAAGTTCAAGCGGAAGCAGCAATGCCCACAATTCCTGGACAAATACTGGGAGCAGCAGCCCAGCTATGCGAAGCTGCAGAACGACAGGTGAGCTGGTGAGCGGCTTAATGAAAAACCACCTGCTAATATTGCGCCCCAAAAATGTCTAGTGCCCTGGCGGATATACAGCTGCAAAATCTTGACGTGCACAAGCTGCTCAATGCCACAACGACGTCCAGCAAGGAGACGGAGCTGCAAAGCTATGCGCGCATGTCCAGTTCGCGAGCGAGCTCCTCGCTAGACCTGGAATGGGAGCACGAGTATTCACAGCTGCGGCAGTACCAACAGCGACAGCAAAAGGAACAGCAGCCGCCGCAGGACACCCCAACCAGGGTGGCCTCGCAGCCGCGCTACGCTTCCTTGGACCAATTGACGACGGCAGCCTCGGTGGCCGCCAGCCATGGACGGCATGCGGCGGCGGCACGTCAGGCGCGGCTGGGCGGTCACCGTTATGGCGGCTCCTTTACGCGCACCTCCTGCTGCTCCTCGACGCAGAACTCCTGGTCACACATATCCACGCCCGAATCGCTCGAATGGGACATTGATGCGGAGCAGGAGCAGCAAAGGCAACTGCGCCAGGAGGACGACAATTTGGATGAGGAGACCCTAAAGCTGCTCCATCAAATTGAACAGCTCAAACATCATGTGCTTCAGGAGACTGGCGATGGCTTGAGCATGGGCGTTGGCGTCGGCGTGGGCGTGGCTGTGGAGGAACTTAGCGAAGGCTTACAATTTCGAGCGTCACACTTCGGCGTGGCCAACGGCTCAGAGTTGGAGATGCATATTAGTTGATTTGTGGAACGGTGTATATAATGCGTATAAGGCGAGTATAACTAATGTACAAGAGACCTACAAAGGACCTGTGAGGAATGTTTAGCTAAAGAGAAAACATAAAGGGGTGCTCCAAAGGGCTCCATGTAATAGAATTTTAAGGAATACAATTTAAAAATTATTTATATGTTTGGAAGATTCCCAATAAGAAACATTTATGAAATGTCTGAGAAAAAATATTGGTTAACCTACAAAAATGCGAAAACGATATGGAAACCGTTTCTTCGGTTTGCCGAAGATTAAATACCCTTGCAGATATATGAAAGATTTTTAGTTGTTAATCCTATCTATAGTAACTATTAGATACTGTACTACGATAAAAATTTGCCAAAAAACTTGTGACGCCAATCAAGCAATTGGATTGTTCAGTTCAGATATCTAAAAGAGGATCAAACCAAAAAAATCGTTTGCTTACTACATTCAATTATTTTAGTCCTGATGTTACTAAGATTTACCAAACCTGATTTAACTGATTTTCTTATGGCTAAATAAGCATCTATCGTGATACGATCTAACCGGCAACGATTAGTGTTAAAATCATTAATGAACTGTTTCAACCGGGGAACTTCATTGCTGAGGGATAAGGCAGATGGGCAAGACTTTATAGAGTACACTCTATGCGACTATTCACAACTCAGTTGTAATGTTCTCTGCAAGGGTATGATGAGTACAAGCTTTTTTCTCCCTATACGAAATGTCTGTGAAAAAGATTGAGTTACCTGTAAACTTTGTATAAGTGCTATGCAAAAGTCGGTACAACATGAAAGAATCTCTAACAAAAGTGCCTCGCGAACATGCACTTCTTTTCTCTCTGGTACAGAAAACCGCCCCACAGGAAATACCCTATACTAAAACTATGTTAACGCCCTTAAAAGCATATCGCTACAAGGATTTGAGATACAGAGAACTTACTATACGGCAATTCCGTAGTTAAATGCACTCTTTTATTATGTTATGAGATATATTTACTATATTTATGATTATATTGTACTCTGATGCTAGCTACTAACAACAAATAGATATATTTACTAAATGCAGAAATATTTATGATTATATTGTAATCTGATAACAACAAATTACCCACGCACCTTATGCTACACAAATTTTAAGGCCTTTTGAGAAACAAAGAACTTACAATATAGCAATTGCATGTTATATTATATTATATATGCTCCGTTTCGTTATGTTTTTAGATATTTATGCTTAATGCAGTTGATAAATCAGATGATTATGATTATGGGTAAAGTACAGTAGTGCACATTAAATGCAAAATTATATTTTCAAAGTTTATTAGGGAAAATGCAAACAAAATACAAAGGTACGTCCTTATAGAGCGAGTATTACACATGTATGTATATGTATATTTAGTAGTGGTTGCGGTTCAACTGTGACCGACAAAAATCTTTTCCTTTTAAGACTAAACTAAACTGATTAAAGAAACGTTTGTAGAAAATGTATATCCACATTTGTGATTCGTTTTTTGGGCTCGTTTCGGTTGGTTTTGATGCACTTAAGTCTTTATGGCAGTATCGAGTTCTAACCGAAAATGCCGGTTATCTTATTTTTAAATTTGTCGAACGTGCTGGGCAGCGGCTGCAATTGAAGATGAGAGAGAGAGAGAGATATTGTTTTTAAAGTGTTGGCGGGAAAATAAGAATACTTTTGACTCTAGAATTGATTCTAGTTCAAAGTCTCTGGATGTCATATATATCAAATTAAGAAACCCCGAAACTATATCTCTATCAAAGAATTTTCGAGCATTCAAAATTAAAGGCAAAGAACATTTGAATATTCCCATCTCAATAATTTTTCATGAATTAAATAACCAATTTGAAAAAATCGCCAAAAATTGAAATTTTCAAGAATTTTTCTAAGAGTCTTTGATTTAGCTTACCGTTGTTTCAACTGGCTGTGCCTGCTGCAGCTGACCGTAGTTGGAGCCGTAGCTATGGCCATAGCCCTGGCCAGTTAAGTCCTCGACCTGCTGCTGTCCCAAATCTTGCGTGTCGTCCAGCAATTGCTGCTGCTGTTGGCCAGCATTGCCGTCCAGTTTATAGTTGGCATTCCAGTCGATTTCCTCCTGCTGCTGTTGCTGTCCGCCATCCACTTGATCGTCCGTCCAGCCCAGATCGACCTGTTGCTGCTGGCCCAGTTCCTCGAGCTGAACTTGCTGCTGGGATGCAGGCTCCTCGCCTGCCGCACGGCTCCATTTGCCCAATTTGGCGCTGGCCGTGGCCGATGAGCCACTCGGCCCGCCACTGGCTGCAGCCGAGGCGCTGCCCACGGGCAGGTCGAACGTGTAATCCGTGCGACGATATTCATAGCCTGCATTGGCGCCGCCTGGTGCACCGCCACGTTGATAGGGCAACGGAGCCGGTGTGGACACTAAAGATATGGGCAATGGCAGAGGCACCTTGGTTTCACCCTCTAGACCTGGCTCATCGTCTTCATTATATGATTCCTCATAGACATGTGGCGGCTGGTCACCGCGATCTTTGGAGAAAACGGGCTTCTGCACTGCGGTAGAATTGGTGGTGCCCTGATCAATCACATAGCCACCATTGCCGGTGGGCAGATCGATTAGTCCCTGACTCAGCAGATACAGAGTGCGACGCCAAATGCTCAGCTCCTGGCCGTACTTGCCGTACTTGCTCTGCAGCTTTTGCAGGCGCCAGTGCTGCTTGTTCTCCCAGCTCTGTGCCTCGGACTCCGGCAACAGCTTGCGGTGATTCAAATAGGTCAGATAATGCAGCTCGTCATCGCGGAACTGCTGCAGTTCGGTCAGAGTCATGCCATAGTAGCGAGCCACGGCCGCGATGCGTTCGAATTCCTTGAGCTGCCAGGCCTTGAGTTCGTGCAACGATATCAAGTATTGCTGGGCGAATCTTTGCAGCTTCTCCTCGTCCTGACGCTGCCAGTCGCGCAGCTGGCGCAGCGTCATGTTCTGTGTGCCAATGAAGTCGTAGAGACGATCGCGTTCCTTTTGCTGCCAGGAGGTGAGCACATTAAGGCGACGCTGCTCGAGCAGCTGTTCCTTGGCCATGTTGCCCACATGTATGCGCTGCACCGGTGCCAGCTGATGCAGGCCCACACCATAGAGACGCGCCAGCTCATTCTGATAGTTGTTGTCCAATGAGATGAGCTCCAGCAACTCCTGATCGGTAATGATTACACTGGAGCCAATTTGGCGCAAACGCTGACGCTCCTGCTCCTTCCAGTCGCTGCCCACAACTTGGCTATCGACAATGAGACCCATGTCAGCCAAACGCTGCAGTTTCTCTTGAATAAAGATGCGCAGCTCCTCGACTGTGATACGGTATTGCGGTGCCAGTATGGAAACATCGCGCAGCAGCAGCTGCTCCAATGCATTGCGATTGATGGGATGGCGGACCACGGTCTGGTAAATACGTTCCAATTCCTTCGTTTGCCAGGGCAAGCCGAAGCCTCGCTCAATTTTACGCAAATCCAACAGACGTTTCAGTTCGTTCTTGTACCAAAGCTTTAGCTCCTCAATGGTTATTTGATACTGACGCACCACGTCCAGCAAATGCTTCTGGTCATTGAATAGCTTCAATTGCAGCTCCTCGATGCTCCACTTTTGGCGCCGGCGCAGCTGTTGATTAATCAGATCCTGTATATACTGCTGCTCCTTCAGCTGCCACTCCTCGACTGTAAGGGAGCCCGTGATGAGACCCTCATTGGCCAGCTGCCTGGCCGATTCCTGCAGCCACAGATGGATATCCTCGACTGTAATGTGATATTGCTGTGCCAGCCGCTCATAGTTGGGCTGATTGCGTACCAAATACAGCTGGAACTCCTGCCAGGACATGGGCTTCAGATGGGTTTCGCTGCGCAGGCGGGCGGCCAAATATTCCTTCCACGGCTGCGACTCGCTTTGCTGATCCGAAATGCTCACAATCTCCTCATAGCGATAATTATCCTGCGGCTTCTCAATGACACCAATTAGTGAGAGTCTCGCCGTCTCCTTTTGCACCCACTGCTCCACCTGCTCCACAGTCAGATGATAGTCATTGGCAATGCCATTAAGACGCGACTTGTCGCGTTTCAGGAAGTCCAAAAACTCCTGATAGGTGGTCGAATCCTGCTGCTGCTTGAGCCAATTGTTGAAGCCGTTGCTGATCTGCTTCTGCCATTGGGTTTGCTGCTCGAATTGCACGAGACCCGAGCTCTGTAGACGACGCAGTTCGTCGTGCAGCCAATTGTCGACTTGTTCAATGCTCACGTGATTCGTTTGGGAGAGGCTTTCCAGGCGATCGTGATCCTTGCGCAGCTCGCGCTCCACATCCTCGTAGTTCAAATCCTGCTGGTGCTTTAGCAGCAACTCAATGAGACGCTCCTGTTCGGCGATCTGCCATTTGCTCAAGTTCTCCACCTTAGCATTGCCCGTGGTCTTCAGATTAATCAGCTGCTGGCGCAGCCACTGCTCAATCTCTTCTACATTGACCGAGTATTGATTGCCCAGCTTTCGTAAGCGCTCGCGCTCCTTTTGTAGCTCCAATTCGAACTCCACATAGCTGATGTGCGTTTGCTCCTTGAGGAGATTCTGCAGACGCTCCAGCTCCGACACCTGCCAGGCGCTGAGCGTCTTCAGCGAAGTCTCTGTATTGCCTCTCAGACGCTTCAGCTCCGATATCATCCATTCCTCAATCTGTTCCACATTCAGACGATACTGATCCGCCAGCTGATTGAGATGCGCACGATCGGCCAACAGCTTTTGCTCATACTCCGCCGTGGACAGGCCATTCTTATATTCGGCAATCAGGGACTTGATGTAATCGCGTTCCACCAGCTGCCACGTCTGCAGCTGCTCAATCTCAAATTGTCCCTTTTTCTGCAAGTCTTCAATAACCTGCTTGATGTATGCTTCAATTTCCATAAGGCTCACATGATGCTGATCTGCCAACTTAAGCAGAAAGTGGCGATCGTTTTGTACCTGTGAAAAGAACAGAACATTTTATCAGGACGTCTACTTTATCATAATCATATTTATTTAGGTTCCATGCACAAAGAGTCTTGGGACTTTCCCCCACAAATTTCCAACTTCTTGTTTTATTTTTAACAGCACACAATTAAAATGCATTTACGCTCAGAATTTTTATCATCTTTGGTTTGAAAATAGCATCAGGAAAATTGTGCCCTCTCAATTTTAATTTCAATCATTTAAAAATAGAACCAAGAAATGTGTTAAATGGCTTCATTTCTCCCTTTATCGCCTTTTTTCATTTCAGTAAATTAAAATCCAATGACCTACAGATTAATTTAAACCTGATCAACTAATAGACGATTTAGATTTAGACGGAATTCGTAGTATATAAAGCTTGCTTCGCTGACCAAAAAAAAAACGCATACGCACCTTGGACTCAAACTGTTCCATCGTAATGTTGGACTGCGACTGGAGCAGGGACAGAATGCGCTGCTGCTCGGCCCGCTGCCAGGCTGTCAGCTGCTCAATGCTGAGCTTGCCCTGCTGCTTGAGGCGCTCAATCTCGGATTGCACCCAGCGTTCGATTTCCTCGACAGAGGTGTGATACTGGAAGGCCATGGTCTGCATGTGCTCGCGATCATTTCGCAGCTCGGCTTGCAGATCCTCGGCGCTCCATTGCTTGTTCTGCTTGATCAGCGTCTCCAGGCGCTCGCGTTCGGCCAGCTGCCAGGCGGTTAGATTGTCAATCTGCAGCTTGCCCTCGTCGCGCATGCGGGCCAGCTCCTGTTTCATCCAGCTTTCGATCTCCTCCACCTGAACGCTGTACTGACGTGCCAGTTTCTCCAGCAGTTCACGATCCTGACGCAAACGCGCCTCCAGTTGTTCCGTGGACTTGTACTGCTGCTGGGCCAGGTTCTTCAGATGTAGACGCTCCACCTCCTGCCAGTTGGTCAGCTTCTCGCTGGGCTTGAGCAGGCCCATGCCAATGAAGCGTTGCTCCTCCTTCTTGACAAACTGTTCGATTTCCTCGATCTGCACATTGTGCTGCATGGCCAGACTTTGCAGGCGCGCCCGATCCTCGAGCAGCCATTTGTGGAACTCCTCCACAGTGTAGTCACGTTCCTGAACCATGTTGGTCAGATTGCCACGCCATTCCAGTTGCCAGTTCTTCAGGCGCTGCATCTCGATGAGACCCTCGCTCTGAAGTTTCTGGATTTGCTGCTTAATCCATTGCTCGATCTCCTCGACGCGCACCTGATTCTGCTGGGCCAGGCTGTATAGATGCGTCTGATCCTTGCCAATCTTAGTCTCCAGCTCCTCAATGGACAAATCATTCTTGTTGATCAGATCCAGCAGACGCTGTCGTTCAATCTTCTGCCAGTTGTTCAGCTGAGTCTCCATGTGCAGTTGTCCCTCACGCTGCAGGCGCTCGCCCTCGGCCTGGATCCATTGCTCGATCTCGGATACCTGCACGTTGTAGGTCTTGGATAGATCGTTCAGACGAGCACGATCAGCAAGCAGCTTCCTTTCGAATTCATCAATGGAATATTTGTTCTGCTGCACCAGTTTGGAGATTTGCTGACGCTCGGCCACCTGCCAGTCCTTCAATGCCTCAGCCTTGAGCAGACCCTCGCTTTGCAGCCGCAATAGCTCCTTCTTCAGCCAATCCTGGATATCCTCTACACGGATCTGATACGTGTTGGCCAAGTCGAAGAAGTGCGACTGATCGTTCTTTATCTTCGCCTCCAGCTGCTCCACAGTCAGCGAGTTGTGCTGCACCAGAGACTGAAGTCTCTCGCGCTCGCGCTGCTGCCACAGGGCCAGCTGCTGCTCCACCTCCTTGAGCAGACCCTCGGATTGGAATTTCTTGAGCTCGCTCTTAATCCACGCTTCGATCTCCTCCACGCGCACCTTATATGTGCGAGCAAACTGCTCCAAGCGTGCACGATCGTTGATAATCGAGTTCTGGAACTCTTCAATGGTCAACTGATTCTGGCCGATGATGTTGCGCAGCTGGGCGCTGACGCCAATCTGCCAATCCTTAATGTGACTCTCCAGCTGCTGCGCACCTACCAGCTGCAGGCGTTGCAGCTCCTCGCGTTGCCATCTCTCCAACTCATCGACACCCACGCGATATTTGGCCGCCAGATTCTGGACGTAACTGCGATCCTGGGCCATTTGTTGCTGCAGCTCGGTCAGGCTGCCACGATGCTGCTTCAGCATGGATTCCAGGCGAGCGCGCTCCGAGCTTTGCCACGCGCTTATTCTGGTCACCTGCTCGTTTTGCTCCTTAATCAGATCACCGATGCGTGCGACCTCGCCGCGCAGCCACTGTGTCTGGCTCTGCATGTCGCCCTGATATTTGATCGACAGATCCTTCAGACGCTGCTGATCCGTCAGTATAGAGTTCTGGAGCTGGGCAATTGTCGCATTGTGTTGACGAATGAGCTCATCTAGGCGCTGCTGCTCCTGGGCATTGTCCACAACCAGCGAGCTGGAGTCGTGTATTGAAACTTGGTTGGATATCTGGGGTACTTGGGGACTGAGCGAATCGTTGACCTTATTGAAGTGAACATAGAGACGCTGCAGCTCCTGGCGCTGCCACTGCTGCAGTTGCTCTTGCGAGACGCCATTCTTCTGAGCCAGCTGACGCAGCTTGGCGCTGTTCTCCCGCTGCCAGCGATCAAAGTCCTGCGAGGTGAAGCTATTCTGATGTATGAGCCAATCAAGACGACCACGCTCCTGACGCTGCCAGGCGCTGGCATCCTGAACCTGTGCCTGATACTGACCCAACAGCGCCTGATAACGCGCCAGCTCACGGCGATGGAACTCCAACAGAGCAGGTAAAGTCGTATGATAGCGATGCGCCACGGCCAGCAAGCGATCTTCATGCTGATGCTGCCAATCTTCCAAGCGTTGCGGCGAGGTTAGATACCAGAAGAAGTGCTCACGCTCCTCGCGCTTCCATTGCTCATCGCGCGGCACGGACGATTGGCCAAAAGGACGCGAATTATCGTAGACCAACTGACCGTCCTCCCAGCGTTGCTGCGACTCGGAGCCATCCACAGAGCTGGTGCCGTCGGCGTGCGTGGTTATGGTCTTATTGAAGCGCCTAACTGTGACCGTGGAACTCGAACCGGGCGAACTCACCTGGCTAAAGGATGGCACCGCACTCATTTGACTGTATGACGGTGAACCTCTGCCACCATCGAGGCTAACCACCGATCTGTAACCGACCACTGTTGGCTCCATGCGCTGTCCAATCCAGTCCTGCAGTGACGACGACTGACGGGTCAACGTGGTGCTGCTGCTGCTGGCGGGCAGAGAGATCGAGCTCTGGCCGTAGTGGCCATGGGTCAGCTGGGCGGCTGCATTGCTGCCATAGCTATTCGTCAGCTTGGAGGCCTCTGTGCAGTTGCGATGCACCACATAGGTCTTGCCATCGATTACCTTGACCTCGGCCGGATACGCATAGTTCTTGACCTCATCGAAGCCCGTCAAGTCAACGGGGTGAAACGGATTCAGGTCCACGGTCTGCTGTACACCACCCGTGGCATAGTTCTCCAGCACCTCGGCCGCCTTGGCATCGAAAAACGCAGGCTGCGCAATGTTGTTGTAGCTAATAAGTCCCTGGCGCATATCGTTCACCAGCTGCTGGCTGATCTGCAGACAGAGAGCGTCCAGCTCGCTTGCACTCTTACCACTTAATTGCAGTATATTAGCTGGAAAACAATACAATTACCATAATAGTTAGTTATTTATAAAGCTAAACCAATATAAATAAGAATGAAAAGTTAATTTTCTATTTAGCTGCCCTTCTCTGTGATTTTCATGAAATTTAGTAATGCTTACAGACGTCCGATTTTTTTTCATCTGATATGGAATCACAGCGTGTCAGGGACACCAAATAATGATGTCACTTTTTTTAAGACTCGAATGGCGAAAGTAATCTATTAAAATTATATTCATATAATATTCAGTATGCTCATGGTTTTTCCCAAATTAATTACGTTATCTCTAACAGAATGTCTAAGTAAACCGATTAAGGTATTATTTTGACCTCAAAATATACTTTAAATATACTAATCTTTTCTTTTAATGGCATTTTTTTGGGATTGCTGGTTTCTTGTATCAGTGTTTCACAACAAGTACAATTTCTTTTGCCTAGTTTTTGTTTTTATATGAATCAATGAACCTTAGAACATAAATTACCTCTAAAATTGTATTCTATAAACGCCACTTCCGGTTGTCAGTTATAATATATAATATTGAACTACCGCAGTTTTATATTAGACTTTAATAAATATTGTCGAACATTTTGTTGATGATTGCAAATGATTGAAGCCCAAGACTAACCAGATATATATATACATTTTGGCTATTGGCGTCTGATATGATATACAAATGCCTAGATCATGTATAATTGGTTTTTAATTTGACAAATGAAGATGATCTGCTGTACTTACTGCTCCAATTAGGAACAGACCCCAACTTACCGCTCCAGGCCAGCGAATGGCCCAAGCCATTGCTGCCGCCCGTGGACATGGCATTGTATTCCTGCGTTAGCCGATTGGCAAACTCGCGAACCTCATTCAAATGACTGTAGGCCCAGCTGCTAAGCTGGGATGGGGACTGCAGCAGGGCCTGCGATTGTCCGCCGCCGAATGATGAGGAGGAGCTGGTCCTAAAGCTGGATCTGTAGCTGCTGTAGCCTTGGCAACTCGCGATTGCCAAGAGCAGCGCACACACGCCCAGAGCTCGCATTCTGGGCTAGCTGGAAAATCGGAAAGAAAACTGTGTCATTCATAAATAGTAAATGTGCTAATGATTAAATGTAGTTTTATATATACTTAAGTTACGCAGTCGGCTCGAGCCGAAAAGCTCTACTTAATAAGTCAAAAGTTTTGTATTTTTTGGTGCTACGAGGTGCCTTGGGCGATAAGCAGAGCTCAAATCTAGTTCAGTCTATAGCCAGGGATTATCACCCAGCTGAGGGGCACAAAAGGTTAGCCAGCCGATAATTTTAATGTTACTTGGCACACAGTTTTTATTTTATTTTTTTTTTTTTTTATATTTTTTAAAGCAACTCGCTAAAGTCTTTTGGCTGCTTCACATTTTCATAATTATTTAATATAAGTATTTTATAAATTTGTTTGTTGAGCATTATTTTTCATCCGGTACTTAACGATCTGTTTGTTGATAAGTCTTTAATGCCTACGTGGTAATTTTGTTTTTTTACACATTCTCTTAATGAAATTTAAAAAACAAATGCTATGTCCACAATATGTGCAATATATAGATTTGCTCTGCAACAGCATTGGCCCATAAATCAACAGCTTTGATAGCTAAACAATGCTCCAATTGGGTCACATTTTGGGACTATAAACATCCCGAATTGAATTTTTATTTCTGGAACAACTAATTTTGGGGCTAGTGCAGGTTGTGGCCAGAGCGCAGGCGGCGGCTATTTTTGGATGCTGTTCGCAGTGCGATATATACAAATAAAACTGCAATTCTGATTTTATATATATACAATACATATATATTTTGTTTTTTGTTGTACTCACTCTCACTTGTGTTCGCACTGTGAGCGCTGTAATTGCGCTCTATTGCTTGTATTTGAACTGATTAGAGTTTGCAGGATCTTTCACTTTCACTATCAGCGCTTTAACCGTTACTTAATTCCACCTATTCCACCGATTTCCAAACGTTGCGCTGCGTTGCGCTGCCGAACAGCAACTGGCCGCCGAGCGCATAGCGTGAAGCTTTTATTAGAAAATTTTCGAGAGATGCCCCAAAAGAGCGGACGGCATGTTGTTATCAATTGAACCACCCCGTTGAGTTAGTGCTGAGAATTTTGGAAAAAAAAAACAACTAACAACTAATAAGAAAACTAAGATCGTATTGAACGTCATAGTTCAAAGACAAAAAAACCTGTATGTGATCTTCTAATGAGCTCATTTGCCATATCATACATATGTGAGTCACAAGCCGGTAGCTCTGACCGATTTGATTTTGTTTACACCCAATGACAATAGATCAAAAATAAGTGAATTTATTGCGAATCCATATAAGCACATGATCTCATATAAGCTCCTGAGCAGCCGGAGAGCATTCGTTACATGACAGCGACATGCACATTCCATCTGTGATGGATGTCGCGGGAGGCGCGTCATTTGCGTGGGGGTCAGAAGTGTTTGGGTATTTAAAAGTGATTCAAAACAATTAGGAATAAAATAGATGCTTGCATATATGCAAAATTTACTGACCTTGCAAAAGCTTTGAATTTTGTCATTTCCATTGAATTTGCTAAACCAAAAAGTAAATTTAAAAAAAAAACCGGTAAGGGAAAAACCATAGAGGTATATTTTTCGCATCCTATTTGATATTGAAAGTAAATATTTAGAACAAGTTCTTTGCATTAGCAACCACAAGGCTATTAGCCAATTTAATTTTCAGCTTTGTGCCACAATCATTTTCATAAATCAATAAATGTTTGACAAATGCTTTGCTTAAAAAATATGTTTGCAACATGTTGTTGCGACAATTGGACAAAAGTAAAATTAATGAACGAAATAACGCAGCCAATAAATAAGTGGGTTAGTCATTTACGTTAGGAGTTCTGAGAACTTTATTTGCTTGAATAATATTTTGCATTCGTTTTCAAACTTATGACCGGTATCCGGTTTTGCTTTTGCACAACTTTAACGATGTGACTAATTCAAGATCTACTAGCGCCATCTAGCGACATTAAGTTCAGGCGCGCAGGTGTCAGCTGTTTTAAAAAACAGTGCTGACAAGCGTGTAAATTGTGTGCTAGAGATGAGGCCGACTTATAGCAAAACGTGCAGAGACATGTTTGTTTTCCATATTTTTATAATATCCCTCCAACCGAATACATATACCTGCTATTTGAATAATCTAGCATACTGCGCTTGATTATATTATAAATAATAGACTATATTCAAAAATTTTTTAAAACTTAACTCGGCCTTTTTAGTTAATTTTTCCATATTCATCGTACTCTTTTGGACATATTGAGCACGCTGCCATCACCAGTAAATGCCATGGTATCTATGAAATACGTGGTTGATTTGTTGTCAATACGCCCATTTACTGCCTAAAATGTATAAGCTGAGCAGCGTGTACAAAACTAATGTAAAGCAGAAACTAGCCGACAACTAAAATAGGCCACAAAAACATTGGTAAGCGCGGCCGAGACAAACTGCAGAATCAGATTCAACAACATTGTTCCCACAGGCCATGGCAAAAGCCAAAGCGAAGCAGGAGCCGCAACAGCCACGACAAACGCTTCAGGCAACGTATCGTTTTGTCCTGTTCTTCATAGCTGGCAGCTTGGCAGCGTTTGCCTTCCATGCGCTGACCTCGTCATCGGGTTCCCTAATGGGCTGGCGGCTGCGATTGCATCACCTGCCCACGGCCCATTATTTACAGACGCGCGACGAATTTGCGGTATATTCGGTGGATGAGCTAAACGCATTCAAGGAGTTCTACGACAAGAGCATCAGTGACAGCGTGGGCGCCAGCTTCACTGAGGCGGAGCAGACCAACATCAAGGAGGCGATGGGCGCACTGCGTCTCGCCCAAGAGATGTACATGGCAGGCAAGGATGACAAGGCAGCACGGCTGTTTGAGCACGCACTCGCACTGGCGCCCAAACATCCGGAGGTGCTGCTGCGCTACGGCGAATTCCTCGAGCATAATCAGCGTAATATTGTACTGGCGGATCAGTACTATTTCCAGGCTCTCTGCATCAGTCCGAGCAATTCGGAGGCCTTGGCCAATCGCCAGCGCACGGCCGACGTGGTGCAGACGCTGGACGAGCGCCGTCTGATATCGCTGGATGAGAAACGCGACGCATTGTCCGCCATACACGAGGCCAACTCGGCACTGCGTCGCGCCAAGAAGGAGGCATACTTTCAGCACATTTACCATTCGGTTGGCATTGAGGGCAACACCATGACGCTTGCACAGACGCGCTCGGTGCTGGAGACCCGCATGGCTGTCGACGGCAAGTCGATAGATGAGCACAACGAAATTCTTGGCATGGACTTGGCCATGAAATACATTAATGCGAGTCTCGTGCAAAAGTAAGTTGATCGCGATGTAGTCTAGGCTGTAGTTTGTCTGAAAATTATGACTTTTCTAATTGCTCCATTTCAGATTAGAAATCACGCTTAAGGACATTTTGGAGCTACATCGCCGTGTGCTGGGCCATGTGGATCCCATTGAAGGTGGCGAATTTCGTCGCAATCAGGTCTATGTGGGCGGTCATGTGCCGCCGGGCCCCGGGGATTTGGCAATTTTAATGCAACGCTTCGAGCATTGGCTAAACTCCGAGCACAGCAATTCGCTGCATCCGGTCAAGTGAGTTTCTCATATAAGCTACTCAGACCAGGACCAGCAGCTCTCAACTCTCAACTTTCCTTTACAGCTATGCAGCCCTCGCGCATTACAAACTGGTGCACATTCATCCCTTTGTTGATGGCAACGGACGCACCTCACGTCTGCTGATGAACACGCTCCTTATGCGCGCGGGCTACCCGCCTGTCATCATACCCAAACAGCAGCGCAGCAAATACTATCATTTCCTTAAGCTGGCCAACGAGGGCGACATTCGGCCCTTTGTGCGGTTCATTGCCGATTGCACCGAGAAGACATTGGACTTGTATTTGTGGGCCACCAGCGATCTGCCACAGCAAATTCCGATGCTCATCCAAACGGAGAGCGAGGGCCATGTATTGGCTCAGCTGCAGCCGCACATTGCGCAAAGCATCCCGGAGCTACATGAGGCGGGCTCGAGTTCGGACTTGGGCTCGGGCGCAGATCCCATTCGAGTGCCCTGACACCCAATGCAAAGGCTAACCCAGTGTTTGCTCAATATTATTAGAAAAATGTCTATTGTATTTTGTGAGTTTTAGCATCAAATTTGTGTATATTTGTAATTTATTCAACAACTAAACCAAGCCGTTTGTCAGACTGTGATCGTATTTAAGTTAAAAGATTTAACCAAAAATTGTAACAAAATGCTTTATCAAAAGCATGATAATAACTAACGCACAAAGGCTAATAATAATGTATATACGACTATCAGTAATACACTTTTTTAAATAATGTTTCTGTAGACGAATGGGTTTGGAAAATTTCACTGCCCGACTGCGGAAAATGTGCTGAAAACTGTATTTAAACTTATTTTTCAATCAGCGCACCAAATCAATGAACACGCATTTTTATTAATTTTCTGTTTTTGTAAGTGTATGTGTGTATGTATATGTGCACGCATGCATGTCTGCCTAAAGGTTCTCATTTACACTGTGCATTAACAAATTGCGCTTGCATTTGTATACATGTATTTTGTATGAATGTATTGGAGTTTGCATGTCTGTTTGTATATGCAAATGTATGCATATATATTGGGTTTGCTCTTTATGCAAACGAATAATGCTTAATAATAAGCTTATTTTTATTTCCTAACATTGGGACTTACCTCTCCAATACATATTTATAATAGTTCAGCCAATTTCATTACACCGTTATATATGCATGCATGTGCATACGTATTTATATATACATACATGCATACATACATATACATATATATATGTATAACCGTTATTCAAAGTTTACACTAACCGCCGACGCTATTAAAATGCAAAAATAATTGTTGTTTTTTATTAATTTAATTTGATTAATCTTTGATTAATTTATCTTGTATGTGTATTATATTTATATTTTACGTAATTAACTTATTCGACGCCGCCGACCATGCTGCTTCTTCTAATGCGAAAGATAACGGCGAATTTGCCTTAAAAGGAAATCAAGCTCAAAAAAATAATGAGCAATAATAAATTTGCGTTCCCATTTTATATTGTTGTAAATACATTTTAACAAATGTACATACATATTTATTTATCTGTTACTATTAGTGTTCCACTATCCATTTAATTATTTATTTATTGCCCTACAAGCTGTTCAGTCGCAATTTATGCAAATCTTAATAAATCATATCAAATATTGAATAAAAAGTTAGTTTATTGCAAAACGTTTCAATTAAAGCTAGATACATAAAAGTTTGATCTTTGATCAGCAATATTGCACATTGATTATATATATCACGCAATTAATAAGCAGCTGTTTATAAGCTTTGAAGTACACGGCTGTTCGAACAGTTCTGATCATTTGATAAAATTAATAATAATGATGATGAAGGCACTAATTCGCTCACATCTTACAAAACTTAATTGACTATTAAGAGAATATAACAATTTAAGACTTGTTTTTGGTTTCCTTAAGGTTCTTTTGCAATTTTACAACTTGGCGCGCTGTAGATAATTCTTGTAGGTGACATCACGCCACCAATATGGGCGCTCGTACACACCTGGCGTGGACACAATAGTTCGTTGCAAATGCTGATATACCTGTTGATTAGAGAGAGAACGTTAGCGCCGACTTTTTGCAAACAATTTTGGCTACATACATTGCCATCGCTCATGCCCAGCGGAGAGTTAAGAATGAAATCAGTGGGTGCGATGGCATCCACTAGAGCAATCGCTTCGTTCTTTAGCACGGGCAGCAGCTCCAGTATACCCTGCTGGTACAGTTCAATGTGCGAGCTATTGCGGAAGTAGCCACCTTGATAGAACAGAGCGGAGTATTTGGTGACCAAGTTGGCGCCATAGAATGAAAGCAACTTGAGCAGCACCTGCTGCTCGGCAGAGGCGGGCAGACTGTTCACAAACTTGTAGAACACATAGTAAATGGTGCGCTGTGGATATCAAAGGTATATTAGTTACAACATTGATCAAATGCCCTTAAAGAATGAGTCGCACCTCTGCATAGATAATGGATAGTTGCTGAGCGGCGAACACTTGAATATTGTTGCGTGTCTCAAATGCATCCTTGCCGGCGAACTGCAGCTGCTCCACACGCTTAACAGTTGCATCCAGCTGCCAGGCGGTAAGCCAGTTAAGAGCCTTAAGCAAATCTGCAAGAGGATAAAATGGGTGAAAAATGTATCTTTCTACTAAAAGGGTGCAATAAATAATCACGCACTGTGCACGTCGAGAGCATGGGCGGCGTTATGCTCCTGCCCCTGGGTCTGCAGAATGACATTCATGTCATTGAGAAATGAGACTGTCTGCAAGGGCGAAACATCCACAAAGTTCGCATTGCTGCGCCGCAAGCTAATTAGCCAATTGGATGCCTGCTGTATGAGCGTATTGTTTTCACCCTCATACGTGCAATTGGCATCATTGTCGTTCCTCAGATCGCCCAAGCCGGATGCCCGTAGATAGCCATGACCGCCGCAAGCTTCACGACATTCCTGGATGCCATCACGAGCCGCCCAGGTGGCGCAAGGTTTCATCGCTGACGAGATTGCATGTATTTCCATGCCCTCCTTGGACGTATCCTCGCCCATCATGCCCCTGATGGTCATATCCACATTAGCCTTGCCTATCCATAGAGTGGCCACGCGCAAAGCTATTGTCGCTGCCAGATGTGGCATCAGGCGATACTGCTGCGACTGATACTCAATCACTGGCCATTCCAGCTTACTGTCAGTGGGTCCGAATTGCCGACGACTCGCCGAATACCGTGTGGCAATGCAAATGGCCTTGCTGAGCGCCACATATGTAATAGCCGTGATATTAACTCGACCCGTAGACAGAGCGCCTAGCGAGGCACCCAGACGTTTGCGCTGATCCTTGATGGGGCTGCTGTAATTGCCCTGAGCATCAATATCACCCGTCTTGGAAAGCAAATTCGCTTTGGGTATGCGATATTGATTGAACATCACGAATCTGTAAGTTTATATTTGTATAGATTAGATTAGATTATAGATTATCCAAGGTTTTAAAGTGTTGTTTCAGAATAATATAAAGGTTGACATATACATAGGTAGAATTTTACGCACCCATTGTCAATGCCATTGAGGCCAATTTTCTCGCCCAAGTCGCCAACGGTGACGCCTGGGAACGGCAACAGTGTGCGCTCGTCGCGAATGGGCACCAGGAATGCATTCAAGCCCTGATGCTTATCGTCCGGCACGTACAGCTGTGCGTAGACAATCGCATGGGTGCAGGTCTTGCCCAGATTACCTACCCAGCACTTAGCTGCCTCAAAGTCTGGCGTATGTATAACAAATTCCTGCGTTTTGACATCATAAGTAGCGCGGGTTCGCATGCCTGTTGATAAGATAGAAGAATTAAAATAAGGCTAAGCATATAATATTCTACAACTACCATTTGCGTTCGTTCCATGAGAGATCTCAGTTAGGGCATAGGCGCCCAATATGCGATTATCGGATATTTTAGCCACATATTTGCCCAGGCGTCCTGTGCCATTGGATACCAAGGTGCTGGGGAACATGCCGTTGGAGAGCCCGAACTTGACAGAGAAGCTGAAATCATAACTGAATATTGCCTGTCCAAAGGCCAACAGCAAATGGGGCGTTGATAGATACTAAAACGAAAAAGTTATAAATAAAGGTTAATTGCCGGTTGCCAACTGGGCTTTAATTGCAGTCAAACCCAACCTCATTGACATCGAAGAACTTTTGCTCCCAGAGTAAGTGGTGGCGCTTGTTTGCCAGCTCCCTTGTACGCTCCAGATTGGGTGCTTCCGGTTCGCGCTGATAATCAGGATGTTGCTCCATCCATTGCCATATTTTGTGCTGTTTGGTATTTTTAATTTTATTAAGGTAAGTTTAGATTAGTGAACGTTACGATAAGATGACACAACCTAAATGCTATGCCAAGTGTTTGGGCAATCGAACACTTTTTAGATAAGAAGTTCCTAATCAATGGTACAGTGAAACCTGCCTAAAACGATATTTCTTCTCTATTTATTTAACTGACTCTAGCTGTTATTATTCGTATTTGTTGTGTGTTGTTTTTATACCCTGAACCCACTAAAAATGGGTAAAAAGGGTGTATTGTATTTGTACAAAATGTAAATGTATGTAACAGGCAGAAGGAAGCATATCCGACCCCATAAAGTATATATATTCTTGATCAGCATCAATAGCCGAGTCGATCTAGCCATGTCCGTCTGTCTGTCCGTCCGTTCATCCGTCCCTCCGTCCATCCGTCCATCCGTCCGTCCGTCCATCCGTCCCTCCGTCCATCCTCCGTCTGTCCGTATGTATGAACGCAAGGATCTCAGAACCCATAAAAGCTAGAGACTTGAAATTAAGCTGTAGGTCCTCCTAGTGCCCGCGCAGATCGAGTTTGTTTCCAATATTCGTTAACTTGTCCCGTTTCCAAGTAATCGATAAACATGTATATCAAAATCCTGTTTTTTGAGCAATTTTGGTAAATAATAAGAGCTAGAGTCACCAAACTGGACATGTAGCTTCTAGAATAGTATATATATTTGCATTTGGTGTTGGAAGAAGAGGGTATCCCCTAGTCGGGAGCTTCCGACTAGAACCTCTTACTTGTTTAAAGTTGACTATGGGACACGTGTCTTTTAAATATTTGCATATAGAAAAGTTATGCCTTCAAGATTTCAAAATCTTCGATGATATAAATAAATCTACTTTAATTATTGTCCCAACTATTACAAGCTCTCGCACTTTGATCTCTAAGCAATTAGTCTGGTTTTTTCAACATAGGTCATTAGCTTTTGAGAGTCTTTCAATTAAAATGATAATCAGATGATAATAATAATTAGATGACAAGTTCTTTTCAAAACAAACAAAAAATCGTGTCACTTAATGAGCAAAGAGAAATTAAACTTTGGATCTCTTGAACCTAACAGGTTTTTTTTCTTTCGCGATTAAAGCGGACATTGAACTTTGTAACACGGCTGAACTTTAAGTGCATGTTATTGAATATTACATTCAAAGGGAGTCGATTTAAAGTTGAATTTCATGTAGGAGTACTTTACCTTTAGACGTATGTGCTCCTCGCCCTCCAGCAGTACATTCATACGCTTGTAGCAGAAGCTCGCTTTTTGGCGATATTCCTCCAGGGGACCGCTCCGAAAGTTGGGGAAAATCTTCTTGTCCTCGTATATATTCTTCGGCTCGGCATTCTGCTTGTCGCTATAATAATCCACTAAAGATTTAAGTATATCGCTCAAGTGGTTTGCGGGCGCAGGGCTTTCGCTTTGTTCGTTGTCCATTGCGGACGCGAACACAAGTGAAACAATTAACAGTTGCATTAATTTACTCACTTGGTAATTTTAGATGCAACCATGTTTGGAGCTGGCGCCTTTCCTGGCTGGTTTAGATGCGTTAACGGTCAGCGATACGCTTAAACTGTTTCAATAATTCACAAAGCTGCGCTATTTAGAATAGTTTAGGGGCGCTGCTGCGCTTATCCGCTGTTTTTAATTTTTACGATCATTAAACCGAAATAGCCGGCCTGTTTCCGTTGGCCACGAAGAATCGTTATTGCCGTCGCGTAGGCCAAGTGGTGTTTGTACACTCAACCGTAACTGATAAGCGGCATGATAACACGTTTGTGTTGGCCAACCTTTTACATATATAAATTCTTTATATGTGTGATAAATGGCATTAGCCAAGTTTTTTTTTTGCTGGTTTTTTAATTTTTGTCAATTTCTTTTAGCCAATAAAAAAAAGTCGTTTGACCAGCAGCTGTTTAGTACAGTGTTGTACAGCGGTCAAATGTGGCGCTGTGCAACGGTCACACTGACAGCGCACACAGCTCGTTAATTTGAATTGCAGCGAACATATAAATTTAAAATTGATTTTTCAACAGAACTTATAGTTTTTATAAATTGGTATAAAAACGACACAAATTAAGATCGACATGTACATGTACTCGCATTTTTATTTCAACTTACACAATTAGGTAACATGCACGGCATTCGCTTGGCTATTCAAATAAAATTCTATATATTGTTTATATTGTTGATTATCATTATTATGCGCTTAACTTTAAATGTTTATCGCTAACTTTTTTTGCAGCATTAATTTCATAGTCTAAACGGAATTTTAATGATATTGTACTTATGATGATCTTTTATTAAAAATTATAGCAATAGGCTAAAAATGTATATTTTTTTTACGTTTTAGACCCCGAATTAAACTAATTAGGTAACATGTAGTCATTGATTAGATATTCGTAAATCTCAATATTTTTGCTTTAGCGTCAAAGGCGCACAACGTGTGGCATAATTTCGTTATTTTGTTGATACTATTATTAAAAGCCATATAAAATTAGCTGCGCTACAAATATTACGTTGCTTTTGTATTCATTTATAAGTGTGTTTGTATTAAAGCATCTATAATTTATGTACTTGCTAAAATGGACTAATTGACGCTTTCAAATGAATGTGAAAATTACGTGATATTTGAATCATCTGATACAACCGTATATATATGCCTGTAAAAAGTCCTAATTCACAAATTTCGTTTTGGCTTCACATTGTTACAAATATATATATATAGATATACATATATATATATATATATGTATATTGATTGATATACTAGAAAATAAACAGATAAATAGACAAACAATTAAACGTTAAAATTGTGCTAATACGAAATACAATTAAAACCAAACTAAACTTTTTGCTAAATAAAACTAAACGAGATTGCAAATTTATGGGCCTAAAAAAATATATCCGGCGTGTCAAATAGATTCAAACTCTTCTCCATCAGTGTGCCCGACAATAGTCCCAAATCCGCCTGCTCCTCCTGGACGCCCCGTGCGCTGGGCGACGTTGTTGCCAGAGAGCCAACGCCACTCTGCGCATTCGGCTCATATCATCGACTCTGACAGGAGCTGGCCGCAGACGAGTTCGATGAGAAGGCAGACTGCAAGCTGGTCATGGAGCCCTTGTAATTAACCGAGCTAAGCACTTCGTAGAATATATTCAGCTGTGCACCCGATGGACTGAACCAATGCATTAGATAGCTGTCATTGTGATGCATTACATGCGAGCCCTGCACACTCTCTTTGTGTCGACAGATGAGAGTTGGTTCCTCTCTGAAGAAGTTGACACCTTCGACAAAGTCCTGAAGATCAAAATATGAGACAGCCGAATCTGTGAAAAAAGTCAAATTTTTGTTTATTTTAAATGAAAAACTAGTTTACTTGATTTACGCACCATTCTTGTCGGGCAGCTCTTCGGTGACGCGATAGAGCGTAAAGTGCAAATCATTGCGTAAAACATCAAAGTCCCAGGTGAGCACACTCTTTGGATCCATATTGCGTATGAGCAGTTCGTGTGTGAAGCCCGCCTTAAGCTCAACTGTCTTATAGAGATTTTTATGATCGTGCTGATGAGCGGCAGACAAACGCTTGCCCTCATTGGGAAGGTCAACAACGCAGGCGGAAGCGGCGCGTGAAGCAACGGGCGTCTCATCATCGTGATCCTCCAATGAGTTCATTTTGTAAAGCGTCTTCGGCACAAGGCCGCCCTCGTGTATCATGGTCTGTTATGGAAAAAATGCGCAACTTTTAGTGTCAATCAAAGTGGGTTTGGCATATGCTTGGCTAAGCTTTGTTTTTTGTTTGTTGTTCATTCAAGGTACAAGGTACAAAAGTGTGCGAGTGCACAGACAATTGAAGGACCGCACGGACGCTGGGCACAATGAAAGGATATGCAGAGCAGCAACAAAACGCAATTATAGTACATATTTATAGACTTGACATAGTTCGCAAAACAAAGGACAGAGAAACAAAGTGAACAGCATATGACAAAATGTTTTAGATACCTAAATTTTAAGCTAGTTGCCTTGAGGTCAATGTTGGCTTGCCAACAAGATATAAACACCAAAATGTAAGCGGGTTGTTTGTATAGCTCTTTCTAGAACCGTCCCGGTTCCATCGTTAGCCGACTCTAGGTTTGCAAGCCCTTGTCCTCATTTCGAACGAAAACGCCAAAGGAAGCAAAACCAAAGTCTTATTTTGATGTGTTTACTCTTGAGGCACAGTCACCGTGAACACAATGTACATATATGACAACGAAAACATAATAGACGGCAATCTATATATACGTATGATTGAATAACGTGATTTGGCTTAGGAGAGTTGAGAAGCTGCTTACACAATCGCATTCAGCTAAATAACAATGCGTTAGATATTTTTTATTAATTGGTTCCACATGCGTTAAATGCGTCTAAACAGCGCCGAAAAGTTCAAAAGGGGTGGGAATTGGATAAACAAAGTTACGTAAATAACAGTAAAATCATTATCATGTATATATATATATATACAAAATTAATTGTTAATCGTTATGTATACAAAGGTTAACAGACAATTTTTGACTAATATTCAATGAGGTCAGTTGCTGTAAATTACCTTGCAGGGCCCGCCCAGAAAATCGGGCACAATTTCCTCATCAATATACTGAGCGAGTCCGTCCTTCATGTGCTCACAGTCCGGGCCATAGAACAAGAACTTTGAGCGTGTGTGTTCGTCTATGAAAAATGTGGGGCATAAGAAAAATTGTTGTCAACAATTGTTGTTGTGTTTCCCAACTCACCTATGAAAGCGCTGACAATAGTCCAGGCGATGGGGAAGACGCGCGGAGCACGCACCACCAAAACACGGCCCATTGTCTCCGGGTAATTGCGCTCCACGGTCTCGGTGATGTAGAGCAGAGCCTTGATGCCGGGCCGCCACAAATGTCGCATAGACAGACCCTCCAGATCGACCAAGAGCGACCAGTTGAGCACGGGCTTATCCAAGCGCTCGGCTGATTCATTTATCTTCTGTATGCCCTCCTCGCAAATGTGCAGAGCCTGTTAATGGAAAAGTGAACATGAATAAGGACAATGTGCAAAGCCAATTGGCGGCAAACTAACCAATCTAAGCAAGTCCTCCATGCCCAGAGACTTGAGCAAGCCTTTCACATCCATGTGACCCAGACGCAGTATGTATATGGGCCGGCCATCCTTGTCGTGATGATGCCAGCCGCCGGGAAAATGATCAACCACAACGGCTGGCTTGTGGTATTCCGCGAGCAGTGAATCGATTCGATGCTCGCGACGCCATTTGAGCGAATCACAGAGCATGGCATAGGCCTGGCTCACGTGCCAGTCGCGTGCTGACAAGAAACGCAAGATGGTCTGATAACTGGGCATGCGCTCCAGATCATCGACACCATCCAGCATTTTTCGCAGCTCCAGCAGCTTGGACTCCTGCATCGGCGATAATTGGCCCAAATTGCGTGCAATAAAATCCCCATCAAGGAGTATATCATGATGCTGTTCTGTCGTTGGCGACTTGGGTGCATCCAGTGGCGGCACCCAGCGCTCCACATGCGTGACGCCCTCCTCTTTGAGCTGGCTGATGAAATACTCAATTATCTCCTTGCCCTTGAGCGTCGTTTGCGTATACTGTTTCATGCCCATCTTCTCCATGGAGTGCTCGAAACCGAAAAAGTTCTTAATGTCCAGCGTGGCCGTCTGATCAAAGCACGTCCAATCGGCATTGTCCGGATGGGCATAGTAGCGGCAACGCTCGAAGATTTCAATGCGCGACGAGAAGCTCTCGTTGACCGCCTCGATGCTCAGCGTGCGATTCGACATGTCCAAGAAATTGTGCTGCAGAAAGTATACAAAGTCGACGCCAATCAATTTCTTAAAGATATACGGCGCATCGACGGCCAGCTTGCAGCGTCGACTTGTATTCCGCTTGGCCCCGTTCTCCAGGCACTCGTCCTTGATGATTTCGCAGTCCAGCACAATGGGCATTTGTGGGCATTTCGGAAAGCGTCGCTCGTAGGCCTAACAATGAGAAATGGCAGATGTAAATGATATGCTCCTCTATTGTCGGCCGGCTGGCTGCCAATGGGCTCTTGCCCTTGAACGGGGGCCAATTTATGACACGTAAATGTACATGAACTTGGCCCGGGGCCACAGACTGTACAGATATCGATATAAATGCATATATGTGTACAAATCTATAAATATATGTGCATGTATGCCAAATATTTGCAAAATTAGTGCCAAGTTATAAAACAGCTGCCCGTTTATTTACCCTTTGTATGCCCTGTTGGAGGGTTTTATAATTTTGTCATAAAATTGGCAACGCACAGCAGGCGAGTTCTTCGACCCAATCAAGCATATTCACATATTTCTTTTTTAGCAGCATGAACAGCTGAGTCGAGTTTCTATGCAAACATGTATTTCAGCTCTCATCGTGACCACACAGAACTAAATTAAAGTTTGTTGTGGGATTTTTCATAAGGGGGATTAAATTTAGCATTTAACGTAAATAGCTTTAAAAGCGCGTTGCAGAAATCTTTTTATACCCTGCACCCATTAAAAATGGGTAAAAGGGGTATAATGTTTTTGTGCAAAAAGTAAATGTATGTGACAGGCAGAAGAAAGCATCTCCGACCCCATTAAGTATATATATTCTTGATCAGCATCAATAGCCGAGTCGATCTAGCCATGTCCGTCTGTCTGTCCGTCCGTCCGTCCGTCTGTCCGTCTGTCCGTCCGTCTGTCCGCCTGTCCGTCCGTCTGTCCGTCCAAGGATCTCAGAACCTATAAGAGCTAGAGACTTTAAAGGTCCTCTTAGTGCCCGCGCAGATCGAATTTGTTTCCAATATTCGATAACTTGCCCCGTTTCCAAGTAATCGATAAAAATCGATATCGAAATCCTGTTTTTTGAGCAATTTTGGTAAATAATAAGAGCTAGAGTCACTAAACTGGACATGTAGCTTCTAGAATAGTATATACATATATCTGCATTTGGTGTTGGAAGAAGAGGGTTCAGGGTATCCCCTAATCGGGAGCTCCCGACTAGAATCTCTTGTTATTGATATTGCACAGAGATTTAAGCTAAACAAATTTCGATTCTTTATGGCTCTTGCTTAATGCTAGAACCTCATTACCTAGCCAAGGGGGGCGTAAACAAACAAATGCGGCGCATTCCAGATATTTGTGGCAACAATTTATCTGCATATATGTACATACATACATATCGAATAGGCGTTAACGAATTATTCATCATGTATTTAAACGCAACATTCTCTTTTTTAATTTCTTCAATGCCTTAAATTCCAAGGTCACGGCAGCCGTGTCCTTTGGGGCCGTGAGCGTCAAACCGCTGACATTTTCGAGGGTCGCACGCCAAAGGATAATTAAGTCGGCCGTATAAATATTTGAAAAGTTCAAGGCATACACGAAGACGTGACTGGCACGTGTTGCCTGGGAAAAACTAGGAGAGAAACCAACTTGTTGTCGTGCAACGCAATATTTTCCCTGTTGAACGCTCAATTATTTAGCGGCCGGAGCGTGTGAAAAGCCACATGAGCTAAACTAAAACCAAACTGAGTTTTCCAGTCCCAGTCACACACAATTATAATTGATGTGCCCCAGCAGCCCAGCACGTTCGCAGATTTATAGAGTATTTGGACAGTTATTAATGCCTTGCCTTCCAGACGAAATGTGCTAATTGCACATCGAAAAGTTAGCTATATTTGCCAGCTAACCGTTTTGTTGACGGCTTTCTAGGCCCCCCTCCCAACCCATTAAATACTTGTGTGGAAAGTGTGCAAAATTCACAGCTGTTCCACGTGACGTATGCGTAATAATAATACTTTTGACTGCCGCGCTGACGGCTCGAAGATTGATGCCAAATGGAAATTGATGGCCCTGAGCATTGCACTTACCCTACTTCTTCTACTGCCTCCACGCTGTTACGTCAATAACAAACAAAAACAAATACAAAAAAAAAGGAATATGTGTATATAAATAGGTAAAAAACAATCTCACAATTGCCATATTGTGTCGAGTTGTGGCTAAATATAGTTGACATTTACGACAGGTCTTCCGATTGCTAAATAGGTCTTGCATCAATAAATTTGTGCGTGGGCGCTTTTATGCCATTTTTGAAACGTTTTATTCCCGCTTCTTGTTTATCATTTTAGTTCAATATTTGTTCTATCATGATACACAAATTTTGTGCCAAAAAAAAAGTATTATTTATTGACAAAACGAGGATTTGGAAGGAAGAAGTAAATGGGAAAAATCTTGACTTCTGGAAAATTGGAATCGAAATTCGCTGTGTTTTAATAATAAATAATAAACTATGATTCAGAGATATACACAAAAAGATTTGTCACAAGCGGAAAATGTGAGAAAAAAAAATAATTTAGACGGCTAAATTGCGCTTCTCTAGATAAGCATCTGTGCCATATTGAAAGTATATTATGCTTTAGGCAACCTTTGGTCAGGAAATGATAAATTTTAGCCATGGGCTAACCTAGAGTTATTGATAAGAGCTCGCTGTCCATAATTGAATAATGAATGAAATTTTATTATTTTTAGGCCCCCCCAATAATTTCCGCTACATGATTTTGTTGCGTCCGCTTTGGTCAAATCAATCAATTATTAACTTATGTTAGTTTTTAGTCATTCCCTTTGAATGTATTTAAATGAAACTACAAGCTTAACTTTCTCTCTGTAGGCCAAATAGACAACGTGCCAGTCAAAAACGTGACCATTTCGCCCGAGGGCTGATATCGTGTCTGGTATAAAGCGATTATTTTTACTGTTAAGCCAATTAGTTTGTTTTACTGTAGGCAACAAAAAAAAACTGCGCAATGAGATTTCAGTTTTCAGTTTTTTTTGCTTTTTTTTTTAATTCTAGAGTCAATGACTTTTGCCTTGGTGGCCTTTGTGTCGTCCACAAAGCAATTGTTGCACCCAACGTTGAATGCAAAATACATACTACAAAATGATAATAAATAAATTTGTTTGTCTGCCGCGCAACACTCAATTAATGCGCCATTTGCCGGCACAATAAATTATGCTAAACTTAATTAAATAAGCAGCCCAACTGCGTTCTGGTTACAGCGATAAGGCCAAAACACGTTAGCCAGTCGTTTATCGACGAAAAAAAAAATGGTGAGCCAATTAGTGAATAGAGCTGATATGGTGCGGGGTGATCCGTCGATATGTTATCAGCTCGAATGCTCTGTTTAGCCTGGCAGAGAGTATTATGATTTTTTTTTTTTACGAAATTTGTTGCCCTTAGAGATAGCAGCAGGTGGAAATTTTACGAAATTTGTTGCCATTGGTGATAACATGTGGAGGCAGAAAAAATAGTCAAGCATATTTTTCGCACTGTACTTCAGCAACAAACTAAACACACTGTAAAAAATTGTGCTTTCATTGTCAATCGTTGTGCTTTTAAATTCAAAACATTTATGGAAGTACTTTAATATCAGTCAAAAAAAGTACAAATTTAGAAATAATAAATATAAATTGAATATATTCCAAATCAGAATTGGACTAAAAAACTATTTATTCACAATTTGCAGTGCAGTTCACGTAAGAAGTTAAGCTGCCCGCAGGCTGAGGGCGGGAATAGCTCTGTGGCAAGGCGACCGCTTGGAAAATGACAAAACCCCGGTTCGTTTCCGGAAGCAGATATACGATTATTTATTCATATTGAATGCAACATGTTCGTGCTCTAAATAAACTCAGATCGAATCTGTATTCAGCTGCGCCTGTTGCGTTGCTATCATGTGATCTAAGGGGAGTTTATTTGTACCTTTCTCGCCTATTCAAAATATCTGTTTAATGTGTCAGGGAAGAGTATTAAGTCTTCGGCAGCCCTGAGATACACAACTGTTCAAACTGGCTGGTTTTTTTTTTTGTGAAGTGTTATGTCTCATTTCGTTGATTGTCGTATATTGTGTACAATGGGCCCATAATCGCTTATTTCCTGCCTATCTCAGTCTGAGGCGGATCTGGAATGCAAAACACGAACTGGGCAGCTGACCGCCTACCCCGCCACCCCCTACCCGCACGCTAGAAGCGTGGCGTTCCATTCATGAAATTACATACGCGAGTTATTCAATTGGGCAAATGAGAGAGGCGGCAGAGCGAGACAGCAAGAGAGAGCGCCAAGGTTAATTTTATTTATCCGCTGCATGCGATGCGCAACGGCAAATGACAGCTATAAGAAAAGGTAAGCGCAGGCGGAAGGAATGCAGAGCAGCTGGATGAAAAATGATTCGAGGAAAATGCAGCCCAAACAGCGACAGCTGCTGCGTCTAATTAATGACTTGTAAGCAAATTGCTTTTATATAAAATGAGTTGACATACACGCTTCTGGCGCATGAACAGCAACGCACACACACGCACGCACAGGCACACTCACGAGGTGTGGGCGGTGTATATGACACGCCTACTGCAAATAAGATACACACCTTCATAACGAGCTCAAAGGGATATTTGTAGACGCGCACGGGCGATTGGAATTTTTGCACCATTTTGTTGCTGTTGCTGTTTTATCTCTCGTTGTTGTTGTTGTTGGCACTAGACACTGGTTAAAAATCAATTTTTCTTTTCTCTTCTATTGCACTTTATTCTGCACACATACGCGCCAAAATGCGCCTTTTATTTGCACTCAAATTTTGAGCAATTTTGTATTTTTGTTGTTTGTAACAGTTAAGACAGTTTCAAAATGTGTGCTTATTTCGTTGAAGTGTAGAAAAAAATTATTTTGCTTCTCTGCAGCCCCAGCGCTCGTTGTTGTGCTTGCAACTGCTGCAGCTGGCTGAAAAGAAAGTCTTTCCTTTTTTGTGTACACTCCGCGAATGCTTGACTGTTTTGCTAGCGAAGTAACATATATATATACATATATATCGATATATCGATAAGCTGCACTAGTTTACTATTATATCAAATATCGATGTGTTGCGATGAATTCTGTTAGGGTTCAAATCTTACTGTTAATGGAACACAAGTTCTAAGGTGTTTTGTTCGTTTAGTATTTAAAAACAAAGTAGACTTTTACTCAAATTACAACTTTTCTTACGTAATACATTTAAATTGTTTTTTTTTTTTATGAGCATTATGGATACAAATAGACGCCTTTGCAACAAGCGCGTCTGTCTAACATACATTTTTACATTTTCACTACTTGTCCTCTTTTTCTATCACCTAATGTGGAATAACAGAAAGAGTATAGTGGGTCTTTCGCGGCTACAAGAAGATGTTAACTGTATATCGGTAATTATTAAACTAACGGCATTTTAAACAAAAAATCATAAAAAATACTGTTAATGGCTTTATTTTTGACCTTACAGCAAGCGCTAAAAGTCAATTGCGCTGGACAGAAATATAGCAACCTGCCTTCCGGAAATATAAACTGCCTCGATCGTGATTCTCAGAAATCAATAGGATGCGATGCACGAGAATTGAATGCTTGTGTGGATGCGCTGGTTAAGCGCAAGCTTGGTAATATTATGGATGATGTGTCTAGCCTAAAAAAAAAAGTTATGGAAAGGGGGTGTAACGCGAAGGCAAATAGGGCCCCGGCTCCCAAGACGGAAGCATTGATTTTGGCGCCAACTCGTATAAACTACGCTTCAGAGGAGCTGGGTGCACGTATAATTTATGCAATAGCAAAGCCAATTAGCAAAAGCAGCTTTATTAAGAATCTTCTCGGCCTTGAATTTAGTGCCAACCCGCCAATAAATATGTTGCGCCCGAGTATATTACCAGGATCGTGCTTCGGCTTTCGTGGCACTGAGGCTACGGTGTCTCTGCATTTGGCTAAAGTTATATTTGTGGATGAAATTAGTCTATCGCATGTGGCCAAGGAGATGACTCCCAGTGCATGTGTTAATAATGCGCCAAAAGACTTTGAAGTTTATGTAAGTTCACGATTTTATATTGAAGGTTGCAATCCAAAAGCAAATTGTTGTTTTGTTCTAGGGCTTACCTCCAGATAGCAACAAAAAAGAACTGATAGGTCAGTGGGTTTACGAAAATGATCCTAAGAAACGTACACAGAATTACGTAGCCAAACATAAGCGAATCTTTTGCACATTGGTATTTGTATTTAGGTCAAATCATGGCGGAAATTCCACCTGCGTCTACCGGTAATAACCTATGTTTGATTAAGATAATAACTTTAATAATATTCTATACACAGCGTGGAAGTGTACGGCCGAGTTCCATAGAGAATATGTTATTTAACGTTATTAATTATGAATGTTGAGTTCAAGTTTTATCAAAAACCACGATTTTAACACAAGTTTTAGTTATGAAATTGCTTAGAGTTCAAATTGCTATTGTAATTGTGATATTTTTTTTTAGTAAAACTTCACAACAGATTAATCCAAATATACACAGTGACACATGCATTTAAGTATTTCGATATTCAATATTGTGACTACAAAACTGTGACTTGCCCTATGCGATTGCTTTCGATAGGTATCGGGTACATGGGTACACATTTAACTATCGCCCATCTTCAGGGTGTAGGCTTAAAGTTAGACATGAGCGATAACGATTATCGTTTTGGTTTTGGCAAAGATAAAATTGAAATAAATAAGTTAAAACACGATGGCCTGTGGCGATTGAATCTAAATAACAATAACAATCTTGTGGCGTGCAACTCTACGCATAATTACAGCAGCATCGATGGCGAGGAGCAGGCAAAGCTGCAAAGGACTATGGCAAAAACGAAACAGAAACAGACAACAGCAGCAGCTGCCACAGCAACAACAACAGCAACAGCAACAACAATGCCAATACCAACAGCTACAACAACACCAACAGCGGCGGCGGCGGCAGCGGCAGCAACAACGATAGGCGCTGTTGCTGTGACGCCCACTTGTGTCGCACACATCGAGGACGAGGGCGGAGGAGGATGCGACGGCGCTGCAGCGGATGCCGATGACGGCGACTGCGCTGCTGCAGCTGGCGCAGGCCTAGACACCAGTGATAAGGCAAGTGTTTTTTCTTTATTTTTTTTATTTGTGTACATATATTCACGTTCGGTTCATTGTTATAATGCAATTTTCGCTGCAGCTGAACGGCATCGGCATAGGTGCTGCCTACACGCTGACTGCGCTGCCCGAACTCGATTGTGACTTGGCAGCTGCAGCGGCTGCAGCTGCCTCCGCACTCTCGCCCACCGATGCGGCCATTGGCGGCCTCAGCTCCAGTCGCACCTCGATGAACAACTCCACTGAGAACCTGAGCTATGCCAGCGACAATTACTATGCCGACGATCTCATATTGCTGGACGACGATGAGGACGACGTGGAGGCCGAGGAGATATCACTCAACTCGGATGACTGCGTCTATGCGTATCGCGGTGATGCAGCTGACTTCGACATGGCGGCGCTGGATGCCAGCACTGGCCGTGGCGGACGAAATTTGGAATTTGGTCTGGTGCGCGATGATGAGACCGATTTTCTCGAAATGGATTTCGAGCCGGATCCATCCTCGGAGCTGGAGTTTGCGGCCAATGCACAGGAGGCAGCTGCAGCAGCAGCTGCAGGCCATGCCAATCTGCTGCTCATGCAGCGCGATTATAGTCAGCTACAGAGCGGCCGGCACATGGCTACGCCCACCCAGCCGCGCCAGCTGTACAGTTCACCAATTGAGGAGCTATCAATGCCGCCGCCACAGGAGGCACTGCAGCGTTTGAGCAAGAAATTCGCCCGCATCAGCCTCAATCTGGATCAAATCAAGGCCGATGCGGACGCTGGCTCCGATGGGGATGCAGATGAGCTGCTCTGCGGCAGCAAGGATGATGAGGATTTTGTGGATGCGACCGCCAAACCAGAGGCAAACACGTTGGCACACTCTCTACCCAGCACACTTGTCTACAGCAACTTCAGTCGCAGCACTAGCGTGCCCAGCGAGCATACCCATGCAGCTGAGGAGACTTCGTGCAACTCCAAGCTGACGGGTGCCAAGCCCAAGCGTCTGAGCACGCTTTCCAATTCCTCATCTTTAGTGTCCGCCTCGAAAAGTTGCGCCTCCTCTTCAAAGTCGCGCCGCTCGCAGCCCAGCTATGATGAACGCTGCTACAGCTGCACAGATTTTCGTGCCGTCTCCGCCCAGCAACAGCAGCAACAGGATGTGGCGCCCATGCTGGTCGCAGCGGCGGCTGTCGTAGCGGCCAGTGCGGCCATGGCCAGCAATTCGACGAAATTTGATTTGGGCAGCGGCGAGGAAACCTGCCTCGACTGCCTGGAGAAGGAGTTTTTGGCCAACACCATTGGCAAGGCCCTCGATCTGAGCAGCTGCGCCAAGTGCCGGCGACGCGGCGGCGGACGTGGCAGCAGTCTCTCGCTCTATACGCGCGCCGAGCAGACGCGCTGTCGCAGCGGCTCCCCGGGCTATTTGGATGAATTTGGCGGCTTTTTCAGCTGGCACCATACGGCCGGCGACATGAGTCATTACAACCAAAGGTTTATTTCGTGTGATAATAATTTCGGCGGCATGCAGGTGAGTAAACCAAATGGTTTCCAGGTTTGACAAGGATTAAGATTCGGTTCATGATATAACAAAAAGTGGAATTACGAGCTCACACAACGGCTCAGCTTAAAATAATGTTTGCTTGCAGCTATAATTATTATATATATTGTAAAAGTTTTAATTCCGATCCCGAACCGGCTTGCAGTCTCGAATAATATAAAATCAATTCGAAAACTTGATACCCTTACCCAATATGCCTATATTTTCGATGAAATGTAACAATTGTTCTGATATTAAGTGGATAAACCTTTTATACATTAACTTGTTTTTCTTGTGGCTTATTGGAACAGCTGCTCAAGCAAAGCTTTTCGACTGAACCGCTGGTGGCGCGCCTGTCCACGGCGCATCTGAGTGAGGAGCATCTGGTGCAGGCGCTGGACAAACTTCACATTTCCTACAACGCATCTCTGTTGCACGCCTACTTTGAGCAGCCGCCCCAGGACACAGCCGGTGGCAACCTGAAGCAGCTGCTGCTGCATGCCTCCAAGCAGCAGTGCAACCATCGCAAGCTCAAGAAACTGATCGAACTCGTCACGCAGCAGCAGCCACATCAACAGCAGCTGAATGTCCAATTCAAGCGGGTAAAGTTTATTTACAAGCGATTCCAGTAAGGGTATACACAATTGTTAAACTAACTGTCTTGCAGTCTAACGCTGGCCACGTGGCACTGGTCGCCGTCAAGGTGACTGATATTTTGGCGGCCTGGCAACGGCATCGGGATCTCTATGTGCTGCGGCAATTGGATGCGCGCTTTCATCGCGCCAACGTGCTGGGTGAGCTTTGACCAAACAGCGCCTTGCACCCCATTTAACCAATTAGATTTTCAGGCAAAATTGGACACATTGTGCGTCAGGCACAACAGCAGCAGCAAGAGCCGGCGGTAGCGGCAACTACTTCTGCATCGGCTGCGGCATCAACTTCAATCTCATCCGTGCGCCTCGCGCTGCCCGAATTCTTAATGATACCACAGTATTATGCTTGTGGAGAATTGACATTGACGCGCAAATGCTAAGAGCCGCCCACACACACGCACACATACAAATCACAAACACACCAACACACCAACACACACACACACATCAAACGTTTATGCGTAGCTGCGTTTTGTTAATTTTCAAATTGAGATTTCTTAAATGCAACGCTGTACGTTATGTAGGTCTGTTCTGGTTTTTGTTTCAGCCAAAAAATGTTTAAGCTGATGACATGAGCTAATTCCAACATAATTGAATATTTTATGTATAATCAGGCACATTTAGTTTATGTTTGTGTTTTAAAATAATTGAATACGTTAACCCTTAGCGCATGATATTAGCTAGCTGTTAGGCACCTAGAATCATATCATCATTTTGTTCCATTTTTCATAACTGCGAAGTTTTTTTTTTTTTTATATTTATATGCCATGGTAACAAATGTATTTTGAAGCACAAACTAATATTGGATAGCTGTTAGGCGCATAGAATTTATTCTTTTGTTTTCTTTTTATATAAGGCAACAAATTATAGAATTTGAATGTATTACTTTTGAAAATCTTTCCAATACCTTTATCTAGTCCTGAACACAAAAGTTTGTTTATACTCGAACAAAAAGTTATAATTTTTTAATTAAGAGAACAATTGTCATCAGTTTAAATAGTTATAAACTCCATAATGTTAAATTTGTGGATATCCATAATCAACATTTGAATGTGATCCATTTTGTGAAATGATAGAATCAAACGTCTTGGAATGAAAAGCCCGAACAGACCGGATTTTGTTGTAATTGCATTTGAATGCCAGTGCTGCCTATTTTGAGAAAAAAGAAGTAATTTACGATTTCATGCTTTGGCAGCCACGTATAAACGCAAGCAATAATTGTAACTGCTGCTCGGTGGGGGAGGGGATGGCGGCGTCTTGTTAGAAAAGGTTAAGCGCGTATTTATGTATGTGTTATAGCGTTAATCATAATAACCGTTAATCGATTTGCAATATTTATATATAATACCAACAAACATGTGTGTACATGTCACGCCCACTAACGTATATCGCAATATAAGATATATGCATACATATATATACATATAATCGAATATGCATAGGTATATCGTATATATAGCTTAGCTTGTATACTAATTACAAAATAAACTGTAAGTAGCCAAGTAAACTTCCATACAAACAAACATGCGTTTATACGATGCACTAATCGTGATTATCAAGTTGATTGTAATATAATAAAATTATTTAATTGCGTGCACTTGGAGCATTCCAGGAATAATAACAAACTCCTTTTCGAATTTATTGTAATCAGCTTAAATCACAATTAGTTGCGCGTATAAACGTTGCCACACATATACACATACACACATACTCTACATTTCATATTGAAGACGCAGCTCAGCCTCGACTCCACGGATCCCAGTTCAATCTCTACACCCGCCCCTTCTCGAAAAAAAAAAAAAAAAATTACGCAACACGGTGAGAATAATGTTTTGTTTTAATAAAATTACGCTTTATTAATATTATTTATTATTCATGTGCTCATCTCCCTAACTTTAACGCGACAAATGATTTCTACAAAAAGTTTTAGGCGTGACATTTATTGATACCGCTGCTGCTGCTGCTGCTGTTGTTGGCGTCCAGCATTGTAGTAGCCAGGTGGACCGCCACCAGCCGATCCAGGCCCCATGTTGGGCGGCATGGGCGGTGGCGGTGCCGCTGTTGTATAGTGCGTCGGCGGTGGCGGCTGCTGCGTCCAGGCATTGGCCGCATATGGCGGCATGGGCACAACGGGCGGCGGCGGCGGCGGAGGTGCATGGTACATATGATAGTTGGCAGCATTGCTGTTCAGATTGCTGGGTGGTGGCAGTGGTGCGCCGCCGACTGTGCCCGGCGTGGGCAGCGGCAGGCCATCGACGGGCGGCGGTATGGAGACAACGGCCACGGGCACCGCTTGCGCCAGCGACTTGATGGTCTGTATATTGTTCAGTTCAGCGTTGATGCCAATGATGCCGCCATTGCCACTGGGCTGTGCTGTTGCCGCTGGACAATCGCCGCTGGCCAAAGATTTGACATTTGTTGTTGTGGGACTGTCGGCGCGACTGGGCGGCTTTTGGGGCGGACTGTTTGGCTCCTGGCCTTCCTTTTGCGTCGACTGATACAGATCCAGCACCTGATGGCATATGTCCTCCAGTATCTCCATGGTCACGTTGGAGACAAACATGTCCCACCAGCGCTGATGCTGCGGTTGTCTGCCCAGCCAGTCCAGAACCGTGAACTTGCTCAGCTTGCTGGCCAAATGTATGAGAGCAACGGCTATGATTTCCGGCTCCCATTGCAGGCAGACGACCGTGCTGAGCGAATCGTTGACAAAATTCCACGCCATTTGGACCATTTTCTGCAGCTTCGGCTGATCGCCCTTGAAGCATTTCGCATACTTGAGCAGAAATGTATATGGATGCTCCACCTGCAGATCAAATTTGATCGTCTGCAGCAGTATGCGCTCCAGTGTCATTACCTCCTCCTTGGGATCATCGCCGAACGAGTAGAAATAATTGTCATTGAGTATGCCGCGTGCCGTTTTGATGATGTCGCGACACTTTTTGGGCGTCTCCTCCACCTTGCCGGCGAGAAACAAACAACAGCAGGCGGTAACGTAGCGTGGAAAACTCTTGAACGAGTGAAACATGTAGAAGCGATGAAAGTACACAACTCCGGTGGCCATTGTATTGTGGCCGAGGCCCATTTTGGTGCCGCATTCCATGATGAACCTGGCGCCCTCCTTACGGTAGCGACGCTCTGTTTCATATGTAACGCCATCCAGGATTGAGGGTGTCTCACGTAGCTCCTTTTTGTCATAGTACCAGCAAGGCATCTTTTTCCGGGCCTACAGTGTTTTTTATTTTTTATTTTTTGGTAGTTAACAATAACAAAAAATCAACCAAAATTAGTGCTTTCGGTGTGTCATTTTTTAGGGCGTTTTTCTCACTATTTGTGAGAAATGCATTGCCACATGTGGCAACGCCATACGAAAAGAACCAGCTGTTGCGACTGGCAGTGTGACCATATTTTCGTATTTATCGCGCAATTAATTTGTGTCTTTTGTTTTCATTTAAAAAAATACAAAATGTTTTATGTTGTATTTTGCTTTCTTTTTGGCTTCAAATGCCAAGCAAATTGGCAAAGAACTGCCAAGAATTCAGCGTATCAAGGTATGTTTGCTTTGACATTGATTAGCCACACAATATTTGCTTCAATTGCCGCTGTTATTTCAGGCTTGGGGTAAGTTGACTTTCCACAACTTTATTGCCGGCGCCGCCGCCGCCTGCCACAAATGGCACAACGCATACCTGTTGCTAGTCCATGGCCGCAGTTTGGCCAATTAGCCGCAATGCCTTGGCTTAGTTGAGGTAACTATTTATAACCAGCCTTTCCAGTTGTCGCTAGCTTAATATGCGCTTTTCATTGTGCTGTGCAGACTTCAAGTAATGCGGTCAACGTGTCCGTCTAACAGGAATTCGGTTATGTGCCGATTGCTCCCACTTCTCGGGTTTACAAGTTTCCGTCATATATGCCGCCCACTTATGTCGCTTTGGGCAACTTTTTGTGCCCATTGTATTTTGCATAAGTGTTGCCAACTGTCGCTTAAATAGGTGGAAAATAGCTAAAAATAGCTGAATTAGCTTTCTGATTTGGCCATTAAAAAGGGTTGTCAGTACTTGTCCATCTAAAAATAGGCTAATGTAGCCAGAAACTAGCTGAATAGCTTGGCAACACTGTTTTGCATAACAGCTGCATTGCAAAATGCCAAAACTGGTTTGCATTTCGCTCGAGGAAGTGTTGAGAACCAACAATGGCTCGCCCTGGGGAGCCCAGACAAGTCCAGCAGCTATACGACTAGCTTTATTTATAGTCGTCTGTCCGTTCTAGCATTGCTTTTTGTATCACATTTCATAAACAATTTGTATGCACTGTTGCAGTTGCGTCTGCATTTTGTGTGTGTGTGTGTGTGTGTGTGTGTGTGTGTGTCTTTGCTGCTGTCGTCGATGTTATTAACCTTGCTTGGTGCTTCTTGGAGCCTGCTGCCTCCTTGGGAGCTTCCAGACAGGTTCCAACGTTAATCAAATAGAATTGTGCCGGTCCGAGCAGCATAACCAGTTTCTTTATATTCTTTAGCTTTTACTTTGTTCGATCGCCCGCTCTCGGCAGCTCGCTCTCTCCCTCTCTCTCTCTCTCTCTCTCTCTCTGTCTACCTGCTTGCCGCGCACACCTTTGGGCCGTTTAAGACACGTTTGCAGCTTCGCTGCGCTTGCCGCTGTTCGGCGCTTTTCAGTCACTTTTGAAACGTCGTCAGCGTCGCCAGTTACCAAGCGGATCGCGCCAGCTGGCAACAACAACAACAACAGTCCGTCCAGTTCATTTTGTAGTTGTAGTTTTATTTTTTGTTATATCTTAATGCGCGTTCGTTGTGGACTGCGGCTTCGCAAAAAAAAAGTCATAAGAAGAAGAAATAATAATAATAGAAGTGGCTGCGAGTGCTAAACACAGCAAAAAGAAGTGCTTGCCTAGGCAGAAAAAGTTTTTCAATCATACAATAGCCATAAAGCAATATTGAAATAAAAGTAAAGAAAAGAAATGCTACAAAAAAGTTAAAAAGTAACCACAAGCTACGTATCGCGCGCGCCATCTCGCTCTCTCTCTCTCTCTCACCCTGTCTCCAACTCCCTCTCGCTGTCTGCATACGCGTACTCCTACTTCCCCCCGCAAGCTCCGCTCTACTGCATGCATTCCTTGGAATCATTCTATGTGGATTATCGTTACGAGTCAGAAAAAATTTAAAAAAAAACAACGTTGCGTTATTTGGAATATTTTTTACGTTATACCTCAGTCTATAACGCTAAATAAGTAAGTTTTTACAATCGTAACATTTACATTTACATTTACAATCGTAACATTTACACTAACATTTACAATCGTAACATTTATCCGATTTGGCCGGTTCTGAAAACAGAAATCCAATGCAAAGTTTCCTGTTTATACTTAGCTTTTTTCACTCGGCTGTTGATACTTATCAAGAGTATATATACTTTATAGGGTATACCGTATATCTCCCTTTTCATAATAACATCTGCACTTATTGAAACTTAAAAAATATTAGTCTTTCTGCAATTGCTCTTTATGTGATTTGTTTATAAATATGTACAAAATTTGTATAAACTTAGCTTATCTATATTATAGATGATCAATTATTGCATAATACTTATTATTGATATATGCGATTTGTAATATACAAAGCAGATGATTCAGTTCTGATCGTTCCAATAAGCTAACCCACACGCTTGCATTGGAAATTCGCGTTGTTGCAGCTTCGTTTGTGATTTATCATCGACGCTCGCATTTCACTACAAAAAAGTCATCGTCGTCGTCTTCGTAATTGTTGTTGTTGTTGTTGCCGTCTTTCAATTAAGTGTTAAGTGTTTGGCGATTAGATCATCCGCGGGGCGCGTCAAGCCGCTTAGCCAAGCTAATGAGTGTTTTGGCCAAGGCCGTCTCGAGAGCCTGGCCGATTGGAGCTAAGAGTTGAGTTGAGTTGATTGAACCTGCCACACAGCATCCAGCCATGTGGCAAGTTGCAGGCAGCCGTTTGCCTAATTATAATGAAAAGGGTAGCAAAACGAACGAATACGTACACCCTGTTGCTACAGTGCACGCTATAATTATAGACACTCGACTGCATTTTTGTTCATTAATGATGTTTTGTTTTGGGCAGCATTTAACTTCTTAAATGAGAAGAAAATTCAATGTTGTGATTCATCTCAGTTATTGGGAAAAATTTAGAATACAATATAATGTATGCAGCAATGACAAATCTTTGCCAATGCTTATTCGAAATTAGTCAACTTATTTCGTGAGCTAAAACCCAAGGCTAATTATAGGCAGGGCTTAAAATTGCTGCCATAGTATAATTATATAACAATAATAGTTCAGTTTGCATTTGCTAAAGGGCTATTAACGTATATTTATTTTCAATATGGATTGGATTGTGCTTTCAAAATTTGAATACTTTTGCAACAATTTTTAAGTAACTAGAAATATATTTTGCCTTTGCTTAAATGTGATTAACATTTTGTTTTGTGATTGGATTTTTCTTTAGGTTTTGTTGCAGGTTATTGCAAATTTTGAAATGAATGTTGTGGGAATTGTATAAATCTATAACTGGCGGGTATTTCATTTATTATTCGATATTTAAAGCTTAATTTAGCTAGCTTTTTGTGGCATGCTTTTATTTTTTTTATATATAACATAAAGTTAACAGTCCTGCTTATGGTAAATGATTTAAGGCCTAACAGCAATGTTAACTGAGTGTATCTAAAATTAACAATTTAACAGTCAGTTAACATTTGCTTAAGCTTGTATTTGAGCGATTCTTTTCTTTTCAAATAAAATAGTATCGCAAACAGAAAATATATTTAACTATGTGATGAGACATAAATTGTTATCCCCCATTGTAGCATAATGTGGTAGGCTATTCACAATTGCAATTTGTATCTTGATTTCGCACACTGTGCACAATCGCAATTGTTGTTGTGGCCGTATTTAACTAGCCCGTGCTGATGTTTTTGTACCAGGCTGTTGAGTTGTGTTTTGAGGCTTTACTTTCCACAATATGTTAACAATTTTGATTGGCAATGCGATGCGTGGTGTTTGCATTGTTTTTGGGCTGCCGTCGGATCTGTTGCATGTTGCAAATTGCAACTGCAACAACGCGGCGCTGTAATTGTTTTGGCCGCCGCCAAGCGTAACCAAACAGCCCAATGGAGCGGCGTTGAACTCGCCGCTCGGCTGCAACACTTTGAAAATGATTCTCCGCACAAAACACATTCTTAACCACCTCAACAAAAACCAAACAACAACAACAACAAAAACCCGCACGCAATTGGAAGATGGATGAGAGATAGACTTGAGGCTGAAGAGATATCCGAGTCGGACGCGGACTGGCAATGTACAACGCACAACGCACAACGCACTCGACGTGGCCATAAATCACGCGTGCCTTGGCCATATTTGTGGTAGGCTCAGTCGCGGGACGCAGCCCATCAAATGTCAGCTACCTTTTAAGTTGCTTTTTTATTGTCCATATAGAAGTTGTTTTGGCCATATTTGTGAGCACCCAAAGTGCTTTTATTTCTGTACCGCTTACAAGTTCCTTAACGCATCTGAACTCTCTTGTATGATAATTACCCCGAAAAAAACAGCTAAAAAGCCATTTGAAACATAACTGTGCTTATTATGATATGGCAGCTGTGACAGCTGCTTAGACAGCCAGAGAGTTTTGGGTGATTACTTAGTTTGCCTTTTCACCATTTATATAATTTGGTTGAAACTTGTTTTATTTTCGTTATGATATCCAATATGCTTACAGCAAATAGTTGTGCATGCTTAATTTGTTGAGTTTCATAAAGCTGGAAACGCTCTGCTCTGGTATTTGAAACTTAAGCCCTTTGAGGGCTTTCCCTATATTGGGGCGCTGCTGGGGCGTTATTGGGGCGTTATTGGGGCGCTACTGGGGCGCTATTACCCCGGGTAAGCACAGATACGCTTTTCACTTAACTTTTTATTAAGATAAAAATGGATAAGGAAAAACTAAACTTCAGGCATTTACTCTTTGGGGCCTCGAGAAACCCGTTGCGCTTGGCAATTTACTTGAAATGCGTTACACTTAATTCAATCGCAGATAGACGCGTAAGCTATTCGCTGTTGACCCAGTTCGCATTGGTAGATCTTTGAAGAAGCAGCAGTGCTCCAGGCACCCTATTATGCTGCAAACATGAAAATTTCTTTTAATTCATTTAATTTCATTTCAGCCAACTCAGTCATCAACGAAGCTTACCCATTGGCCAAAGTTATTAATAAGTGTTATTTCTTTTTTATTCTTATTTTTCCCTTTTTTTATCATTTTATTTCTTTTTGCGTTTTTCTACTTCTACACTCTGGGGCGTTTACTTATACGCTGACCTGATTAAAGACGGCACGCACACTCAGTTGGACTTGGAGCTCACTGACTCTGGTAGAAAGTGTCGCCACTCTCTTTTCTGCGGCGCACAGCTTAGACACATTTTTGACATTTGTTGGCCCGCTGCAAGACGGCTTATTGAGCTGGCTCGAGCTTGGGCCTGGGCTTGGTCTTGGAACCTTTAATTGAAAAATAATAAAAGTCAACCAGTTTTCAAAGCTGTCTCTCAACTTTGACATACAAAAGTGCATTGTCAAAAGTTCATTGAAACGCTGCTTGCGCCCAAAATGTTTATGCATACACAAATTAAAGAATTAATGTTGAAAAAGGTTTTTAAATATTATGACAATGCCCCGTGCGCCGCTTGGCCAACCGACATGAGCTTCAAGCGTTAGCTCGTTTTTACAGCCAAGCGGCAGAGAATAGTTGACTTTTATGTTTCTCCTCCATTTTTATACACCGAACCTATTAAAAATGGATAAAACGGGGCATGATGTTTTTGCGCAAATGTATGTAACAGGCAGACGGAAGCAGCTTTGACTACATAAAGTGTATATGTTCTTGATCAGCATCGATAGTCGAGTCGATCTAGCCATGTCCTTCTGTCTGTCTGTCCGTGTGTACGACCTCCTCGATCTCAGAACCTGTAAGAGTTAGAGACTGAAATTAACGTAGATCTTCCCGCGCAGTACAAGTTTGTTCCTGATTTTCGATAACTTGTCTCGATATTGAAATCCTGTTTTTGAGCAAGTCTCTTAAATTTTAGGGGCTAGAGGTTCCACACTGGACATATAGCTTTTGGAGTAATATAAACAGATGAATTATCCTTTATTTTCTAGCTATCGCTCTCCCTCCCCAATTTAATATTTATAAAAAAAGGGTATCCCCTAGTCGGGCACTCTCGATAACATCTCTCTTACTTGTGTTGTTTGCCTTGCTGTTTCGTCAGCATTGTTGAAAATTCTAATTAAAATGTTAAAAAAACGTAGTTTGAGAATCTTCTCACATATATGTGTGGCTTTTGGCTGGCAACTTTTATAAGCCATTGTTGTGTGTTGTGAATGAAGAAACTGCCAAAAAGATCATGTGTAACTATTGCGTATGATAAAGATTAAAATAATCGTTATGCATAAAGAATTGCGTTTTTCCTTTTACATTTACATTTTATTCAGTGGAGGCAAGTTAATATGATTTTTTTTCGCACATTTGATGTGGCAAATACTTTGAACTTTCAAGAGATGGGAACTCGAGTTGAAGTATTAAATAAAAGAATATAATTATGTCTTACACAAATATCACACACTGCTGCGATGGAAAAAGATATAAACTCTTAACGTGACAATTATCTTCCACCCACGTGCTGAAACTTGAGTTTATTTTTACTTTTAACATTCTCTTGCTTTTCTTACGTGTGATTGCATTATTTTTATTTAAGCATTTGTTTGTTTGTGCCAATGAATACCGCTCTGCTACGCTCGGATATCAATGAATATTAGATATATTATACATATATTATATCGAAATTGAAGCCCTAAGCTATGCTTTGTTTAAACAGAACAACAAGTGCGAGTGGACTCAATTGGCTTTACTGAAAGGGGAGCAGAATATCAAAATTTAATTCGAGCTGCCTTATCATAAACTGAATTTGAATCTGGAAATAGTTTTGCTTACCTTAGATATATATATAATATAGATTTAAATAAATCAATAGTCTTCTATCAAGTCCCTGGAAACTAAACATTTTCCTGAGCCGAAAATAGCATTTAATTTATGTTATTTATTCGGTAAGCCTTACGGATAACTAAGCAGAGAATAAATTATAGTTTTTTAATAGGTTTAGCTCATAGCTTCATTTTATTTTCTTACCATGCTCATTAGCATTTTCAGCGCCCCACATTTGGTCCATGACCAACAAGAGTGTTTCCCCGAAAGCATTTCTAACTTTCAACAAGCTAATTGTTAAGCATTTGCCAAAGGCAGCTCAACAGCTCCGCAGCTCAGCGGCTTGCAAGCAAATCCAATTCAATCATTTAACAATTTTCGACGCCCCATTTTGGGCCCGAACCGCTCCAAATGAATTGGAGGTGCTGGCTCAGCGGGCAGCGTGAAGGCCGCGCCGGCGCTTGGCTCCGATTCGGATTCGGACTCGGCTCTTGCCATGGCTTTTACTGCATAGCATACTACTATGTACATACACACGGATCCGATCCGTTGCCGCATATGTGGAACCACATAATGACTAATAATGCTGCCGATTTGCATGCTATAACGCAGCAGCACAGCAGCACAACAGCAGGCCCCACTCTGTCTTGAGAAACAGAAACAGAAACTGGTTTTTTAGATATACTCGTATACACGCGCCGTGCATTGCAGTTTTTTGTCTGTAGTATTCATACTCACATTAGGAAAGAAAAATTTAAACAATTATTAAATGCTGCGGCAAGATCCGGTCTAAGATTGCAGCTGATCTGCAAATCTGTTGCTGAAATAAAATAAAACGTCTTTGTTGTCAGAATCTTTCTAAATGGTCTTTAATATGGAACAAAGATAGAGTTGTGGGAAAGAAAGATAGCATGTGGAGTCATATATTAAACTAATTGTTTGTTATTGCAGAGAGTTTTATAATTTTGTAGTAAATGTTTTAGATTCTGTAATCAATAGCATTTATCCCATGCAAAGGCTGTGTTTAGTATTAAAGTTATCCTGTTTAAACTAGGACTAAAACCTTTTTGCTACAGGGAGTATATACATATTTTGAATATAGTTCCAAGTATCTAATTATTTATTGCAAAAGAAATATACCAATGTATATCTCAGGCCCTAAGCTAATATAATAATATTTACCTAAATTACAGATCGTTTGCATTATTTTTCCTTGGTGTATTTGACATTGACATAAATATGATATTATTGTTTATATTACTATACCCATTGAAAGTGGGTAAAAAGGGGCATAAAGCTTTTGTGCAAATGTATGTAACAGGCAGGAGGAAGCATCTCCGACCACATAAAGTATATCTATTCTTGATCAGCATCAATAACCGAGTCGATGTTCCTCTATGTTCGTCTGTCTGCCCGTCCGTATGTATGAACGCATGGAACTCGGAACCCAAAAAGAGCTAGAGACTTGAAATTTTGAACATCCAGGTCATCCTAGTGCCTGAGCAGTCGAAGTTTGCTTTTGATAATCGCTAACTTGCCCCGTTTCCAGGCAAGCGATAAAAATCGATAACATAATGATGTTTTTTGAGCAAATCTCTTAGGTTTTAAGAGCTGGAGTTACCTAACTTTGTATGTGGCTTTTAGAATAGTATGAACAAGTCTAGTATCTTTCATTTTATAGCTATCTCCCCCCCTCCCCCCTCTCTCCCTGCCGCATATAAGAAGGCTCAGGGTATCCCCAAGTCTGGCACTCCCGACCAGCGCACTCTTGTTTTTTATTATTTCGTCTCACCTGGCTTATACTCAAACATTAGGAAGCTATTTGTCTTTTGCCTTGATCTATTGATACATTACATCGATTTTAGCTTCAAATTGTTCTGACCTCCGCTAAAGCAGCTCCAATCAATTTTGGCCAATAACCAGATCGTAACAAATCGCGAAAATTGCTCAAATGAACATTTGAGTTTTGGCCATACCGACACGTTCCACAAATGTAATGCCAACTAATTTCCTGACCAACTGCGAGCTGTCTGTCGACTCTTTGGGATTTCTTCTCGTTTTTCATACTTGATTATTTTATATACCAAACATATACATATACATACATATATATTCTCTGCCCAGTGCAGGTAATTGTTTTTGTGTCTAGCTCTTGATTAGCTTTAGGCATGGAGTTGTTGGAGTTGAATGAACCTCGGCTCTTGATTCTTTCGAAATCTTCAGTGGTTTTCTTTGTTAACACTTTTGCTGTTGAAACTTCCGCCGTCGCCGCCGTCGCGCAATTGGCCACACTTTTACAGCCTGACGGTTCAATGGGTTTAATTGAAAATTCATTTTGTTAATTTGTTAGCAATTATAGTGCATTTGATTGAGAGTTTTGCTGCTGTCACAACTTTCACCATTCAAATGGGGTAATTTCTTAAGTGACTTGACTCCTTGCACTCAACAGCTGTCCATCTGTCCATTATGCTGCTATTCGCATCGACAGTGGAAAAATACTCGCAATCCTATGACAATACAGAAAAATATGTACAAACATTTAAACGTAACGTTTGTTAAAGTTTTGACACCAGGTTCACACACACAAACACACAGAGTTTTAGGTGTAGGTGTCTGCTTGGACACGGTCCGATTTCTTTTTGTTTTGGTATCTTTTTTTTTTTTTTTTTTGTTATTTTATAGTTCGACTACCTCTTTTGGCTATCTTGGCCTAAATTTGCATAATTTATGTAATTTCTGCGTCATTTTTTATTGACTCTTATGGGAATATAAACAAAAAGTGAATATAAATATATTTTTGGACTCGCCGTTTGTCGTGTGTCCCGCGGCATAGAAAATTTCCTGGTCAGTTTATTTGTTTTGTTTTGTTTATTGTATTGAATAGAAGACGCATGTGTTGTGTGTATCTTAGGCAACTTGACTCTAATTCCTCGGTTATTTATTTGCCGTAGTTGGCTATTTAACATTTGCCAGTCAACAAAGAATTTATTAGTCCGCATTGGAATTTGTTAATTTAAAGCGTACAAAAATTCTCTGTAGGCTTGCGGTTTGTTCTTAGTGGCACGGGCCGTATTTCCGTTTTCGTTTCTTCTTTGTGCGCTATCCTTAAGCGTTTCACTGCGCGCTTTTCTCTTGTTTTCTTAACGCCTATAACGTGTTGTTCTTATTGACACGCGCTTACGACAATCGTATTTCCGTTTTTGTTTCTTCTTTGTGCGCTATCCTTAAGCGTTGCACTGCGCGCCTTTCTCTTGTTTTCCTAACGGTTATATATGTTAAATACTAAAGAAACTCAATTTTAAAGCCTCTTAAATTCCTTCCCCAAACACATGTCGTTGACAAGATGGTTTCTTATGGATAGCTATATCTTACCAAGATCAGCTAAACGTAATTTCATTGTAGTTTTTCTCATTGAAAATTGCTTGCACAAAAGTTCTCTCTGTTATCGCCAGCCCGTTCGGTTATAACAGCACTTCAAGGGCCGTGTCAAGTTTTTCCCCAGTGAACGGTTCCAAACAACTTTATTCCCAACTCCAAGCAAACTACCTTGGATGACCTTGTTCCCACAGAACTGAACTGTACGATGGCCACTGGAGCCCCATTTATTTAATTTAGTTGGCGACGATTTCTGTGTTCTGCGGTTTCATTTCATTTCGTTGCGTTTCGTTTCGTTTTACGAAAGCCAAGCAATCAGCAAAAGTGGAAGACGAACGGAAAGTAAATGGAAAAACTTAATCAAGCGACCGCAGTCAGAATGAAGAAATGAAAAGGTAGCCACGATAAATTCAAATCAAAGTATAGTCTAATTTATGGGCTACCAGCCAGGTCCCCCCATCTGCGTCGGAATCTGCAAGCGCTGCACGTACCTTGCTGCACCCACGTTCCCAGCTCAAAGCCACAGCGATCCGATCCGTATGTAGCTGCTGATTAAACGCCCACCTACTTTCCCGTCGTCATTCCGCGTCTGTCCAATCTGTCTGTCTAACTGGGCTTATCATTTGAATGACGACGGCTTTGCCTGACTGGCGGCCATTCAAGTGCTGGATTCTTAACTGGAAGTCTTGGCTGCCGCGCAAGCGCTGAGGCGTGTCAGGCTGTGGCCCACGTCTTGGACCTGGCTTCTGCATGCTCATCCATTGTTTCTCTTTGTGCTTCTTTTCTTTTTTTTTTTTTTTTTTTTGTTGTTTCTTTCTTTCGCTCTCCCGTCCTTAATAAATTTGCAGCTCTTGTGCTACTTCCACGCGAATTTGGCACACAGTCGACCGGCTATTCCCCTCGAGCGATTGCCATTTTCTGACTGGCATCATCTTTGCGTTTGCTATTCAAATTGTTTAATGGCATTTTTATGCATTGCAAATCGCGCTGCCAGTTTTGCAGTTAGGAATTTTTGTTTAGTCATATACATGACAGAAACGCTGGGACCCAGGGCTAAACTGGAACAAAATGGGTGCCACCGAGTTCTCTGTGCAGGCAGCAGCATTATTTATTAATGTTGTTCATGGTAAAGTTGAAGAAAATATTTCTCCAGCATGCCTAGAGTCAATGGCACGTAAAATGAATAAGATTTAAGCTTGCGTTAACTGCAATTACATATGCTTTGCACTTTGTCAAATGCGAGAATAAAGTCCAAGTTTTATGCTGAAATTCACATGAATCTTGATTTTCTATTATGAGAAAGGCTTGAGGTTGTATCCCACATTTGTTATAAAATGTTATTTATACAAAATGTACTTTAATTAGCACTCATTTACAAGTTGTTTCTAATTTTTTCGCAGTGCATGACATCTCATACCATACATTCCCAGTTAACAGCTAGTTTATGACCAACTATATTATAAGTGGGTAAAGAAATGCTTCTGATAAACTTATCATCGCATACTCAACTGAGTAAACTTATTTTTCTTCTGTGCTGTAGAACTTTTCACTCTGAAAGATATCAGATATGCAACATTTTTGAACTTAGCTTTAATTTGATTAAACGCATAGATTAATAAATTCCAAAGATTCAAAGATGATTAATATATCCCAGAAATGGTTTTCTGTTTCCACTAACATAGGTGAAAGACGGGTGGAAAATGAATTATTCGAACTTAAAGCAAAATAAAGAATGTATAAAAGCTAGTATATACAAAATGTAGATAATAATAGCAAATAGGGGCAAGTAAATGAAGTTATTTAAGAGCTCAGTTTAATGTGCATCATTGAGCATTACGCATCCATAATGATTACTAAGACGCATTTAGAACATGTTACAGTTGCCATGACGAAATCGTCAACAAGATAAACGATGATTTATACAATTATTAGCATTTCAGGCTGCCACGCCAACAATAATGTATTTATAGAGCTCTGTGCAAAGCGCATTTTTGCATAATAAACATGACGATGAACTCTACGTGGTATCTGAAGTTGGGGCTAGAGACAAAAGCTTTATAAATTGCCACACAAAAAGATCGCAACAAGTTTTGCGGTTTTCCCACGAACGTTATTTGTATTTGCACAAGTGATTTGGCGATTTGTCGATGTTCGCCATAAAATGTCACCATATACACTGTAAAAAAAGAGATAAGTAAATAAAATAAAGATTTGGCACAGTTACGAAAGCAGGCAAAAAAAAAAAAAAACCAAATAACAAAAGTACAATCAAATTATTGGACTGGCAACAATTTGGCCGCAAGGTTGCAAATCGCTTTCAACATTTCATTAGAGCAGAAAATATGATTCATAATGAGCCAAGCCAATTTGCATAAAAAACATGAAAAGCAACAAGTAACGAAAAAAAAAAAAAAAAAAAGTGAAACAGAAGGCGTGCCACAAGCACGAGATCAATTAATAAACTCCTACCTGGTCTTATATACTAAGTATATACTACTTAGTTGCAAGGGTTGGCTGGCATTCACTTTTCAAAGCAAAACTTCCTGCTCAGACAGAAAGAGTGAAAAGTTCCAGCTGGAAGCCGCTCCTGCCCCCCCCTCTCCACAATCATGACTAGCCAAAACATTGCACAACTCCTGAGAATGGCCGGCAACAAAACAATAAACAATGCTCTGATAGACGAAATTTCGTAAGCTTTCCGCAAACTGCAAGTGGCCAAAAGGCAGCCTGAAGACGCGGCAGCGCAATTGAGGCAAAAAAAAAAAAAAAAAAAAAAAATGAAGAAGAAAAACAAACCAAAATGAGATTGCAATTGTGCAAAGTCTTATTTTGTGTGGGAGTTGAAGTCGAGCCGAGTTTTGGGTTTTAGATTCGAGTCGCATCAGGCAAAGACTCGACAATTGTTTGCCATTTTTTTGCCCTAAACTCTGTGAAACCCAAATGAACCCAAATGAACGAATGAAGAAAATGTTAATGAATCTTTTTAATTTTGTTCGTGGCCAGACGAAAGTGAAAGTCCATCTACAGCTACAGTGTGTGCAAAATGTATACGAATAGAAATGCGAGCGCGCCTTTGTTTCAATTTTTCGTGCGTTTCACACGCAAGTTTATTACACTTTCAACTCTGACTGGCGCCTTGCGCAGAGTATGCGAAATAAAAAGCAAGTGATAACAAAAATGTAAACTGTATACGAAATCATGCATTACTCGGCGAAAGGTGTAAAAAAAAAAAACAAGTTCATCATGCAACGGCCATAAGTTCACGTTGATTTGATTATGGATGAGCGATAAACCTGAGCGGGCGATTAGATTTTAGAATCCGTCGGGTTGTCTTTTTAAAAGACAACTAGCTGATGTGTTGCTTAACTTAAGCTATTTAATTTTTTAGTGTTTTAATACGCTGTTTTCTTTATGGTTAATAAACACTTTTGTTTAACAATAATTACAATTTGTAAATTCCTCAATTGTGGAATTTGTCACTTGTTTTTTCCAGAACAGAAATAATAATGACAAGTTTGTCGACGAACAACACTTCTTTTCAATGCAATTCTTATTGCATATTGCCTATAGCATTTTGCAACACTGAAAGAACAACTGCTTCTCATTTGAAATTTCAATTTGTATATTCCAGAATTATGGAGTTTGCTATTTGTTTATTCCTAACTAGAAATAATGAGAACAAATCTGTCGACTAACAACACCTTTTCAACGCAATACATGTTGCATATTGCGTTTCGCAACACTGAAAGCACACGTGCTTTTCATTTGAAATTATAATTTGTATATTCCACAATTATGGAGCTTGGTATTGGTTTATTCCTGAACGGAAATAATTAGAAAAAGTCTGTCGACTCACAACACTTTTTTTCAATATAACTCATACTGCATTTCGCAACACTGAAATCACAAGTGCTTCACATTTGAAATATTAAGTTTCTATGACGTCAAATATTTTTTATTGATAACCCATACTGTTTTAGCTTACAGTCATAGATTATCTCCTTTCTTGATATAGCTGTTGGGCATATTATCTTATATAATTATTGTTGTTATTTTTGCTGCTCAGACATTTACTTGACAATTATTATATTTTAGTACGTCGTTTGTTTATGACATTTTGTATTTGTGCTAGTCTAACTAACTAACTCTAGCTGAACTAAATGTTTTAGTACAATTTTTCGCACATATATAAAATGTTTAGATCTAGTATAAGAAAATGGTTACTTGGACGTTCACAAAGTTAAACTAAAACTACACAATGTCTTTAATAATACAATTGAACGTTAAGTGAGAATAGATAAGTTTTCGTGGACTTGTTGCTTTGCCAGCTGATTACCTAGTTCGTCATTTACCTTGTGCCCAATGTGCAGGGGTCTTACCGGTTGTCCAAGACAATCAGCCGGAGAGATTACAGTCTGATAACTCTTATCACAATTGTTATTTCCCCTTTTTCTTTTGACGTTGTATGCAAAAATAAGGCTGAGCCTTGTGCTGACCAGCTGGCTGACCAGTTTGGTTTGCCAGCTCGTGGGTATTGGAGGCGCGCCATGCCCAGCAAATGGGGTAAGCGCCATTTGGCGGCAGTCAACAAATTTTGATTGCGGGGGCGTCGCGACTGCAGATTACGCGTGGCATTTTCCCGTAAAAATATATGCATATAACATATTTACAATTTTTATCTCTGATGCTGCTTTGTTTTCCGCTGCGACGGCTGCGACGGCTGCTGCTGCGTTCGGCATTCGCACGAAACGCCGATTCGCTGCGTTGAAAATATTAAATTGTAAATAAATACTAAAAGAAAAAGCAAACAAGAATTATGTTCGTGTCGCCGTCGACGCGGCGAACGTTGTGTGTGGTGTGTGTGTGTTTTGTTGTATTTTTTTTTTTGGTTTTTTGCTGCCTAGTACTTAAGCGCACCTCAGACGCTGCGGTCGGCGTTCGGAAATGTCGTTAGCAGTCGCCTTTTACTTTTGTTTAATTTTGTTGTTGTTTTTTTGTTTTTGTCGCGCGCACTTTTCGCCTTTAGTCCCGTACTAAATGAGCGCGTGTTTTAGTACTAAATCGAACTGTGCGAAAATTGGCAGCCAAATTGCCAAAAAAAAAAAATATACAAAATTAAATGAAACGACACTCTTTCGCTCAAATGGTTTTTGTTGCCTTATCACAGCGCACAATTGTCATGCTTTAAGCGATAACAAATATTTTACGACGTTTAACTCAACTCTGTCCTGAGCTAAATATGAATTGAATGCCTTTGTGTTAAGAATGTTGAGGTTTTAGCACAACGTTTAAGGATTACACAAACACCGAACGAACCGATTCTTAACGAGCACAGGTGAGAAAGTACCAAGGCCTGACGCATCTCTTTAGCAAATGGGCGTCGCCTGCAAAATGTAAACTTTGCCTATATTTATAGGCGGAGCGATAACAATTGTGTGTGATTGGTAAATATTGAAAAATGTGTGTTCTAAAAACAATGAGCGCATGCATATATATATATATACATGATATTTTATATGCACTTTAAAGTGTACTAAATTGAAGAGGAAATGCGGCATGAACTAAAAATTGTAAAAGTGCTGTTGATACAATTCATCAAAACGCAACTCGTGACCGAAAAAGTGTTCCTAAAATGTACTAAATCGCATGGAATTGCATTTTAAACAAATGTCTAAAATGTACTAAAAGCACATTGTCTTTATAAAAGTACTAAATGCATTTAAAAAACTTTCCGTGACATAAAATTGTTTGCACAGTAAACTTAAAGAACTGTAAAAGATAAAAATGTTTTCTGTACTAAAATACATCAATTCATTAAAGTACACGAGTAAAGTGCACTAAACTATATAAAGCTCTGATTAACTGGCAAATGTGTTTAAAAAATCTTCTTAAGTGTACTTAACCTAAAGAACCCTAATATAATGAAATATTGTTTCAACTAATATGCACTTGCAAATTGCGGATGTGTACTAAACCCATATAAAAAGTGTACTAAATAAAAATGCAAATGTGCACGTTTTTTTTATGACTCACGTTCTTAAACTGTTTGTGGACAGTAAAGACAATTAAGTTGCTTGCGGGAAAACGTCAAGTATCTGTACTAAAAATTGTTTATTTTGTATTTTGTTAAAACCACAAACAAATAGGCGCCTCATATCAGCGCGAAAGTGTCTTCAATATGCTAACACTACTAAGACCCTTGAACACATTGATATGGACATGTTTATACCACACTTTGGGCATTTTTAACGATATAATATCATAAAGCACCGCGATACATGGCCAACAGGGCAAGTGAGTCATATGACGGAGACCAAGAGACGCGCCCCAAAACAAACGTACTCATATTGTCGTGCCCAAAACAGAGACGCAGACAGAGAGAAAGAGAGATCCCCATTATCCAATAATTCATTTTTGAGCTTTGTTGTTTATGAAAGGCCAACCGACACGAAATTGTACAAAATTTATACGAACCAAAATAAACAGAGATTCATTCGAAGCGCAGAGCCCAGAGCCAAAGACAATGCGTAGCCATGCCGGCAAAATGGAAAATTAAAAATAAAAAACAAATATAAAACAATTTCGAACTGCACATTTGTGGGGCAACTGAACTTTTGCATTAAAAAGCTGCTGGCAACTGGCAGACGGTGCGTGATCCCAGAAAGCCAGATGGCCACCAAAGAGTTTTAAACACTCTTTAAGATTTCCGCAATGCCCGACCAGATATTACATATGGAAATATATATGCCTGTGTATACATAACAGCACTCGGCCAGACTATCTAATAAAATAGTTTATGCTTTTCTAAGAACACTTTTTTCCCGCCCTTTGCGAGCCGCTTGATCTAAAATGTTGTTTGCTTGGGCTTTCTTTCCTTTTATTTTGGTCATTTTATTTATAGAAGAGCACAAAATGTGACGCACTTAACATTTGGCATGTGAATTTATTTATTTATTTTAATTTTGTTCAATTCTTTTTTGGTTGCTACGTTTTTTATTTCGAGTGAATGACTTGTGTGCACCTTTTTTTATACCCTGCTAGTGGGTAGCATAATTTTGTCATGAAATGTGTAACGCGTAGCAGGTGACATCTCCGAGCCCATAAAGTATACTATATATATTCTCGATCAGCATCAGCAGCCAAGTTCATATAATCATGTCCCTTTATCCAACTTTCCGATCTTCGAACTAGTCTGTCAGTTGCAAAGCTATCGTCTTGAAATTTTGCATAGGTGCGTCTTTCCAATCTGTTTCAGACAGTACATATGTCGGAGACGGCTGGATCGAACCACTATATATTATAGCTGCCAAAGGAAGGATCGGTCGAAAAGTTGGTTTTGATAAGGAAACCTTTTTTTACATTGAGATAACTTGACCAAACTTCGGATTTAATAGTTCCATTATGATCCTCATATATATGGAAAATCTTATCAAGATCGAAGCACTATATCATATAGCTGCTATAGGAAAGATCGCTGGAATAGTAGGATCTTATATAGCTAAATGGGAATGAGGAAGATATCGGAAAGATATTTTCCACAAACTCAGAGTTGTCGAGCTGCACTATGCTCACATATTTGCAAGGGTATTAAATCTTCGGCGTGCCGTACATGTTCCTACTTTCTCGTTGTGTATTATTATTTTAGTACATGTGACAATCTTTCAATTGGACAACGCATTATCGCTGGCCACACAATAAAGTATATATACATATATGTATATATGTATATGCATGTATATATATATAGACATGCATATCATACACCTTCCTCATGTCGTATCTCTGGCGTTTTTTGCACGTTCCAAAGTTCAGAGCTGGTGAGCTTAGTGGGCCAAAATTTGATGGATGCATGCGGCAGAGCCGAAAGTAAACAACTTCCGATTTATAATTATTTTATAGAGGGTGTCTTGTGGCCAGTATTATTCCACATAGTTGTCTATCTTATCAGCCAGCAAAAGAAATCAAGTAAAAATATCATTTAATCAACATTAATCAACGTTTTTTTCTAAAAACGAAATCAACCTTCAAATTTTCGTTTTATATATTGTCTGCGATAAGCCATAGATACAAAATTGATGTCATAGTCTTAGGATCTGAGCACCGGTCTTCTAATGCGCTACATGTGTTTTTTCTTTCGTCTCTTCGCTGGCTGTCAATCTTTTTGAATATCGAGGTGATTAATTGGACACGATTTGTTGCATGTGCATGTCGCTTATGACAGCTCTTTTCGGTTTTCACGTAGCGAGGAAGGCAGATGAAAGCGAAAATTGCTCAAATAACGTAAGATAATGTGTTCTAAAAAGCGACAGCATGGTAAATAATTTAGTTCAGCTGCTGTGTTCATTATTAAAGATGCACTAAAAACGCAATTTGGTCTATTTTTAATGCTTACTTTGTTGCGAGTTGTGCTTAACCCATTATAGGGTATCTAAAAAATATGCTTGGTTGTTCTAAATATGTACTAAAGTGGTCTAAATGCCAAATTTGTTGCAAGTAGCAATTAAGCAGCAATGTTAATAATATTATATGTTCAGACAATGCCTTAAATTTGATTAATATACTAAAAAAGTTTGGTTCGCTTTGCTGTGCTTCCAATGAATATTTATTTAAAAGGTTCTGGCTGGATTCCTTTAAACAATTTTCTATTTATAAAACCAATTGACACTGAGCCAATTTCCTCAAGATGGATGTAATCAATCTATTCATGATATTTAGAAAAGAAACCAATCACTTTCTGTTTAGTCGGTATTGGCCTGACATATCGCTGGCAGTTCGCATTCAATTGAATTGCTTACTTTCAGTAGATTATTTCGCCCAAATTTTCTTTGTAAGCTTTTCATGCGTGCCATGTGTATTGTGCAATATGTATTTCCAGTTCGATTTATAAATAACTTGAGTTTACATAGCACGGATTGCGAAATAAACAACAGGTCGAACGCCTCCCAATGACGTTTGAGCAAAAAATTTTCCCTGTTTATATATATTTGTTGGATCGACTGAAACCTAAATACAAACTGCCCTCGCCCCTAATGGCATTGAAAAGTGCAGGCGGGGAATTGGGTTATCGCTTGTTTTGTGCAATCCAGCGTGGCGTAAGAATGCTTTAAACAAAATCTTTAAATTGTAAATAATACTGTGTACATATTAAGTGTACTATAGTGCAGCTGGAAATGCAGGCAAACAACTTGCGACTCGACTCAATTGGCGATCACCCACGGTGCACTGCATTTTGACGGGCAACTATTTCGAAATATACATTTTTACACACATTTGCCATGTGTGAGGCATACAGAAATACTTATTAGCATTCGGCTGGAGCAATTAAAGTCGCCCCCGCCTCAATAATCATAAAGGGGCAGCCGTTTCTAGTACTAGCTATCAGATGCTTGTACAATAATGTGTGCTAAAAGCGTGCTAAAATGTTATACTGAACTCTAGCTGCTGTGTTTTCTATTTGATTGCCAAGCCATAGATTTTATATAAGCTGACTTTCAGCTGTATTATGATTCTATGAAACTATAAAAGTCAGCACAAGTCAATAAACACGGCGATCTAACACATATATTTATTGGTGCTAAAATATATTGCTTAACTCTAGCTGCTGTTTTCTAAATTAGATTAGCTGTATTTTGACTAAATTGTGGTTTCGCTAAAATTATTTACTACTCATGCGGGTCACCGTCGATCATGGGTGCAAATATACTAAATTAGTTGAATGATCTAAAAGTTCTAAATGCGCTTCCGACACAGCCAACGCAAAGGAAACTTGCGGTAATCTTTTCTATGCGTTGCTTTTAATATTTAAAATGCTGAACATGTACTTAAATATATGTATATTTAGACCTAAGTTGCACGATTTGTATTATGTTCTAAAAATTCGAAATGCGCTGCTGACAAAGCTACCGCAAAGTAATTTTGCGGGAATCTTTAATAGCCATTGCTTCTACTAGTTAAAATTTTGAAAATGTACTCAATTATTTGTTTATACTAAAGCTGCACGATTTATATTATGTTCTAAAAGATCTAAGTGTGCTCTCGACACAGCCAACGCAAAGGAAACTTGGGGGAATCTTTTTTATTCGTTGCTTCTTATAGTTAAAATGCTGAACATGTAATTAAATATATGATTAGACTAAAGCTGCACGATTTATATGATGCTCTAAAAGATCTAAATGTGCTTCCGTCCCATCCAACGTAAAGATAGTTTGCGGGAAGCATTAATATCCGATGCTTCTACAAATCAAAATGCAAAAAAAATTTGCTCAAATATTTAATTAGACTTGAGCTGCACGATTTACAAAGGTATTCGCTTAATTGTGCCTGTGCTAAAATGTACTAAAACAGTTCTATGGCATTATTTAGAACTTTTGCTGATGTTTTCCCTCTAAATGTACTAAAATTTGCAATTTAAAATGCAGCGTATATACGCGTTCACAGCCTTTCATATGGCCATATGACTCCGCTCTTATCACCAATTTGTACTAACATTTTTTTTGGTATTGTTTCTTTTTTGTTTTTGTTTTGTTTTGTTTTTGCTTACAGATATCGTTTTCGCTTATCGAAAATACAACTGAAGTCTGTACCGAATGCTGCCGCCGAATTGCACAAAAACTCAAAATACTTGCGATAAGGCAAATGGAAATAATTGGTGCTATTTGCCCCAGTTGCATTCAATGAGGAGAACCTGAAGAATCAGAAACGAACCGATGTGATACTTGGAGACTAAGCATTGCAACAACGATATAAATACATTACTTTTTAGTATTTAGCAGTAGTCAAAGCTATACAAAAGAAAAAACTGCATCCTAAAAAAAAACCAAAACTATTTGCTGAAAAACTTGCCACATTCAACATGGAACACTTGGATCTGGCGGGTTATCTAAATACGCCCATTAATTGGAATCTAGGCGCATTTGAACAGCAAGGTGAGTGTGAAGCTGATCCATATATATATTTAGATCGACATTATTTAAGAACTGAGTAAAATAAACCTAGGCTAGTAAATGCTGCAAGGATTCAGATTCAGATAGGAAGACATATTATCCGGTATAAACATGAAGGAAAACTTCTTTTATAAATTCCAAATCATGGACTGATTATCTAAGTAAGAATTTAATCAACAACATTTTTAATCAAAAGCAATAAGAGTTGGCGTTCTAATCAATAAGCTTCGTGGTCTAAATTAAACTTGAAGTCCGCGTCAAACTTTCCATAAATTCAATTTCCACTTTCTTCTATAACAATTGAATGACACGAGCTAAAAAAAATCACTTGAAAGAGAAGTAGAAGTCTAGAGCGCCAGGAGAAAAGCTTACATTTTGTACATAAGCTTAAGGCAAAAGCTTTCAGGTGCTTTTTAACCTATTTTAACAGAAGCTCGTTGGCAATTGTAGGAAAAGCTTTACATAAATCAAATGTTTGCTTTCTTTTATAAGAAAAAATTACTTACAGGAAAAGTAGAAGGCTAGAGTGCCAGACAAAAGCTTTCAGGTGCTTTTAAAAAGAAGCTCGATGTGATTTTTAGAAATTTCTATAACGTAGAACCTGCAAACAGTTTCCAGTTTTGTTTTTCTATGCTTCAATGAGATTCGCCTAAAGTTTTGCACATTTTAATCATATTATAAAAGCTTTTCAGCGCATTTAGAGATGTTTTTACAGAAGCTCAGAGATAAACTTTATGGCTAGTTCTAACCGAAGCTCAGAGATAAGCTTTAAAGCCTCGGATCAACTCTTTTTGTGCCAATGACACAAGCTTAAAGTGCCTCATATTAAATCAGTTGATACGTTCTTTTAGAAGCTCTCAAAGCTGCTTTTGCAGGTACTCAAAATCAATTCCTATCTAACAGAAGACTATTTTGTATACAAGTTCAGATATGCTTGTAATATTCGTAATACTCGGAAGGCAAAAGACAGCTCCACATTTAAATCACTTGCATGGAACAGCTGTCAACTCAGCTGTTGATACTGTTCAAGAATAAATAAGTATGTGCCTTATGCGGTCGGAGATGTCTTCTAAACTAAAGTAGCAGGACTTTGGGTCTTAATAAGTTGCATTAGTTTCAAGTTAATTGATTTAACTAACCTCTGCACTTGAAGCTGCTGTCGTTGGGCTGAAGTCTCTCGGTGCCCAGCCGGTCAGCTTGGTCAAGTTTGGTTAGTTTGGCCAACGAATGTGGCGACTCTTTATTAATAAATTGCATAATTAAGCGGCATGAATCATGCAACGCACAGGCAGGCAGGCAGAGCCCTGGCGATAAGATCACAGCAGCAGCAGCAGCAGTTGCAGTTGCAGTTGCAGATGCAGATGCAGTTGCAGTTGCTGTGAATGAAGGCGCGATGACTGTGTCTCTGTGTCTCTGTGCTTCTGCAGATTGTCGCGTTGCGCTTCAGTTTTGCTGCAGGCACAGCTGGAGACGGTGCTTGGAAAGATGCGCAAGTGGCTGCAAAGTGCGCAAATAATAATAAAACCAAATAATAATATAAGCAATAATTGTAATAATAACAATAACTAAACATATTCTCCTTTTGCAGATGGCATTTACTTGTCCAGCTCGCGGCAAATGCTGGAGCCCATCATGGAGGAGACCTCCGAGGATGAGGAGCATGCGCAAAATAGCTGGAACGGCTACGAGCATCGCGGCAGCAGCAGCTGCGGCGGCGGCTTCTGGAGCTCCGCTGAGTCCGAGACAGGCTCGGTCATAAGAGTCGAAATTAACAAGGGTGAGTGCGGCATGAAAAAATGGAGAACTCCATTAAATTAGTCCCTTTTTTACGGCAGATATCGACGCCATATCGGAGCGTGACTTTGCCTGTCCGCCGAAGCGCGCGCGCCGCTCGCAGGAGGAGCTGCAGCAGCAGCAGCTGCACAGCCTGGAGGACATGGTGCAGCTGCGTCGCCCGCCGCCGCCGCGCTACGATGCCGAGGCGCACAACAGCCTGGAGCGCTTCCTGGCGCTGGAGGCCTGCGCCCGGGACAGCTACGGCAGCCAGGGCCAGCGCAACAGCACGGGCAGCTGCCGGCGCGGCGGCAACTTTGAGGATTTCTACTCGGACAACGACTCGTATCATTCGCTGTCGCGCAGCTCCTCGCTGGTGCAGTTCGAGTCGCTGGAGCGCCAGCTGACGCTGCAGGAGCAGCACCAGAGCATGAACAGCCTGGGCAACAGCTCGCCTTCGCTGCTCAGCTGCGAGACGGTCGCCAGCAGCAGCGGCGGCAGCAGCAGCGGCGGCGCCAGCGGCAGCCACAGCAATCCGGACAGCCGCCGCGGCTCGGCCACGTCGCTGCTGAAGCGCTACGAGTCGAGCGACGGACGACTGCATCAGACCTACTACGAGCTGCACAAGCTGGACCTGGAGGAGCAGCAGCGTGAGCTGTTTGGCGCTTGCAAGAGCTTGCATCAGGCGGAGCTCAAATCGGATTCGGAGTCGAGCAGCACATCCAGCAGCGATAGCAGCGGGCACAGCATGCTCAGCGCCTGTCCGGGTAAACAAGATGCGGGCAGTGCCCGACGCTTGCCGCTCAATTCGGCGGAGAATTTGTCTGAGGATTCGGGCTACTGTGAGCCGAGTACATTGCGACGCGCCAAATCCAAGAGCATACCAAAGAATTTCGACAAACTCTGCGAAGAGGAGGAGATGGAGGAGCTGCTGGAACAGGAGGCGACAGCAGCTGGGGTAGGGGTCGGGGCTGGGGCAGGGGCAGCGACAGGCGCACATTCCAAAAACTCCAATGATTTGTGTCAGACAAAAATAGAGCATCATCAGACAAACGAGACGCAGTCAGCGTCGCAGTCATCTCTCGGCTCTCCGGCATCGTCTATAAATAGCTGCGAGAGAGGCGCACGCTCCCCATCGCCATCGACATCGACGTCGCCGTCGCCATCGCCCAGCGGATCAGCGGCATCCGCAACGTCGTCGCCGACGTCGTCGTCAACATCGTCCGCCGCCTCGTTCACTTGGCTGCGCAACAGTTTGCCCGACATACGCGAGCCGCGAGGTTCGTCGCCCAAATTTCTAACGGACAACAACAGCTACGGCCTGGCCAACAACAGCAGCAGCAGCAGCAGCAGCTCCTCCTCCTCCTCCACATCCGCCGAGTGCTCGCCCGTGCTGTCACGAATCAGCACAGCGACAGCCTTAGCCGGCAGCGTGCCCAACGAGCTGCAGCAGCTGGGCAGACGGAGGCGAACACGTCGCCAGCAGCAACAGCATCAGCAGCAGAGGAATTGCCAGAGCAGCGAGGACGGGCACAGCTCTAGCGAGGATTTGGACAAGTTTGATTGCAGCAGCTTGCCGCGCATGCGACGCAGCTGCAGCTGGAACGAACGTTGCGGCTTCAGTGGAGCAGCAAGAACGGGAACGGGCACGGAAGCGGGATCAGGAGCGGGTGCAGGCGCGGGCGCCGGAGCAGGCTACCTAAACGCTAGCTATCAGAATCTAACGCTACTCGACTACGCGGATCGCAGTGATAATTGCAAGCGCAGCTCTTTCGACATGGACAAGCGTAAACGCGTCGTTTCTGGCGAGGATTACGAGCAGCTCATATGCAAGGGCAACTTTTTGCTGGACGAGCTGAGCCAAATCTATGACAAAAATGCATCCATATTGAACGATAAGACCGTCGAGCAGGAACTGCCGCCGGAGCAGTGCCAGCAGCAGGAGGAGGCGCCACCGCAAGTGCAGCACGTGCAGCTAACCATAAGGAAGCCGCCGGCTCGCCAAAAACGGCAGACGGCGGAGAAGGAGCCGACGTCGCCAGTTCCTCCTCAATCCTCAATGCCCGCGGCCACTGTCATCAGCTTCAGCAGCTTTGGCAAGACCTTCGATCAGGATCCGACCAATTTGCGCACCTCCTATGCCCAGTCGCTGGAGCAGTGCAATTTCGAGCTGCCCAAGAGGAATCCGGCACCGCCGCCGCCTAACCGTGTGCTGCCCAAGCGACGCTTCCAGAGCTCAACGGCCAAGCAGCGCAGCCTGGTCAGCAGCACGCCCAATCTATCGGCGTTCGATGGCGGCCAGGAGCCGGAGGATGATATATATGTGAGCAGTGCGCATAATTCGATGCATCAGCTGCCGCAGACACCGACACATCCAAAGCCTTTGGGCATACTGTTGCCGGCGGGCTCGCGTAATTCATTCAGCAAGGAGGTGAGTTTCTGTCCAGTGGTGAGTAAGTATTGCTGGCAGGAGCAGTCGTCGGAGGAGCCGCAAGAGGAGCACGAGCAGGCGAGCAGCGATGAGGAGCACGTTGATGATGATGATGATGGAGAAGAGGAGGAGCTGTTGGATAACAACGATGCCACTGTTATTTATAACACCAAAGAGAACGAGTACATAGCAGCGCGCTACACTGAAGAGCAGCAGCTAAGAGCGCCGCAACAAGAGCAACAAGAGCCAGAGCAACAGCAACAGCAAAAGCAAAGAGCGCAAGAGAGCGACTGTGAACGGGAGCGTGTGCGCGAGCGCGAGCGTGAGAGCATGATCGATGACCAGAGCAGCGAGAGCGATGAAAACAACGAAAACATCGCCGCTGGCGGCAGCATGGAAACGCAACAACAACAAACATCGCCACCGCAGCCGCAGCCGCAGCGCGTTTCAAGCGTCGCTGCTGCTGCTTCGGCTGTCAGTCTTGAAACGAGCGTCGACGCGAGCTCATCGTACGCGATCGCCAGTTCACCAGTTCACACAGCGCCGTTACACACACGCCCCCTAAGCCTGCATTTGCCCATACTAAGCGAACCGCCCACAAACCGCGCACATCACATACTCTACGCCTCGCAGCAGCTGCTGCAGCGTTACGACCACGACAACGACGTCAACAAAATGTCGTCCAAATCAACGTCAGCCCAGCCCGCGACGCACGTCGCCAGCGCCAACAACAATGAGTCGCCGCTGAAGCAGCGCGCCAACAAAACGGACGAAAAGCATCCCAGCTCAAAGAGTTTTCTGTCGCGCTTTGCGCACGGCCTGCGCTTCTCGCTGCGCCGCAAGAAGAAGCAGCAGCAGCAGCAACAGCAGCCGCAGCAGCAGCAGCCGCCGCAGCAGCAGCAGACGCCCAAGCAAGCGCCGCAGAGCAATGGCAAAAGCCAGGATTTCATTTACATACCCCTCAAGCCGCCGCGCAGCACGCTAGATGACAGCAACGCCTCCGAGGCGAGCACCGCCAGCGTCCACAGCCGCCAGGCGACAGCAGCAGCAGCAACAGCAGCAGCAGCTGAGCTGGAGCAGCCGAAAACATCGACACTGCAAAAGCTGGTAACGGGTAAACCCCCGTTGCCGAAGTTGCCGCCGAGGCAAACGCATGCGCCGTACGCGTTCAGTGCTGCCAATGCCAATGGCTCCTTTAGTGCTGCCCATGCCAGCGATGCTCTCTTGGCCGCCGAACGGGAACAATATGCGGCCTTTGCCCAACAGTTGACAACGGGCCAGCGTCACGGAATGTCGCTAACGGAAACGGAAATGGCTCGAGCCACCGAATCGCCGTCGCGCGCCTCTGTCGCGCAAAAGACGCAAATGTTCAATCAGCTGGGCGCCGGTTTGCCGCTGCCGCAGCGTCCGCTCACCATGGTAACAGCCGTGCCGGTGGCTGTGTCCCCAATGCTGGATACAACCGACGGCGACGGTGGTGGGGGCGGCAAAATGGGCCTCATCGAGACCAATTTGGACACACACGAAACCGTTATCACGGGCAAGACGCGCTCCCTTATGGACATCACCTGCAATCCGCTGCACAAACGGTATCTGGTCAAGCGCTTGAATGTGACCAGCGCCGCCTACGATGTCCAGGATGACGACGACGACGACGAAGACGATGAGCGTCTCGATGGAAACAATCAACGCATCAAGCCATCAACACAGGCGGGCGGCGTCCAAATCGCCTCGGTCCGTAGGCCACACAAAAGCATGGAATTTCTGCTGGACAAAGAGAATCAAAAGAATGTTTTGGTGAGTACTCAAACGAAATCCATATGTTAACAGTAAAGCGCGTGTACAGTGAGCACTCGACTTAGGTGAATGTCAGCTTTAGACGGACATGTTATTTCAGTTCTTGATAAGGATTAAACATCTACTTATATTATTTTTTTTTTTAATTTGTAAATTTACGAGTGGAATTTTTGGCTTTTTGTGTTTTTTATTCTGATTCTTATTCCTTGACATCTTTTAAGAGCAGTCCACTCGTAAGAGCTTTCACTGTATTTATGTTTACACGCCCCCGCGAGCGACCCCCCTGGCGCCCATTTGGGGTTGTGGCTGCCAGAAACTACTTACACATAGTTTTTATGGCTTTTGTCTCGGGCAACGTCATCAACCCCTCTTTATGGACTGAGCCGCTGCCAAAGCCAGAACAGGGTCAATTCGTTATGTGGCACAGCTTGGCGTAAATCATGTATCATCATATAAACTATGAACTTTACTTTATTTTGAGATCTTCATAAAATTAATAATGAGCTTGGCTTATTTATTTTAAATGTTTTGTTATACTTTATTAATAAGGGCATTCCAGTTTCGTGGTAACTCTCTAGTTAATTCCCGTTTTTATGCTCCCATATTATAACATTACATTTTCTTCTTTTACGCTTTTGTATTATTTGCGCAAATTATGCATACGACATGACTTCCATTCATTTCGCTCTCAGTAACTGTACTCATCTAGTCTCTCGCTCGCACGCTCCAGTTCTTACATTTTCACTTGAGCGCAGCTTTGATCTTCCTTATGGCTGTTAATTGATTTCGGCAGGCAGCTACACACACCCCACCCACCCCACCTTCCCCTTTGGCACTCTTGTGACACTCCCATATCTGCACAGCCCCCCCTCCCTGTTTCAAATTCATTCGAGCGTAACAGACATTTGTGTGTCATTTTTTGTTCTTTCACGCTTTTGCTTTGGTGCGCTTTTCGCCTACTGCTAACACCGTTTAAGCACTCTCTTTAATGCGTGCCGCATTAACATTTACATTATTCGTATCCTTTTCACCCACAATTCGCACGCTAATCGGCTTGGCGCGTGGACGCGCTTTAAAACGCGCACAAAACGCCTTGAGTTGAGTTTTTTGTTTTTTCGTCGCCTTTTATGATTTATTAGATATTTAAGTATATTATGTGCATGTGTGTGTGTGTGTGTGTGTATCCCCTTTATAATCCTTGGGCCTCACTCATAAATCAATGCCTTTGCCTGCATTGTTGTTGTTTTTCCTAGCTTCGCATTTTTTCTTAATTTCCTCCTCTCAAATTTCGAGCAATTTAATGTCGTCTTTCACCGAGACAATGACCACTTGACCTTAGGTTGTATAATTTGTGTAATGAAGTGCAGCCCCTTCGGACACGCCCCTTTTTTGCATGTGCTTGCTTTGTTTTTGCGGCTTTCAGCCTTGTTACATTTTTTTCTCATTATGTTAATCGAGTCTCGAGGCTGACTCAAATGGACAAACTAAAATAGTTGACCCAAAAGTTTGCACAGTTATTTTAGTTCATCAGCTGATGAGATTTGTTCAACATTTTGCGCTTCGTTGAATTTGGTTTTTATTTGGACGCCAGTGTGTGCAGCACGGTGTACCCTTTATTTCCGAAGCCAGTGTCTGCTGTCTAATGCAGCAAATAAAAGGATGTTGCTTAGCAGTGTGCACTTTATTTTAGCTGCGAGTGTTGAGACAATATTTATGGCCCATTAGGGTGTTCGCCATTTGTGAATACGATAAGTAATAAATATATAAATTTCAAAAACTGGTTTATTGATTTTGTAACGATTCGATAAAGATTATTAACCAACAATTATTTATTATCTTGATTGCGCAGGCAAGAAACTTACGATTATGTCAATTGCAAATATATTCTTGCAATATTTATCTACTTATATATAGCTTAAAGCCAGGTTTATATTCAATTTTAACAGTCAATCAAGTTCTTACGCGCTTTTAATGTTTTCCAAGTTTTAATGCTTGGAAAATTGGCAATTTCTGCTTTAACTAAGAACACAATATATTCAAACATATATAAATAGAATAAATTTAAAATAATTCATTCGATGACTCAATATCCTACGTTAAAAAGGCAGCTATGAAATCGTATATATGTTCAAAATGTTTACATATTCATGTGTATATGACTGTATACAGTGCTGTCCAATATAACGTGTAACGCTTTGGCTCTTGAATTAAAATTGCCATCTGCAAAAAGGCAAACGTATTCTCAATTTTTTGAGCATTTCTGATGAAATATATATACATAATTTAATTTTATATATATACATATATTCACCGTATTTTTTATATGAATGTCTAGTTTACCGTTTTTTCAGTCTTTTTTTTTGTAATTGATGGGAAGAAGAAGCAATTGAACTGCGCCCTTTTTTATGGCGTTTTTCTTTATATTTCTCATTCTCAACTCCCACGTTTTGGCTAGAGCTAAAACTTTCGCCGCGAGTTCCGCTAAAATCTAGCTATCTGTGTGTATGTGTGTATGTATGTACCTAGCACTTGTTGTTGTTGTATGTGTTAGCTCTTGCGGAAATATGTGTGTGTGTGTGTGTGTGTGTGTGTGTGTGTTGTTGTGGTAGTTGCCGCAGTTGTCATGTGGAATAATAATGAAAAATAATTGCACGAAAAAGAAAGCATAAGCCCAAATTATGCTGCCCCAAAGCATACAAATTAAAAAATAGTTTAATTAAAATTTGTATTTATTGTCGTTGTCTTGTAATGTAAACAAAAGCTTGATAACAGACAGAGTGCAGTAAAGAAATCTGTCTGTTAATCCCCACAGAAAAGCGTGCCAGATTTACATACATATTTACATTTTGGTCACTTTGCTTGTTTATTACCTTCTTCAACTTGTGCGTCTCTTTGTGTATATTTGCTTATCTTTGCGTGTATTTTCTTGTCGCCTGATAATGGTACAAAAAGAAAAAAATGAAATGAATTGAAAGAAACTACAGGAACTCAAACATACAACTACAACTACATATATACATAGTGCGTGCCCCCCTTCCAGCCCTTATCAAATTGTTATTTAATGCGCACCCAACGGGCTTTCAATTGTTAGATTTGAATTTCATCAAATATTTGTTGTTAACATTCTCAGTCGGCGCTTGGTGAATGTTGAAGGCGAAGGCGAAGGTAAAAACAATGCGCACGCACAAACAAAACATACCAAATAAAAACATCGCACAAGACGCTTGGCTGCCTGCCAAACGGAGCGAGCGGAGCGCGCGCTCTTTGCTCTCTTTTGTCTGCCACAGAACAACCACAGAACTTAATAACAGCCCTTGTAATAACATTGCTGCTCTCTGTTCGTGTTACAAGATCAATGCTGCGGCAAACATTGCTGTTACCTGTAGCAGACTGCCTTAATTGCATAAGCTGCCTGTTGCTGTAAGCGCGCGCTCTGGCTGCTACAACAATGTTGCTCTCTTAGTTTGCCGCTCTTTCAGCCAACTCTTAACAATTGTTGCTTGATCTTTTCGCTTTTTCTACCCATTTCCTATACCCATATCGACACTTATCTATGGTTACACTCGTATTTTTTTTTTTGCCATATTTGCTGCACTTTGTGTCGCTTCAGCGACTGCCTGTCTATCATTAGCAGCCATCTCGCTCTCACACGCACACACACCTTTAGCCTGAAATGTCAAAACAAACGTGACAAAAAAAGACAAAAAATGCAACTTGCTGCGGAAAAAGTCCAATTGAAATATTTGCAGAAAAAATAAACCGCTTTCTTTTAAAATAGTCGACAAAACTATGCAATTGCAAACACAATTTTTTAACTAATTAAAAAATACTTCAATATTTGAAGCCTAGCTGAGCTCATAGCTTTGGCATTCTTTATTGTCTCTTAAACGTTGTAATTTATTCAAATTAAAACGGCATTTGTCTGCCTTGGCTACAGGCTACAGTCGCCGCCCGCAAAGTGTGCACAGTGCCCAAGGCGAAAGTGCGCATCGGGCCAGGAAATTTAATTAATTTGAGTTTATTTTTTCTTCATCTCATTTGCGTTTCATGTTTTTTTTTTTTTTTGTTTATGCTACTTGCTGGCCACAATTTATTTTTCACACGCGCTTAATTTCGCTTCGAATTTTTTTCGCAGCGTGTAATTTTCATTTTTGCGTAAACACACGAATTTGAGAAACTCGAAAACCAGACAAACAAAGGTTGATTTTTCATTTCGCACCTTTTTTTTCGCCCTCAATTGATAAACGCAAATCAATTCGCCTGTCATTGTTGTTGTTGTTCTTCTTGTTGTATGGGAAGTGTGTGGGCGTTTTTTCTCAGTGTGTGTGTGCGTGTGTGTGTGTGTGTGGGTAGTTCCCTGGGTGCAGCTGAACTTAAACAACAATTGCTGGAAATTAGTTGCAGCTAATTGATGAGTCTCAATTTAATTGGGCCTGGCTCATATATCATCATAAATTTAACGAACTCTGATTAAAAAAAAAAAAAAAAAATAAGTTTTGTTCATAATAGATATAAAGTTCTCTGATTTGTTTTATTGTGAAAGTCGTGGCTTATTTTATATATTTATATATTAATATATTATATATTATATTATATATAGTCCATTTTATAAAAAAGCTGAAAAAAACAAATTAAATTGTTTATGTAGCTCAGTTCCCGCAGTTTATTTATATTTATCTCTCAGTTCTTTTTTTCCGTCTTAGCCTTATATCTAATCTATGTTCGCTTCGCATTTGGCCATTCCATTCACACCTCGAATGTCGTTCATAAACTTGAACAGCATACGCGAATTAGGCTGCAAATAAACACCAGAATAAAGTTTAAACAAATTTTTTGCGTACTCGCATTTAATTATAACCCAAATGTCGTATCGATTTACGACTTGGCCCAAAATATGATCCACTTTCAAGCACGTCAGCTGACACTTGTCTGATTTATGCCGCTCACTTTCCTTGACTCATCTGGCTTACACATATATGCCCATTGAAAATGGCCAAAAGGGTATCATGTTTTCGTGCCAATGTGTGTAACAGGCAGGAGGAAGCATCTCCGACCCCATGAAGTATATATATTCTTGATCAGCATCAACAGTCGAGTCGATCTGGCCATGTTCGTCTGTCGCGGGGATCTCAGAAACTGTAGGAGCTAGAGCCTTGAAATTTTGAACGATAATTCTCCTAGTGCCTGCGCAATATGACTTTGTTTCCTTTAATCGATAACTTGCCCCAGTTCCAAGAAATCGATAAAAATCGTTATCGAAATTATGATTTTTGAGCAAATCTCATAGGTTTTCAGAGCTACGTTCACCAAATTTGACATGCAGCTTCCAGAAAAGTATAAACTGATCAAGAAGAAGGTACAGAGTATCTCCCAGTCGGGCACGCCCAACTAGAGCAGTCTTTCGTGTTTTTCTTTGATTAACTCAGCAAATAGTTTTCAACGATTTTACGCAGTTTGTTGCAACTTTTCACGATCTGTTAATTTTTACAGCCAAGAAAAGTAGCTGAAATAATTAATAATAATATTTGCACTCTGTGTGTATTTTGCGAAATGAACTTGCAATCTAAAAATAATGGCAACCGAAATGTGAGAAACATTTTGCACATGCCATCAAAATCTGAATAACCCAAAAACAAATAAATAAAATATGTATGTTTAATTTTCGAGTTTTGTATATGCCGGGAATTTTAAGCTGCCTGCAGCTTGTTTTTGTTTATTATCAAATTTTTTGTACGTTCTGGACTTTTTGCTGGTTGTTGTTGTTGTTGTTGTTGTTGTTGTTATTGTTCAACAAACGCCAAGTGGCGAGTCCGATCGTATTCTATACGTACGTATATGTTGTTCGACTATTTTTAGGCATTTGTCTATAATACGCAATTATGATAAATTATTTGTATCTGCGAGTTCTGTTTCGCTTCCACACAGACAACTCACAAAGAACTCGCACACAGCAAGTCACATGATTCATGTCAGTTGTTGTTGTTGTTGTTGTTGCTGTTGTTGTTGTTGTTGCTTTGATCCATTCGCTGAGCAACTAATCTAAAAGGGAATCAACTATGCCTCGATGCTGAGTTATTTACGAGAGAACATTCCAATTGTTGTTTAACATATAATCTATAAGATTTCATTATATTTCTGTTCTATATTTAATGCTAAGAGACAAACCAGCTCCTTAAAGCTGTTCGAGATTTAAGCTGCATAAGAAAAGCGAGGAAATATTTAACTTGAAGTGGCGCGCTGCACGAAGCACGAAGCAGTTCCCTCAAGATATGCGGAAGTTGCATAAAGAGTCGCACAATAAAATGGTGAAAAAACTCGAGCAAAAGGTTAAAGGACTTTATGACGGGTAAGGCACAGGCTCAAGTCAGCACGGCAAAGGATGCGTCGTCTAGTGGCCTTTAAAGAGCTGCAAAGAGTCAGCCAAGTGAAAGAGAACAAAGCTGGCTTCCTTTTTGAGAACCGAACTAAGAGCGTGGAGATAGACTTTAACTTCTTGCAATATAAATGTGCCTACATCATTTGTGAGTAGTATATTAGACAATTTGTAGATAACTTTTAATTGAGCAAACATTTTTGAAATGCTTACAAGCATTCTCACACAATGACATCACGCCCAAGTCTCAAACTCATGTAGAATTAAAAAAAAAGATGATTATTCAGTTATTGTTCAACTACAGAACCAGCATTGTTTATTTTTCCACAAAGGTCTCTGAACTGGCCCCGGGATCAATGCAGTGCAAACAGTAGCAATGTTTTAAGTGTCCACTTCAAAGAATTTCGCAGCATCTTTTGTTCGTCTTTTATCCATCTGAAGTTGTTCTTAAGCCCACGCATAACATTCGCAGACACAACGTTTTACAGTTGGCCCAAAAGCTGTTGGCGGCCAAAAGGCTGCACATTTGAATTGGGCTTGAAAACAACAAGCTTCGAACTGGGTTAACAGCGACGATGTGTGTGTGTGTGTGGGCCCACGGCAAACAAATTAAGTTAACAGCCAACATTCAAAGCTAGCAAAACTGTGCCCAATGCTGATTGGAAAACACACACACACACACCTAACCCACACACACCTAACACACACACACCTAACACACACACACTTAGCACACACACACACTTAGCACACAACACAACAGCGTCAGCTGCCGCTTTTCCCCCTGCCCTTTCTTCGTGCTCAAAAATACACACCTGCCTTGAGCTGAGCTGCGTGAACAGTAGGCGGCGCATAGTTCAAATCGAACACCCTCAAAAAAAAAAAAAACAACTGCAAAACAACAACAACAAGAACAAGAACGGGACAAACAAATAACGCGCACTTCCTTTTCCGCCGCTGCGGCTCTGTGAGTTTTCCCCTCGCAGCCCGTCAACTCGATTGCATTCCAAAAATAGTCGCACACTTTGCCATCGTTGTTGTTGCTGTTGTTGTTGTTGTTGTTGCCTGGCATTTTCATATAAATCACATTTTAATGTGCCGCATCTTTCGGTGAAAATTCTGCCGCACTTTTGTTTACCTTCCCCGATGTGCCACATGTTGAGAGAAGTAATCCACGCGAGAGGCCCAGAGATCTCGATAGTTATGTAAAATATATGCAAGCACATACCAATTTATGCATAGCCATAGTTTCTCCCTCTCTCTCTCTCTCTCTGTCTCTCTCTCTCCCTCTCTCTCTCATTCACTGTAAGTTGCAGTAGCATTTTTTTGGCATTTGGTTTGCCCTGCCTTTGCCTGAGGGCATTTCCTATCTTTGAATGGGTTTGTCGTTAAAATGTGCCACACGCACGACAAACGATCCATCAAAAAGCTGTGAAAAAAGATTGAAATATACTATTTAAAGTCATTTCAGGTTTTTGACCTTTGCACGTAAGAACGAACGTACGAAAGTAAAATTAATGAAAAGGTTCTTTATGCTTTATTTTAGGGGACAACAAAATTATTGTGATTACATTTTATTCTGGCATGAATGTTCTACTCCTCTTCCTTCTCTTTTAATTTTTGTCCTTAAATGTTTTCTCATGCTCTCAATCAATGCAATTGTTCTTTCAACTCTTTGCGCGACATTCTGAAACGTTTGTTTGCGAACATTTGCCGCTTTGTATTCAACATAAATCCTCAGGTTAGGGCATTCAGTGTCGCATATGCGCGATCTTTTGGCATACCCTCTTCTTGCTACTTATACAATTGCATATACTTTGCCAGCATTTCCTTCGGGGTTTATTTTCAGCGACACATGCAAATGGAACTGACATTTGCTGGGTTGCCTTCGGCTGCGCCTCCCGCACCTCCAGAGTGTCCCTGCCCCTGCCCATGCCCCTGCTCCCTGGTGCGCTTCTAAAAGGTCAGCTTATGCGGCACACTCTATGCGATTACGGCTCGCAGATTGCCGCTCCTCGAGGGGAATAGGGCGCAACACGCAGCTGATTCATTAAGTGAACTGAAATAAAATGTAAATTATTTGTATATAGAGGTTACGGACATGTGTGTGCATAATATTTAGATAGTCAGGGTCGCCCATTAGCCGAGGCGTAGGAAGGCATATCAGCTTCGGGCTCAGCGTGGCGTGAAATGCATTTGATAAATGCGTGGCACGTGCGCCGTTTGTCCAGGTTGATGAAACATTTACAGTTTGAAATGCTGCCAGAACTTTAAATTTGGTAGCTGGCCAAATTGGCCGCATTATGCTTCTATTTGTGGGCCTGACCATAATCAAAGCTAGGCCCATTTGTTTTGCTGTCATCAAGTCGAAGCCTCAAGAGAGCGGCATGACAATGGCCCTTTTGCTCGAATGCCACTTTACGCGGTCAGGTAGACAGGTCAGACAGACAGACAGACAGCCTGTCAGACAGTCTGCCTGCCTGTCTATCCCATCATTTGCGTTCTTTTTGCCCATGTCATAATTACATGACATGCCAGCCTAATTGCATTTAACAGGAAGCATAAAATGCACAGATGCAGTTATGGATGCCATATACGATAGCTAACTGCTCATAATTATAGTCAGAGCTTGGCCTACCCTAAGCCAAAAAGCACAGGCAAGGTGGATTAGCATATGGGTTAAAGTTGGGCTAGTAGAAAAGACTGCATTTGTCGTGCTTTTTATGTAGCTGTTAACGTTGACAGGCACATGAAAAGTAATTTAACTAACCCAATAGATAAGAGTTCTGAATATCATTATTGACATATCAAATATAATTCTATATATGTAGAAAGGATCTGGCACACTACTCTACTCTTATTATTGACGGGGTAACTCTTGGCTTAGCACAGTTAACTAGGACATGCTTTTTATGCAGCTGTTAACTTTGACAGGCACTTGAAAACTAAGTTAACTAACACATTTCATTAGAGTTCAATTTATAAGCTTGAACATCATTATTGGCATATAAAATCTAGTAAATCTTTAATCATCTGTATAATTCTATATAAATAGACAACGAAGGAGTATCTGCCAGCACCTGATACTCTATTGACTGCAGGGTATCTCTTGGTTTAGCACAGTTAGCGATGCCATGCTTTTTATGTAGCTGTTAACTTTGACATGCACATAAAAAGTAATTTAACTAATCTAGTAAATCTTTAATCATATAAATAATTCTATATAGATAGATAGATAGACAAGAAGGAGTATCTGCCAGCACCTCATACTCTATTGACTACAGGGTATCTCTTGGCTTGGCACGGCTAACTAGTCATTTTTGTAGAACTTTAAACGATTTTGTCGCCCACATCCGCTTCCGGTTTTCGGCTCGGCTCACGCCACCTTCAGTGCAAGCTTGACAAGGGGTAAAGTTCTTTAAATTTCTGCCTTTCAGGGTTGTTGCCGTGCCGTGCAATCAATTCAATAGCAACGGGCGGCCAATAACAAACTCTTTTTTTTTTTTGTGTTAGCCCCTGCCAGGGCAACCGGGGCGGCAGTTCAGTTCGGCTCAACAGTTTGTCAATCCATCAAGTCCTGACCAACCCGGGGCGCATGTGTCACTGACCTCCAGTTGGCTGGCCACAGACACCGCTGCGCCAGCGCCTCTGCTCTGCTCCGGACTGTTGCTGCTGCTGCTGGTCAGTCAGGTGTTCCATGACCTGGGCTCCCGCTTGCGTCCAGTCGTGCAGTCAGGCATGGTTTGAACAAATGCTTAAATTGTTGCCAGAATTATGTTTTCAAAGGTTTGCATTTTATAATACCAAACCTTGGGGTTCACTTGAGTTCGTTGGGCGTGTCATTCGTGGTTGATTGTGAAGATATAATCTACATATGTATACTTATGCAGGTCGCCTGGCGCTGAGTTAATCAACTTAGATGGGAGCTAAAGCTAAACATAAGTTTTCACTTAGTTCCCTAGAAATTCCGGGTACTGTATGTTTGTGTAGTTTTTATTATTGCTGCATTTACGTGACTTTTTGATCATTTGTATTCTTATTCTTTCTCTATTAATAGCACAAAAATTGACTTGTTCATTAAATAATTGCCGATTGCGGTGCTAATTATATTTTAATGTGTAATTAGTGTTATATATTAACTTAATAGTGTATTAAGCTAGTAAGCATTCTGATGTGTTTTTGTATAATTCCACACACTGAGATGGGAAAGGAATGTGGAAAATGGGTGGAAAAAGGGTGAATGCAATAATTTTGTTGTTTTATACGCGCCAGCACGTTTTCTAGACACACATTGATTTGATTTCAAGAGTTTTACTCTTCAAGTTCAAGTTGCAAGTTTCTATTTTTGAGTGCTCAAAGATCTCTCTATATATGCGCCCTGATAATCCACACTCACGTCGGATTTGATGTGTGTGTTGATTTGTGCGCTTATCTAACTATCAATAAACAATCTGATTTATGTGTTGCACAGAGGCTCGCGCTGACCTCGTCATTAAATGATTTCTGCTGCCCCACATTTGCAGCAAGTGCTACTCATGTAGTTACTTAGTAGCCTATATTACGCATACGCAGCATTGACCCAATGGCTTTTCGAAACTGGTTTCAGCTGCCGCTGCAATCAATTGCGCAAATTACTTTATATATACACACACATATATATACATATATAAACAGATCTGGCTTTGTGTCAATAGATACATCCGTTGCCCAAATAACACGCCGAGCCGGACTCAATTCACATTGATTTGCCTGCGCATGTCATACATGAATATCATCTATCAACGCATCGTATCGCATTGCTGGGCAAATTAAGGTGCTCGGGCAGCGGAACAGACTGTCGGATATGAAAAAAAAACTGACAGTAATAGCTCCAAGGTTAGGCTCACAAATAATGGTCCAGCCGAGTCAGCAGCCCCGCCCTCCTTCGCACTCCCACACAGCATTCTCTCCATCTATCTGCATGATTGATGATAATCAAATATTTGCACTCGTGCAAATGAATTACGCTCGCATAGTTCATAAAACTGGCAAATTGTTGTTCTTGCTATTTATATAAAAGCAAAACGCGCGCAAAAATTATTGCATATTTATTTATAAAACGCTTAGCATTTGCTGCTCGGCTCTTTGTTTTCTTGGTAAACAACTTTTTAGAGGCAGCTGAAAGGGGTCGTGCTCATGTGTGTATATTTTCTATATAGTTTCGACTCGAGGTGTGTGTTTTTGTAATAGAACTCGTTTATTGAAATTCCAGTCGCGTCTGCGGCGTTATGTGATATCACTGACTCAGAGACTTACGCAACGCTTTTGGCTTTCGAACACTTGCGAGAGGGTCGCTCAAAAGGGTCTCTAATTCTCTCGAAATTCAATAGGGTTTTGCAAAATGCTGATGTACACTTGAAGCAGATCTTAAGCCTATATAAATGCTATATCTACCAAATGTTAGATATAGCAAGAGTTTGTAGCCCAAACTTTATTCAAGATCTTCATAGAAACCGCTTTCATCTAATTAAAAATCTTCCAACATGTACTGTGAGATTCTGTAGATTTCTCGGCCCACACCCGATTCCATTTGTCTGGCTGGAGACTCGCTAGACTTAGCTGATGTCAGCAATTAGCTTGATTAACGCCCGTGCTTAGGCAATTAAATTCAATTGCTTAAGTTGCCAGAAAATTATGCAAAACGCACTTTTCACCTCGACGTCGCTGACTCAGCCCCAACTGACTGGCCCAGTTCGGATGAGAAATCACAAATACAACTTGCGGCGGCTTCTACACATTTACATTGTTGTTGTTGTTGTTGTTGGGCCCGCAAATGCTAAGGTGCTACGAACTCCCACTGACCGAGTGTCTGCCAAGCTGCCGCATGCCGCGCATTTTTGTGCTTGCCACCTTTTCGCTTTGGTTTTAAAATTTGCATTGTTTTAAAGTTAATTGTACAACGGTTTTTGCTGCTGGCTCGTTGCCCAGCAAAGCGCCACGAACATAACCCAAAAGCCATACGAAATTTAATTAAACAAAAGCCAAATTGCATTTGCGCACAACTCTCGCGTAACTCAATTCATTTTCATTTGCGTTGCGAGCTGCGCTTTTTTTTTCCACTATCGACACGAAATTGTGTGGCAAATGCCGCGTGGCGGGCGGCGCCTGCATAAACAGGCGTTGGACAAGCGATAGCCATTTGCCATAACCAGAGCTTAATTAAATCAAATTTAAAGCTTATCAAAATTTGCCAGATGTGACTTAATTGGCACATCCACGCTGTCAAAAATGCGGATTATGTTACGATAATGACAAATAATATATACTACTTATTGCGTTTTCAATTCAGTCAATTAAGGCACTTTAAACTAGCTGATTTCGTTAAGCTTTCCGAGAATCGCGCCTTTCTATGCGATTTTCATGAATTCAAGTACAGATTTTGATTTTTTTCTATGCAGAGAATATATGAGGTAGTAATTGAAGTGGTAAAAATGAAAGCAGCTAGAAAATAGGCTTCAAAAAATGGAATAGAATCGGGCGAGAGAAAGAGGAAAAGCGTGAATCAGGCAAATCTGGCCAGAGAGAGAGAGAGAGAAAGCGAATAACAAATAAAGAGATATGTTTAGTAATAAAGAGAAACAAAGAGAGAGAGAGAGAGAGAGAGGGAGTTCAAGGAAAGAGAGTTCGAATCACAATACTATAAATAAATACTCCTTTATAAATAGTGCAAGCATTACCTTACTAAAGTCGTGAGAATCGCGAAGAAGGGCGAATATGCAAAGGTATATTTTTGAGACTTTGTTGCCTCTAACTTTATGTGCGGAAGCAGAAGTTCTTATGAGATATTATACAGACTTAAACCCTAAAAGCTATAAATAAAAAATTTGCATAAAATTTTTAGTTAATCTTCACAAATGTCGCGTTATTCGTAGCTCTATCAGTTTAAAATTCCATCAAAATTGTCAGCATTAAATTGCAATTTTCATGATTTGTTGTTGTTTGTTTTTGTTTTTGCTAAACGCCCCCTCCGAATGCGAAATTGTTGCAATTTAAGCGTAGCTATCAGAGAGGTTCTCAAACGATTGAGTGTGTGGGTTTTCGAGTGCAATTTATCAATGGAAAGACTTGCTGCAATTCAGAGTTACAGCTCAAAGCGATGCCCAAGTCGGACAACACAAATTGTGACAATGAATTTGCGTTGGGAAAGAAAGCCATATAAGGCGACTAGTAGAAGCTATGGCTAGGGTTACGGGCAAGGGTGGGAGTACGGTTAAAGCTACGGGTTGGGCTACGGGTACGGTGCCATGTGCCATTTATCAAAGCACGCCATTCATTTGCGGAGAACGCACTTGGGAGGGAAAACGCCAAGCACAGCAAATCGCAGACCGCCCCACATGTTGTTGGTCGAAGGTTCAACAACCCGCGGACCGAGTAAACGCCTCGTTCAAAAAGAATGAAGTAAAAAATCTGTGGCAATAATTTTTAATGTAAAACAGAGGCGCATAGCTCTTTGAATATTTGCTAGATGAGATCACATGAAAACTGTTGGGCTGAAATTGGGTTGGGTTGGGTTCGGAAATTGTCTGGAATTGAAACTGAAATTGGAAGGGAGCAGCACATTAATAATAATTACGCGACCGGCGGCTTGACATCTGTTTGAAGTTTATGCTGGCACGCCACCGCGCGCTACTCTAAATGCCAAATGGGGATCACTTTCCGCTGACGATGGAGTTATTACAATGGGCCCTATAAATAGCCGCCGCCAGCTCGCTCGAATGAAGATCGGCACGCAACCGCGTTTTGTTTTCATTTGTTGCCTTTATTATTTTGACCCTATTACCGTTTAGCATCGGAGCTGGGGGGAGCTGCGTCTTTTAGTTCTTAAGAAGTGGAAGATCAATGCTTGACTGAGCTTAAGTTAGCTTTATCAATATAAAAGTAAATAATATTTGGGTTATTTGTTATATCTTTATATTTGGTCTACAAGCTTCAACTAAGGTGAGGCTAAGATTAACTATATAAATATAAAAGTAAATAACATTTGGGATATTCGTTGCGCTTTATTGAAGCACTTTCTATAAACCTACTTATAGCTAATTTCTAGAAAAATACACTTCGAGTCGTGCCGGAAATTTTCTTTTTTATTCGATTTCTTTATAGCTAATGCATATGAAATACATCACAAATTGAGACTTGATCACATACATAAATCAACTTCTACGAGATCTTTGCTCAATTGTCTCACTCTTAACACAATTTGACTTTTCACAGCTCTGAATATTCTATTAGATCAGCACTCAGCAGAGTTTTATCTTTATGCACACTTAAACACATTGGGCTTAAGAGTCAAATTCAATGTTGCTCCCCCTTTCGTTTGTAGGCTCTTGCTTAAGCACCCCCTACCCCCTTGACAGGCCTAAGCACTACGTCTCTGTCGTTCCCCTCTACGATTTGCTGTGTCTTTAACAAATGTGAAGCAATTGAAGTTTTGGTTGTTCGTTTGGCTTGTTGTTCGCTTCCATCAGACCCCAACTCCAACCCCAACTCCAACGACGACAAACGACCCGATGTCGGCACTGTCCGTGCTGTTCTTTGACCTGCCCCCAGCCCAGGCTGGAGCATCTCCCCACCCCGGCTGTGGCTTGTAGTCTGTCGTCTTGGGCTTGTCATTTGCCAATTGGCATTTATGTTTTTGTAAATTGATATTTCCGTAGGGTGCAGTCCGAGTCGCTGTAGCTAGCACACATAAATTCGATGCAGTCTAAAAACAATTCAACTAATTTGCTTTCTTTCTATCTCTTTTTGTTGCAGGTACGTATCAAAATATATGTTTATATATTCAGAACTCGTTTAATCTGAACACTTAGCGCGTAAGTTTGTACTCTAAATCAGTTTGTAAATCGCCCAAATTAATTAATTAATATAAGGCAATTAATTAAAGCTGTTAAGTGGCTGAAAACAATTTGCAGCTCGTTTAAAGCGGCGGCATCAATGGGTTAAGTGCCTGCGCTCCCTCCATTTCTGGTTAGCTACGTGCCTAATTGAAAGTTCAATGGATTTTCAGCAGCAACAGCTTTACAAGAAATGCCCGCAGTTCCCTTGAGAGATCTCTCTCATCTCTCAAGTGCATTTCATCTGCTGCCTTCTCGAATGAATCTCGCTTCAGTTCGGGCCCGCTGCCAGCAGCAAGCTTCATTTGCTTGCCCAGCCAAAACAAAGGCACTTAATCATCTCCAGATTTTGCAGACGTTCCAAAAGTTACACAGATATGAGTTTAATTACTCAACGACGCGCCCTTCAATTTGTCGCGTCCCCGTCTGTCAGTCTGTCTGTCTGTCGTCTAGACGAGCTCGAAGCCATTTCCTCACTTCTCGGCTTCCATTGATTTTGGCCATTCGTGCATATTATTTTGGCTGACCACGCGGAAACCCGTCCGCTTATGCGACACTCATCTAGCAGAGCTCAGCGTGTGACTTTGGTGTGCTCCAAGTAACTTTTATTTCTAACTAATTCATCAAACTCTTCGCGAGCTGAGATGAACTTAGTTGTATTAAACAAGTTAAATGATGTCAGCAGAGAATTGATATATACAAATAAGTCTTTATATCAACCGTTTTCACTTTTGCAACTGTACGCATCATTTTTACTGACAAGACAAAGTTAAACCAAAATTTAAACCCAAATCTACAGGTAGAGATTAACTTAAGCCAGCTTTGCCTTAAGCCTTAAGTCTTACCTTTTGAAAACAAGAGATAATCTGTTGATCTTTGTTTTTGTTCGGCTAATCTCATGCCTAAAACTCTAACGCCAGCTTAAGAGTAAGTCGATACAAGTCAGGCTAGCTTGTTGAGGCTGGCTTTTCTTCGATGCCATTCTACACTTTATCAAAATCACATTACATAAACTCCAGAGTGGTTTTAAAGGTATGAACAATTGGTAAATTCGTAGTCATAGAAATAACTATTTTAATCGAATCCCAATGCTGATTAAAAAATATAACTACTTTTAATGAAAATATACTAAATGACAGCCCAATTCCTTATTCCAATATCATCAAAGTTATATAAACTTTTAATTACATTTCGCTTTACCTAAACTCGAAGTTAAACTTATAAACTTATGTACGAACTTTCGAGTATATTGAATTCCATACCAAAATATTGGCTATTGTTTTTTTCTAATGGTTCGCAAATCGAAACTGCGCCCATAATTAAAGTTTCCATAAAGCTTGTAAATACCTAATAGTCTATCTATGTTTCAATATGCTATCTTTTCTATGACCATAAATGATAAGGCCAGGTAATCTTATCACTTGTTAATGAACTGATTTGCTGCCTTAATTTTTAGTGCTGCCAATGTAAACTCTTGTCAGCATTATTTATAGATTAGTTGACCTTGTCATTTGAGGAAAGGTTGCAATGCAGATTGAATTCGTGCTTTAAACGAATTTACCTTGATAGTTCTACTTTCTACTAACTAAATCTACTTATATATAGTATATATATATATTCTGTATATGAAACTGAAACCAAGCGAGGGCAATTATTATTGGTTTGCCCGCATTCCGTGCCTCTGTCAGCTGCTGTCGGCTTAAGGCAAAAGTGCAAATCGTGCTGCCAATCGACATATTGATTTAGATTTAACTGCAACTATTCAGTTATGCACCGGCTATTCTGTGTGCCGGAGCAGATGTTGGCCAGGTGTCTGCAACGATTTGCATGCGTTTTATGGCGACGAATGCGAAATATGCGAAAGGTGCCAACTGACAAATGCAATTGGTGTGCGAGGCAATAAAAGCCGTAGGCGGCGAACACGTGTGCCCAAGTGCGTTATAGAATTTTGGAAATGCCGAAATTAAAAAGCAATCAAGGAATAACCCAGGCACAGCCTAATTACCCAGCTTGCACTTAGCCAGAAAATGCACAAGGGATTCTGCGCGGAGGGGGCGGCGCACAAAGGTTAACCGCGCCTACCTGTTCACACACACGGGCGGGTGGGCCGGCCGTGGGCTGTGCGGCATTCGATCAGCTACCTGTGTGATATATAAACCGCCCGGCATCTGTCCAATGTCAACAGTTGCACAGCAGCCATCAAAGCAAACACACATCGAAGTTTCTCTCAAAAGATTGTGAGACATCATTATGGCTACCTACACTTGCACACAGTATGTGAACTTCATGGATCCCGCCAGCTATGGTGCGATGTCCACAACATATACCCTGGACACGGCTCGTTTTGGCCAGCACGACCTAGGCCTGTTCATGGAGAGCCTAGAGACAATAGCCCGCATCGAACGGGAGCGCCACGAGCGACGTCAGCATCGGCGCAAGCAGCGGCTGCAGGAGGCGCGTATTGCGGAGCTGGAGAACGAGCGCAGCGTCAGTCCGACGCCCAGCGCGGAGGAGGCCGTCGATGAGCCCCTCATGTATATGGAGGCCAAGTGCATACCCTATGCGATCAGTGAGGCCCTGCCAGTGCCTGAGAAGGGCGCACCAGACTATGATGTCTGTGACGACGAGGCCTATGGCAGTGCTCATCAGTCGCCCCGCAGCAGTGTCACCTACTGCAGCTGTGCCGGCGTCTCCAGCGCCGGACTTGATTCCGATTCGGCCGAGTCGGGTATTTATGGCACGTCGTCTCCGACACCATCGCTGCGTCCGCGCTCCCAGGTCATCAGCAAGCCCAAGCAGCGCACCACACGCTCCCGCATCATTAGCATGGTCCTCAAGCGCGAATATGCCAAGGCGCCCTCGGCGGAGACAGTGCATCATTCCGAGGACTGTGACCATTTGCTCAACAGCACCATCAAGCAGCAGTATGACCGATTGTCCTCGAAGTCGCGACGCGGCATTGCCTGCCCCCAGGGCTCGGCCGAGGAACGTTTTCTGGACAAAGCCTTGCGCTACTTGACCTTGTGATTGGCGCAGCCCTCGCAGTGCCTATAGCTTTAATCTTTAGTACTTAAGAAAAACACTATTACATATATATATATATATCGCTTAGATTTGTTTGCAAAACATTTTTATATTAAATTTACGACTCAGAAAGCAATTTAATATGGTAATGATTAAAGTAGCTCCTGAATTGAGTTCGACTGAAATGTCTAGAGCAAGATGGTTTTAGAATATCGTTGGACCTATCTATATTAAGCTATATGATATACATAGTTGTCCGAGTGCCAAGTTTAGTCAAAATATCCTAAAAAAGCTTTAAAGTGTTTTATGCAAATACTTAACTTTGACCTATCCTTTTTATGGCTGCTCCTTCATTATATGCCAGACAAGCTTTCTGCAGACCGCTTTTGAAGAGCAAGAGCATTATATATGAGAGAGAGAGAAAGAGAGAGGGAGAGGAAGAGAAATGGCAAGGCAAATACATCTCTACCGCGCCATTAAATGATGGATCCCACGAGAATCCGGAGAGCCTAATGGATGATGCAGTGAGAGCGAAATATGCATTAAATGTTTGTGCTCCAAGTTGTTATTGTATTAGTGCGAATGCTGACTTAGTGTGGGCGGAAGCATCATTAGACAATTTAGTCTATGCGCGTATCTCGTGAAGATCGGTCGAGGGTCAACAAAGTCTTAGCTAACCGATGTATATCAACATAATGCCGATCTGTTTGTCTAAAGAACAGAAAAACCTCAAAGCACATTCACACATGGTCACATTTATTTAAAATACAGTTTGTGTTTGTTTCTCTAAGTTACCCCATTTTAATCTCATAATTTATTTGCAGTTGATAATCCACTGCCTAGGCTCCTTTTCCCCATCTTTTCATTTAATGATTGTCTCTTCCGTGATGTGCTTTTCACTTCCCTTTGTTAATGCTCCATTCAGATACGTATTGGGCGACCCAGTGACACGCTTCTCGACTGGCAGCTGGCTGCATCATCATCTCGATAATCTGCTTCAGTTTAACAGGCTGTCAACTGCTGGTAACCTGGTCTAAATATAGACGAACTGCTGACACCCTGCCGCTGCCACCTCGAGGCAGCTGTCAGTTGTCAAGTGTGAAGACAAGCGTACTCCACATACATGTGACTGTGTGTGAGTGTGAGTGTGCGTGTGTGTGTTGTTGTTGTTGTGGTAGTACTTCAACATGCCGCCTGTTGCTGGCGCTTTTTGTTTATCAACTTGCACAGGGTGACCCGAGCACAGGGCATTTCGATGCCTGCATCCTGTTGCTATAAAAATAAAGCTCGCCGCTGTTGCGTCCGCTTTGTTTTTGGTCATGCGCCAAAGCTGCCATAAAAACGGTTACAACTGCTTTTGGCTGTGGCCTCAACTCAGTATCTATCACAAATTCAAAAGCGTAGCATACATTTCTGCGCCGGAAATGGCAAACGTAGTGTAGCGCGTAGTGTGTGCGTGTGTGTGCGTGCGTGTGTGTTGCATGTCGCGCGCGTCATGTTAGCCCAAGTAAAAGCCAAATTTAATTAATTCATTTAGCCTAAGCGCGACTCGCACACAAACAGCGAAACCCTAAAAGTGCCCAAAAACGCATTTGCCAACCAGCCCAGCCCCTCCCCTCTGGCCAGTGCATGCCGCCCCCTCGCTGCTTAACATTTAGTGCTCGCTGTGTTCCCTTGACAATAAAATATGAATTGATGCGCGCGCTGCGCCATAGTATCCTCTATATACATATATACACATATACAGGCGTGTGTATTGGTGTATCGTGCGTTCGACAGAATTATTTTCTTTTTGGTTTCTGCGTTTTTGCATGTCAACGTTTTTTTTTTTTTTTTATTAAGGTCAACCCGCGGCTGCGTTTGGGGCGCGCGTTCAACCAAAAATGTAATCAACCAAGCGCCAAAGTTATAAAAATAAATTTTGAAACACATTTCTATCTACATTGAGAGAGTTTCTGGTTTTTTGGGGTGTGCCTATTTTATGGCTTGCAGTTTCGCCAATGTGTGTGTGTGTGTGCGTAGTAAGTGAGCTTGCGTGTGTTTGTGTGGGTGCTTTTATTGACTTCCTTCTTTATTTTTTTTTGCCTGGCTGTATGTGTGCGTGCTAATTGTGTTTTGTCATGTGCGTGTGCGTGCGTGCGTGTGCGTGTGTCAATTTAATTTAATTTCTTAACCAACACATGCATTGTGTTTTCTATCAAAATTCAAAAATCTTAAACATACAGCAACAAAAAAAAACTATAAATATTCTATATACCATACAGTAACAACAATATGCTGCAATACGATCAGGTAAATGTTCGAGTTTATCATTTACATCATTTTGCATCAGCGAAATGTTGACGTCAAATCAGCTGCCGGCATTTAGAACATGACCCACATTGTACACCTTACCGCCTGCTGCTGCTGCTGCTGTTGCTGCAACCACTAAAACCGACTGCACCACTTTCAATGGCCGCTTCAATTGCAGTGGCAAGCGGCACGGCAACTGTCGATGTTGTCGCTCGTTGCACACGGCAACAACTGGCGACAGCAGCGACTCCTCCTGCCCCGCCTCCCGCCCGCCTTTGTTGCTGCTGAAGTGCCTTGGCATACGTGTATGACGACTGTGATTAACTTTTGTCTGTCTTTTCGTTTCTCTGTCTGTCTCAGGTTTTACAACACTTGCCTCTCCCCCTCCCCTTCCCGCTCCCGCTCGCGCTCTCGTTCTTTCTCTGCGGCTGTGCACTTTTGTCGTTTACACTGCGCTACAGCCAAGGCAAAATGTTGGTAGCCCAGCATTGTTTACACTTGGGATGCTAACTCAAGTTTTTGCTATGCACTTGAAATCTTTTATTAAGCACTTGCCTTGAGAGTCAGCAAGTGTGTGTGCGACTAGTTTTTGAGTGTGTGTGAGTGTGTGTTTGTATGTGAGTGTGTGTTTGTATGTGAGTGTGTGTTTGTGTGTGTGAGCAAGAGACTTAGACGCAGTCCAAAGGCGCCCAACTCAAATATCAAAGACCTGCCTATTTATAACTTATTAAAGCTTATTATGCCTCTTACAACAAGGCCAAAATTATTAAATTATTATCATAGGTAAAGAAAAAGTAAAGTAAACTATCAAGCTAACTTTTTTAAAGGGACACTGACATAAGGTCTTCGGCAAAGACAATACGACAAGCCACAGCTAGCTTAAACCAAAGTATATTGAGTATTAAAATAATATAAATTAAAATCAATAGAAAAATAATTAGAGACGGGATCATATTTTTATACATGAATATTTAAATATGTTGCTAAAGTTTTATATAATATATGTTATAATATTATATATATTATATGATATAAAAATATATTTTTAAAATGTTTTTGTAATCATTATTCACATGATAATTCAGTCAATAAATGTACAAATAAGACTTCTTATCCTCTTATCTCTTCTTCTTCTTATCCTCTGAGATGACATTTTTTCCTCACCAATCAGCCGACACTTTTTTATAGTCCGAAGTTGCCCATCTTTATCTTTATACTCTGCAAAGAGAATTAGCTTTGAAAACGACTACAAAAAACTACTCAAAATATAGTTTACCCTTTCAAAGAATGTATATATGTCTTGTCACCTTTGCTTTGAGCTCTTAAATTTAAAGACATCAATTTATAAAATAGTAAATCTGTCCGAAATCTTTGAGGTGACAGGAATAAGTAAGGTCTTTACTGCATAATCTGTTTCATAACTTTTTCACTTGTCAGCTCAAGGCCTGCTCCGGACCTGACCCAATGCGCTATTTACCACAGGACCTGGGCATTCGTCTGACTCCCCAACTCCCCCGCATAACCCAGAAATGTCGCTGAAAAAGTTTTGTGTAGTTCTATTTTTTTTCTCTGCAGCTGCCTCGGCTGCTCGCTAAAGTCCAGCGTCAGATTGACACAATGGCCAAAAACAAACAAAAGCGAAAAGTTTGCCTCAAGTTATCGAAAACTTTTCGCTTTGCTGACTCATCGCAATTGCCCACACACATTAAGACCCAGAGAAAGGAAAATTATATCATTCAAGTGTCGGTTCTTATGCACACGCAATAAATCATCTGGCTGGGAGTGTGGACAAATCCAATCTCAGCCGGCATTAGGCCCGGGGTTGGCAATCTATAAAAACCGCTACGACAAAAGACAATCACGAAACCTGTTGATATTCCGAGCTTGCTCTAATAAACTTGTTTAGATTCTTAAAGGTCAAATCAGACGTGGACAAATGAAAGTAGTGCTAAATATATGAGCGGAGTTTATAAATAATCGAATACCAAGTGATTATCTTTTTTAGCTAGAACTATGATTAAATTGTGAACTAGTCTAGCGTGAAAAATTAAAGAATTTAAACTAGTTCATGGACTCAGATCTAAATGTAACGAATTGGAACTAGTTCATAGACTGAGATCTAAATGTTCATTAAAGCATCTTATTTTGTTAAACGTTTTATAGATTCTTGCCTATAACTATTCATATCTATAATACAACTCCTGGAATTGGTTTCTCTTTGGAACAGTTTCAATAATTATTATAAGACACGAACTTTGGAACCAAGGAACTTAAATTATAGTTAATTAAGGGTTGGCCAATAAGTTTGTGTTTCAATAACTTGTTACTGTATGATACAGAAAAGTCTTGTGTTACCTCGTCTTAAACTAAGTACAAGCTTACGAACTAGTTCTAGTATAACAGTTGACTATTAATTTCTAATCAATTTCTTCCGCTCTCTCTCTCTCTCTCTCTCTCTTTGAAACAGCCACCAGAGAATGAACTACAGAAATCGCACGATCACAATCCGGCCGCTCTGAGCGAGCATCAGTTGCGAGTGCAGGCATCGCTGCAGCGCCTGAATATACCCGACTGGTTCCGACAATACAATCAAAATGCAGCACGGTCGCCAGATGGCGCCGGCGCCGGCGGCCCAGCGTCCTCTGGCGGCTACAAGCCGGGCAATTTTACGCGCAAGCGCACACAGGACTCGGGTCGCTGGCAGGGCCTTAACTCGAAGACGACTTCGCTCAGTTCGCTGGGCTCGCAGCGCTCTGATCGTAGTCCCCTGCTGTTGAGTCCCTCGGCGCACAGTCATCACGGCGGCCAGAGCAGCAACGTCAGCGGCTCGGCGTCGGCACATCAGGCCCATGGCCAGGGCGTCGGCGCCACACGCTGGTCCACCTCGCATCTGAACTCCACGCAAACGTCGCCGAGCGTCTCGCAGCGCGGCAGCTTTGCCCGCGGCGCGCCCATCAACAGCAGCTTCATGTCTGTGGCCAGCGGCAGCAGCGCCGGCGCCCCCGGCGGTGTCCTGAGGAACTCCTATCGTCAGCCCTACCTGGGCTGGCGCAGCACTGAGAAGCTCTCACAGCGCACGCCCCACGAACGGTGAGTCCCTAACTGAGTTTGTCCTTTGTCCATATCTAATGTGCTGTACCCTCTTCCCTTTCAGCCTGGCCAACTCGCTGCTGGCGCAACGCACATCGCCCACAACGGCGACGCCGACGAACGGTGTGCGGAGGCTGCAGCCCGTGACGCCGGAGATACAGAGCTCCATCAAGGAGGTGACCTCGGCCATAGTGCATTATGTGAACGATCAGACGCAGGCGCAGGCACAGCTGCAGCAACAGCAACAGCGCAGCCGCTCGACGAGTCCCAATTCGAGGTAGGCAACGGATCGATCGGGCACAAATTGAGAAATTGAATAAGAGAACAAAGAGAACCGTTGCAGCCAAACGCAAAATATTTATAGAGTGTTCAAGTTGTCGTAGTAGTCGCCTACTCCTCCCACTCCCCTAACCAATCTGTGTGTAGCTGTTCTTACCAACTGTTTGATCATATGTTCCATGAAAATCTCAGTTCATATCTTTATACCATGCACACACACACACACACACACACACACACACACACACACCTCACTAAACACTTCATTTTCATTATTTGCTACCACTACAAAATTTTCATTTCTCTTCGGCAAATACTACACAACGCGTAGCTACCTGTAAAAGTCCAACCACAGCACCAACTGCAGCACTCAGAGTCGGTTTAGGTCAGTCGTTTAGCTGACTGCCACGCCCTCAGCGATGTCCAGAGGTAAGCAGGCTCCAGATCCCATATTTGGGCAATGTCATCCTCCTCATCGTCTCAGCGTCTCCTTCATGTGGCTAACCAGTGACTAATTCTCGTGCTATTCTACATGTGTTACTTACACCAAATATTCTATATCTGTGCTGGCTTCTACTAAAAACACTAAAAAAACAAAAACAAAAATAACAACTAAACCAAACTTTTCACCTCAAAACTTGAACGGGCAAAAAGTGCTTGGATATTTGCCAATTTTAAGTCACAATTGGGTCAGGTCAATTCTTGTGCTTGGCAAAGAGTAGAAAGGATGCTTAAGATTTTATCTATATTTATGAGGAATTTTAATTCCTGTTGCCCCCATTTTCGGTTTTGTTAGTTCGCCAAGTACTCAGCAGTAGAATATTTAGTTAAATTGTTGTTTACTTACATGAGAGCGAAATATATAACAATATCGTTACAAGCGTTCTTAAGGAGTTCTGCAGAAAAATTCTACTCAAATACTAGAATTTAAAATCGTCAACAGAGACTAGATAAACTTGAGTTAGGTTACCCGATCAAAGGGTTTAGATTATTGCGTTTGAAAGGCAAGTTGTTTCCTCCTGAGATGTGTATTTAAGTATTTATATTTTGACAAAACAACGCACAAATAATTTCATAGATAAATCTGAAAAGCAGCAGATTATTAATATACATATTCATCTTCTTATTGCAATCTTTGTCTAAAGATTCGCATAAAAAGAAAATTCACACAATCTATCAAATTGCCATATTTGCGTCATAAGCACGAAGTTCTTAAGTACATTTATTTACTTTCAATAACACCTTTTATTTATGTAAACTAAATCTTTGAAATATTTAAATTCTTTGTTTATAAATTACATTAAAATTGCACACACCTGATATAAGAAATTGTGACATATTCTACCTGTATTCTACTTTACCTTAAAAATTGACTTTCATTTAGCAATCCCTAGTCTTTTACCTTCCTGTAGTCAATATTTGTTTAACCCACACATCTCTATAATTATACACTGCTTTGTCCTACAGCACACATATTACGTAACCCGGGTGGGTTCAGTTATTATTGCTAATACGATATGATATCATAGTGAACCTTTATTATTACCACATATTAATAACATTTGCCCAACACAATGACCCAATCTATCTGCTGCACAGAATCGGAATCACTTTGCATTATCAGCGTAAATCATGTGAGATTTATCCTCAATCAATATTTGCACAATGGGCATTCAAATTGAAATTGATTCCATTTCGCTTTCATGTTGAATCTGACAGCCTGTGCGATGTCAGTGCAAACTGTCCCGTGTCCCTATTAATAGGGCTCGAGGCGAGGCAAAACGAGGCCTCGCCCCAAACGTCGCATGCAATTTATATGTCAACAATGCAGCTGTCGGGCCCTGTCTATTGTGGGGCTACCTATTCTAGGATATGTCCCTCCCAGCTCCCAATACCCGTGCACCATCAGCGAGCGCCACTTGTCCACGTTTCAAGTGGAGCCCACTTGGCCCTAAGCTAGCAGGTGGCAATCATTATGAAAATCAATATTATTAAAGTGGAGCAGTTGCTCAGACAGGCTGCTACAATTCCAAGCTGTATGCTTATGGCAAATGGGTCAACGAGGTTATGTTGTCTATCTATATGAAACAGCCGAGCGGACTTTGTTAGGGTATCTATCGGGTCGAGTGGGGGTCCCTTTAATAAGTTAAGCGCTTACATTTGTCAAAAAGAAATTATAAAACTATATAGATTGTCCAAGCTCAGCAACTGGAATTGTTTGTTTAAAGAGATTTTCTACAAATTCAAGAGATCTGTGAATATTATAACTATGATCAAGTTAAAGAGTTAGAAGGTTGTTTAAATTTGTACATTTTCACATTCGAAATTTGAAATAAGCTCGCAAAATATGTCAAATGAAATCCAAATAAGCTCAAATAGCATATTTATAAAAACGGCCATTTTACCATTAGATTATCCTTCTCTTCGCGAAGAGCATCAAAGTGTGCTACTTAAGAAACTCCGAAAAAGTTGTTGGCTGTTTTGTCTGTAATCGGGCCGACAGCCAGGCGCCCGAGCCGCCCCCTTTTTTGTGAACTAGCCGCAGCAACCCTCCACAGCAGCCAATGTGGCGATTGCATCTCTTTCGCACACACACACACATGCAAACCCCAACCCCTGTCCACCCAAAAAGGAAAAGGCCACCTCTTTTATGCTCTCGATCCCACAATTTGGCTTTCACAACCATTCGACGTTTCATTCGTGTGCCACGTCTGCTGCCTGACGCTACGCAAAGAGCAAAGAGCGCTGCGCACTGAAATATTTATAAGAAATCGAAAGTAAAAATAATAATTACATAAATATTGTGAGTTGTGCAAGCAGAGCTTCAAATAGTATACTTTAGTTAATACCAGTTTTTTGTGTAGCCCAATTTAAATGTGGGCCAGCAATATGCAAAGAGTTGTCTGAGGTTAGTGCCATGTTGCCACTGCCACAAGTGCAGCGTCCAGTTGAGTCACAGCTGCTGTGACGTCACTTATTGATTTTACTAGCTACTGGTGTTTGTTGTTGTTACCCCTCGCTATAGTACAGCATATTGAGAACGTTGACTAATCTGTGCTCTCGAATTCCACAGAAAGTGCTGGCTCGAGAGCAGCTTTGTGGGCACACGTCCGCTGGATTCACCGCAAACGCCCGTCATTGACAGCAGCAGCAGCCCGCCCGCAACCCAACACCAACAGCAGCAGCCGCATCAACAGCACCTGCATCTGCTACACCTGGATGCCACAGCGGCGCTTGCCGTTGGACAGCCGCCACTACGCATGAACGGACTTAGCCGGGTCGGCGGCGGTGGCGGTGAGTCCACCATTTATATTTGACCTGGCCCTCAACTGACGTGCTTAGATTTTATCTAGTTTTTAGCCATTTGATTTGTTTTATTTCAACAACTAAAATTGTTATCACAAATTCGTTTTGTAATGTGCACAAAAATCACCAATGAGAAATGCCCAAAAATATATGTGCATACACATATGTAACATATGTATGGTAGCTAAGCGTGCATATTTTTAATATGTAGCTGTAACCCTTATGATTTCCTAGACGCACACACACCGGCCCAAACACACACAAACACACACAAATGTAGCTTGAAATGCAATTTTCTACATTTGTTTTTGATCGCAAAACAAAGAAATATAATTATTTTATACACTAGGTGCAAAGTGCAAATGCATTTTAGGCTACTTTTCTGTTTTTTAACGATTGTAAATTACGAGAAATTGCTAATAGAAAAAAACAACATTTACATGCATTCATTTTAAATTGACCAACTTTGAGTAATTTTTAGTGTTTACAAAACCTATTTTAATAAATTTACTATTTAATTTTATGATTAATTTTTAATAAACACACAGCTATGGCATACAGTTAATTATTATTGTATTATTATTATTATTATTATTATTATTGTCATAATCCCCATTATAATTATTATTATCATTACTATGATTATAACTATTATTATTGTACTCGTCCCTCCCTGTCACATAATCTTATGCAATTCAATTGTTCATAGCATACTTATCTGCGCATAAGTTTGTTATGATTCTCATTGGCATAACTCATTTGAAATTCTGCTCAAAATTCTCATGCACAACCCAAACATCAAACATCAATTCGTTTTTTGGAATTTTCAATTTTAGGCTTGGTTTTTAAAATTAGAAAAATTCACGTACCTAACCCCCAAAACATAAAACAGACTATTTTTTTTAACAACATATCGTGCTATAAATTTTATTTCTTTATATATATTTATACAATGATGTATTATCATTTAAATGCAACGAACGATTCGAAGAGATTTCTATTTCGATCACATACTTGTCTGGATATATAATTTTTGTAAAAACTTTTATAATTTATATAAAAAAAAAGATATGATATCGACGTGCTTTATATACGACTACAAAGCGGGCTCAGCCCTCGCTAATGGTGGCTACAATAAAAACTAAACAATATATTTTATACAAACAAATTTTTATAATTTTGTAGTTTATCAATTGTTTTTACTTCGCATTGTGTTTTGTTTTTAGCTAAAGTAGAGCGTAGTATTTTCTTAGCTCTTTAAGTGTGCTTAATACTCACCTTAGGCTTGTGTACATAAAACATTTTCTCAGTGTAATTTTTAAATAATTCTAATAAATTCACTTCGTTCAAACATATTTATGTAATACCCCAATATTTAGTTATAAGAACATTTAATGCGCTAAACATTTTTTTTCAAGCCTAACAACTATTCGTTTTTGTATTCTTATATTTTGTGCTGTGCATTATTATACAAAAAAACCAAACAAAAATTTATAAAAAAAAAAAACTATATAAAATTGGGCACACTGAAAAAAAAAAAACACAAAAAAAAAAACAAATTGCATCTAAAGCGCCCGAACGCTCGCTGAGCAGCGCATCGCTAGAAGATGTCCTAGCCTCACTTTTAGGACTGCCAGCTACCTCCTCCTCCAACAGCCACAACAGCAACAACAACAGAAATCAAGCGGCAGCGGCGACCAATCCAGGGTCCTCGACGACAGGTATGAACCTGTAAGTTTTTGTTCCAATATAACCGCTACCCAAATAAAAAAAAAATAACAAAAAAAAATTAAGATAACAACAAAAATATATTTTGAAAATGATATGAAAACAAAACAAAAGAGACATAAAATTAAAAATGGGTATAGGCAAAAACTAAACTTCCGTTCTTGTTTGTTGTTCGCATATAAAGCTCTATATATACTCCTATATAACTATATATACAATATTTAATCTATAACTCAGCTCTAAACTATAGCTCAGTGATGAATTTTACTTTTATAAAGTCCTTTTAAATTCCTGAACTTTTTTGTAGTTTTGTTAAAATTCATTACTTTCTCAAATACTCTTTCATCAATCTCATATCTAGTTCTAGCTTAGACATTTTACTTTCGTTCTTATTTTCGAAATTACACTGAGAAAAATACATAACATACATATATAAAGAAAACAAAGTTGCGCTGCGCTTGCGTCGTTTTGCAACACTGAAACACTCCTCCCCCCTACATAATAGCGCAGCATGCGAGTGCCCTTTATAAGGCAAGCAGAAAAACCTCTCCCATTGAATGCTCATTGTTGTTGTTGTTATTTGTTATATGTTATATTAGCAGTTATACGCTTGCTGACTAATCTGTTATACGCACTTATATTCCACAGCAGATTCAGCTAGTCGCTGTCAGCAGCTAGAGGTGCTGACGGCCGCGGAGCAACAGCTACTGCGCCGTCGCAGCGAGGGCGACGCGCCCAGCCAGAAGCAGAAGCAGCTTAATCAGTCACAGTCCCCGACACAAACACAAACCCAATCCCAGAGCCAGTCCCAGTCTCAGTCCCAGTCGCAGTCGCAATCCCAGTCACAGGTGCAGGGCCAGGGCAATGCCAGCAATCGGCGCGTATCGCTGGGCGACTCCAACAGCCACGCCCACACGGCGGAGAAGGGCAACAGCAACAGCATCAACAATGGCGGCATCTACGGAGCTGCCGGCGAGCAACAGCTGCAGATCAGGTGTCGCAACACCAAGTGCGAGGCCAGCGCCACGCCCGCCGATGCCAAGAAGCTGTACAAGTCATGCCACAATTGTACCCATTTATATTGTTCACGTGAGTGTAGGCGCGCCCACTGGGAGAAGCATCGGAAGGCGTGCCTGCATTCGCGCGCCTCCAATTTGTGCCGCCAGGTGTTAGCCACCTGCAAGGACGACGTCGACTCGCAGCGCCATCTCAGCCTGTTGGCCCGCAAGGGCAGCCTCTCGCAGGGCCGTGGCGTGGTGCGTGTGCTCTTCCGCAGCGCCGAGGCCGCCGAGGGCTTCATCAAGCATGGATTTCAGTGCATGGGCGAGGCATCCTATGTGCGCTGGCCAGATCTGATGCCAGCCGAAATGGGTCTGGAACTGTACTCGGAGCTGCTGAAACTAAGCACCGAATACAAGCCCGAGTCCAAAATGCTCATTTACGTGGCCATTTGCGTGGTCTCCGAGGCACCGGGCATGGGTCAGGCACCTGTGCGCTGGGAGCGCCAGCTAGTGTCACGCTGCGCCAAGCTTAAGCTGTGCAAGACCGTGCTCGCCGAGCTGGAGCTGCAGCAGCAAGCCCTACAGCAGCCACTCGCCGTCATGGCCGTGCCGGAGCGCACCGAGATACTCATACTCACCTTCAATCCGGGCTTGCGCACCGCGCCCGGCAATCGGGAGCTCATATTGTCCAACATTTTGGACATACTCTCACGGCGCGGAGTGCTGCTGCGCAAACACTATCCGGAGATCTATCAGCGGCTGCAGACCTACACGGAGGGCCAGACGGACAAGTTCAATCCGGTAACGCTGCATCCGCGCGACTCACAGACGGGCCAGAGCTTCGTGTGCATCATCATGCCCGTGCACACGGACAGCGAGTTCATCAAACTGCCGTCGGCGGCGGATGGTGGCGGGAACCGTGTGACCACCATCGATGTCGGCTCGCCGGCTGCCCTCGCCCAGCTGGACGATGATGAGCTCCTCACGCGCACCACCCCAGCGAGTTGATTGAAGGCGACAAGCAACAGCAGCAGCAGCAGCGCCTGCAGCAGGCAGAGGCGTAGCGGCAGCAGCGGCAGTGCCCCGCCCCCGCATACACTGCACGCATATAACGATGCCCTGGGCTGTGGCCTGGAGAGCACGCGCATGTGAGCAACAACAAGAACAACAACAACTCGACCGCTTCCAGATATTGCTCTTGATTAATATTTAAGTCTCTCTAACCAGTTGCTTCTATTGTTCTGTACTCTAAATATTCATGTTAGTTAGTCGGCTCCTCTGTTAAAATTAGCTAGTTAGCTAGTGGGCGTGTTAGCACTTCATATATCAGTAGTGCCCCCCTCCCCCCACACACAAAAAAAAAACACTCGTTGTATGGTACACCAAGAATCTAATCTAGGCAGACCTTGCTGAAACTCTTCAAATTATCGAAAACTCTAATTTGGAGGGAAGACTAAAACAGAAAACCAAACTTCTAACTTTGAATACTAACACGATAATAAGTCAAGCTTTACTAAAATACAATATCTCTGAGCTTACAAGTGGCAGCATTTTCGAGTGACACGTGCAAAAGCTACACGCTATATAACTGAAAGGTAAGGCAAACACAGTGGGATCCATAATGAAATGGACGCTCACTGCAAGTACCCTCAGTCCTTTATATGTATCCTGCAGCTTCCAAATAATGAGACAGAAACTAACACTTTGATGATTATATTATACAATTATAATAGCTGGAGCAACAGTCATAGCATAAGGACCCACATATGTTTTTTTTTTTTTTGGTACTAAGCAAACACAAAACTATTTCCTATAAAAGCTGCGGCGCAACTCGATGCATAACCTCACTTTTTATAATGCAAAGTCACATTGACACATCATTAACAAAACCTATGAACAACTAACTACAAATACTTAAGTAACTATATACATACTTATATCTTCTTCTATATGTGTTAAACGTAACAAAAGCAAATTGTTTGCTATGGCCTTATTTAAAGTTTGTTGAATTTGTTCTGCCCATCCAAAACGTAACATTTCGTAGCCTTTTAAATTAGGTTTTTAATTTATGTGTAAGTCAAATGCAAGTCTAGGTTAGCTTAAATATACCCATTAGTAAATTTTGTGTACTAAATACTAGAGTTGAAAATCAAAAACTAAAATAATGCCCAATAATCAATTTTGAAATTCGCTTTTAACATAGCTAAAATAAATATTTAGATCGGTAACTTCCCCCATTTACCTTTGCTAGTTCAAATTGCTTAACAAACACCAAAGTTTATACATTTTTGTGTAAATAATACAAATGCAACCAACATAACATACATACATATACATATACTCATATATGCGAGTGAACGCGCTTCAATGATCACAATTTTGCAGAAATGTACTCAAAACTATAATGAGCTCTGTAAGTTTTTTAGTACTTGTGGGAAGGACTTGAAAAACAATAAATAAAATGCATTAAACACTATTGAAATTAAATAAAACTCATATACCTATGTTATATTTATATGTGTGTGCCTTGCTAATAATTTCAGCCCTTAGATAACCCTGGAGATGTTTGTCGGTCGACACTTGCGCAGTGCGAGGTTCGCATCCCGGCAGCGGCATCAATTCAAAAAAGAAGATTGTTTAGCATTTTAAGCTGACTTAAAATTAATTTCACCCACACTTGGGGTCCCAGGTTCGAGTACAGGACGCGGTAACAATTAAATTAAAATAAAATTGGCAAGCATTGTAATCTTACTAACTAATACTGCATTAGTCCAGATTTACGGTTCCGTGGTTCGAGTCCAGGCCGCGATAACAATTTAATATAAAAAAAGGAAAGTATTTTAATAATTTATTAACGACTATTAAGAAACGACTAGTTTAAATACCTTTTTTGATTTGTGTTAATTTCATTTGTTTAATTATCTTCGGTGGTATCGCGGTAGCTCTCAGCTTAGCTTAAAAAACAAAGAAAACACAATACCGACTCTAGCTCAGCTATTTGAGGAC